>JAWNNR010000756.1:0-600000 GCA_035044725.1 Scaptomyza caliginosa | reverse complement strand
CCGGGCCAGAGCAAAATGAGGCTGGTCAGGCCACAAAGTTCGGACTTAAACGGCTCCGCAAACTTGCAAATGCTTTTGCCCCGTCAGCAGTGGCTTTTTTTTTGCCAATGGTCAGAGTTTTTTTTTTCGGGGTTGGTTGGACGAGTGCTGCTGCTGATGCTGATGCTGCTGCTTGGGTTAAGCTGCTTAGCGGCAACTGGTCGTTGTCATTTCCGTTTATTCGAAGGCAGGACGAGAACGAGAATGAGAATCAGAATGAGAACTGTTGCGACTGTTGCGACTGTTGCCTTCAATGCCACAATTACTCAATTAAGTTGCAAACTCATACGCACAGTGCGAGAGCCCGAAACAGTGAAATCCAATTCGTAAGCCAGCAAAAGGGTCCTAACTGGTCAGAATGGTCAACAGACAGACAACGAGGGACCTTATGGTGTGAACAATTATTTAAAACATTTAAGCTTTAACATCTAGCAGCAGACAATGAAAACATAAATAATGTTAATTAATGCTTAACATATAAAACAGTTGATTGTAAAAGTCATAAAGCTAGCAACAACAACAACAACAACGATGAAAAGTTACACCTGACGGCATCAGCAATGGCTGCCACTCAACCAGCTCAAGGATAATTGGAAAAAAAATATATAAAATATATATATATACAATCGAGACCGCACTTAAGTAGCTCTCAGTACCGGGAATTAGTTCATGGACGGCATGGAATGGCAAGTAAAAGCTATCTGCTTGCTGAATTCAACTTTAATTACATGCCTCAACTTATTTACACATTTATGGATAAAATGCCATAGAAGCTGGCAATAAGATACATTATTAATCATCAACGGCTTGGAATTGTTATGTCACTTTGCGATTGTGTTTTTCGAAATGTTATTTGCTCGCGCCAAACTGCTGAACAGGATCGATAGAGAACACTAGTATATTTTTGGTATTTTTATGCGTGTGTAATAAAACTGAGTTGTTATCGATAAGAAAAAGATGATCGATATACAGGTATCTTGGAGCAGCGAGTAAAGCAAAGTTGCTTTGGTTTAAATGCTTTATGCCGTTTTTTTTTTTTGTTTGACAACTTGTTTTTAATGCTCATTACAAGTGTTTGTTAAAATGTTGCGACATTTCTAAAAATACATTATTATCTTATGTAGAGAACGGTTTTGTGGCATAAGCAGAAGAGACCTAACCTAACCTGACCTGACCTGACCCGACTGACCGGACTTTGGCCGGCTCGTCTATGTGCTTTTAATTAAAACAACCAACATAAGACAAGAACAATTTGATGGAGGCATCGTTGGTCACACAACAACAGAATAGAAAAAAAAAAACACACACACAAAACAAGACGAAAACTGTTAGAGTATCCCACAGTAAGAGAGAGAGTGGGAGAGATAAAGAAAATTCAGCCATCCAACCATTTACGTCTTACTCTAATGAACTTTTCGGCAAATTTAGAGCCCAGTAATTTGGCCAGAGGGTTCGGTTATGCTCCTTCTGCAGCTACAGCTCCATTTCTTGGTATGCCTTCCTTCGAACGCTCAAGATGCAGACAGATAAAGAACACACGAGAGGCAGAGAGCGAGAAAGAGAGAGTGACCAAAAACAAAAGGACTGCGGTCTCAAAGCTCTAGGACCGAAAAAACAAGGAACAACAAACGTCTTCATTGCTCCACTGGACATTTGCCACGTTTCAAGAATTTTATTAATTTTCCATGTCTTTTTTTTTCTGTGTGTGTTTGCTTTTTGTGCGGCAATTGTTCATTTGTGGTTGTGTCCTGTGTGTCCTGTGCCCTGTGCCTACCAAGCATTGCAAGTTTATATGCATTCATTCCAAGTTTTATATGCTATAGAATTTTAATGGAATTGTTTTTCCTTAACACACACACACACTCGCACCCACCCATACAGGGTCAACATGGCGTATGAGCAAAACTATAAATATATGTATGTATGTTTATGTAAATGTGTCTGAATTCCTTAGACACAAAACAAAAAAGGGGGAGAAAGGCGAATTATTTTTGAATTTTGTATGCCCGAGTACAGTATTTTAGGCAACTTTCAGCATTTTGACCACATTATTATTGTCTTATTTGGGGCTATTGCCAAATATTTGCACACACTCATTGCACATTGGATAGATGTAATAATTATTTGAGCATTGGGTTAACAAGCGTTTGAAGTAACAATTAGTACAATGCAAACCCATTGACTATTTAATACTCTACATTAACTCCAGTTGTGCCTCTAAGCCAATAAGTTAGTAATCACTTTGTTTTGTGCTTAAATCTAACCAAAAAAGAATTCCATAAACATTTCTCAGTTGGCAAATGAAATTTGCTACATATTATAAATATATATATTATATATTATTCATGCTTGATTAAAAGGCTCATACATATTTAAACGATACATTAATAACAAATTAATATTTTACATACATACATTTATTTTTATTTTAAATCACTTAAACATGTATTTTAATTAATGGTAAAATAACTTATTTATTAATGCGATCAACAACATTTTGCAACATTAAAAAGATAAAATACCCTTAAATTTAAATAAGTATTATGTAATAGCTATCGTTAGAGCTTGTTTTAAAGTTACTTTCGTTCTATACCCTGTTTAAAGAGCTTAATCTAGTATTAATATTCTTGATAATCGTCAAAAGCCGAGTAGATTTGATCAGTACAGGAACTTAAAAAGCTAAACTAGAAATGTTTTGAACAACAATTCCTATAAGCCAATCGACAGATCAAGATTGTTATCTTAAACTTACAGGGTATCTTTAAGTCAAGAATCTCTGGACTAGAGGCTTTAATTGAAATTCAATACAAATTCGCTAACAATAACCGAATATGCTTTGGGAATGCTTCCCGATGAAGCGTTCCGGGCGCAACAGTCGGATTGACCGCCGACTCAAAAGATTCCGCCACAGTGTCTAAATTAGGCTTTCGCTGTGACTTAACTTACATGTTTTTTTTTCCATACCCTACTTAAACAAGTTCAATCGGCTTGTGCATGCAAGTTGTCAAGTTGTGGCAAAGTGTTGAGCTTAATTAGTGATGGAGTATGTGTCAAGTGTTTGGGTTGAAATGTTAAGATAAATATTTGATTCTTTTTCCTTTTTTCTGCTTGTGCAACAAGATGAATGGCAATTCGGATTGGGCTTACCGCATCGCAGGCAGGACATTGGAACATTGGGGCTAAGAGCGACAACAATAGGCAATTGGCAGAGTGAAGTGGAGCCAAAACATTGTTGTGCTCAATGGCACAAAAACGTATTTAGATAGTAATCAAAAATGCTATTAACTTTATGCCAAAAAATTGTACACGGAGTCAAACTGAAGCGGAGGCGAAGCGGTGGGGATAAAGGTGAATTTGTCTCTATTTTACTGCGTGTGTGTGTGTGTGTGTGTGTGAAAACTTGTTGTTGTGGCTGTCTGTTGGCCATGAATAGGGTAAGCTGTTTAAAGGTGAGTTGGGACACAAAAAAAACAAAAAAAAACAAATAAACTTTTCAATTCAATAGTCAAGAAAATCCTCAACATAAAAAGTAAACAAAAGCAGTTTTGTTTTTATCAACTAGTTGTTGTTGTTGTTGTTGCTGCTGGTCAGCAAGAAAATGTTTGAGGCGGGTTGTTGCATAAAGTGCGTAACGTCGCAGCGGCAAGGCCAAAAATAGTTATCTAGCCCTGTCCAGTTGAATGGAAAAACGAAAGCATCTAGTCGAACCTGGCCTGGACTGCACGTGTGTGATTTGGATTTGGCTGTTGGCTGTTGGTTGTTGGCTGTTGGCACGCGGGTGTCATGAAATATTTATGTACTTTTAAATACAGACAGAGACACCGAGTCCCTTTTGGCATTGAGAGTCACGCCTGAGTGAACAAAGTGGTAGCTTTGGGATTTCGAGCTTGAAGCATTGAATTAAACGTAGATAGTGCCTGCAAAGTAGGTTGGTCTTTGCAGTTTCTCCTTATATCCATTATCTCTGTTAACTGTCGCTCTCTCTCTCTCTCTCTCTTTTCCGCTCTCTTTGTGTCGTAAAAGTCGTGAGTTGAGGCTGACTTCGACTAATGCAAAGCAAAAGCAATTTAATTAAAATTGCTACCCGCTCATCCGCTCTTCCGCTCTTCCGCTCTTCCGCTCAGCCGCTCAGCCGCTTACCCGCGGAAGCACATATGCAACACTTTTTGCACGTACTCCTTCGCATGTGGTCCGTTCAATCTACTTGTTGTTGTGCTAGTCTACAAAGCGAGAGAGAAGGAGAGAGAGAGAGAGAGAGAGAGAGTTGAAAGCAAAACACAATAAAACCATGGACAAATTGTAAATATCGCAATGCGTACGTGTTGAGGTATGCGTACGTGTGTGAGAAGAACCCAATGCTTTGGCGGTATAATGCTCGTTACGAGGGGGTGCCGGTGGGTGGTTTAGCTGGCACGGGGATAAAAGTGCTGACTGACAGGTAGATGCGATGCGATGCGATGCGATGCGATGCGAAAGATACTAGCACTATACCCAGTTCATTTGCTGTCAGTGGTTGTAGTGCTCCAAAAAACCAAAAAAAAACCAAAACAAGAACCAAAAGTAAAAGGGATGTGGGTAAGGGACTTGCACATTAGAGCAAGGAAATGATTTGGCTTGCCCAAAAGAGTGTTATTCCACTGATTGGAGCGTCATGCAACAGAGCACATATTGTTCTCTATACCCTGTACAGGGATTTACTGAGAATAGGGTATGCAATTTTGCTCCACTGAGCGTCAAAAATAGCCAAAAATTTATTTAGTTTGTTTGTTTGATTCTTTTTTTTTTGCCGAAGGCTTAGCGTTATGCACTTTGCATTTTGACATTCACATCAAACAGTGCTTACTTACCTCCCGCATTCGGAAGTACTTCTGTAATGCAGGTTTGTGGTTCAGCGCGTGTTACCCTCGGCCATTTACGGACTGCTTCTGACTAGCCAGCATACAAGACGTTACAGCTGGTAGTTCGAGTGCGAAAAGCATTTCTTTTTCTTAACGTCTTTTCAATTATTAGTTACTCAAAACATTTGACGTTTGGCACAACAGCTTTTGACGCTCTTTTAATTAACGCTTGTTTTTGCTGTTTCTTTAAGCCAACAAGAACACAAAAGTGTTACAGCAACAGTGTATTCTGTAGTCGTTTCGAATCAACATTTTCCAATTAAACAATTTAGCTGTATGCAAATGAAGTATGCATCTTAAATGTTAACAACAAAAAGTTTGCTCAACTTAAACAATTAATTTTGGTTTAATTTTAGCAAGAATTCTAGTGAAAAATTCGTAAGAGCAAGCAGCTAAGGCTGCTAGTAGGAAAAAAAAGTAAGGGGTAGAGGAAAAGGTAGAGGTAGAGAGCGAGAGCGGATGGCTGTTATTTATGAACTGTGTGCGCCTGCAAGTATGCAACGATTATAATAATTTTAGCTTATAATGTGTTTTTCGCTCGCACCGCCAGCCCACCCACTGGCACTGTTCCCCTACCCCTCCTGCAATTGGCCAACGGCCACTGACTCCCCCCAGGCAGCGAACAACGCCTGGTGTGGCAATTTACTGATTTATACGCACTTAGGTGGCTTAAAGTATCCTGTCTAGCTGTTGGGTGGCTTGTCTTCCAAGTCTTTGTCCCATTTCCCGTCTCTTTTACACTCTGTGTGTGTGTGTGTGTGTGTGTTGCGTGTTTGCGTGTGCTTAACAGCTCATAACTCTTATGCATACCTTGTTAGGGTTACCACCTCCTCCCTCCACTCCACTCCTCTCCCCTCCCCGCCTTACATCAACCGCTCAACTGAGTCGTTTTATATATATGTGCTTGTCTCTGAGTCTTTGAGTGCTAACCTGCCTTGGGTTACATTAAAAAATGCATTGCCATTAATCAATGGAAGCTATGCTCTTATGATTGGCATTAAATCTCCTGCTGCTCCAAGCTTTTCAAAGCTGCAAATTACTCTGATCCTACTTCAACTACTACTACTACTATATTTACATACTTTAAATTGATTTTTCTGCTCTCTGCACTCGATAACAAAAACGAAAAAACGAATGTAACAAAAATGTTTACATTTGTTTGGTTAAATTATTGACTTTTGCATTCGACACTCTATAAAAATGACAACAAATTGTTCATGCAACAGGCTTAAACACACACACATACACACACGCACACATTATGTAAATAATGAGACAACAGCAGCATTTCATTCACTCACTCACTCACTCACTCACTCACTCATTCATTCAGTCATTCCAACAATCTGGGCGCCTTTTAGCCAACCCAGCGGTCATGCAAAATCAAATTACATGTTTAACAAACAAACCACTTGCATGCTAACACACACACACACACACACACACATATAGGCAGCTTAAATGCGCCTCTCTCCCGCTCTGCTTCTCATCCATATGCATTAAGCGTATATAGCATAGAGTGAACAAAATGCCCTCAATGTGTTATGCTTCGACTAATTATTCACATTAATTCTAATTTGATTTGTTTATTTTGTATAACGAAATACGTTTGCACTTTGTGGGCGCGCACATTGTGGGCGTGGCTCGGCTGCATAACAAAGCGTGTCCAAAGGGTGCCCCAGTAACTAACTCAAATCCAGTGTGCCCGACTGCCTCTTGGCATTTAAGCCAGACGCAGCTCCAAAACGCATAGAAAGCTAGACAAAGAGAGAGAGATAGAGAGAGGGGAAGGGGAGTACGGGGTTGGAAGGGATTGAGAATTTCTGAGAAATATGTATTTAATTTTATTCAAACATTATTAAATAACTCGTAAGTTGAGCATTCACATCTCACTTTGCCACTTCAGCTATGCGTACGTGTTCGTGTGTGTGTGTGTGTGTGTGTGTGTGTGTGTAAGTGTGTGTGCTCTGATTTAATTCAATTCAATGGAAAGAGAGACAGAGCAAGACTCGAACAAAATCCACACAAAAGTATTTAAATGCCAGAGCCACTTCAATCAAAACGAGCCAATTAAGCGTGTATCGAAGTCGGTGGGGCAACCTTATACCTTATTCCTACATGCCCCAATGATGATTATGTTACAAGTACAACAAGCTGAAAGAAAAATAAACACACACACAGTGAAGGAGAGATTGCCTTAGGTATTGTACACACTTGCCATTTGGTGCCAACAAACAAATGCAAGTCGAAAGTGGTGAAGGGCTGGCTGTGGCAGGAAGCGGGCGGGAAGGTTACCACCCAGAGGCCACCTATCAATCAAGTCCATGACGACGCAGCTGCAAAAGGCCCAAACAAATGCCTAACGCAAATAAGTGACTCGGCACACGAAAAATCTAAGCAACTAACTGACGTGAAACTGGCTTTTATTTTGCACCAGCTCCGCCCCGTCCCGTTCCTAAGCAAAAATCAGTTCATATGCTGACCAAATGTGTGTGAAAAGGGGTAAACAAGCAGCATTTTGCGTATGAATATAGCTTTAAACAATGAGAAAGCACTTGTTCTAATCGGATTGGAAACAATAAACTGAAACCATATTATCTGCATAGAAACATTGGCGAATCTCAAGGAAGAAACTTTTAAAATACTAAATAAATACCGCTTAACTTAACTAAATCACATGTTACTTCTATATTGTTAGCATTTGTTTTAAATACAAGCGGATTAATACTTCTTTTGAGCACTTTCTTTTTGACACATAGAGATTTGTTATGACTAGGGTTAGGGGATAAGGGGGCAATTAGGGCAAATGTAACTAATTTAAATGCAAAACATCACAACTAATAGCGTTAGCTGAATTAATTAAAATGCCGCAACGGGGGCCATCCCCCATGCCTTCAAACTCAAACAAGGAGCATTCAAGGAAGCACTCACTGCCAGCAATATCAGCCAGCAATGTGGCCGGGCCATATTGTTAACATTCTGTAAGCCAGATGGGCATACCATGGCCCTTAAATGCAAGGCAAGCCGACTTTGCTGCCGCTGCTGCTGCTGCTGCTGCCGTTCGCCTCGCAACTCGGCACTCGTCGTTATTCCGTTTAATTTATTTTTGCCGCCTTGCACCGCATGCAAATGAAATGTCATAAAAATTGCAACGCGGCACGAAGTACCGTCGCTGATGGCAACGTCAATGTTGCAACTACAACTACAACTACAACTAAAGCTACAGATACAACAACAACACTCGACGCGTCGTCTGCGCTTAGCAAAGAGCATACATACATTAACATAGGGTATATTAGCTATCACACCTTCCAAATGGCATTACTTACCGCATTCGAGTTGTCTTTTTACCTTTTTTGTTAGTATTTTTTTTTTCACCTTTAAGTAAAGAGTATTTATTTTCAAGGGTATTTTAACCCTTATACACCATAGAATAAAATTCATTTTCTAGTTTTGTGTTTTTTTTCTGTTTTAATTTTAATAGCACAGTCATTTTCTTCTCGTACTGCTGCTGCATAAATGAAAACGGGAATAGAAAAATGCACTGAGGCTGCTGCGGTTGCACATATTCTGCATGCTGCTCGTCCAGGGACTGTGGCGAGGGTAACGGCAGCATTGCCAGTGGACGCATAGCCAACGACGACAGTTTAGAAAATGTGGAAAGTATTAAATTTCAGGACCAGGCCACAACAACACCAGCAGCAGCAGCAACAGCAGCAGCGAAGGCAACATCAAAAGGACTTGTGGGCTGTGGGTTGCGGATTGGGAGTGTGCGAGGGCCACAGCGCGGCTGGCAGCCGTCAGTTGTTTTGTGCCATCGAAGATTGTTTATGTGTTCATATTGTTAAGCCTTTGGGAATGCTCGCAACCTGTATGTGCATCATGTCACGGATTAAGTAAACACCAAAGCGAGCACATACTCATGGAATTTACAATCTTTACACAAACTAGTACAAATTGTGACTATGTTGGAGCTGTACATTAAGAAATAAAATCAACATAGCATATAAGAGAATTTAGAATATTTAACGATCTATTTTTCAGTAGTGCTATTAAGTCTTACAGTAGCCTAACGTTTCGTCTTAAATAATTTTAAATTTAAACTAAAAAAAACCTCTAAAAGTGCCCGCGTTACTAAGTATCGATAGTCGAAAGCAAAAAGTATCGTAAAGAACCATCGAGTTTACGACGCTGGAAGTGTGCAATCGATAGATCGATGTGTATTCTGCTGCAAAAATGGCAAATGCTGTGAGTAGAAAAAGACAAAAATATTGTTTACATTGGCCTAATTGTTGCAAATTTAAATCGTAGGACAACAATAGAACAACAGCCGCATCTAGCAGCGGCGGAGGAAGCAGCATGAATGCGTCAGCACAGTCAGTCAATGACATATCCGAAGAACACAGACGCATCTGGGTGGGAAATCTGGATTCGCGCATCACCGAGTAAGTTGAGAACTGTGAAAGTTTATGGCATCACACATTGAAGTTACCATGAATTGTGCTAATATTTATACTTTTCTCTTGACAACTATCGGTTTCAACTTCTCAAACTAATGCAAAAATGCGGTGCCATTGAAAAGTTCGACATGCTATTCCACAAGGGCGGCCCCATGGTCGGCCAATCGCGTGGTTATGCCTTCGTCACATTCGCCCACAATGAGGGCGCCACAAATGCGCTAATGAAACTGGATGGCACACATGTGGGCAGCCGTTCAATAGCTGTGCGTCTGGCAAAAAACATTAAATACGTAAGTAAACCTTTCCGAGTGGCCAATAGACATGTTAATTGAATTTGTGGCACATTTAGGATGATCTGCAAAGACCCAAGCCACGCATTGAGATTCCAGCGCTGGGCAGTGGCAAGCGAGAGGAAAAGATAAGCAAAGCGGAGGCAATACGTGCCATTGAGGCCAAACTTAAAACCCTGGAGCGACAGACTGATGACAATTTGGAACTAAATCCAACTGGACGTGAGCCCAATGTGCCATTTATTCAGCGCTACCAATTTAACAAAGATCGTGATACCATGCAACGGACTGGGCCACATGGCAAATACATGAAGAACAAATCATCAGCACCATATCATCGACAGCAGCAGCCAAAGCGACGCTGAGCTGCATAGATCTGAAACTCATCAACTTGCATCAAATCTCTTTTCATTTAATTTATTAACATAAAACTGACGCGTTTAAAAAAACAAAAAAAAACAAGCTATAGCAGAAAAAGCAACAATCTTATTTATTTTGGCGCAAATATGAATTTGCCACGCATTTTCTCCGGCAGTGGCACTGTGCCCGGGCAGGGCACTTGTCCAGGTATTTCGCAGATGCAGTGCCGCTCACAGCCGTAACCAAAATTGGCCGGATTGTCTTTACTCTCCGCCAAGCGGGCCTCGGCATCCAGTTGCTCACTGGAAATAAAGATTGATTAGCTAGCTGACAGCAACGTTTATAACTGTTTGTGAATGCTCACCGTGTCTTGCCTACCACTTTGACCAGATGCTCAATGATCTCATCTCGATTGCGGGTATCAATGTCAATTAGTATATCTCGGCCATCGTCAAAGTAGCAGCGCACAAATGGTGAAGGCGTCAAGTTTTTAAGTGTGACGACCTGAACATCAGGATTCCTGAATTGTATCTGTGGTATGTTCCAAAAGACAAAGTCTCTGCAAGGCCATACACATTTGTTATTTGAAAATAGCCAATACTTTTAGTAGAAATGCTTTCTTACCTGGCGCCCGCATGATGGTCGCCGTATGTGTTGTAGTTAACGCTAAATATGCGCACCTTGTCTTTTAATACCAATTTGCCAGCGTTGAGATATTTAAGCGTGCGCCGTATGGGCTCTCTTCCTTTCATGAATGGCATATTGAGGCGTTATTAATACAGCTTATGGTAAAACAAATAATTCTAATGCGGTTTGCCACTTGTGTAATGCCGTACGGCTGTCGCACATCGATAGCACGCAACAAGAACAGCTGATTGCTATCGATAGTTTGTGTTTAATGCTTATCGATATGGCGAGTTTTAGCTATTCCGGTGTTATGGAATTTTAGTTATTACTACAAAAGCGAAGTAGTAATGCTTGCATAAAGTGCTGGTAACTTAATGCCAGCCATTCGAAACTACTTTAAAGCAAGCCATAAACAACTTGTTTAAGTTATGGAAGTGACGCTGGCTCTGCTCAAGCCGCACGTGCTGCGTAACACATATGCGGTGCAGCAGTTGAAGGCCATTATAGGCAACAACTTTGATATTCTGGAAGCCAAGGAGGTGCACATAACCAAAGAACTATCCGAGTCCTTTTATGCAGAGCACAAAGGCAAGTTCTTCTATCAACGTCTTACCAGCTTTATGATGAGGTATGCCTAGCTTATATACTATAGCCATATCATTTGTACTATTTGATTGCTTTTAGTGGCCCATGTTATGCCTTCATACTGCAATCGGAATCATGCATTCAAAAATGGCGCCAACTAATGGGACCCACCAAAGTGTTTAGAGCGGTGTACAGCGAACCCGATTGCATACGCGCTCTCTACGGTCTCTCGGACACACGCAATGCCTGCCATGGCTCAGATAGTGAAGCATCAGCAATGCGAGAGATTGCCATACTCTTTCCAGAATTCGATGTGGGTCGAGTCAAGCAGTCCAGGCAATAAGTGCTTGGGCACCTGATCTCATAGCGCTTAGAGTGCCGATCGATGGAAGAAAACATGGAACAAAAGCTTTGCTACTAGTGCAATAAGTTAACTGATAACAATAAAATGTATATACATTTGATTGTGTTTGTTTAAAAAACGTTATTGCTAAAGTGTTTCTTGTTATATAAAACAAGTGGCACTTTGTTCTGCATACATACATACGTATATACTTATTGTACATATTGGTATGTATCTATGTATCTATGTGTAAATAGAGAAAGAGATATTGTTTGGGTTTTTCTTCATTTAATTTCTTAAGTTCCTTTGTAAATATATGTATATATATATATATATAGATTGTAATAAAAATTATAAAATTTATAAACTTAACAAATTATATGCATGTATGTATGTGTATCGTATATATGTATGTCAAGGCATAATTAATATATTATAAGAATATATATGTATGTAATTAAGTAAAATAATAGCGTTGAACAACACCAACAATATGTATGTACTTTTTCCTTTCTCAAAACAAAACAAACACATAAGAGGCGAACATTCTGGGCGCACCCATGGACGCCACGCGTATGGGTGTTAGTTATTTAGTTAGAATGTGATGGAGCACAGCTCGAGCGAGACGGCATCATAGACGCTGTCTTTTTCAATCCTAAACGATTACAAGGTGACAGAGAGCAAACTAATATATATATATATATATTAGTATGATTGTTTAAACTAATGCTATAGTATATAGTAACAATTATAATTCGTTAAGCACTACCAATACATATAATTAACCTGTTTCTTTTTTTCTGGTTTTTTCTTTTTTAGTTTCAATTACAAGCATCAATTTTCACAATTTGCAACAGCCAACGAAAAATTGCTTCGCGGCATGAAAGTTAGATACATTAAGTTATGCTAAATACCTAATTAATCACTCTATCGTTTAATGTCAACAGTTTGCTATTGCTATTCAAGCTGATCGTTATAGATTAGGTAGTAGTTGTAGTAGAACAATTAAACATACTAACAACAAGTTGGCAACAACAATGCAAAATTAGTTTTTCTCTGAATTTTTGTGGTCTTTTCTTGGGGTTGGTGGGGTCGTCTTTTACTTTTCGAAAACATACATTTACAAGTACATACATACATAATCGAAGGAACTGTTTTTGGGTTTTAAACTGTTCTGTTCTGTTCTTAGTTGCTGTTGCCTTGTCATTGATACTAACTGTACTAGTTTCTAGTTAAACATAATTTACTACTTGTTGCCTTAAAACAATTAATCATTGCCTTGTTGTACATTAAACATACGTACATAAGTATAGCGTGTGTTTAGGTTAGATTTTAAATGTAACCCAAAATAATATATTAAATGAGAGAATAAAAAAAAAAAACAATTGTGGTTGTCAAACAACTACATACATATAATTCTTCTTCTTTTTTTTAGAGATTTTTTGTGTTTTTTGTTCGTTTTTGGTAACTTTAAATATCTGTGAATGTTTGCTTTCAGTTAACTGAAATTTGTTTTTAGCTGCTTCGATTCTGCAGAACTAAGTACATATTCTCTCTCTCTCTCTCTTTCTTTCTTTCTATTGCTCTCTTTCTCTATCTGTCTAACTAAGTAACGTTACGTCTTACTTTTGAGCATACAGAAGAAATTTGAAATTTTACTCAAACATGGCCATCGATGAGGTTGGCACAACCTCCAGCAGCAGCTGAAAGAACAATGTCACCTTATCTGGAAGGGCAAAAGAAGATAGTTTATTAAGTAAGGATCAGATGGATATGTAACTATGGCTACTTACTCATGAAACGCGGCGTCATGCCCAGCTTAACGAATGGCACATAGAAGATGAGACCCGCAAAGATGAAGAGCAATGCATACAAGTATTCGATGCGTGGCGTCTCAAAGATGGGCGCTGCAACGAGATACACAGATATGACCAAGACCACAACGGGAATGATAATTGGCACTTTGTATGGCCGTGGATGGTTGGGTTTGGTGTAACGCATAACGATAAGTGCCAGCATTGCTCCGCCATAGAATATCCATGCGGTGAAGCTGAAGAAATCAATCAGCGAATCGATTGTGCCATGCAGCACCATTGCTGACGCAATCAGCGACTGTTGAAAGAGCCACATATATACACAAATTGATGAAGTTTTCGTTGAGTTGTACTTACGTGGAATATGAGGCCAGGCGCTGGTGTCAGGCGTCTTACATGCACATACGATAATATATCCAATAGATGTCCCTCTCGACTAGCTGCAAAGCAGAGACTACAGTAGATAGAAAGGTTTAGAAATAATACACACAGACAAATGACTTTGTAAGAAATAAAACAAAAAACATTGAGATAGAGATAGAGATAGAGCGAGCTAGTTGGAGTGGGAGAAAAGGGGGGTGGGAATAGATAAGGATAAATATGTTAACGTACCGTCCTGCGGCAAAGAGCGTACCGTTCGCACTTCCAAATGTGCTTATAGTGACACTCAATGGCATTAGCCAGGCAAGAGCGCCCAAAATCCGATTACCAAAGGTAACAGCAACTGCCTCCGATTCGATCATCTCCTGCGCCGACATGGCGGCCAGATATGAGATATTGATAAGAGCATAACAGAGCGTCACCAACGGTATGCCAATCATAATTGAGCGTGGCAAATTCTTGCTAGGATTCTTAATCTCCTCGGTGACATAGTTGAGATTGTTCCAGCCATCGTATGCCCAAAGGCCAGTGTAAAATGCTGTCGCAATAGCGCCAATGTTTGGCATCGGCCCATTAAATGCATTCGACAGATGCTGCGTATTGCCCTGGAACAGTTTCCATGCACCGCCGCATATGACAATGACGACGGCAACCAATTTTGCTGCCGTAAACACATTCTGCACGGCCATGCCCAAATTGACACTGTAGCAATTCACAAACAATATCATCACTAAATCCAATGGTAAGAGAAACGAAATTAGTATTTCATATGGTGTGGGATGAGGTGTAATAGTAACTGGCTGGCGGATCGCTTACCAATTGCGACTAGAGCAACCATTTTGACAACACCCCTGGGTGGATCGCATTCAGTCACAAAGGCCTCGACCGCATACTGTGCAAATGATAAGCATATTATAGCCATTTGTGATGGCTTTAACACCAATGTCGATACCCATGAGAATAGAAACGCCGGCGCCGGTCCATAGGCGTCCATAAAGTACGCCCATTCCGCACCAGACGAGGTGTTCATTGTGCCAAGTTCAGCATAAGCCAGAGCGCCTTTAAACGAATCAAATCAAAATAATTCAAATATTTTTACATGCCTTCGGAATGTAGTGGGAGTTAGCTAACCCCTTACTTAACACACACCGCGTAACCAGTTCCAGCGCAAGGTTGCAATGTCAATTGGCAAGCGGCTAAATGACAACGGCAACAAGTGTTGGCTAACATGGATGATGATTATGTGCGTTTACTGCGTACTTACCCAACAATGAGAGGACACCACAGGCAAGCCAAATTACGAAGCTAACTCCAACGGAACCGGTGCGAACCAGTAAACCAGAGGGTGACACAAATATTCCAGACCCTGTAAAATAAAGCATAATCCAATCGGTATCATGATCAATGCAAATGCCATAAACATTAAATAGACAGCAGCTGCGTCAGCAATAAATAGATATTGATTCGTCTCTGACATCCGGCTGCCCGGAAGCTTTGTGCCCACGCATCACTGCTAAAACGTCATCAGCTGAAAGCTTGGACAGTTCACAAGTGTACGTACGTACGTACGCCTGTCTATTAAAAGCTTTCACTTAAAAAGCTGGATACAGTAGATAAGTGTATATGTAAGTACATACACACACACACATACAAACAATTGACGTTGCCTGTAAGCAGAAAAAATTGTTGGGCTCGTCTTGTTTGGGACACGCAATACCATTTGAATATTGCGTGAGAAACACAATGGCCAGTGTTAAAGGTCAAATTTGCAATGTGTTAATTAACTTATTTTACTTATTTGCAGTATATGTATATATCAAATATAATATTTGTTTTTGATTGCTATCCAAACAGTCTAAGATTGCGGTTAGTGTTTATTTATATCGAAATAGCCTAACAAAAGGGTATACGGCTTGAAGATACGCTAATGCTTATTACATACAAATCGCACTTAAAAAGTGTGAACTTTTTACATAGAATAGCTCTAAAATAACAGAAAAATACTAAAAAAAAATATCACTTTAGGTGCAAAAATTAGCAAGTAAACTTTGAATTTAAGATATTTATCTAACAATTAGTTACTGAGTATCTGCTAGCCCGTCAAGCATGAATTCGAGCTATTGTATACAAAATAAAAGATCACCTGATCAACATTTTATATACATACATATTTGAGATAATAAAAGTTAAAGATTTTCTCTTAGTTGAATCTTTTTATCAATATGTGGATCATTGTCATATATACATATTTGTACATATACATATATATGTTTCTAAATTTATGAGCTTGTATTTTTGGGCAGGCGTGCCTCCATAAAGCTCAACAAAAAAATGTGCCCCATTATTTTGCCACACACAGCATCGCAGCCGGGAAAAACAATAACGAGAAAGTGGGAAAAAAACACAGAAAAAAAACGAAAAACATATTTTTGACGCAACTCTTGTCGGGAAAAATGCGAGGTGTGTGTCACATTTTTTTTCCTCTACATTTACATATACACAAATATACCCCGTAATTTGATGGATAACAAGCAACGGGTATGCTTAACTACTTACCAATCATAGTTCCGACAATTAAAGCCACCCCACTGAAGAGGCCCAGCCTAAAATAATTAATAACAATAATAAAAGAAAAAGTTGTTATTGAACGACATTAGAATCAGAATTGGACAGATATATGAATGAGATCAATCAAGTTTCGATCAATTTACCTTCTCTCGAGGTGAACAGTGTCGTTCTGCGTTGAGCCATTCCTCTCCAGCGACTTCCGCACCCGCCCGGTCCCTGATGAGTCGGTCTCTGTCGCTTCGGGCCCTTCTGTCCCAAGAGACCCATTGGCACACATTGTCCCATTGCTCGTTGCTTTTGTTGGCACATTATGTCCTATACGGTAGCATTAAAACACACACACACACACACAGACACATATTAGTTTAAGAGCAAAACAATTGAAAGACAAAAAAAAACAAAAAGGGGGTAACAAGAAAAAAAATAATCAAAACAACACGATTTACGCGATATGGATATGGATATCGGCGACTAGTCGAGAGATAAACAAAATTTCGGCACGAGTTGGCTATTTTTGATTTGCATACATTTTTACATGCTCAACATATGTATGTGTAGCCTTGGCTATCAAAAGAATACGTTACGCATTGGCGGCACCCACTAACGCACACACACACAGAGAGAGAGAGACATCCACCCACCTCTATTATCTGCTGTATTAGTTTTGCATGCGTTTTTTTGCAAGCAAAATAGTTGTGATATTTTATCGCGCATGGCATGGACGGATAAAAAATAGCCAAATTTATTTCGCCGCGAATTTCAGCACCCAGCGAAGAATATAACGAACAATAACGAATCTGAATTAGAATTTTAATGCTGTTGAGGAGGCGGCGAAAGCGCGTGCTGAATGGGCGATTAATCGATGGCAACTGTTAGAACACTTTGCTGGCGCTCCGTCAAATACCGTTGATAAGCTAACGCGACGATTGCCGAAGACAGGAAAACGCCGAAAACCGAAAGCCGAATGACAAAACGCCGAGATGCTGCTTGAACAGATCTGGACGCGCGTGCTTTCTCTTGCTCCTCGGGCGCGTTGAGCTTTCGTTGTGCGCTCTCGGGCCTGCTTGGACCCGCTGTGTACGTGATACGAATGCCGGCTACAAAATTTGTCGTTGTATTTGTTGTATTTGTCGTCGTGCCATATATATTTACAAGTCGTGAAGACCGAGTCCTCGTTCGTTAATTTATTTCGTTCGGTATGTTTGTATGTGTTTTTTTTAAATTTTTTTCTTTTCGTCTAAAATCAGAAAATGTTTTTGAGATTTTCGGCTTTTCTCGACTTTGCCGTCCGCCTTTGCAACTTGTTATAGATTTTTATAGCGCTCTGCTTGCCGTCGCCGCCGTCGCCAACTTTGTAGACAGACAAATTTAGCGAAGCGAAGGTGAACATATTTTTCTCACAATATATTCTTCATGCTGTCGCTGTTTGCCGCCGCTATTTATAACCAATTTTTTTGTGGATTATATGCTTGTGTGTGTGTGTGTGTGTGTATTGGAATTAAAAATTATTTATTTGGCCTTTTTTTCGATTTATTTATGTTTTTAGTTGTTTGTCTGACGTTAGAGTTTCGGTAATCGCCTTGTTCCTCGCTCAATCGAGACTGCAAACTCTGCCTATTTGCAGGCAAAGCATGTGCTCCAAAGCTTTAACGGTTCTTCTCTCTCACTTTCGTTACTTTTACTTGTGCCTTGATTGTACAGGGACGCTGCATTCTCACTCACTCTCTCTCTCCCGTTCGCTAATGAATGGCTGCAAGTTGTAGTACAACTAATACTACGAGACGAGGCTACTGTAAACGAAACTCATTGAGCATTTCATCTCTCTCACTCTCATTTGGTCATGTGTTTCTGTTAGTGTCCATTACATGATTTATCGTTGAGAAATCATGAACTTTACTGTGTGTTCGTTGGCATGTTCTATTAATGAGAGATTTTATAGAGATCAATGTTCTACAGCAGCGCAATTATCGATGGCCGCCCACTCGTTTAGCCCCGTTAACGGCAATGCTACATACGTATGTATGTATGTATGTTTATTGTTATTCTTGCTGTTTTGCAAACTAGAACAGAAAACAAGAGAATTTGTCTGACTCCTCGATACAATGTAGTTCGCACAGATTCAAGCAAAACAACGTGCATACATAAATATGTATAAATAAATAACAAACTTGTATGTTTGTACACATGTATGTGTATGTGTGCCTGTATGTATGTATGTGCGCAGTAAATAAGTCAAATATAATCATAAGAAAATGAAATTTTCGTATACGTTTTGCCCAACAGGGCATATTTTAATGTGCTCTACACTTTCGAGAAGAATCAAAGTCTCTGAGAATAGAAAAATTTACAGGGTAGCTCATAGCTCATACCACTTAGTTCTTTTGTGTCAATTTTAATTGTTGATGTTTCTGTCATAAAAGTCACGAGGCTTGTGTACAATTAGTTTTGCTTTTTTTTTTTGACGTAGTTCATTTCAGAACAGTACTTTGTTTTCCAAAGATATTCAATACTGACATACAGGAAGTACTTAAGTGTGTTTCGAATCCTGCCAAAGATAATAATCTCGTCCAGGCAAACCGTAACCCAATGCAAAGCTAAACAATTGTGAAAAGCTTAGGTTTCGTTCTTCAAGTTTCTAGATTATGCATTGAGGAATGTCGATTTGTTTATCACAATTGCTTTTCCCACACTTTTGATTCATTCAAAACATTCTCCGATAACCCATTATATCTGATATGTGGACAACTTCATAGGCAAACGCCAAACTGGTAGACGATACAAATCGCACGTAGACATAAAGACAAATAGATATAGATATTTATATTAGATATGCATGACGTATATTAGTTTGCTGGCACGATCATTTGTATACTTCGAATTCGAATTGTTTATTATCTAAGTAAATAAACTAGTCTGAAACTTCTTGCGTGGAACTAGTTCAAATAAACATTGGTTAATGTAAACAAAAGCTTTTACGGTAAATTGCACAGAGTTTTGTGTACCTTATCATGCCTTCGTGACCCAAAACAGTGACAGTGATCAAATCACTAAATGACTAATAATCACGCGCTAAACGTTCGTATATACATACATATATAAGTATGTTTATTTGCCTTATAGCTAATGCAAATGAAAAATTTTAAATATGAGAGGCATTGTGAGTTTAGTTAGCATAGCATAGGTTAGGTTAGAGATTTGGGGGCTGGCCGTTGGTTGATATAGCTGCATTATAAATTGGACACTGGCCAATTTAAAATAAAATACAATTTTTTATTTTCTTGTTTTTCTTAAATTGATAGTAAATATTTGAGATTAATTATGTGCTCATGTTGCATTAAAAGCAACCAAACAGCTTTAAGTCAAAGTGCAGAAAAATGTGGCTCAAACTATATTTATGTATATAAAAACTGTTTAATTTACTTATCAGTTCAAATTATTTGCGAATTTATTGCCAGAACTAAATAGTTAGATAAACAAAAAAACGCGAAAATGTTAAATGTGCTAAGTGAAAATTGACTAGGCGATACCCTAAACCCTTAAAAAGCTTACAGTTTTTCATAGTATTGTTTAGAGTTTCGAAAGCACTTTTCTTTGCTATCGATAACATGTGTACGAGAAGAAATTTCGATAGTCTCATTATGCCCACGGCTTAAACTAGCTTATATTTCCAATGGGTAACCCAAAAAAAAACTATCAGCTATTTGTATTTAGACAATAATTAAGCCTCAAACGATTTGATAAACTTCTTTATGTTATCATAAGATTAAATACAAAGTTTAGTTATTTTAACGAGGCAAAAGAAAATTGGTATCGAAAACGTCTCTAAGGTTCATTTCAAATTTGATGCCAACCATTATTGCACAAAAGCAATAACCTTTTATTGAAAGCATTCTGAAATACAGTGCCCTTGGCTTGAGTCTTTGATATTGGATGCTGTCGAAATAATTCATTTGCCTTTTACTCAATTGAAATGTATCGTTTTCAGTTGATTTTGCATTTGCTAACGAACGAAACATCTTAAATAGCCACAGACGTCGGCAAACCTACAGTATATATATATATAAAGGCAATATTTACACAAGTACTTCGAGTGCAGCAATTCCAAAGTCAATGTCAAGTGAAAATGTATATATTATTCAGGCCCAATTGTCAGGGCACGCAAAACATATTGAAAATGCAGATTGCTTACGTGTTGCCAATTAGGAACAGCTGTTTGTTTGGTATTTTCACACACTGGAATTAGTATTATAATAGCTATAGAAATTTTGCATGGATTCGTTGTTTGCCAATCAACGAACGCAATCGATAACTATCAATTACCAAGCGTATTAAATATTTATGGACAAAATGTAACCCGAATACTGTTTTCACATGAGCATAACAATGGCCAGTGTACGGGGGTTCCAGGTGCTGGTGCTTGAGCACTTGTACAGTTATTTATAGGGCAGCGT
This sequence comes from Scaptomyza caliginosa, assembly GCA_035044725.1. Lineage (NCBI taxonomy): Eukaryota > Metazoa > Arthropoda > Insecta > Diptera > Drosophilidae > Scaptomyza > Scaptomyza caliginosa. Next base: position 579,184 of record JAWNNR010000756.1, on the reverse strand, counting down.
TGCCAGCGCAAAAAAAAAATAATAAACATTTAATATTATCATGTTACACGGCCAAGAACTGGACGAGAATCACACGAAATGCTTAACTTGTCTTTGGGCATTTGCCTTTGCCAGAATTTGCAAATCTTGCATTAAATCGCTTTTGACATGCGTTATCGTTATCGTAATCGTTGGGCGTTTGGTTCGATTGCAATGTTATTTATTTATATGAATATATATGCTTTTTTTTGAAAGACGCGTCGCTGCGCCTTTCAATTTAACTCAATTGATTTTTATTTGACTCGTGACGCACCAACTTCATAGCAACAACAGACAGACAGACAGACAGAGAGAGAGAGAGAGAGAGGGAGAGAGAGAAAAGGCAACGCTTTCCCGCTCTTTCTACTAATTGCTGGCAATGATGATGACGCTGTTGATCAGCCACAATAATTACAAAGCGATAAATTCATTTGCTTGGGCTGGCTGCTGGGGCAGCGCATCGAAAGAAACAAATTGTAAATTGTAAATTTGTCGCAGCGAGTGCAAAATGATAAATAGAAAAACAAAATAATAAAAAAAAAAACCAATTTGTTGCTTAATTGATTATGGAATTTTGCCATATCTCAAAATAATGTTTCTTTTTACACGCCCAACCCTTTTCTACTTTTACTCTGTTATCCCATTATCCTTTATCAAACGCTTAGGCTTAGGCAGGCTAAAACGAAACTTGTTCTATTCGAGACACAAGCATATCTACGTAAGTATGTATGTATATGTACAGTTAAAATTGATTCGTTGAGTGTTCGGTGTTGCCAGGCTATAAATAGAATATTGTACGCGTCTAGCACGAAACGAGAAAGAGCGTGTGATAGATGGGACGAATTTTGGGTGTTGTTTAAGCTATTCGTTAGCAGGATGTTAAACTCACGCACACACACACACACGCACACACACACTTAGTTATTAATCTGTCTGTGTGTGCGTCATCAATTTTAAGGGGCTCGCCTCGGCTATAGCCTCGACATTCGTGTCCTTCGCTCAGGGACATTTTGTCACAGTCACAGCATGCAGTTTGCAGACAATGCACAAATACTCTATGCTTATATGAGAGCTTAAAGCACTAGCAACAGTTCGAATAGAGTATTAAACAAAGCTTCATTTTTTTGTTTTTTGTCAGTCTGATGAAATTCTGTACGAAATTCATTCATTAAAAATAAACATGTTGAAACGAAATTTTCGTTTTCGCTTGTGCCTAACCCAATTGTCATTGAGACAATACAATTGTCATTAAATGGCTACACGTGGCGCGCACAAATACACAAACACACACACACACACAGACACACGCACAACGTTTTGAAGCACTTTCAATCAGGGTAAGACCTGGCCACCTGTTTTTATGATAGTCTCTGCACACAAAAGGGCATTAAGACCGGCTAACAATAAAATAGCATAGGCAGAGATTTTCTATGTGTGTGTGTGTGTGTGTGTGCTTGAAAGCTTTCGCTTAACGCATGCGCCCTATTGAATGTCCTTGCCATGACATCGTGACTGATTCGGCTTATAGCACGTCGCAAGCTGCTTTAGTGCTGCGCACTTTCACTGTCTCGCTGTCACACAGCTGCCACAGCTGCCACAGCTGCCAGAGCTGCCAAGAACTGAGGCAGGACCCACCCCAAAACCATAACCTAGCTCTTCATTATTCCTAACTTAAGCGAACTTTGTTTAGCCGGCTGTGTTGGCTTTGGCTTGCTGTGCGCCGCTTCACTGCCGCAAAAGTTGTTTGTACAGAATCGAATAGCGTTTTATTGTTCGATGAGTTGAACATGTACAATATTGAAAAAGGGTCGCCTCAAGGTCCTTCAAGGCAGAAGAGTCCTTTGATGGCAAACAAACAAGCTCTTCATACATATGAATGAGAATAGAATTTGTATCTTGTCCACAAAGCAGTAAACAAAAAAAAACCAATCAAGTGAATGGCTTTTGTTAAGCACAACAAAAAACAACAAATATTGTTTATAATTATTATGTGTAAGCGACTTGTTAAGTGATTCAAGTTGTGAGCTAATAAATCAAATTTAAAACGTTTTGAGATAAAAAAAAAAAAACTAAAATTATTAGCTATTATTAGAGCTGGAAACATTCTGGATAGAATATCTATCGATTTTAATCGATGTTTCCTTAAGCCTTTGTCTCCTCTAAAAGCATTTGCTTATCAATATTTATTGGCTTTTGTTTCTGGTTTTCCCGACATTGAACTTGGCTCAATAAAATGCATGTTTGTGGTCTATGTTTACGGTCCATATTGGCTTACTCCCTGCTTATTGGTAATACGATGCCAACGACAATAAATAGCCAAGTTGTGAACAGACCGCAAAACCGCAAAGCGACTTATAATAAAAAGTTTTTTTTTTGCATGAATGAAACTGTGACAAACTGACAACAAATCAAAACTTGTTGTTTACCTTTCAACCAACCGAGCCACACCTTAAAATTTGTTTTGTATTTACTTGCGAATTCGATTAACATTGTAATAAGGAAAATATAACAAAGGTTATTTAGCAAGAATTTAAGTTCGCATTAAACGAACTTGAATCAAAGATTTAACGATCTTTTGGCATAGATTTAGCTTAGTTTGTTTTTGGTTATCAGTTGATTAACTGGCTGACAGAAAGTCTGCACAAAAGTCCTTTGGCGCCATTTTGGGGTACAGTTGTTGACAGCCAGACAGTGATACTGCCAAATGTTTGCCTGTGTGTGTGTGTGTGTGTGTGTAGAACTGTTGCGTAACAGCTTGCACAGCAAATGGTTGGCTCTGAAATCATGGCTAAATGTACGAACACACACACACACACACACACACACACACACAGAAATATCCGGCATTCAAGCTTAAGCAAATACATATGTAAATGCATGTGGAAAACAATGAATTGTAATTAACACTGCACATATATATATGTACATACGTGAGGTGGGTTAGTGGGAGGGGGTGGGGGGTGGGGCTGGTGAAATGCAATAGTGACCCTGTAAGTGTTGGTTTTGTTGTTATTGCCACTGTTGCACGCATGCCTCGTCGACGCGGCTGCAATTTCATAAGGTTTAGGCCAAACAGCTGTTCAACACGATTTTCTATATATATACATATATATATATATATAGCTACTGCTGTATGTATATGTGCCCCGCCAAATATTTACCCGGTATTTTTTGGTTGCGCCATGTTTTGCGCATGCGTTTAAATTTTTTCTTTTTAATTCTGTTATTATCTTTGGACAGGCAGTTTAGGGTTTTTCTTTGCCCAGACAACACAGCTTAGCCTTGGATCAACGATTACCACACATAACGCATACGCACTGTTGTTTCATTTCACACACAAATCACTCACAAGAAGAACATTCACAAAAAAAAAAATATATATATACATGCATAATTGCACACAAATTTTGCAAGAACAACGTGGAACAACAAAATTGAAAAAAAAAAGAGCGAGCCAAAAGCCGAACTTGACTTGACGTCATAAGCAGTTGTTGTTGTAGGGAGCAGCAAAAGCGCTCTGGCCACACTCACCATCGGCATAAATATGATTTGTGTTGCTTGGTTGGACATGCTGATACATGACTTGTTGCAGTGCACCAATGTCGTCACTTTCATGTCACTTTAAACACTACAAGAGAATGAAAGCGGACGCGTTTGGCTCTCCGTATTTATACATTAGCTGCTGCGAATTGCGACGTCGTTGCTTCGGCTGCGGCTGCGGCTGCTGCTGCACAGTACACACATGCACACACACACACACACAAGCAAAGCATGTTTACACTTGACAACAAAACTGAACGCCTACAACAGACACACAGCCACGGTGTAACAGTTACAACTTTCGTTAAACAAAATGTATTTTGAGTCATCATTTTTTGCTTTTCTTTGCACTTAGCGCATATCTAGTATTCAAAAATGAAGTCATCGTTAGATGCATAGAAACTGATTTGTTTTAAGATTATAATTAACTCATATCTCTATAACAATGCTACAATTGAAATTATATTATATTTAGAATAATACTTTAGTCTGCAGCTTATGCTAGAAAGTATGCTACTTTCTGCGTTTTAGTATGCTATTTGCATTAATTTTGCTGCACAGTGTTCGCAGCTTTTTCCCCAGTTACTTGCCTATTGCTCTTTTGCTCAGCGAGCTTTTTGCCTGCCCTTCAACTCGAAGCGTCAAAGTGAAAGAGCGTCTAAGCGAGAGAAATATGTGCGTAAGGAAAGCACAAGAGAGAGTCGTAGTTACTCTGGGGTTGATATTATGTGTGTAAAGTAACGGAGACGTGGGTTGGCATCTGGGTTCTGAGCATGATGTTGGGCTTAGCTTATGTTAACTGATCGACTCGAAAAAACGAACTAATAGGCATTGAAATATGTATGTACTTTCGGTTGATGCACATCTTAAGTGCGTATTAAGAGCGCCTTAAGTGTATATTAGGATTGGTCTTCAATAAGACAGGAGACGGAGTAAGCGTTTGACAAATTCTCACATTCATGTATTAATGCTTTTTAATTGCTTTTACAGACATGTATGTAGAAAAAACAAATAAGACGTCAGACAGTCGCTAGCTATATGCAGTTTCAATCAATTGAGGCGCTCGGCAACTGCGTTGCGAAAACGCTTAGGTTGCATTATTGGTTTGACAAGCCGACGGACAACGGCATAAATCAGTAAACATTTCTTTCCCCTACTTAAGTTAAACTGTCATTTGAAAACAATTTAATCTGCAGTAATTCTAGACGTTATGTACAAATGAAAAATATATATATACATACATAAATGATAAGATATAAAATCGTTTGACAAAGCCATGACACTAACAGTATTTTACTTATTAAATGCAATTTAAAGTTGAATTTTTAAATGAATATGCTCGTTGTAAGTTCTAACTGTAAAATACCATTTAGTTTATTAAAAAATCATTATTCCAACAAATAATAAAAAAGACAAGTCTCTCTATGCAAGATTAAATAATTATTTTGCCAAAGCAAAATATTTTAAATTGCCAACTTAAAACGCTGCTAAATCGTTATTTAGTATTGCATAAAATTACCAAAGAAAAATACCAACTACTCAAAAGTACGGACACACTGCAATGGTTGCATTCTCTGGCATAGCTGTAGCTACTATCGTTATCGCTATCGCTATTTGTATCGATGTCGCTGCCTATGTAAATGTAAATACATATATGTGAATGTTGTAATAGTAAGAGAAAGAAAAGAACAAAACAACAGCCAGTGCAAGGTGAAAGCAAAGCAAACCAGCAGCAACCAACGGTGCATAAATGGGTAATTTTGTGAGCAGACAAAACGCTGACGTCGAGGAAGCCGACCACATCATCAACAATGCCTACAAATATCCCCCACGTATGGGCAGCTTCTTTGGCACCCACTTCATAATGGGCGGTGAGCGTTTTGACACGCCCCAGCCCGAATCATATTTGTTTGGTGAAAATGTGGACCTCAACTTTCTTGGCACACGACCCACGGCCTTTCCATATCCACCACCGCAAGCCAATGAGCCAACAAAAACGCTCAAAAGTTTGGTCAACATACGTAAGGAATCCGTACGTTTTGTTCGCATTCCATTTGACAAAATGGCAGCATACGCTGATGTTGAGCTCCTTAAGGAGAACAAAAAGAAGAAATCGAAAGAAATTAGCAGTGCAACCATTGAGCAGGTAGATGGCAATGTACTCTGCAATATGGTCAGTCTCGATGACGATTCGGAGTCTGCGCTTCCAAATTATTGCTACAATGTTGAGTTTATTTTCGACTCGGATGCCAAGTGTTCGATAACCATATACTATTTTTGCACGGAGGACGTTAGTCCCAGCGGTGTGACAATGACGCCACGCGAAGGTTACTCAATCACATCGGACACCTATCATTACGAAAAGGGCATCAATCAATTTTTCTCACAGCCCAGTCACGTATTCAATCCGATGATGATACCCGAAGATGATCTACTCTACAGCTCTGGCCGCGAACAGTTCCCCGTGGCCATACACTGTGTCGTCGACGAAGGCAACGATGAGTGTCGTCAGTCGCACACAACCATTTGTGTAATCGATCATCATCCGGAGACAAATAGCTATGTGCTGCGTGCCCTTAAGCAAAAGATCTTTGTCGATGGCCTCTGCTATCTGCTGCAGGAGATCTATGGCATTGAGAACAAGGCAGTGAACAAGACCTCGCTGGACGAGGATATCGATGATCATGGCAGCGAATGTGTCATCTGCATGAGCGAGACAAGGGACACACTCATACTGCCCTGCCGCCATCTCTGTCTCTGCAATTCGTGTGCCGATTCACTGCGCTATCAGGCCAACAATTGCCCCATCTGTCGTGCACCATTCCGTGCTCTCTTGCAAATCCGTGCCGTCCAGAAGGGCATCAGCACCCATGTGCTGCATCAGAATACGCCAACATCAGCTGCTGGCGAGCACACTCCACTCGATGTCCCTCCCGGCTATATACCCGTCTCCCTCATCGAAGCACTTAATGGACCGCCGCAATATGTGGCCCGTAACAGGTAATAAGCCTTGGGCAAACAGTCAATACTTGCCCTAATGCAACAACTTTCGACTGTTCAAATCGCAGATATATCATATTGCTTTGATTAGTTTCAAGATAAAGAAATGCACCTGTTCCATTACTCATCAAGATAGTGTCTCATTTTACATATAGAGTAACTGTAGTTAAACGATTTCCCTATTATAACCTTGACCTTGACCCAAAAAGCTAGCAAAACCCATTAAAAACCCGTTAATAATCTAATCATCAACCCATTTGCCTGCTAGATAACTTGATTTTTTTTCGCCTGTTGTGATTGCCAATCAACATTGTGATTTTTTTATAAGCCAAGCATATGCAATCCAATTAATTTCCCTCTTGAACCCCATATAGCTCCTGTTGCCAATCAATAGTTTGTTGCATGTAAGGTTGCAAGTATGATTTTTGCTTGCTTGCACAACTTAATTATGCACAAATTGCTTTGTCGAAGGATATTGCCTTTGTCATATGACATGACCATGACCATGACAAAGGCATTCTAATAATTGAATTGTTTATTCTCTTTAGAACCGGTGACGGTGAAGGCACAGAGAGCGCTACGGTGGCCGCCTCAACGATGACAACGGAAGACATTAAGACGACATCACCAATTAAATCGAGTAGCCAACGACGGCCGAAGATCAAGAAGAACGCCTCGACCTGCACCACCACCAATGAGGTGGGCACATTGACCAATCAAACTGGTGCAAGCTCCACACAATCCGTGGTCGAGGTCGAGAGTGATGCCAAGAAGGCGACGAGCACCTGCACCTCGCCCAAAACACCATCCACGCCAACGGCTGCGGTTAGCAGTTCGCCAGAGAAGCAGGAAATGCATATTGTTAACGAGCGTCACAATGGACTTAAGTATCAGAAGCGCAGCAGCGGCACCGGCAGTGGCAGTGGCAGCGGCAGCGGCGTCAATCATGATGAAGATGAGGATAGCGAGAACGAGAAATTGTCGCCGTTGCTGTCGCAGGATAGCCGCAGCAAGAACACCTCAACCAAATCACTTAAACAGGTTGTGGACAGTCTTAACGGCAGCGGTGACGAGGAGCATATGGTATCGGACAGAGATGATATAGATGCTGCCGTTACTGGTAGCATTGGGAGCGGCGATGCTGCACAGCAGGAGACAAGCTCCCGAAAGAGTGGCTCATTGAAGCGCTCCTCACACAGACCAGAGCTCTCAAATGCTGGTTCGCCAGCCAATGAGCCTGGTTTGCTGGCAGCCAACTTAAGTGCCGAGGATTCGGATTATTATACACCCGAAGATACGCAAAACAACATACTTAGTCCATTGTGTCCCGCCGAGCGGGCAAAGAGTGGGGATCCCTTGTGCGGCACCTGCGGTGTTGCCAGTCATGCCAACAGCGAGATGAACATGCTAAGCGCTGCTGGTGTAAGCTTTAGCACAAGCGTCAAAAAGAATCAGAATCTGCAAAAGAAATCCACATCTGTTGGTAACATTGTTGGACCAACAGCAGCAGCGACTAATTGCGGCGGTGTTGTCGACTTAAAGGGCAATAATGTTTGCTCACTTCCCGGTAAGTAGGATGCATATATTGATTGCTGTTTGCTTAAAAATATAGTTAATTTGATTTGGTTTTTTCTACAGATATGCTTGATAGTCCGGTTAGCGGAAATTCGGCTTCCACGCGCAGCTCCAGTGACAGCTACTCATCCAGTTCATCGACCAAACAGCTGCTCAGCTCTAATGCAACCACAGCCGCTGCCAACATTATAGTTGATGACAAGACTGCACTTCAGAATGCAGTTAATGTTTAAATCAAAACCGTGAATACTCTTAGCGGTATGCATATGTATTTACATATATTTATGTACATGTAAATGAATGTGTACGTACGTATTTATACAATATTATATATTCATAAAGAATGGGTCATCTATGTACGTGGAGCGCCTAATATTAGTTAAATCAACGCTGCCTCCTATTGTGCTATAAATCAGAGGAGCAGGTATACATATTTACCCAATTTCAAGTATACAACAATCTTAAATATTCTAAAATAAATACGCATTTTAATTTCGTTTAGCATAAGCAACGGTTTTAGTATAATCCAAAACTAATTGAATGATGTACAACATTCCAATCTGCATGCGGCTTACCCATGACTTCAGCTATTATACACATATACAAATAGATACTGATTTAAATATATATACATCCATTACATATACATCTTAACAAACAAAAAAACAAAAATACGAAACAATGAGATTGCCGAGGGCTTCTACACTTTAATAAAGTATTTAACTAGCAATAATCGCACCTCAGTAGAACTTTTTTGGCTACGATATTGCCACGCATATATATACACATATATATATAATATAAAAATCTGGTAAAATAAAATAAACTTACAACCTTCAAACCAACAAAACAAAGCATCTTTTAACCATTTAATGTACCCAAGTGATCATCAATTAAGTCACGGCCGTTTTTAAATTTTCTCATTCATTTGCCATTACGTCAGCTTTCTGAACTTATTAATTAGTTTGCATTATTTTTAACAAGCCAATAATGACATCCATCTCTTTCTATTTGATTAAGTCTTTCATTGTACTTTGAAACTTGCCGCGCAAGAGCCTTGTTCAGAAGTCTGGCCACCTTTTTTGAAGGCACACTGCCCATTTATCGATAGAACGTTGCGAACTTATCGAGTACTTTTGAATTCCAATGCAATCAAAACTCTACGTATTCTCTGTTGTAATGGCTTTGATTTAAAACATATAAGCTAGTATAGAGTATATACATATCATTTATTATAATGCACGCTAGTTGAAGGTTTGCCAATATCAAAGTATCGATATGTTTTAAAGCCTTGCAGCCGATATTAATTTAGCACACTGCCATCCTTAGAGGTCATATTTAGACAACGTTTTGTTTACTTTTGCAATAATAATATTCACCTAGATTGAATCATATATGTTTAAGTGACATTTGCAACTGGATTGAGTGGAACGCACAACGGCAACGATAAGGGGTATGTAAAACCAACAAAATCACTGCTCCTTTAGCTTTCACCTTAAGCCCGTTGCCGTTCCCGTGACCGTGTGTGCTTTTGGGTGGTTAAAGTTTGGTCATAAACAGTATTATTGCAGCACTGCTAACTGTGCCATTGATTTTTTTTGCCTAGCAATGAATAATTAAATACTAACAGCAGCCGAATTGTAGGAGCTGCAAATTGATAATACCCGGTTGCCCTCAATAAAGACACATTTGTAGTTCAAAACAAATCAATTTTTTATTGCAAATTTTTATAGAAATGTTGTGGGCCAGATTGTTGTATGCAAAATTATGAAATATTCAATACGTTTAAACATATAATCATTAGTTATTATGTACATTAGACGCAATGCCTACATATACTAAGAATTTTTCTAAGCTAATGTGCTCACATTTTGCTAACCACGCGTATTTTGCCCGCATTATTTGGTATTACAGTGGAGCCGCCCTATAGTGTCCACTTAATCACTTGCCTAAGTCACTGCCAAGCGCTGAAAGTGGTTCGCTCTCGACTGCATAACAAATTTCTATTTGACTAAAATTTTGGTTTTAAAAGCAAACGAAACGACGACAAAAAAAAATAATAATAATTGCGCATAGAAATACATAGAGTTGGTTCTTGTATTGTTTTGGGATAGTTGTGGCGCAAGCGATCAATCAATGGTTGTCAAGTTATGTCCGGGTATGTCCTAATCATATTCCTATTCTTTTTCTACTACTACATTGCTAAATGCCGACAAAGAAGGAGAGAGAGAGGGACTGTGACTGTGTGAAAGTGAGAGCGAAAGTTTACTTTGATGCCGCAGTGGTGGCATTGGCCAGCGTGCGAGATTTACGCTTTTTCAACTTGCTCTTCACTTTGCGCACCAAGCTCACCGTGTCCAGGTTGAAGCCACCCGCTGCAGATTTATTGTCCTGCAAGGAGCTGGAGTTGCGATACTGCAATATATTATCATTGGCCCCAGTGCAGGCGCCCTTAATGTGCAGTCCACTCGAATGGGAGTGGCCATGCCCGCCATGCGAATGGGCATGGCTGTGACGCATGCGTCTGGAGACACCAGTTGCGCCAGTTGCGGCATGATTGCTAGTCGATTGCTGAACAGCTGTGACGACAATGCCACCAGTCTTAAACTTGTTGCCTGCTGTGCGCTGCATGCCACTGGCTGTGGCAGCATGATTCTGCTCGTTGCCCTTGAACATTAGGCGTTGCATCTGAGTCATCGGTTGATTGGCATTGGTATTGCCATGGCCATGGCCATGGCCATTCGCACTGGCATGTGTGCGCGAGAATCGCGTTACCAACTGTGTGGTCTCCGCAATCTTGATCATGCTCGATTTGCGTTTACTCTTGCCACTGACACCGGATATATTGACATGGAGCACACCGTTGCTGCCACTGCCGCCACCGCTCATGGTTTTAACATTCTTCTTTGGCTTGCAGCCGCGCAGTAGGATTGGCGGCGCTGCTTCCTGTGCATCCAGCTTGGCACTGTTGCCGGCCACTAGGCGTGTACTTGTTACCTGCATCTTCTTGTGCTCCTGCTGCCACAGCAGCAGCTTTTGCGAGCAGGCGCTGCAAAAAGCAAATCAAAAAAAGGTTTCTTGTTTCAAGTATCGTGCAACTCACTTGAACAGATCGACTTGCTCCAGTTTGCGTGTTCTACGCGGCGCACCCATATAGGCAGGTGGCAATGTGGCAGCGGCAGCGGCAGCGGCAGCGGCTGCAGCTGTTGTCGTTGCGCCCGGCTCCTTGCCACTGCTGTTGCGCGCCTGGGCACCTCCGGAGCCACGGAGTGCTGCTGCCGCGGTTGCCATCACATTGGCGACATGTGCATGTGCCTGCGTTTGATGTCCCTTGTACCAGGCCAACGGTCGTCCAGCGTTATCGCCATGCGCACCCGTCCATATCTTCTTCTTAAGCGACAGCCTCATATGCAGATCATCGGCATTGCTGTGTCGCTGCTGGCCCAATGGTATAAAGTTGCTGGGCACGCCGCTGCAGTGCATAGACATGGTCAATAATCGAATCGAATGGATTAGATGATGCACACTTACCGTCGTGGCGGCGGCGGCTTGTGTAACTTTGCCGGCGGCTTCGTCTCGTTCACAAAGAAATTGGCTCGAGCATGGGCGCTATCCTGATTGAGATTATGCCAGGAGTAAGTGCGTCGTGCCGCATTTGCATTGCTCTGGCCATGCAACTGCTGTAAACCCTGCTGCTGCTGATGATGCTGCTGCTGCTGCTGCTGCTCAGGTGCTGTACGTGGCATCAGCTTATACACTTCCAGCTTCTTGGCACCACTGTGACCGCCACTCTTCGACGGCGTTGTCACAATCAATTCGGGTGGCATGTGCGCCGGCTTCGGTTTCTGCACGACCATATCACCGATTTCCTCAATATAGCGTCGCTGCAAATCGCTCTGGAGCAGCGTGTGACGCAGTGGCGCAACGGCACCAAATCCCACATTACCCGTCGGCAACAGCTCCTCATCGTCTGTGGAGAAATGCAAATCGGAGCCCGGATCTGTGGTGGGCAAATCAAGTGCTGTGCGCACCACTTCGCCGCGTTTCTTCAATGGCTTGCTGCGAACACGTTGACGGCGACTCTGTAAAATCGTTTTTTTTTTTGGTTAATGACCTTAACCGGTTGGGAATTACAAGATAGAGGCCGAAGAGCACACTTCGTTATTGGGGTGTATGGGATTTGTGCGCTGTGCAGTGTGTGTAACTACCTTCTTGCGACGGAATATGAATATGCGTCGATTTGCCAGCCAAAGCCGCAAATTGCGATCGATTCGCGTCTTTCGATTCAACGCCTTCTTCGCCTTGCCCTTCTCGATGGGCATATGCTTCTTTTTGGCCTTGCCGCGCTTACGGGTTTGGGTTGAGTGCGTTTGCTTTTGCATTTTCAGCGGATGGGCATCCGTTGAGCTGGATTCTCTCAAATTATCCGAAGACTGCGATCCATTGCTGCCCGAACTCTCGGGCGTTGGCAGCTTTGTGGTGATCTGGGCACGTTGTCGTATATCGCTGCTGGTTAGCTTCTCGTTGAGATTGCCGCTGGGTGAACGGGGTCCAATGCCGCCGCCAGTGGCACGCTGTTGCTGCAGATGTAGCTGCTTGGAGCTACGTATAGCTCTGCCACCTTCGAGCTCTTGTTTGCGACGCTTGAGCTTGGCCAGCGCCTTGAACTTGCGCTGCAGCACTGGTGAGAAGTAGATTTGGTCCAGGACATGCATCACCTTGTGCATGCGTCGTACTCGAAACTGTACGATGCGTTTTTGGGTTGTTGTAGTGAAGTAGTGAAGGACGGTGCACTTTGATTGGAAAAAGACTTACCTTGCGTATCTCGTGCATGACCTCGGGTGAACTGGGCGGTGCGCGTATTGGTGCACAGCAAGGACCTTCCAGATCCGAGGCAGTTATTGAATGTTTGCCCTCATTGTCGGAACTAGAACTGCAGTTGCCCTCGTCGCTGGGTTAATAAGGGCGTATTATGATTATGATTATTAGAACAAACGACTACGACTATATGAATTGGCTTTTGTGGGTGTGTGTGTGTTGGCGTACCTGGAATAATCCGATAGCGGTATGTTTAATGGTTCATCAGCGCTAGATCCTTCGCGCATCAGTCTTTCGATTATTTTGGAGCGTAATCTTTCCTGTTGTTTGAGTAAATTTAAAATCTATTTTTAATGTTAATGCATTAGGATTAGTGAACTCAAATAAATGGGCCAAAAATAAATACATATATATATATATATATGTATATGTATATATATAAAGTTATTGTTAATTTGTTATTAAAAAAATTCAAGTGAAAAAGTGTGAAAAAGCTGGCTGAAAGAAACATTGATAGAGCAACTAAGCAACGTTCTTTTGTTTATTTATTCAGTCAAATATTTTTTTTACAGTGTAGTTGCATGTTTGTTGTCATTGGCGTAAGCTACACAAAAATATAATTAACTACTTAATTAATAAATAATAATAATAATATATTAACAATACAATAACTTATGTGCCTTTCGCTGCTGTGCTCTTTGTGCTTAATGCTAAACATATATATTAAAAATAAAAAAACATATAAATATATATATATAGTTGCATTAGAAAATTTAGTGCTGATGATGTTCTCTTTTTTTTTTTTTGGAACAAAAAGAAGTAGTGAAAATATAGAGAGAAAAAAATGAGAAAACCAGCGATTAGCGATAGAGAGCATTGAAATTCAGAAACTTTGGCAAGAATACACATTCGATCCTGTTCTTCACATTGATATTGTCTATATAGTATTAATGTCACAAAAGGGAAGCGGCAAAGTAATTAGCACAACAGCAAGACGGGGCAACAAGTTTTTAACAAATTTGACAACAAATATTTAAAATAAGAGTAGCATGTATTCAAACATTTATATAAATAAAAAAGCGATTAGCTGGCGGTGTATGTATCTGTGTGTGTGTGTGAGAGTGTGTGTGAGAACGTTCCTAAGAGACACTTTTCTCCACAGAACGTTTCACTTTCAATTTATCGCTTAGAATACATCCCTGATCGGCCATTTTTTGTAATTTTAATGCTTTCTGTTCGCGTTTCTCGCGTTTTCTTATCTTTTTAATTTGCTTAAATAATTTAGCATGTCGCTTTACTTTGTTCGGGTTTTCATCACAATAGTCCAATAACGTCTCACAAAATGCACGTCCCATATGCTCATAATCCTGCCAAGAAAAAAACCGAAAAAACCGAAAAAAGTTTCCTGTTAGAAAAAAATAACTCAACTAACTAGTTAGTTGTGGCAAATACCTGTGTATTAAAATGTGTACCCTTGCGGGAGCCAAGCGAGGAGCCGCCAAAGGATGCCTCAATCGTATAGCTATTCGTGATGCCCAGCATCCAAACAACAATGCGTCCAGTGCCCTCCTTGCTCCTTTGTATCTTAAACTTACAGCTTTCGAACGAGAACTTAAAAACAATAAATAAAAACCATTAAACTGGAAACAATTGTGTTAAGCTGTTGTTGGGATAACACACCCGATCGGCACTGTTCTTGTGCAGCATCAATGGGAACACCTGCTCGGTGAGACGCTTCTCCGGATTACGCTTGTTCTCACAACCATAGATGAATATGTTATGCTTGCGTGAATGGGCGTGCATATCACAGTACATGGCCACACCACACTCTTCAATCAGTCTGTTTTGTTTTTTAAATCAGAGATTAGCTGCTTGGCAAGTTATTTGATGTGAATTACCTTCTAATCATGGCTTTTGTATACCAAATTGATGGATATGTCTCTCTGATGACAGTGCGATATTGTCGATTCAAATCCTTGCCAGTTAGCGAATTGCGTGTATTGCCAACAATAACGCCATCTGGATTTAACATCGGCACCAGTTTGAATATGAATTTGTGACGTAATCGCTTGGCAACTGTCGTATCACCGGTTATAAAGTCCATTAGACCCTTCATCATCCACGATGATGGCGTTTCACTTGGATGCACACGTGCCGATACCACAATTGATTTCTTACGCTATAAAAGATACTTTTAATAGATTTGTCCAAAGGATTAGGAGATTAACTTACTCGCATACTATCATCATTGCCGGATGGTGCCGTAACGGTCAGATAATAGACATTATTACCCGCTAGGGTGCGGCAAAGCAGGCGCAGTTTGCAGAACTTTGATTTAACCGGATGACGCTGTATCTCCATTAGATAATCCTACAAATGCATTAATGTTTTGAGTAATGCGGACAAAGGTATGATTAAAGAGATTTACCTGCAAATCGCTATAGGTATAGGGATAACTGTGAGCAAAGTAAACTGTATCATCATCGTGCTCAAACTCAATGGTAAAGGTCAGTGTATAGCTAGAGTTATCCTCATCCTCTTCATTGGTAGTGTTATTACTTCTGTGCAAATAGATAGATGTGATCGAAGCATGAACGCTTAAGATAAAGAACTTACTCATCATCGTTGCGATAATAGGATATGTTATTGCCACAACGTCGCCAGCCCTCGTTTTTCTCTTTGGCACCCAGTGTGGAGTACATGACCGGTCGCATGCCATCATTGTACAGGCTATCCGACTTGACCAGATTGACAATGGAGAAGCGATAAAGCATATTGCGACGAGTGCGTCGCACACGAAAATAGAACCATTGCTTGGAACGGCTCGTATAGAGATCGGGTCGCAAATAGAGCTCATAATAGGTGGGTGTTATCTGCACAGCCTTTGCCAGATTGCCGGACTCAAAGCGTGACTCAAACTCCAGACTATCGTACTCCTCCACATTCATTGGATGGCAGTTGGTCACAAATTTGGCACCGCCCACCGCCGAGCGACTAAACTGCATTTCATTGGAAAGAGATGAAGATGGAAAGTTATGCTTCTCATTAGTAACATTATTCTCGGCATTTTGCCGCTCATTCGACATTTCAAAGGTGCTTGAATTCGTGCTTGTTGTTGTTGCTGTTGTTGTTGTTGCTGTTGTTGTTGTTGCTGTTGATGTTGTTGTTGTCATTGTTGCATTTGCACCCATCATATCTTCGCCCCCAAAAACATCATCGCTACCCAATTGCATGGCATCTGGGCCGCGACGACGACCCCGTGCCACAGCTGCCACCGCTGCAGCCATGCTCATCAATGGTCTTCTATCATTGTTATTTGCTGCTGCTGCTGCTACTGCTGCTGCTGAGGATTTTCGATTTTATTCATAGTGAAAAACTAATGAATTTAATGGTATTAGAAGCCTGCTCGAGTAAAATCTAAGAAGCTTTCACATGTACAGGTAACAAGCTTTTGAGCTTTTTCACACATGTGTTTTAAAATAGTTATGTATGTGTGATCTGTTAGGACTTTAAAGGAAACAGGGTAACAAAAATGTGACTTTAAACTCGGGCTGATCTCTAAAACTGGCAAAGGAACAAAATAAAATCACTAAAAATCATTTACATGCGGCAGGCCTGCGTATGCTCTCCTCCACAAGTGTATCCGCATCCGATACGGAACTAGAATCGGAAGTGTTACGCCTATCAGCGCCACCGGCCAAACGATTATTGGGCACATCCTTATCCGGCTTGCTTTGTTTCCTATTAGCAGCCGTTTCTAGAGCAACCTCCAAGCGTTTTATGTTCGTTTTGGGAAATTTGATAGGGGCAACGGCATACTTAGTATTCTGTACCTTGCTTGAGGTGGAGCTGCTGGCTAGTGTTGTGGGTTTCTCGTCATGATCGATGATCTTGTCAACGATTGTCTTGGATATCTTCTTGCCAAACTGACTGAGCACATAGTGTGGCGAGGCCGATTTGTATTCGGTGCTGTTGTTCTTCCAAATATCCTCGATTTCGCTGACATCTTTGCTGGTCGATTTGCTGTCATCTGTATCATCGTTTGTGGGTATGGCATAACGTTTCTTTTTGGCATCAATCAAATTCTGTATGGCCAATCTTTCGAGTGTCTCTCTGCTCTCGCCACTCGTATCGCCGTCATCGTCATCATCATACTCATCCTGTGAGTTACTGGTGGACCGATCATCCAGGCTGTTAATGATCTTTGAGATTCGATTCATTTGTCCCTTGCCGCTGGCATGTTGATTATATCGTCGATTCAATGGCATTACATCGTTACGCGAATCCGACGAATCATCCGAATCTTCACTCGACTTATCCTCTGTCTTGGCTTTGGCATTCTTGTTTTCCTATGAGGGTTAGGTCGTTTCAAATATTAAATCAACTTTCCATCCACAAACCCCAAACTTCCCCACACCAAAAAACTCTGTCTTGTGCAGGCAGTGCATGCTTTGAAAGAAAAAGGATCATATAGAATGAGTACTTACATAGTTAACAGCACTTATGGGACAATAGGTGAAGACAACGATGCCATTCTCCTCGCCAACTGGACGTGGCTTCAACTCATTACCCGTTGGCACATTGAGCGGTTCGGGCTGTGCCGGCACATAGGGAATGTGTACAATACGCTCCCCAATAACCTAAACGAGATGGTTAATTCTTCTTTATTGACAAAAGTTATTTATGGCCATAGAAATGTGATTGCAAATATGTCAAATGAGTGATTTAATGTTGAGGTTTTCCAAGCAAGCATTCATGCCTTACTATATTGCATGTGACCCATATATGGTATTAACTATTTTTTTATTTAGCCAACAAACAAAAGTTTCTAATAATAACGACACCCGAAACGTTTTAGGGCCAAGCTTTTTATCTTTTTTGTTCCTTTATTCGTGACAAGTGACAAAGATTGGATAAATACCTAGCCCTAATTCAAACAGGAAATCCCCAAAAGAAACCAGTGTATTCGTATAGACTCACCTGGCATTCGACTGGCCATCTGGGGGCCTGCTGTGAGCAGTCATTGTCCTTGTCCTTAGGCAGTGCGAATAGATCGCGTGGTTCCTTTAAACGTGCAATTGGTCTTAATGTTTTTTCATCCGTGTTAACGACCAATTGATTGGTTTTCAAACCCTTTGACAGAAAACTGCCAAGGAAGCCTGCTAAAAAAAAGTTCAATGAAACCGCTTAAAGTTTTTTTTTCCGTCTACTTTTGCGAACAAGTTTAATAATAAATAGTTAATTAAAAAAAATCTAAAGTGTTTTGCTACTAAAAAAAAACTCATTGGTTCTAGAATTAATAAATCGATTAGTTTGTCACGCAATGCGAAGCCGGTCGAAACAAGAACTATGTGAATTTGGCCAAAATGATCATTGAAAATTGTTGTTTTCGTGGAAACGAAACGAAACGAAAGATAAATTGCCGCTGATGATGATGATCTTGTCGCTGGTCTTTGGATGTTGACAAAGAAGCTGGATCTAAATGTATTGAATCATTTGTTGTTTTTGCGTGGGTCTTAAGACATTTTGGCATTATGCTCATTGTTTGTTTGTTATGGCCAAGAGAGCTTACCAGCAAGATGCTAGCACTGAACGTTGGCAGCTGATAAATGTAATAAGCACATGAAACTGTTTGTTGGCCAACTAATTGAAAGCACACACCAAAAACAAAATTAACGCGAAACGAGCGAAGAAATCAAGTTGCAATATATATATATTGGTTTGATTTGTTATTATTGTTGGCGTCGCTGGCGTCGTCGCACGACGTTGCTGGTTGCGCGTTTTGTTGTTGACTAAAACCGACAAAAGCGAGCAAGTGAATGCATGTGAATGTAGTGTATGAATATTTTGAATCTTTTGCCTTTTTTTTCACGCCACATTGTCGACGTTGGCTTTGGCTGCGGCGTCGGCGTCGACGTCAACGTCGACATCGTCGTCAATATGTACATGCAGCTCACCGCTTGCCACTTGGCGTCTCAGATCCTTAGCACCCCTGCAATGTCAATACATGCCAGCAGACGCCGTTCGTGGGCGCAGGGAGAATGGAGAGACGTTAGCGGCGGCGACGACAAGCAGCGATTGCCAGCGAATATTATTTATGGCAATGACAGAGATAGATATATACATATATAGATGGCCAAAGCTTTCATTTCGCACTCTTGCACTGGCAAACAAACCGCACAGCGAGCTTTGTATTTTGTGTGCGCGCGTCAAATACCGTTGCTTTGCGCCAAAGCTTTTGGCTCGCACTTGAACTTAAGCAGCGAAAGGCATTGAAACTCGCTCTCCCTCTCTCTCTCTCTCTTTGTGCCTTTGTCTTTAATACAAAATGATGTGCCAATGTTAGAGATAAAAATCAGAATGATTTTGATCACCAAAAGTATGACAAAATGGCAAATGTATAGCACACAACAATGTTGTGTTTCATTATTTTAAGCACATATCCGTTGTGAACTTAAGTCATAATGACAGAATTTATGTTCCTTTGTTTGGATACGCTGAACCGATTTCTTGCTATTCTGTTTAAACACATTAAACTGCATTTATCTGGCCAAAATGGATACAACACATGGACAATAAACCGTCCAACGATCTTAGCCAAGAGCCAAAGACACCTCGTAGAAACATACCCTATTAAAGCTAGGTATTTGCGCTTTGCTAAGCTAAAAAAAAACATTTATCGATATTAATCGATAACCTAAAATCAATCAATTTGAATAAATAGTGTGCATTACTTTTTAGCTTCGGGCTTTTAAAGCTTTTTAGCATAAATTGTTAATGCTAGACCTTTGGTTTGCTTGACCAAACACAGGGTATAAATTAACTGGGTCGCATTAACGCTTCGCGATGTTTGGAAATGTTCTTTTATGATATTTGTACATATTTGCATATATATGTTTAATGAGTGTATTAAAAATAGCAAAGCGTTTTTTGGGTTTAATAAACTTGTGCTCCACATAGATGTTACAAACTAATATTAAGTATGCGTAGACGAATTATATGTTTCCATCTCTTGACTTTGATTGCGCCAACGGCAACGTTGATTGCCAAAAGCAACAAATCGATTTCATTTCATGAATTAAATAGTTTTCTCTACTCAATTGCGATTGCTAATTGCAATGGCAAAGTTCTTGGCACATGCAAATGCAAAGAAAAAAACAAATCAATGACATGATCATTTTTTGTCTAACACATATTCTTTATTTTGCACAAATCCCTGCTACTTAAGGTATTTTGTTTACAACTTGGCACAAACATTCGGTCAATGCCTTTGCGAAATGTTTAAATTCCATAGACGATTATCATAGGAAATGCGGCGCATTTTATTTTTTCACGCCATTTGCTCTTTAAATGGCCATTGAATTTGTTTTGCATATCGCATGTATATATATGTATATATGTATCGGGGGTATAATGAATATGCAACAATTGATATTAACGTTTTGAACGCCAATAACAATCGACATCAATTTAGTAATTGTGTTAATAGCATTGTTTGCCGTTGTCATAACACCGTGCAACAGAATGGTGCAATGTTGAACGCACACACACACACACACACACACACAGACAGACAGACAACTTGTTTTAAGGCTAATTCTATCTGCATCTTTATCTTGATCTTTACTTTTAGCTGCAGACATCATCAACATCGCATTTGTATTCCTCCAACAACGACTTTTGTAAACTGCCAAAACGCATATTGATTATTATTATTGTTTGTGGTGCAACAACAACAACAACAACTACAACTACAAAAAGCAATTAACACCGTGGTGCCCTTAGACAATCAATTCTAATAATTCTCCATTAGATATTTAAATGTAAGTATTAACAAATGTTAAGTTAAGTATACGCAATGTAGAATGAATTTGTTATTGTTTGTTACCTCCACTGGATGTTGTTAGAGTGCAAACAGGAAACAGCTGAGCCTGCAGAAACTGCACGCGACCGCCGCCAAATCCATTGAAGTCCATAATAAACACACACACACACACGCCTGAAACACCCTGTGTTGGCTTTTTTATTGCTCAGATCATAGTTTGAGTTCGTAGTTAATCACTGCACATGAACAAAAGAAAGAAACAAAGCTTGGCTTATGCAATAATGGCCAAGTGAATATGAGCCAAGTTATTTAGAGTCGACGCGTAGATTAGCAAACATTTTCGTTTATGCAGCGTTTGCGTCGCGTTGTACAAAACCAACTGAGCTCCTCTGAGCCGTTGACGTCGCACTCGAGTGCTAGAAAAAAGCCAAAGAAAACAACAACAGCAGCAACAAGACTGTTATAAACAAATAAACAAAACTAAGTCGCGCTAGTCGCTATCGGCCCGGCCCGGCCCGTAATGCCACAAAAAACATTGCTGTGCAAGGCAGTCGAGTCAGTTGAATTCCATCCAACTCACGCTCAATGGCAAACAATGTTAAATGAAATGCAACCACCCTTGGATACGGCAAACATTTTATTTATTTGTGGCCATAGACGGTAAACCAAATATATATTCAAACGATAGGCAAAACAGAAAAGCAAAAAACATTCGAGGCAAATAACATTTTGACCCGATCAGCAGCTGGCTTAAAAGGAAGACATAGAGCCAATTAATAGCGAACCCATTCATTAATTAGTCACAAATTTGTTTTTCATTTGTTTTTTTTTTTTTCTTATTTTATGATGGAATGTACGACTGCGACGCTATTTCCATACCCTGTGCACCCTGTAACAAATGGGGTGGTTCATATGGAAAGCAATTGCGTTTCTTTATTCCCATTTGATCAGCTTATCGATAAAATTTAACCGTTTAAAGCTTTTAACAGAATAAAAAGATACGGTTTGGGTTTAATTATCTTAGAGAAGCTTAAAGCTTTCAACTCCCAAGAACAGATAAACTTATACAGGGTATCTTCCAGTCAAGTTGACAATTACCAAACTTAAAGCTTTCAAAGTCGATCTAAAAACAAAGAAGTCGTAAAAGAAGCTTAAAGCTTTTTGCTTTACTACAGGATGAGCTTTAAATCGAACAAAGAAGTTGTAAAAGAAGCTTAAAGCTTTTTGCTTTACTATAGGATGAGCTTTAAATCGAACTTAAAGCCTGACTCTATCAAAGCTTTTGAGCTTTAAAGCTTTCAACTGTGTCATAGATACTACTCACAGGGTATTAAAGCACTCTTAATTGTTTCTATTATTGTTTTGTTGTTGTTGTTGTTGCTAGTGTTGCTGTTGGACACATACCAAACAGGTGTCATGAAATTTGTCAGCGTCAGGCAAGCAAGCCCAGCATCGCGGCATCGCAGCATTATGTCACCAAGAGCAGTCCGGCAATGATCTTGATCACAATATTTATGTGTTTTCTATTTTGGCAAGTCGCCGTGACATCCAAGGCAACACACGACAATACCCCATACCCCCATACAAATACAAAGAACCTCCCTCAACGACTAACAGACTAAGCGACTCACATTCTACTCCCCAACCCCAAATCAAACCAAGCAAATCCAATCCAAGAGATCTTCTTGCCTCTTTTCTGTGCCTTTTGGCTATAGAGAATTGTATTTTTAAAACATTTTTACACAAAATGCTTATAAATTGTAAATTGCAAATTGCAATTAAAACATTTGTTTACAATATTAGTTTGTATATATATATATATACATTTTTATATTCGTTGCGCGTTGAAAGAATTTTACCAATTTTTAAATTAATATAAACAAAGTGCACTAAAGTTGCATTAAACAATACTAGAGAAGAGAGTAGAACTAACCTTTTGCATAATCAGACAAACGAAGCGAACATTCCAAGTCATTGCATGGGAAATTTGTATTGTGTTCGGTGTTCAAGCTGATGGTGTCGCCATCTGGAGCGGCAACAATGATCTTGGGACTGCTGACGGCCGCCTCATAATCACTGAACACAGAGCTCGAGCCACAGGATTCGTTGTCTGCGGCTGGCACGGCAGATGCGGCTGCTGGCAATGCCATTAAACGCGGACTGTGTCCATTGCGCAAGAGCAGACGACGCCTGGTGGCTTCGATGGTAGCGATTTCCATGCTGCTCAAACATAGCTCGCGACTGGCATTGTGGCCAAAGGATGCTGCTGCTGCTGATGGATGCAGATGTTGTGGTGTTGGCGAGGATGTTGCCGATACCGTTACCGATGTTAGCTGCATGCTCTTTTTTTAACTATTTATTCAACACAAACACACACAAACACACAAACAAACAAACAAACAAACAGAACACATGCGTTGGGTTTTTTTTTTTTTTTGTAACACCGACGACGGTCACGGAGCACTTTGGCTGCCAGCGACAGAGTCGTGTCTGAAGCGACTGACAAACTGCTTGGCTTTCTGCTCCAAGAGTTACAAAAAAGTAAAAACCAGCGTATTAAAATTATTGCCTGCCTTTGCCAGCCATCCAGCCTACTCACAAAGTTTTCGCCGATTTTGTGCAAGGCACCGCAGAAAAACTAAATGGTTGTTTTTGTTTTTGTTTTCTTATTTATATACCCTCTATTTATATAGAAGAAACCCAAAAAAAGAAATAACGAGAATATATAAATAAAATGGGTAATTGGGCTAGCAGTTATATGTTGGCATGTAACAGGCACAATCAAATATATTTTTGCAAACTAACAACAAAAAAAGTTTGCACGTGTTTACACACACATGTTTGTATGCATTTGTATCAATAGCTTTTGGGGATTGAAAAAAGGAAAAAAGAAATCGATAGCTATCGATAGTAATCGATTAAATTAACTCCGAACGAGCAATTAATAACCAAAAGCAGGGTAACATCTAGTCAATAACATGCGGCTAGATCATTTCATTTTTCGCATGGATGCGAAGGAGACCGACCACCTTCAGCCCCCCTCCCCCGCACTCCAAATGAAGCCTCGACAGAATTGAAGGACGCGTGTGCCGCTATTGTGATTAACATAAATTGCGCACGACATGAGCCAAACACACAACGCATTTGTATGTGTATGTATGTAATGTGAGAGTCATAAAAAGAGTGAGCATTACACGTAGCTTCACTCTTTCAGTCGCTCGCTCTCCCTCTCTCGCGCGCGTTCTATGAACTTTGAGCAGTGTGTTAAGTTGTTGTTCACTCATACGTAAGCTCGATTGCTTGCTTTGTAAATTACGTTTTAAGTCGCTGGTTCAATAACTGTAAAAAGTCGCTATACATCTTGAATGGCTTGTCAATAGATGCACTTAGATAAAAGCGCAGTTGGTCATATTACAAAACACACACAACATGCCAACAATAAAGAACAACTTACTTCAGGAACTTTTCGAACAAAATTTAAATCTAATTGAATAATAATGTCCAATCGAACACTTATTATTTTTTTACGTGTACATATTTTTCACTTTCATTTGGCCCTTGATTGTTTTGTTTTGTGCAAACATAAAGACTTGAAACGATTTTCGACGTACCAGTTAAAACATGACATAGCCTTCTAATACCCTGTATTCCAGGTAGTCATAAAGCAAATAGTGTTTCGAGTAAACAGTACCAGATGTACAAATGAATGTAATTTTCCTGTTCTTATTTCGCTGTCCACGCGCAAAACGTAGACGAAAATAGTTTGCTTTTCTTTGGCTTTGGGTGTACAAATATTTATGCATATCGTTTTAATGCGAAAACATTTCTTTTAATTATTCATTCGAGCAATTAAACAGCTTATTTCTTCGTATACGAATCATATGTTAAGCCAAAACAAATATTTATACAATTTAACAAATGAGTTTTTGCAATTATGAAATGATCTCTATATATTTTTGTCGACCGACTGACGCTCTGACTGATTGACGACAAACCTAAAGCCAAAAGCCATAAAGGCAAGAAAACTAAAAATGATCACAGCAAATTTATTTAATGATGTATGCATATTTATAGAATAGATCAAAAATATGGTAAACATATGTTTATGAAAATATCCAAGAGTCATTAAAATTAAATCGCTTTAAACCACTTAATTCAAACAAAATTTATTAATTTTAGCTTGTCTTTCGTTTTCCATACGTTACTCAAAATAAAAGCAAAGTATTGTTAAAAGTTTTTTAAGTGCTTCAAGGGACAAATATTGTAATTAAAAATTCTTGGGCAATTGCACAAAACAAAAGCAGAAAAGTGGTTAGAACATTTCTGGCGTGTGCCAACACACACTATACCTACATACATATGTACATATATATATATATGATTTATAAATGCTCACATTCATATGTGCAATATAAATAAATATAAACAAAAATCGTTTGGTGAAAATAAGTTTAGCAAAATATTATTTGTGTGTGTGCAGAGCATTTAAACGTCGCATACACAGCTTGGTTACAAAAACTAAATTTGCATGCTGCTCCTTTTGCTTGTCATATTTCTTTACAAATTGGCAAACGTCTCTTTGTGTGCTTTTTCTGTTTATACCCTAAGCCCATACAATAGGTAAGCAAGGTATAATGTTTTTGTACAACAGTATGTAACAGGCAGAAGCTATGGCTTTGCTGATTCCAAAATGTATATATATTTTTGATCAGCCCAGTATCTTAAAGATTGTAACAGCTAGAGACTTTAGAAATGGGTTGAAAGTAAATCGTCAATGACTCAATGCCGTGAGTCAAGCTTTCAGGGTATCAACTAGTCGAGGTCTCTGAGTTGTTTGCGGGTTTTGTGTGCCTGTCGCATGCAGTTATGCTGAATGATTTGTTGTTGTTTTTTTTGTTCTCGTGTGTGTGTATTTTTAGATGCGGCCCGCTTCCCTAAACTCCACGCTGCTGTCAGAGCTGTAAGCGCGCTTCAACCAATGACAGGCTGTGAGCAGGAAAACCAATGTGCGAGAGGGAGGTAGGAGGCGAGCAGAGCAGTGCCAACAACCCACAACTTGTGATTTTTTATTGATACATAGGCATTTAAAAGTTGAGAAGCACCAAAAACACCAAAACAATACAACTAGAGTTTAGTTTTGGGCAAGCTAAGAGCTTAAATTTAAGCTGAGCTTAACTGCATTTCACTAACAGATTTAGATAGTTAAGATGGACAAACAATTTGAACTTACCATCGCATTGCTTTTGATGTTGCGTCTCAATTTTTGCATGTGCTGAACTTGCCACCCAATTGTCCTTGCCGCTTTTTTGCATCTTATCCAAGATAAAGTTGGTTAAGGCCTAATTTAACTGCCGAATAAACTTTCTCTATTTGGATTTTTAACTGTACAAGTCCGTATTATTTATATTTTTTGTTGTTTTTTTTTAGAAAAAGCTTTGCGCACAAATTTTGTTTCAATGTTATAAAATGTGTGTGTTTTCTAAAAATCGGATTTTCACTTCTTCAAACAAAAAATAAAGTATTTGCTATGCGTGTGTCTAATGTACCGAAACGAATATAACATCTCGGCCTGCTTCACAAAAGCTAAATAAATTAAATTTCTTCATGGCATGCTAAGAAAAATTCCCAACAGCCTCTCTTTAAAGAAAAAACAATTAAAAGCTTTTTTAATCATTGCTCATATATCAATAACCTCATACATGCACGTGCATTCTTTATATACCGTTAGAAAGTTCAAAGTTCAATGCATTGCCAAACGGCACGCACGCACAGAGCACTTCAATCAAGCGAAAGCACAACGCAACTTTTGTGCTTTCATATTGAATTGAAGTCCTGTCAGCGTCACTCGTCAAGACTGGCAACTTATCGCCGTTATATGGCAATGCAAACGTGTATGTGTGTGTGTGTGTGTATGTCTGGAAGTAGTAATAGATTTAAGGTGTGTTTTTATATTTAAATTGTTTACAAGTCACCATGGCATTCAAATGCATTTAAAATGTTTTAAATGTAGAACTTAATGTCAATGACTTGCAATTTAACAGATTGTTTGTCAGCTTAGCTAATTGTTCCCTGCTTCTTTTCAATCTATGTGCGAATTTCCCAATCAGGCATTTAAAATTTCCCCACTTGGTATTTTAAATTCCCTAATCTGCTACAAATTAATTTTGCTGTCATTTTTATGATTTTTTTTTGTGGTTGTCGTTGTCATTGGGTACAGAAATAGGCGTAAGGAATCTATTAATAGATGTTGGCTACGTCAGCGTGCCAACTTTATGAGCCGATACCCAATGTTTGTTTGATCAATAACAGCAAATACCAACAACAACAACAACAAATACTGGGAAATATTTGACGCTCTTTTACGGCGGCTGACGACACAGTTACTCATAAACAACTCTTCAAACAGCAATCAATTAAAGTTGTACTCTAAAAATAAAATAAAAACATAACCGCATTAATATCTATCATCTTGCAGTTGATAATTATATACAAAAAAAACACTGCCAATTTTAAACTGACAATACAAAAAACAAGAAGAAGAAGAAGAGCAAAATGGGCCGCAAAATAACCGTAGCGGTAACAACATTAAATCAATGGGCCCTGGACTTTGAGGGCAATATGGCACGTATATTGCAATCCATACTGGAGGCCAAGGATATGGGTGCCAGCTATCGTACCGGTCCCGAGCTAGAGGTGTGGTAAGTATTAAAATACCAAATACTTATATAACTCTTACTTATTAACACTTTGCTTGCCAATGACAGTGGCTACAGCTGCGAGGATCATTTCCGGGAACCGGATACCTATTTGCATTCGTGGGAAACTCTACTCGAAATCATGATGTCACCCTTTTGGTTAGTTTGCTATGAGTAAACCTTAAGAAATTCTTGCTTATGTTTGACTTGCAGCGAGAATATGCTGGTGGATGTGGGCATGCCGGTGATGCATCAGAATGTGGCATACAATTGCCGTGTGGCATTCTTTAATCGTCAGCTGCTGCTGATACGGCCCAAGATGGCCATGTGCGATGATGGCAACTATCGGGAGTCACGTTGGTTTACCGCCTGGACAAAGGCACTGCAAGTGGAGGATCATTATCTGCCGCGTCTAATCAGCCAGCATACGGGTCAGGAGACGGTGCCATTTGGCGATGCAGTCATTGCCACACGCGACACCTGCCTCGGCTACGAGATCTGCGAGGAGCTATGGAATGTGCGCAGCAAACACATTGAAATGTCACTAGCCGGCGTCGAGATCATTGTCAATAGCTCCGGCAGCTATATGGAGCTGCGCAAGGCGCACATCACCAACGATCTGATACGCAATGCCAGCTTCAAGGCCGGCGGCGCCTATCTCTTTAGCAATCTACGTGGTTGCGATGGTCAGCGTGTCTACTTCAATGGCTGCTCGGCCATCGCGCTGAACGGTGAGTTACTGGCGCGTGGCAAGCAATTTGCCCTGCAGGATGTGGAGGTTACATTGGCCACCATCGATCTGGAGGAGATACGCGCCTATCGCGTGAGTCTGCGCTCGCGCTGCATGTTGGCCGCCAGTGCGGCAGCGTATCCGCGCATTCGCTGTGACTTTGAGATGTCCACGCACAATGATATATTCAAAACAACGACGCCGGCGCTGCAGCATATACCCAGTCATACGCCGGAGGAGGAAATTGCGCTGGGACCCGCCTGCTGGTTGTGGGACTATCTGCGTCGCTCGGGCCAGGGTGGCTACTTTCTGCCACTTAGCGGCGGCGTTGATTCCAGCAGCTCGGCAACCATTGTGCATTCGATGTGTCGTCTGATTGTGCAAGCGGTGCAGCAGGGCGATGCCCAGGTGCTGTATGATATACGTAAGATACTTGCCGATACGGATTATACGCCGGATAATCCGGCTGCTTTGTGCAATCGCCTGCTGGTCACCTGTTACATGGGCAGCGTGAATAGCAGCAAGGAGACGCGACGACGTGCCGCACAGTTGGCCGGTCAGCTGGGCAGCTATCACATTGATATTAACATTGATCTGGCCGTCAATGCTCTGCTGGGCATATTCAATGCGGTCACCGGTTTAACGCCAGTCTTTCGCACCCAGGGTGGCTGTGCCCGTCAGAATCTGGCGCTGCAAAATATTCAATCACGTATACGCATGGTGCTCGCCTACATCTTTGCCCAGTTGATGCTGTGGGTGCGCAATCGACCCGGCGGTCTGCTAGTGCTTGGCTCTGCCAATGTGGACGAATCGTTGCGTGGCTATATGACCAAATATGATTGCTCCTCGGCCGATATCAATCCCATTGGTGGCATATCCAAGACAGATTTGCGACGCTTTCTCTCCTATGCCAAGGACAAGTGAGCATTTCATCCATACACAATATACGCATATACAAATAATAATAAGTCTTTCACTCCTGTACAGATACAATGTGCCCGTTTTGGATATGATTATTGAGGCACCGCCAACGGCGGAATTGGAGCCGCTGCAGGAGAATGGCGAACTGTTGCAAACCGATGAACAGGACATGGGCATGACCTATGCCGAATTGTCACAATATGGCCGATTGCGCAAGCAATACTACTGCGGTCCATACAGCATGTTCTGCAAACTGATGTCCACCTGGAAGGGTGATCTCACCGCCAAAGAGGTGGCCGACAAGGTGAAGCATTTCTTTCGCTGCTATGCCATCAATCGCCACAAGATGACCGTGCTAACGCCCTCGGTGCATGCCGAAAGCTACAGTCCCGACGACAATCGTTTCGATCATCGCCCGTTCCTGTATCGCGCCAACTGGAGTTGGCAATTCAAGGCCATCGATGATGAGATTGAAAAGCTGCAGACCATCTATACGCCCAGCTCCACACAGTTGCGGCCGAACAGTGATGATCTGTTGCTCTGCCATGATCTGAGCACGCAGCGTTCCTCGCAACTGGATGACTCCAAGCATTCGTCACCATTATCATCGGCATCGCTGGATGTGGGTGTGTCCAATGCTAACGCTGGTTTGACACACATAGATATGCCGCCAGCGTTGGGCAAGAAGCCGAGTGGCTACTCCAAGGTGCATGTGAATGTGCTTGGCAAGATTAAGGATCGCACTGGTATACCAGTCTAAGCATCTTAGTGTCTTATTAAACTCGTATCCATCACTCCTTTCAAGCTTTTTTTTTTTTTGTTTTTAAATTGTTAACTTTAGATACATTTGCCATATGTAAGTGGAATATGTTTGTAAATGCCGCTTATATATATATATATTATATATATATTTATATAATGTTGATGATGAGAAGGAATTGCTGTTTAGAGTTCTAGTCATATCGTAGCCGTGTTTTTTGGAATTTTCATAACAATTCTTCGCTACAAATACTTCCATACATTCATAGTAAGAAAATACAAATCTAGTGCCCTTATTTCATTAGCAATTAGTAGAATATACATATAGAAAAACAAAAACAAAGAAATACTACGATCTTAATGACTAAAGTGCTTGATATTCAAAATTTTGAAATAAACTTTACTAGCATATATTTCTGTTTCATATGATGTGTCATTTTGTATTGACCAATGGGCGTGTTTACTTCTAAAGTGCTTGCGTGCGTTAACTTTTGATCGCCACTGTGCATAATACATTTGTTGATATGAATTGCACGTATTCAGCAATACCCCGTTTGATAGCTGTCAAGATAAGTGTGTGTATAATTTAAAATACATATGTATGTATGCATGTATGTATGAACAAACAGACGAGACGTGTATGTGTGTGTGTAAAAGAATTCATCTCTTTATATGTATGCAATTTACTTTGTGTATATGCTAAACGGGCTAAAATTAGTTTACATTGTGCAGTTATAATATGCACACATACATGTACATGCTCAAGTATATTGTATTATCAATTTATATCACTTTAACCGCAGCTGTATATGTATGTACGTATGTGTGTATATGTACACCATACACGCCTGCTTGAGTTAATACAATCATTGAGCATTTGACTCGGTATCAAGAGCGAGAATTCAAAAGCGTTAGCTTACGGCAACCGCTGCAAGTCTTTATCAAAAACGATTATCAGCCGGCAACGCTGACTCTAGTCAAGTATTTAGTTATTACTCACTTAGTCGCATAGTAGATCGCATTGAGTAGTGGTTCCTATGGCATCTACGTACATACAACGTTATTTGAAGATGTCAGCTAGCGTGAAGGAGTGCCAAAGATTAGTCATATTCGATTGTGATGGCGGCAGCGATGATGCTTGGGCACTGCTTATGCTGCTCCATGCCGAGATGCGTGGTCATCTACAGTTGTTGGCCGTTACAACCACTGGCTGTGGCAATACCAGCTGTGAGAATGCTGCACGCAACATGAGACGCATTCTAAACGCTTGCTCCAGACATGATGTAAGTGTATAAGGTGGTTCCTTTTGGAAGATGATCGCTACAACTATTATTAGGTGACTTTAATCACGTTTAGATACCAATTTATTTGGGCGCTGTTGATCCGCTGGTGGGTAACATCGAAGCGGACAAGAAGTATTTCCATGGACGCGATGGATTTGGTGACTGCCTTGAAGCGGATGATTGTGTAAATGTGTCCAGTTTTGTGCAGCGACAGCATGCGGTGACAGCCATTAAGGAATTGTGCGAGGAGCGATCGAAACAGATCACAATTATTGCGGTGGGACCGCTGACCAATCTGGCACTGGGCTACACCATGTATGGTGCACAGTTTGGAAAGCATATCAAAGATATTTACATTATGGGCGGTAATTATCAGGGTGTGGGAAACTCGTCAAGATCTGCCGAGTTTAACTTTCACTCAGATCCGGAAGCTGCTTATACCGTGCTGTTAAAGTCACGCTGTCCAATTACCATACTGCCATGGGAGCCGTGCACCAAGGAACGCTTTAACATATCTGTTGTAAGTAGTTGATGGAGAAATGTCTTGATATCATTTTATGCATTTGCATTTTTCGTTGTGTAGAAGTGGCGATTGGAAGAATTTGGTAAGCAGGCCGCTGCAGTTGCACACAGTGCCATTAATATGCTGACAAGGGTTGAATACGCACAATGGATGCCTTTGCAGGAGTTTGGATTCGATAATTGGAATCCATGTGATGCTTTGCTGGTTGCTGCCTGGCTCTTTGAGGATCAGTTTGTAAAGAAGGCCAGCACTTGGCATGCAAGTGTTGATCTAACCGGCACACATACACGTGGCCAAATGGTTCTCGATCATTTGAAGGAGTGTGAAAAGTATCCGGAGAATGTGCGCATTATTGAACTGGTCGATGACGAGTTCTTTAAGCATATTATCGAATGGATAGCTGGCTTGCATCACACATTAGATTGCAAATAATTACGCATAAACACTACATACTACACATAAACATATGTACATATGTGCACATATCAGCTTTGCATCGTTTACGTGTTTAACTTTAATTCTTAGATAAGAAATAAGCATTGTAACATTGTAATATTTTAAGTTCTATTTGAAATGACGACATTTCGCGGACTGTGCTGCTTATCGAAATACAAATAAATCGATTGAAAAAAACACGGCGATGACAAGAGTAACTGGTTACTTTAAAAATACCCATGGCAAGTACTGAGCGGCACTGAGCTAATATCGGCCAGCTCTGATATCTGATTCTGGCCATCGTAGTGGTCGTTTTCGTGTCGTCAAGACGCATGCAATTTGTTTTTATATTATTTTTTCAAGTGATATCGGGCATTGTGCTGCTCATAATTGTTATTCATTATATTTATTATATAATAAATGCAGTTACCGGCGAATTTGAAAATATATCAGAGTCACGACGAAGACGAACGAGCACAACACCAACAATAAGTCCCCAATTACCAGGAAGCAGCGCAGCATTCGTCGACCCAGACCCAGTGGCAACAACAAAAGATAACAGGATACCACAGGCTTCAGACTCCTTAAGAAATTATTGCCAAGCTTCTTCGACTCGAAAAGCTATGCAAACAAATGATGATGCCAAGTTTATTAAAAAGTGAGTATAATTCGTGTTATGCGTTCGCCATCATATGTTTCAGAACACAAATTAAACGTTAAGTGCATACACACACATGTACACAAAGACAATGTATATTTGTTTGTTGTCAAGTGTGTGCACATATGTATGTATGTATGTATGGGCTTAAAAGTAAAGTAGAAACGAACCAAAATCAAAACCCACTCACCTTGTTGAATGACTAAAATACTACTTGCTAGCACACTCTTGTTATTATCGATTTTTTCGCTTGCCCTAACCGTTGTTGTTGCCCTATCTACGTGTGTGTGTGTGTGTGTGTGTGCGTAAAACCGCAAGCAAAACGTCAGAAAGTCACCAAACATACACAAACATTCTTATGTATGTATATTTAATTTATGATATTTAACATTAAGTTAAATCGATTGAAAGAAAATCAATCTATGTACCTAGCGACGCGTTATGCGTTTTTGCAATGATTTTTTTTAGATACAGTTATATCTGCTTTAGATGATATATGTACATATGGTTAAAGTAAGCAATAAGTTTATTGCACTCCAAAGATTTTCACACATGTTTCGGCAATGATGATTGATTTTACAGAAATCGGTGACTCACGTATTGACTAAGAAAACTAGGCCAGAATTTTGACGAAAAACACTTGTTTAAAATAAGCTACACACAACCGATTCATGGACCAACAACTTACTACTTATCATAAATGAAATGTTGTTAATGTTTTGATATTAAAACCCACATATTAACATTTTACAGACGCTGGAAAGGTGGCTGCATTGAACCGCATCCCACGGATAAGGCGTTGATAGTCAATTATCAGCTCGAGGCGACTGTTTTTGGCGAGCCCAACAATCCTATGATTGAGGAGAAAAAGGTTGATAACTCTCTTATGATTATGATATAATAATAGTTATTAAAAGTAATTTTGTTATTGCAGAACTGTCAGAAAATAATACGCTTGCGTTCGCTGAATGCCAAAACAGATCCAGCTATCTTGGCTCGAGAAGTGGTTGACAAATGTGAACTTATACACAAATCGCAACTAAACGATGTGGAACAAATCATTTTCTATCTAAAGAATCGCAAAGACAATACCAGCAATGGTGAGTAACAATTAAAACTCCGCTCCTGCCACATTGAAACCTGTTTCTATATCTCTTGACCTTTTATTTACAGATATTGCTGACAATCCACATACCAACAGTCGCAGATCGGCGGCGTTGCATACATCGCAAACGCGCTCAGCGGCACGATCTCATAGCAGTGTGGCAGCCATACCCAGTAATGCCATGGGCACGGGGTCGAACGGGACTGCAGCAGTGGCCATACCAGCGGCGGATGTGTCTATCAACAATATTGATGAATATGTCGAGCTGCTATACGAGGAGCTAAGTGAGCGAGTGCGCGGCTCTGCCATGATACTGCAAATGGCCCGCAATCCCGATAATCTTGAGGAGTTGGAAAAGAATGGTAAATAGTGCATTTATATTGCTTACTGAAAACTTATTAATGTATTGCCTTATTTTGTAGAAGCCTGCCTTAGTGCGCTGTCGCGTGTGCTACGCGAAGATTGGCGCAAGAGTTTGGATCTATCCACAAACATTATTTATATATTCTTTTGTTTCTCCACCTATACCAAGTTCCATCCTCTCATTGTCCAGTATAAGGTATAAAACCAGAGCATACTATATTTAAACGCATATCTAAATGTCATCTATCATAACAGATAGGATCGCTATGCATGGATGTTATTGACTATGAGCTGCGACGTTATGAAACTATGCGTAATGAGTTGGATATACGCAAGCAGCCCAATGGCTCGGCACCAATGTCGGCCAAGGCCAGCAAAGAGAAGCTAAATCGTAGTACAGACGATGCCTTAGATATAATGAACGAAGAGAAACCTAAGGAGGTATGTTGAACAACAATTTTGTACAAATGGAATTTACAGTAATTATATTTTGTTTACAGATGGAACCACCTCGTCGCCGTATACCTGAGCTGAAGCAGCGTCCCAAATCAGGAAATTGGAGCAGCTTTCATGGAACAATGTCATCATCACTGATTAGAAGTCAAATACTAAACAGCAGTTATCATGAGGCTCTCTCTGCCGGAACCAATTCAAATCCAAACGCGAATGCCGCCGAACCCATTTATCCAGTCGAGATAAAGGCACAAAGCAATGAGTCTCTAGATCAAAACGATCCCAAAGTAAAAAAGGAAGAAATTGACCGACTGAACAAGCAGCTTAAAATATTTGCTAAGAAGCAGGAACAACTGCTGCGTGTTGCCTTCTATCTGCTGTTAAATATGGCAGAGAATGTCAAGCTAGAGGAAAAAATGCGAAGAAAGAATATTGTTAAGATGCTGGTTAAGGCGCTGGATCGTCAAAACATAGATCTACTAATGCTGGTTAGCACGTTTCTGAAAAAGCTTTCCATTGTGGGCGACAACAAGGATGAGATGTACGCCTTGAATATTGTCTCAAAGCTACCGCGACTCTTTCAAAACGCACACACAGACCTGGTGCAGGTTACCCTGAAGCTTGTTTTCAATTTGTCATTTGATGCAACGCTTCGTCGCAAAATGGTTGGTGCTGGCTATCTGCCCATGTTGGTAATGTTTATCAACGATGAGAAACATCACGGCATTGCCGTCAAAATACTCTACCATATGAGCCTTGACGATAAGGTCAAGTCAATGTTTACGCACACAGAGTGCGTACAAATGGCCACGGATGCCATCATATTGAATCTCAATGTCAAGGTCGATCTGGATCTGATAGCGCTTTGCATCAATTTGTCATTGAATCGACGCAATGCACAGATCATGGTCGAGGGTCAGCGCCTACATAGTCTCATGGATCGTGCCTTCAAATATCAAGATGCCCTGCTGATGAAGCTGCTGCGCAACCTATCACAGCACGAGTCGCTGCAGCTACAATTTATCGATTACGTGGGTGATCTCGCTCGCATTCTGGCCATCTGTGACGACGAGTCCTTCATTGTCGAGTGCCTGGGCATATTGGGCAATCTAGCCCTAACCGACTTGGACTACTCGCAAATACTGCAGAATTTCCAGCTAATACCCTGGATACGACAATTGCTGGTGCCTTGCGCTCGACTCGATGATCTTGTGCTGGACACCATTGTGTATTTGGGCACGTGTGCCTGCGATGAGCTTTGTGCACTACTCTTTTGTCGCGCCAAGGTCGTTATATCACTGATCGAGTTGCTAAAGGCCAAGCAGGAGGATGATGAGATTGTGCTGCAGATTATTTATGTGTTCCAACAGATACTGCGCCATGAGAGCACACGCGAGTATATGATCAAGGAAACTGAATCGCCAGCTTATCTTATAGATCTAATGCATGACAAAAATGAAGAGATTCGAAAAGTTTGCGACTATTGTCTGGATATTATTGCTATTAGCGATAGCGAATGGGCTAAGCGTATTAAGGTGAGCTTTTAAACTTATGTTAAAGTTTATGCAGTAAATAACTTATTTCATATTTTTCGCAGCTGGAAAAGTTCCGTAATCACAACTCGCAATGGCTGTGCATGGTTGAGTCGCAGCAGGATCGCGACAATGAACAGGACTATGTGGACAATAGTGAAAACGACAATGATATCGACACCTATATACGATCTGAGTACTTAGACAATTGCGATCTCTATAACAGCTCGAACATTAACGAGGCGGACAACGATACAAATAGCAACAATAGTAACAATCCAGAGAGTCCAGCCATGTCCACCTACAGTCGGCCTGTCAGCACGTAAGTTAGACAGTTTTAGCTAAAAAACGTTTATTAACAATTTACCATCTTATGCAGCTATCGGCGCAGTCAGGATCTTGATGAACTATACAACATGACATCGAGCTCCAAATCGCAAGGATCCAGCCAAGGCGGCGCTGATAGCAACTATAGGTTTAAGTCCAACAAATCGCTTGACGCTGAGATCTTACAAGATGAGCTGGCTTAGTCACTTCAATTGCAGCGCTGAATATGCAATCAGCATTATAATTAGAAAGAGTTATGTTATTCAAGATTCTAGTTTCACGGCGTTTATGTGTAGTAGTTATCTAATACATGTATGCTTAACTATTCTCTAACATACATACATATGATATATTTTCACGCTTATTAGTCAAAGATAGTTACATACATATATGACAGGGCAGCTTTGTACTCAAGTCATTTAGCATAACCTTTTGCGCACAGGCTATATTTGTATTACTTTTAAATGCCTTGTATTATATTTTTTGTTTTATATATATTTAGTTTATTTTTTTGTGCAATAACAGTATGCAAAAGTATTATCGTTTATTTTATTTTTTATTTATTTAATGTGTAACACATAAATATGAATACCTAAAACAAACCCAAATTGCCGTTTTAAGCTACATCTGTGGAAGTAAAACAAATATATAAAGGGCACTGTGAACGTTTTTAAGTTAACCTGTTTATAATAAACTTAATGAAGCATACATCTAATTTGTCTACTTAACGAACGAACAACAAATAAACGCAAATAACATGTAAGCTTTACTGTACTCGAGGTAGATTGTTGTTCATTTTGGTATAATTTATTGCTATGCAAACTTATTTAGTTTCAATCATTTTGCTATTGCTGCGTTAGGCTTACACAAAATATACATCTTTGATTAAAACTAGTCATATAAAAAAACTTTATACAAGATAACATTTCGATAAAATTGCAAAATCTTATATACAAATTAAACTAGATCAGAGACGAGGTGAAAATCTGCTGAAGTATCTGCGGCAATTTGGTAAGATCCATGCAAACGAAGCTTTGTCCAGCTGGCATTTCGGTTTTGATTCTGAAAGCAAAGATGCTAAAGTTAGTTAAATCTGTTTGAGTATTGTAAGAGATTGAGCACTTACTCGTCGGCCTCTTCAGCCAGGCTACCAATGAATATGACATATCCCTTGACCTTAGGTTCACCGCGCTTCAGTGCAGAGGCTAGATCCTTGGGTGAAATGCCGTAGCGCGCTAGATTAGCATCGCTGAGCACAACCACAATGCCATTGTCGCAGTCAGGCTCAGCGCCCAGAGTAGAGCACGCCTCTCGGGCCGCTTTGACTGTGCTATCGCCAGACCAGCAGAATTGCGAATGAGCATGCATCATGCGTATGACCTCAAAACGCTCCTTGTCATTTTTGGGTGCACTGCCCACATTGACAAAGGGTAGCTCCCAGCCTTCGCCGCTGTGGCCAACAATATCGTAGACAATTTTCTTTTCAAAGCCCTCAAATGATTCCATGACCATGACTACGGCCTCCAGTTGACGATCCAGTCGTCCATCGTAGCCATTGAATCTAAGAATATTTGCCTTTTAGAAGGTGTTTAAATAGTGGGCGTATCGATATATTACCTATACATGGATCCAGACACATCAACAACAAGTTTGAGCCTATTTGGTTTTTCCTGAACATGATCCGCCCAGGGATTAGCCTCAGCGCGTCGCCTATATATGTTCTTCTCGCCTGTGATGCCCTCAATGAGACGTGTATCGTCCAGCTCACCATGAGTTTGATACTTTTGCCATTGCCGCTCCTTACTCTTGGTCTGCATTGCCTCCAAAATGGCCTTCAACTGTTGCACCTGCTTGTGATTGGGCTCACTAAACTGAGCATATAGCTTATGATCATGGGCAGACATCTTGATCTCCTGCAGCTTTTGTTCGAAAGCTTTGCGATTCATTTCGCGTGCCGCACGTTTGATTTCTTCGGGTATGTCAGCTTTCTCCTCGTCACTCAACTGATGCACCTTGTGTCCCTTGTCCAGTCGAAAGGGTCCACCCTTGCCGCCCAGTCCGGCAGTATCGCGACCACCGCTGCCGCCGGCCCACGTATTGCCGCCAACATGAGGTTCATTTTTGGGATCCAATTTGCCAAATTTGGGTCCAGAGACGCCCAGACCACTGTGCCGCTTCACAGTCAGCTGGAGCTGCTTTTGTTGGCGCAGCATTTGCAGTTCATTCTTGGCATAGGCCTCGATGGGCAAACCATGCTTGGCCAGCACTTGGGTTACCTGCAACAATGCCTCCGGCTGATAACGATCAAAGTCCAACACATTGCCCACCAGCTCGGACATATTCTCTCCAGGATAGCGTTCCAAATGTTTCACAATGCTTACAACTTCGCGAGTGGAGTATGGATAGTTAAGGAGTCCCTCGTCCGCCAGGCTGCGCAACTCTCCAAAGGCGTTGACCAACATGCTCAGTGTCTTTGTGGGCACATTGGGTCCATAACGCTGCAGCAGATAGATCTCTGAATCGGGCGTAGGATTATCAATGGCATGGCAGCTAAAGACGTCGCCAAGCGCCGCAAAGAAATCATTGCCCAAAAATGGAAAGCCCGGTCGATTGGCCAGCACAATCAGTCGGAAATCCGGATGCGTCTCAATGCAGTTAGGTGTCGCTGCTGCCGCTCCATGTGGCACAATGCGCCGACCATCCGATAGCACCATCTCGCCACTCTCGACCAGAGTGCGCAGAATGCAGGTAACATTAACGGGCGCCTTGTCCGCCTCATCAATGACAAGTACATCACCAGCCTTGACCGCCTTGACCAGTGCACTGTCGCCGAAGACCACCTTGCCATCGCGTAACGATGACTGCACCGTCAGGCTGTGCACTGTGGTATCACGGTGCAGTTGTAAGTATTCACGTGGCCGGCGCATAAGCTCAAGCAGGCGATCGATAAGCTTGTTTTTGCCAACGCCTTGATTGCCCACCAGTAGCAAATGCTCACCGATTAGATAGTCTTGAAGGAGGCGCTCCAACAGCATTACGTGCTGTGGCATCTCATAGAACAGTGTGCTGGGCACCTTTGATTCCTGTGCCAGTGATAGCTCCGCTAAGGGCATTTCTGTTGCGCCAATGCGCAGTTTATTGTCCAATACGCTAATTGCTCGACGCTTTCCACCGTTGTTGGAGGATGGAGCTATGCCGACCTGCAGCATTGCCTGCTCCAAGGCTGAACGCGATAGCGAGGGCATAAACTTGATAAGGAACGTATGCTGGAGAATCTCGTAGATGTTGTTCAACTCGCTAGTCGGGTAGGCAGCCAGGCGTCTGCCTATTTTCAGTAGCTGACGCGTTGACAGCGTTCCGGAAAGACCCTGCAGCAATGGATCCTTGGAGCTACGCAATATCTGTGCCAAAGCCAGCAGCTTTTCCATCTCCGGTTGCACATGGCCACACAGTTGCATGAGAAGCTCTTGCTCTTCGCTTTGCTGCAGTGGCCGCAACTCCTGATACAGAAACATGCTCAACAATTCCGGCGTAAGCCAGCTGGGCGAACCGGCACCCCGCTTCGGTGGCTCACCCAGTGCAACGATGCGAAAGGATGCGGGTATGGGCAGCAGACCACGTTCTGTTAACTGTTTTCTGTCAAAACCTTGATCTAAAAGTGCCTCATAGCGATCCGGTCGCAGCAGGGTTGTTCCATCACATAACTGTATCTCGCGATCGTGAATTATTCTATTAGAAAAATAAAACTATTTATTAACTATTTCAAAGCATCTTTGCCAGCACTTACCTTTGCAATACTGCCGCTGTACTTTTGTGGAGTCGATGCAGTCCATTGAGTATGGCAACTGAGCCGGTTTTTGCTGCACGTATTAATGGCGAGTCACGCCAGATGGTGTCACCCTCCACATTTGTGATGCGCTGCTGAACCAGATCCCGCGATGTCATATCCTCATAAAGCATCATCGGTTCGGGAGATTGATGCAGTAGCCGCAGAAGCTGATTAACAATGGTCATCTTGCCAACACCCTTCTCGCCCAGCACACAGACATCGCCAACCGCGCAGGATTGCAGGAGCGAAGCAAGCACCTGGCGCTGATGTGGCAAGTCGACAAAGTTGCCCTTCGTGGGCGCAGTTGAGCCACAAGGCAAACGTAATTGTACATTATCCAGTTGAACATTAACGATGCCTTCGTTCTCAACTGAGCTGGAAATACGTTCTACCCTCGGGCTGGTTTTGCGCTGAACTTGCAGGCTTGTAAACAGCTCATTGACACGCTTCTGCTGCTCCGACGTTAGCATAGATTGATAGGGATACAGTATTGATATGACATCTGGCAGAGTAAGTGCAGAGTTTGCCTCCTAAATAGATGAACATCAATAAAATAAACAAATGTAAATCAATAAAGCCATGATATTTTACCATCATTTGTACGCCTAGGCGTAGATTATGCAATGGAAAATCTGGCAGTTGCAGTGCATCATCTGCTGTTTGAAGGGTCAACGCAAAGGTTAGCAATTGTTTTAGTTTGGTAACGGGTACAGCTGGCGCTAGCTGCTGAAGCTCCTCATACATTTCCTGAAATGTTGCGTGCAGAATGTTTCGCGATTGGAAACGCGAACGTAGTGGTGGATCCAGCGGTGTGCCCTTATACTTCTGTATGGGCAATCCCAGTGCCACAATACGAAAATGCTCAGAGACACGCAGCAATCCCCAGTCTTCCAGCTGCTTCTGAGTGTGCGTCTGATGGTAAATGAAATATCTATTAGTTATATGGCTATAGTACTTAATCCAACACAAACACACACACATACCTCTAGTAGTTTATCGTAGCGCTCTGGTGCCATAAGAAATTTACCACTCTCCAAATGCATTTCACGATTCTCCAGAAGATTATTCAATACAGGCAGCACATTGCGTTCTGCATGCTCCACGCCATCGAGAACCAGAACACGTCCATGCAGGGCCGCGCGAACTGCAGCCTGATCATGGTATAGAGCAGTCTTATTGTGAATCTCACGTCGCTGCTTCAGATCGCTCTCTGTGGTGTCACGACTGAGCGCCACGTATTCCAGCTCACGATCAGTTACTTCTAGGAACTGCATGACCAGCTGTCGCCTCATTGGTCCTGGGGCGCCCAATAGAAACATATCCTGTTTCAGTGAATCTTTCTGAAGCATCCAACGCAGATGATGCAGTGCCGTCTGTGTTAGCTGTAGCGTTCCATCCGGTGCATAAGTTACTACGAATAATTACTTATTGTATAGATATGTACATTTGTTACATTTCATAGTCAAACGAACTTTGATCTCTGTCAATGACTACCAAGCCTTACCATATTTATGGGGCACCAAATGTGGCTCCTTGGGTGGTATTAGATCTATGGTGACATCGCCAATTGTTATTTGATTGCTATCTTTATCTTTGCTATCCTTGCTGGCTGACATGGCCCAGCCGCGTGTCCAGCCCTTCCAGTAGCCGCTGTGACGCAACAGGTTGACGCTGCGAGATTGCAAATTCAAAAACATGTTGGCACTTCACAGCGGATAGCAAGATTTGAATAAGCCACAAAAACAACCGTTGCCAATGATAGGTCAAGAGGTCTTCTGACTTTGTTTATTTAACGGCAAAAGCATTAAAGCAATGGAACACACGCTAAACAGATGTTTGTGTTACCACAAAAGCAGCGTTGCCAGTTCGTTTAATTTTTTTTATTTTTTACCAACATGGTCACCCCAATTTCAGTAAATCTACACCTTTGGCGCAATGATTCAAAATTTGATTTTATTTGAATTACCGTTAAAGGTAGGTTACATCTTTTGTTCTTTAACAAAGTGAAATATTAGCATTCGAGAGCTTATGGAACAACTTTAAGGGAGCAGCTTATCTTCGTTGATCTTATTAGTCCATAATTAATAAGGATACTCACTATTGCTGACGCGTCAACGTTTATGCACAGTAAAAATGACAATTGAACGCGCGCACAGCCTGATCTTATAGAAATGTTTAATTAGTACAATTCGTTACAATCGATGCTAATAAAGTATCGAAGAGAACGAGTACTTAATGATACTCATTCAAAGTACTCGTATCTTAATGTTATCGATGTGTAAATTCCACATCTATTTTGTTTGTATCAATCAATCGATTCCTCAACATTTCTGTTGAGTCGCAGCTGTGATGGTAGACAAGGACTTGGATAGCAGCAATAGGATTTTTAATCCGGATAAGCTGCCCTTGGGCGACTTGAAGCTGACGGTAACCGATACCGATGGCGTCCGGCGACAGGTGCCAGCACTTGTAAGTATTATTTGGTGTTACTAGACCATGCAGAATTAAAAAAAAATTGTGAAATGCATGTCATAAACCCAGGATATGCACTGGCTGACACGGGACAAGCCCTTCAGCTCATACATATGCATACTCAGTTCATATGGGCGCACAAAAGTTGGGGCTGCCCTTGAAGAGTGGCATCATATTGCCACAGGCTGTCTGGAAGATTTTGAATTTTTGCTGCAATTGAAACATCATGAGTAAGTGCTACAACCACATGTTAAAATTTATGAGAAAAACTAACTGTAGAGTCTGTATTGCTGCAGATTTTGGTCATACATGTTATACGACGAAGCGACAATGTCTACCGTTGTGACATTCCTGCAGCGCGCAAATCCCTATTATAGAAAGGAAATTGAAAGCAGCACAACAAGCGAACACGATTCAGCTCTAGTCGCAGCAAAGACCCTTTATGCCAAACTACTTACTCTAGCGGTGCGTATAATTATGCGCCTGCTTACTGCAGAGGAATCAGCCACAGAATGGATAACACCGGAGCAGCACAGTTCACTGTTGTATGACAATTATTTAATGTCTGTGCCAGTTCTTTGCGATCTGGTTATTGCAGTCGGTGATGCTGATGCGCACAATCTGAAAGTACTCGAAGAGATCTTCGATACGGTAATTCGAGTTCAGCCAGACTATTTGAAAGATTTGCAGGAGGGCTTGGCATTCTATGAGAATGCCTTCCTGAGCATGCAGATCCAGGTGGAGAACGAAGGCTGCGAGGGCGCCGGTGGTGGCTCACTATTAGATCCGGACGCTGAAACGCCGTACGACGATGTTGTGCTCTTTGCTTTGGACTGCGCCTACACGCTGCGCATGATCATCCAGCTATGCCCGGCTCTACTGGAGGCTTGTGAAGAGCTTAAACTTGTACAGATGTAAGAGATATGCTAAATGGTATGCGTTTAGATTTTAAACTATATTATTTGTATTTGCAGCATTGCAAACTTCTATGATCTGACCATACCAATGCTGTATAGAAACATATATTTGCTTAATGCGCAGGCAAGCTCATTGGGCTGGCTTAATGAGGCACGCCAACAGTTCCTCAACGTTGTGCGACGCATAACCCATGCTCAATTACAGTGCGGACATGGCAAACAGCTGGTGGAACTTCTACAAGAATGCCTATCGGCACAGACCTTTGTGGTCGACTATCAGCGCCACTATCCGGTGGAACAGGACATTGCCATAATGCTCGAGCGTTGTCCAAGCATGTTAGTTAACATTTACCACATTCATTATATTTGTATTAACTTTTTTAATTGATAATAGCAAAAACT
Source organism: Scaptomyza caliginosa (assembly GCA_035044725.1). Taxonomy (NCBI): domain Eukaryota; kingdom Metazoa; phylum Arthropoda; class Insecta; order Diptera; family Drosophilidae; genus Scaptomyza; species Scaptomyza caliginosa. The sequence continues at coordinate 535,004 of JAWNNR010000756.1, read as the reverse complement.
ACAAGGTGGACTTTATAATCAGTGGCTATCAGAAGGCACTGAATTCGTGCACCAGCGGCGTTCTCGCCGACGAGCAAGTACCATGCACTTCAAGAACGGATGACGAGGAATGTGGCGAGGCTCACGCCGTGCCGTTGACAGTTACAGCAACTATTGAAAATATCAGTAGAGCTCGCGATATTGATCTGGAAGTTTCGACCGTATTAGATGTATTGCCTGATTTGGGCATGGGCTTCATTCGGCGCTTATTGCAGCGTTATGAAAGCAGCGAGCAAGCGATTGCTGCCATATTGGATGATAATTTGCCACCGGATCTGGTGCACATGAATCGACAGGAAGTGTTCATACCAGCCGATCCGCAGGACAAAATGCAACAGCAAATTGGTGTGCGGCACTACAATGTGCACGATGGTGACAAGTATGATGTTCTTACACACGATAATCCGCAGTGCATCATAAAGAAGGGCAAGGGTCTGCCGGGTGTGCCGCGTAATGCCGAACAACTGCTGGATGACAAACGCGACATTGGGCAATTGAAAGAGCGCTACGAGCAGTATGCTTTGGTGGCGGAAACGCCTAATGATCCCGGCGCCGAGTACGACGATGACTATGATGATAGTTATGAGGCTTTGAATTATGGCCAGGCACCACCGCAGCAAAGTCTATCACGTGCCAAATTGCAACAGGCATCGGCTGCCAGCAGCGCCTACGAAGCGCCAGATGTATCCGAAGATGATGATGATGATGGCGAAGACGAGGCAGCGGGCGGCGGTGATGAGCGTTCAAGCGCAAAACGCAACGATTTCTGCGAGAATCCTGAGGTAATACGCGCACGCTATCAGCAACGCCAACAGGCTAAGTACGGACAGCGTGCCCCGGTGGATGTTGTGGGTGCGCCTAAGGGCCAGGGTCAGTCGCAGCAAACGACACGCAATCGCGGCCAAAAAGAGGCACACAAATCCTCGCGAGCCAATCACAATCGCAAGGCTGGTGCTGCATTCAAGCGCAACAAGGGCATGATGTCCTAAATGGCGTAAATACCATTATAACTGGCTAAAAAATAAAACGTTCCATTACATTTGCATCTTTATGTCATTTTTAAAAAATATCTAGATGTATTTATGTGTATGTATATGTTGTAATTCCTCCGATCGCTGCAACTATTTCAAATAAAATATGCGAAAAAATTCAAAACGCATTTCATTTTGTTATTTATCGATAAACTAATATAACTTTAATTCACAAGTCTAGACAAAAAAAAAAAAAACAAAAAAAATAAACACTAAAATTTATAAAATACAAATACGAATAAAGCTGTCAGTTTAAGGATTAGTTGCAAGAGCTTGCTGCTGCTGCTCCTTGTACATCACATTGAGAAGACGCATCTTGGCGCTGTGGCTGATTTGATCGCACTTCATATAGTTAGCGCGCACAAACTGCTTATAGGGCGTGACCAGCTGATCAGTAAGCGATAGACTATGAAGATCCTCGGGGCTATATCGCTCCACGGTCACCTCGAACTGGCAAAAGTGGCAGCGCAGCTGTGGCGCCTCATCCTCAAACTTCATGTTGCCAAAGGAACGGCCACGGCACAAAAGACAAGCATACTTGTGTGTAGCAACGCAATCGCGAATCTCCGGCAGCTCGGGCAGCACAGTTTTCGCACGATAAGCCCTGTTATACAAATTGAAAGAAGGATTTAGCAATATTTCGTACAACTACGTAATTGTTTACCATTTGCGACAGTGATCTCCATGTCCCGTTTCGCCATGATAAACGAATGCAGCCGCATGGCACATTTCGTGCAACAGAGCTTTGACCAAGAGCTCCGAACGTGTTATGTTCTTCCATAGAAGAATGCTAGACGCACGCTGACCACCGGCTTCAATGTGATGCCTTACCGCGCTATGCGTATTCATTTGCGACTTCCAAATAATGTTGGGACGCAGACCACAGTGGAAGATCGTGTGGTTTAGTATGTGAAACAAGACCTTGGCCAGCTGCGCCTTGGATGCCTCAAAGGAACGCTTGCGAAAGTTAACGGCAAGCGGATGACACATATTCAGTGGCGTTGTTGCTGCATGACATATAAAAATGAACATAAAAACAATTATTATAAAATCAACTTTCGCTTCGAATCTCTCACTTTCATTCATGCAATATCTATCTGTCACTTTTACTCTAAGTTTATGTACGTAAGCAAATTGCTGATGTAAAAGAAAATCTTACATCAAAATTGTTACACAGCTAAAATATTTCAAAGTTTCTATAGTTTATGTTAAAAGTGGATTACAGCTTTTAGTCAAGCCAGTTAAGTTACAGTTTATTAAATACGCACATTTTAAGGAATCAACGAAACCATATAAGCCTGTATGTGGACCAATCATATTGGAAGTTTGTTTGTGTCTACGACAAATTTGTGCACGATATTCCACGCTGGGAAGACCACTCAGATCGATGGGCTCCTTGATATGTTGTGGAGTTTGACTTTCAAAATAGTTGGCATTGGCACGCAGCACCATGTGATCAAAGAGCAGCATTTTCATATCGTTGTCCAAATCGGATCGCAATGTGCTGGGGCGAAAATTTAACGGACGCTCCGGCTCTTTTGTTTGTGGCGATCGCATATTTGATGCCTGATCTGTGCTGTTGATTATAGTCCAGAGGCTGCTTCGCTGCGCTTGCGTTGGCTCGTCTTCAGCCATGCTGTCATCAAAGTCAAAATTTGCCATGGGATTGTATAGACGACGCAACGGCGCAATAAGGCCTAAAAATTTATGCAAACGCGTCTTGAACTCTGTATCGTGCTCGACTGCAGCATCCGTTGTTGGCTCAATGCTAACAACTGCCGTTGGCTGGCTCAAATCCAGATAGATAAACGCGTCCGCATCGAGCATGATGCTGCTGCTGCTGCTGCAGCAGCTGCTGCGCATGGAAATTCTATGCTGACTGCGAGCTGATTCATTGCAACCGGGCAGATTGTAGTCATCATCATCATCGTTATCGCTATCATCATCGTCTTGATCTCCAAAATCTGGATCGTCGGTGAGATCAGAGTCGTCATTGTGATGTTCCGAAGAATAGTCAAACTTGAGATCAATGCGTTTGCGCACAGCTCGTCCACTTCGTGTAGTTATTGGTTGCGGGTTGGCAGCCAGCGTTGAAGCTATAAGAAAAAGTTTGTTTAAAATTTATACTTAAATATATTAACATTTGGAGCACTTACATTGATTCCTCTGGTTGGCTGGTGTGCCGTTATGTTTACGCTTTATTGGAGTACTAACACGATTATCCATAATGAAATTACATGTATCTATTGTATTGGGATACATTGTTATTGTAAATGTAAACAGTTGTGATTTTGTTGCGCGTTTTGTTTATACGGCTAATGATATTTTCTATTTAATATATACCCAAACTAGTGCTGTCATCAACGTTAATCTCGCTGTCGGTTTCTGGTATGGTATCTGTATTTGAGTCGCAATCTTCTAGCTCCGAATTTGTTTGAGATGTTGCGCTTGAATTCGATATCCACATAAAGCTAACATCTGACGAAGCGCACGAAGAATCCACAACGAGAATCGCGTCAGAATCCGATTCCGTGTCGTCACTATTGTCCATGTCACCTTCTGTTTTGGGTGTTCTGCACGTGAGATCGTGAGTGCCGTTCGGCTCTTGGGCCTGCATATGTGTATATTTACAAACGTTTGAATAGTTGTTTATCAACAGACACGACTGCTTTGATCATGCTTTTAATTATTGTACTTACACTGCTTGTTTCATGTTGGTTGGACAATATACTTGAATTGTTGCTTAACTGTAGGGTTCCAAAAGCGTTAAGTAGGCTTTTAGAAAGCGAAACGTCGTTAGACATCTTTGAATGATTTTATAATGTCGTCGATTTGCAAAAATGCCGGCACGATTCAACTAGAGCGATGCCATACGTTTTTTTTGTTTAGCTCGTGAGTAGTTTATAGTACTCATTATCTAGTTTCTTATCGATAGTATCGGATGCTTTGTCGTCGCTAAGAGTGTTGTGTTTTTTTTTTGCAGCACTTGAATATTTGTGGTCAAAACGCCGGAGATTCAGTAATTTGGCATTGTTTTTATTCGACAACTCTTATCAATCAAGACATCAAGATGGGGCGTCGCTCCATAAACACCACTAAAAGTGGCAAATACATGAATCCAACAGACCAGGCGCGTAAGTAGCATCAATCCACCAATATGTAATAAATATGCAAATGTCAATCCTTTTACAATGCACATGTAGGCAAGGAGGCACGCAAAAAGGAGCTTAAGAAGAACAAACGGCAGCGCCAAATGGTGCGAGCTGCTGTGCTCAAAAACAAGGATCCCTCACAAATACTTGAAGAGATGGAGAAAATTGACGAAATGGGTAAGTTGTATCACGCTTTTCCTGGGTTAACTTTGATTAGTAATAATTTCGTTATGCATTCAAATAGAATACAATGTACTGCAGCCGTCGCCGCTGAATGAAAAAGTCCTGCGTGACAAGCGAAAAAAGCTTAAGGAGACTTTCGATCGCGTCATGAGACTATATGTAAGTAAATATAACGTTTTTGTTAAGCCAGTTATTCAGACTTTTGTAATTTGTCTAGCATAATGATGAGCCAGAACACTGGGCCGAACTGAAGCGAAAAGAGGTGGAATACGAAAAGAAGCGCATGAAAAAGCAGCAGTATTATGAGAGTGTAAAGCATGCCCAAAGCGTACAAATCGATGAGATACCACTACCAGCGCCAGTGACGGCAGCCAATGCCAGCTCAACTGGCACTAGTACAGCCAACAGTACAAACAATAATAATGGCATTAGCACCACCACAAACAACAATATCGTTTTTCCGCCTGGCAGCATACGTATACCGCCACCGCCCATTTCGCTTGCATTGCCGCCTTTTGCGCCTGGTGCACCGCCAGGTGTGGCCAAGAACAGCGAAGCTTTTGGTGGCAACGCTGATTCATTGTTGGATAAACTCAAGGATGATGATGACAAGGATTGGCTAGGTGTGCCGCCTGGCCCGCCGCCAGACTTATTTGCCATGTCCGAGCTTGACTCGGATGCCGAGGGTAACACGGATTACGAGGGCGAGGGCGAAGAGTCAACGGCCACAAGTCCCAAGCTGCAGCAACGCATGCAAAATATTGACGACTTTATGAAGGAAATGGAGCATGTGCACAAGCGCAAGCATCGCAAACTGCAAAGTGACACAGACCACGACAAGGAACAAGATTCCGATGACCCAGATGACAGACAGGACAGCGCTTCAGACAGCAAATCACCTCCAAGTCGCCGTCGGGGCAGCAGCCACAGTAGCAGTAGTATGAGCAGCGACGATGATGACGAAGATGACGACAATGAAGATGCGGATGATGATGACATGGGCTCCGATGGCGATGAAAAGCAGCTGCCCAGCAATGCCACCAAAGATATAGCGACAGCCAAATCAACATCTGTTGCATCCGAACCAACGGTAACTGTGCCAGCACCGCCAAAAGCACCAACAATGCCTGCTATACCAATGCCGCCAAGTGTTCCAGGGCCGCCGCAGTTGCCCCAGCTGCCGCACATGCGAGGCATTGCGCCGCCACCAGGCATAATGTTCCGTCCGCCACCAATGCGACCGGGTTTGCCTGGTTTCGGTCTGCGTATGCCGCCCGGCCCGCCGCCAGGCACACGTCCCCCGCATGCTCTTGGACCAATACCGCGCATGGGATTACGCATGCCACCGGGACCGCCACCTGGTTTGCCGCCGCGCATGGCTGGTCATCCTGGCAAGCACGGCAATGTGACTGCGCCGCCACTGAAAGAGCCAGGCAAAGGTGTCACCACAATAACGGCAAAACCACAAATTAGGTTTGTTCGATTTGAATATCAGCTTGCAAAAGCTTTTCGTTTATTGGTTGCATCTTCCTTTTAGGAATCTAAGCGCAGATGTAACACGATTTGTGCCGTCAACGCTACGAGTAAAGCGCGAAGATCAGCGACGAACAGCGAGAGCCAAGCATATGGCTGTCACACATGAAGCTCATGGCACTGATCGCGGTGTCCATGCAGCGCCTGAGGCACACAAGCCACCCACTAAAGACGATGCCTATATGCAGTTCATGAACGAGATGCAGGGTCTGCTCTAGGACAAATATTGTACGATACATTAGTTCATTACTCTAGATTTGCCTTAGCCTAAAATTAGCATTAAACCTCACAACACCATTTTATTAATCTGGTCGCAAACGTATCATAGCGTTAAAATACGCTTTCAGTCTGTTGTACCGAAGAGAATAATTATGAGCAATTATATTTTTTTCATTAAAATATATAACAAGTTATTATAATTTCGTTTAGATCAGTCTAAACCTTTGATTTATTACAAAAAAAATCGATTTTCTTTAGAGTATTTGGTCGTCTTCAACAAACATAAGCAAGAACAAAAGTAGCCAAAACAACATTTAAGCTTTTTATGTTGGTTTCGCAGTCTCTCTCTTTTAAGTATACTACATTGTTGTCTTTGGTGTTGCTGTTGCCGGCGTTGTTGTCCTAACGGTTGACTTCTTCTTGGCAAAGGGACGCATCTCACTTAGATCGGAACGCAGAGCGCGAAAGCTGCGGCGCAAGGAATCGGATACCTTTTTGGTATAGCTGGTGCTATTGCTGCACAAGGAGAGCTTATCCTCGTTGGCAAACGCACTCGAGCGTTTCTCTTGCAGCGGACGCAGTTCGTCCTCCGCCTTTATAGACTTATTGCTATTGCCATCATCACTGGGAGCATTACGCAAATACTTGCGATTAAAGTGCAACTGTGGTGTGCCCCACTTGCGTTCCAGCTCCAAGCCGCCAATATCTTCCTCCGAGTCGGCTGTGGCTGGCGTTATTGATGATAGGGTTGACGATGCCACAGCTACCTCACCCAGCGCCTCCTTATACGTTTTCGTTATGATCATGCAGGCAGGCACACTCTTGCCATTGGTGCCCACATTCCTCAATTGCTGATAATCCAGCGGCAGTGGCGGCAAACTCTGCCTTGTTGCCTTCGTACGACGTGGCGACTTCACTGCCATAACCCTCACTCGATAGTGCAAGAGCTGCAAAGGATTCGGATTAAAGTATGTACATACTTAAGCCGAAGCTTAAGACCTCACCTGATCATCGCCCACAAAGCGTGCCAATTCCGTCAGGCCAACGGCGACACAAGTGCCCTCCATCAGTATATCCCGATCGTATTCGCTGTGTACGGGAAACTTTTGAGTCAACGATAGCGCTTCGTTGTCCGGCTGGTGCAGTGTCACCTCATAGGCATAATTGTACTTGCTCTCCCGCCGATTCGAGGTGCATGTCATGGTAAAGAGCACACGTTGCTTCTCATATATCTCATAGAAGTTAAACATCTCGTCGTGCGCCTGGAACACATAGTAGCCCGTCAGTGGTTTGCGTCGCACACCCATATTCCACTGCAGATTCGCTGTGTCCGCTTGGAACAGCTTGTCCGCATGCTGATCCTCCAAATGCTGCTTCCATTGCACTTCCCTGCCCTGCCATTTGCAATCACCCCAAACGCGTCCCATGAAACACTTCATTGGCTTATAGATGCACTGCTGTTCGTGCCATGGCAGCAATGCCACTGGCATCCTAACGACACATCCGCCTGCCGCATGACTGCATCCAAAATGCGCCTTGGCGCACAGCGCTTCAATTGTCAGCGAACGGGAATTCGTGAATCCCTCCTGAAAGTTAGTTAGGAAAGGGGATTAAAATGCTTTGTATATATAAGTTTGCAAAAAACTTTTCGTTAGTTGTATTGAAAGGTTCCACTGTATCTCATTGGCGGTACGTCATCGTCTGGGCGATAAGAGAACAACGACAGTTTAGCTGTATGTAGATCTTTTGTAGATATCGCTTACCTAACAGATACTGACGTCAGCCCATTAGGAGTGATAGAGAAAGCTAAGTGGATCTAGATCTATGTCTATACAAGGTTATTAAATATCGGTATCAGTATATACCTTACACAGCGGACACATGAGCAGAATGCGGGTGCATTGCTCACAAATGCTGTGTCCGCTCTTGCAGAGCAGCACTGGTGCCTTCATGGGTCCAGCACAGCCAGGACAACGCAGCTCCTCAATCAGGCTCTCGTAATGCTTGGCGGACACTGTTGCAGCTGGAGCTGGTTCTTCCGACGATGTTGTCGTTTTGGTTGTTGGTGTCGTTGCAGCTGCTGTTGCTGTTGCTGTGACTGCCTGCAGCAGGCTCACGTCTCCATTGGTTAGTGGTGTTCGGCCATCACCGGAACCGGTGCTGCGCGTACGACTCAACATTGGCGGCTTGGGTGGCGGTGACATGGGTGATGCAAGCATTTTGGATGTGGCAATCGATGGACTCGGCAACGTTGCATATTTAACATTCAATGCCAGACTGCTGGGCGGCGGTTGTTGTTTTCTCGGCTGCTCTGGCTGCTGTTCCTCCACCGCTTCATTGCTGCTCTCCTCTTTTATCTCATTGATGGTGCTCTTTAGGAAGATGCGTCGCTGTTCATTGATTTGCTCAATGGTCTTGAGTTGACCCAAGATTTGTAGCTGCTCGCTCATCTCATCAGCGGTTGTTGTTGTTGTTGTGGATGGCAAATTGGCGGTTGGGCTGCTGCTGATTGTAACGTTACTTTTGCCATTCTCCTGCAGCGCATGACCATTATTGCTGGCAGTGGTAACTGTGCTGACTTGGTCGGCTTGGCTGCTCATGTTTCCTGCTTGCGCTGCCTAATAATTGTGTAATCGCAACTAGTTCTTGGTACACAGCACAGCTCTTAAAGGCCCACAGCCCCGCCGTTTACACATGCATATATACAAAAGGTATCGCTTGTTTCTTTCGGTGGTAATGTGTGTGTGTGTGTAGTGCCGCTTTCTATCTTATCAGAACCGCCTAACTAGAATGCCAATCGATTTGGATTTTTTTTTTTTTTTTTTTTTGATATATATAAACAATATATACACCTACTTATGTATATTTATGTTCCATATACTTATGTATATAAGTATTTACCACGCCCAGTATCAAATTCACGTCCATTTGCTCAGCTAGTAGCACATACTATGTCTAACGGCATTTTGCTTTGGTTTTTTTTTTTATTTTTTGTTGTTTCAATTATCTTACGGCCTCAACTACGCCACAAACGTTTGTATATGTTAAACTGAAAATGAATTCCTATTATTGCCATTGTTAATTTTGCCACGTTCATGTTTTGCTTTCGTTAAGCAGGTGTTTCTCATTTGCTGCATTTGTTTTGACTCAAGCAAGGCCAGCGCATTACAGAAAGAACGGCTTAAACGCACACATTCTCAATGTCAGTGTCAAGCTAGGCTTACTTACTAACAGTTATACAAACATATGTACATGCATAAATACAATGGCAAGTATAGATGTTATCTTTTCATTGATAAACAGAACTTATTTCCTTTTTAACAGATATACATTTACATAAAAATAGAAGAAAAAAAATCAGGTAACTGCTTGCGTCTGCATTGCTGTAATGTTTTTCTTTTCTGTGATTATATGACATGTTTGTACGTATACTATATATATATAACAGCCCTGTTCTTGATGCTATCCTTCTGCCTGTTGCGCACGAACATATTCGTAGAACATAGCACAAGCAATATGTGAACAGCACCGGCTTTAATACGGCTAGTGTGAATGAAAGAGTTTACAAATGATTTACATGCAGCACGTTAAAGCTAAATCATTTCGCAGCCGTTTGGCCACACGCACCACACTAATGATGAATGTTGTCTTTTTTTTTTTAAGTCTGGTAACGCTGACGTTGATTTAAAGTGGTGCGCACGTTATCTTTATTCATGCAATGGCACAGCATATGCAAAACGTAATAAAGAAACCAAATAAAAATGGGGTTGAGCATGGATTCATGCTGGGTTATTGCGTGTTTTAGCGTTGAGCATCACAAATATACGCTAAAATGCCCATGCCCATTTAAGCATAGGGGTGTGCAGATGAAACCTTTTCTATTTATACACAGAGCAAAGCAAAAAAAGAGGGAAATAAAAAGAAAAATATATATAACCGACACACATTCGAAGAAGCAAAGTAACGTGAGCTTAATCATACGATAAATGTGTATGCATAGTGTACTACCGCCATAGCTTCAATGTGACGTTCAAGGTTAAAACGACTGCCTTGGCATTGTATGCTGCTTATTGACGTGCGCGCGCACCAGCATCCAATGTCTCCAGCTCAATAGGCAGTCATGTCAACGGCCAAATGTAGCCGGTTAGTTGCGGTTTCAGTTTCGGTGTCAACGGGTGTCTTGACTTTCCTCACGCAATGGCTCCCCGGCATATACTATACGATCTAAGTGCCGCTGAGCAGCGCAGCTTTGTGGACTCCTTCGATATGGTAATCAGTGATTGTGATGGCGTCGTCTGGTTACTCGTTGGCTGGATACCAGGCACCGGCGAGGCAATCAATGCGCTCAAGCGCGCCGGCAAATCAGTCAAATTCGTTTCCAACAATAGTTTCCGCACCGATGATCAGTATATGGAGAAATTTCAGTATATCGGTGCAGTCAATGTGCATCATGAAGACATTGTACATCCCGTCAAGAGTATTGTACGCTATTTGGGGTATATGAATCGACCCGGTCTGCGTGTGTACTCGCTGATGTCATTGGAAGCCAACGAAACGTTGCGCAAGCATCATATACAATATGAATCGCTGGTGGGTAAAAAATCATACGAAAATTCATATGTACATGTATTAATCAAAATTGTCATCGAACGAACGAATCTTAACTGCAGCAAATCAAGGAGCATTTGACATCAGCCACACTTGTTAATCATCTGAACATTGAGAGACCTGTGGATGCTGTGCTCTTTGACATTCATTTGGATATGTCGTATGTGGAACTGGCCAAGGCTATACGTCATCTGCAGCTGAATGAGAACTGTCAGCTAATTGCCGGCGGCAGCGATATTTTAATGCCCCTGGCCGAGAATCTCAATGTGCCGGGCTTTTATGATTTTTTGCAGCACATTAAGCGCTATACGAATCGCGAGGCAATTTTCCTTGGCAAGCCAGCACCCATACTGGGCGACATGCTCAAGGAAATGTACAATATAAATGCGCCCGAACGTTGCATCTTTGTGGGTGACATGCTGGTGCAGGATGTACAATTTGGTAAATCGTGCGGCTTTCAATCACTGCTTGTCCTCTCGGGCAGCCAGACTAGGGAGCAAATGCATGCAGCACCGCCGGAAGCCCAGCCGGACTACTATGCCGACAGCCTGGCTGACTTTGTCCATTTGTTCCGTAACTTACAATAGTCAACTATTGATGGGAAACAATTGATTTTAAGACCGCATTCTATTTTATTAGTCGTTAGTTGTTGTTGTTGTTGTTGTTGTCGCTATGTCCGTTGAATATTAACAAAATATATATGTCTATTCTGCTTTCCGTAGTATGATCGTTGCAATTTATATCTCTAGATCCTCGGGATGATAAAGCTCAGAGAGCAGGCGATAGACATATGAAGGAGCATGACCACCGCTAAAAAAAAACAAATTAAAATAAAGGGTAAGGGTAAGGTTTTTGGTAGTTAACATTTCAAGGCACTTACGTATTAGATATAAAGAGTGTGACTAGTTCGGGTGGCACATAGTCGAACATGGGGCTGTAGACCTTGGCCTCTCGTGCCGGCAACGAGTCATATGCAATCACATCCTCGGCACAGCCAACCATATTGAATGCATCCTGCTCACACAAATGCAATGGTGACAATTTGTACATGGGCGCCAACACAATAACTGGCACTGAGTAATGCTTGGCGGCAAGGGCAACTGTATAGGCACCACAAGCGGCACGCAATCCGCCATTGGCCAAAACGCTGTGTGTACCAATGATGACCTTGTTGACGCGCGACATCATTGCAAATATGGATGCATCCGGTATTACAATTATCACACATTGCCCCGCATTCATCTCATGCGCCAAACTGGCAGCCAGATTGTGACCCTGTTGTTAGAGAATAAACAACAGTAATTAGCATCGAATATAGGTATACACAGCTTAGGATTATTTTAATGTTTATGTTTGTATTCTCATTTCTAATACTTACTCGACAAGCTGGCGCACACTCGGCTACAATAATGGTGAGAAACTGTCGCTTCTTGATAGCGCGCTTCAAAAAGTTTTCCACGCTACGCGAGTGACCAAGAGTCAGTATAATCTCTGAGGAGTGTATATGCTCCTCAGCCTGAACACTTATGTTCTCCGAGCTGGTTTCCAGCTCTGTTTCGACCTCCTGCAAGTGATCGAGTAGAGCTTCTCGCAATCCCTGCTGTGGCAATGAGTAGTCCACGCTCACGCTATTCTCGCTAGTCTGCGTGACCAGTTTGTGCAGCGATAGGGATGCCTGTGAGTCGTCAGCAAAATGCTGAACCTTTGCCTGCAACAAATCGAACTCCTCGCGCGTCAGCTTCAGTATGCGACGTGCTATGTTCGAGGTGACTGTCTCCTGTGGCAAAGCTGCTTGCAAAATGCGTGATTGGGCTCGCACAATTTGCATAAGAGCGCTATAAATGGATATAACAATTGTGAAGTTAGGTTAATTGACGCTTGATGGTAAGCCAAACACGACTTACTCGGCACTCTTCCAGCTTTTGCTCATTATAATGTACTTGAAGATGTCCAGGGTCTTGTTGGTGATGCTGTAGGAACCTTCCACTAGACTGCAAAAACATTTACTGGTTAGTCGATCAAACATTACATGTGTGGCACATGTGTGTGCCACTGAGGATCTTACCCCTTTTTGATGGCATGTATAAGCTGTGTTACTTCATTTAATGGCTGTCCACGCATTTTGACACTCTGCATATTCAAACAAAAAGGAGTCAAGTCAAATGGTACGAATAACAAATTGCATAGGCAACGTTGCTTTCAACAACAACAAGATGCAATCGATTCCTGAATTGTTGTAAAACTATTTACTCGTACTCGATGCCTGATGCCGGTGTAATCGATATCGTTATCGAAAGCATTCAACTGGCCACTCACTAGCAACACGAAAAGCGACACGAAAAGCAACAAAAACAACAATGCACGATAAAACTGTACGCAATATGAGCTGAAAGCATGTTTACGTGTCCGTGCCTTCTGCATAGCCAAATAATTCAGTGAAGACGAAACGCGCACGGCAAGCAGCGAGCAGCGCTTATTGTCAACTGTTTATCACCCAAAAACAGGTGTTTCCCTTTATTATTTTGTTTTTATTTTTTTTTAATTCGAATTGTCGTTTTATTGTTTTTATTTGCACCTTTTGTTGAATTAAACTAAAGTTGGTTTAGCTCACGCTTTTGCCGGTTCTCTGATAACATAAACAAAACGGCAAGCCAAAAATGAATATACACGGTAAGTGCGCTTACAGAAATACTTCATTGTTGACCGTCTAACCAAAATGTTGTTGCTCTCAACTTGTACAGTGAACGCCAATACGTTAAAGTACATAAGCCTGCTAACGTTGACCCTACAGAATGCGATCTTGGGACTCAGCATGCGATATGCTCGCACACGACCCGGAGAGATCTTTCTCAGCTCTACAGGTGAGATACATAGACGTAGTCAGATGCGCTGTTGGCAAACAAGTACACACACACACACACAAACACACACACACACATACTCATATACATGCACTTAATGGTTGCTTAATTATAATGAGGAGCGCTGAAAGGTTCGTTTTGAAGTGGCTACAAAAGCACCAATTAGACGGAACTGATAAGCGAAGTATGAACATATTTCTACTTCCTGTATGCGACTGTGCTTGCGTGCGTGTGTGTGTGTGTGTGTGTTAGCTAGCCGAGACAAATACTATTTCTATTACCATGTTATCAATTTATCGTAAAATGTTGCGGTTTTCTTCTTCTTCATTCAACAGCGGTACTAATGGCCGAATTCGTTAAGCTAATAACCTGCCTGGTATTGGTGTTCAACGAGGAGGGCAAGGATGCCCAAAGATTTGTGCGATCATTGCACAAGACAATCATTGCCAATCCATTGGATACACTCAAAGTGTGTGTGCCCTCACTGGTGTACATTGTGCAAAACAATTTGCTGTACGTGTCCGCATCGCATTTGGATGCGGCCACCTATCAGGTCACATACCAGCTAAAGATATTGACCACAGCCATGTTTGCGGTTGTAATACTACGCCGCAGACTCTTCAATACACAATGGGGCGCCCTATTGCTGCTTGTGCTGGGCATTGTGCTGGTGCAGCTGGCCCAGACAGATGGCGGTGGCAGCAGTGGTGGCGTTGTGTCCACAGCAGCAACAGCCACATTAACATCGACCGCCACGATACCCGCACAAAATCGCATGCTGGGCTTGTGGGCAGCGCTGGGCGCTTGCTTTCTATCTGGCTTTGCGGGCATATACTTTGAGAAGATACTGAAGGGTGCCGAGATCTCTGTGTGGATGCGCAATGTGCAGCTCAGCTTGCTGAGCATACCATTTGGACTGATGACGTGCTTTATAAACGATGCCAGTCGCATCTATACCTATGGTTTCTTTCATGGCTACGATCTGTTCGTGTGGTATCTCGTCCTGCTGCAGGCAGGCGGCGGACTCATTGTTGCTGTTGTGGTCAAATATGCGGACAATATACTTAAGGGATTTGCCACATCGCTGGCAATCATCATCTCCTGCATTGCATCCATATACATTTTCAATTTCAATCTAACGCTGCAGTTCAGCGCCGGCGCAATGCTGGTCATGGCCTCAATATTCCTTTACGGCTATGATCCTGCCAAAACGGCAGCCAAACCAGCCATGCATCCAAGCTCTGCCGACGAGGAGAAGCTATTGCCGCGCGTCTGAGACACCTGACATCGCAACCTAATCCACGGCAAAATTATTCTTTTGCCAACAGTATTGTATTGTCCTCGTTTGTGTTTTCCTTTTCTTTTCGTTACTTAACTAAAAATTAATATACGTATATTATTTGCTTCTGGGCACCAATATGGTTCTTGTTGTTGTGCCCATGTGATGATTCTTCATGTAATTCAAAAACTTGATATTTGTACTGCTTTTGATACTAATTGAAGGAAGCATTTTGCATTCCTACACAAACGTGTATATAAACATAGAAACATACACATATACATATACATAGTCCTATTCATCGAATTTGAAAAACATATGCATAGTTCGGCCTGGGTTCACATTATGTAATTATAATTCATATATCGCCTGCCGCCACTGTCCACTTAGAAAATAGTTAAAGCAAAAAAGAACCTAAAATGTATGTCGAATAAAGAAAACAAAATCAATACTTTGACCAAGTTTTTAACTCTTGGAGCGTTTTTATTTTTAATGTTAAGAAACGATTTTCTTTTCTATTTCAATTACAATATTTAATAAATTCAACATAAATACTTGGGTAAAAAGTAAAAAAAAAAAAAATATCTTAAGTTTCCTTTTGTTTAAAATATTTAAACAAGCATAGTAATACTGAGATCGATCCCAGTTAATATTAATATATACATTTCATTCAATACTTAATTATGATTATACAAATATTTTGTATAGAAAAAAAAAATGTACTTGTTCAGTAATTTCGGTTTAATTCAACGATTTAAACATTAATTTGTTTAACGTATAATAATAGTAATGAGATCCTAATCGATCGATCCCCATTCAACAATATAATATATATATTTTCTTATATATATATGCTTTTAGTCGATCAAGCAAAGATATTCAATAGTGTGACCAAGTAATAACTTGGAGCGTTTGGTTTTTGTTACGAGAACTCGTAAAATCAACTACTTTTCAATGTAATACGTTTCCAATATTCGATCTTAAGATTTTCTACACTTATTTTACAACGTTAATACACATATAATCAACATATGCATACATATAGTTTTGCTTTGATTCTAGCAAACGAACGTTTTGTTTTACAACGATCAAAACAGACATAGATATGTTTTAAAATGTTAAACAAAATAAAATAAAATTATAATAAGCTAAACATAAAGAAGGGGAACTTCAGCCAAACAATCCCATTTAACGTTCTTCGTCTTTTAATCAGCCCAGCCGAGGGTAACATCGTCATCATTAGACTGCAGTCTAACCACCATATCGTAAACATGCAAAGCTTGTCCAAGCTTCAAGCCGAGACGTTCACAGATATCGACGCGTGTGAGAACCATTACTGCGGCGCCATCGATTTGCTGCTGCTTGAAAATTTCTGCCTGTGCCGGACAATACTTCTTGGCATAGTTGTAAACTTTATCAACACTCCAAGTGCCAACTTCCAGGCCCATGCGCGAAACTGGCATTCCCTTTTTGGGTGGACCCGTATTCAAGCCATTTTCCTTGTTCTCCGTCGAGTCGGTAGCAGTAGATGTATTAGGTGCGTCTTGTGACAGTGGAGGATAAATATTTTCAGTGTTGTGTTCCGTTGGTTTAGCGGTATCTTTACCGGTCTTGTTTGGTTCGCTTTTCTTCTCGATTGTTGGTAGCTTATTCCCATTGGCCTTCATTGGCAGCGATTGGTTTGACGTTTTGGCTGCTGCCGTCTCAGAGTTTTTGGATAACTTGGCAATTTTGGAGGGCGGCTTATAGTCCTTGTCGTTGTCGTCATCGTCATCCTCTTCGCTACTTTTGGACTGAAGTTTGTTATCGGTGGGCAATGGTTTCTTGGCCACAGTTGTTGTAGTAGCTGCTGCGCTAGAAGAAGCCTTCTTGGTCACACTTGTTGCAGTAACTGTGCTTGTAGACGCCTTTTTAGTCAAAGTAGCTGTGCCTGAAGGCGTCCTCTTGGCCAATGTAGCTGTGGTAGTCGCAGTATTAGAGGAAGCCCTCTTGTTCAATGTGGCTGTACTGGAAGAAGCCTTCTTAACCACATTAGCTGCAGTTGAAGTAGCCTTCCTATTAGCAGTAGTAGTAGTAGTGTTAGCTTTGGTAGCAGCGCGCTTGCCCAAGCTTGAAATTGGACCAGTTGCAACAACTGTTTTTGTAGCGACTTTTTTAGGCGCAGAAGACTTCGGATTAGATGTGTCTGCCTGCTTGTCCGTTGAAAAAGAAGAATCTGGATCAGATGAATTGGTCAAGGTAGAATTGCCAGCCGTTTCAGAGCTGTCTAGCTTGTTGACAGCACTCAAAGTAGCTGAAGAATCCAAATCAGATAGACGCTTCTTGCGTCCAACTTTGGATTTACGCGGTGGCAATTGCGGCCCAAGTTTGCCAGCAGTTTCATCCGTTTCTCTTGGATTATAGGTGTGATCACAACTATTACACTTCCAATTCATGTCTCCCAATTTGTCAGGCAAGACGCGTGGCCAATGACAATCCAAGTGATAGACATTAACGCAAGCGCAGCACATAACCAGCTGCTCTTCGGTCTGTTTGTCCGCACTCTTTGTGTTGCAAACGCGGCAGCGTCGGCATGGACCACATTTATAGCGTTTGCGTGCATTGGATAGAATTGAGAACTTCATTGGCAGACAATCAAAGTGCCCTGTCAAAACAAGAACAGCAACAGAGGGTTTAAAGTTCATATATATATGAAAATGCCTAAGCAGCTACTTACATTTCATTGAGCAAGTGCGGCAGGCAAGAAAATTGCTGCGATAGCCGGAGCCGCGACGCACCTCACTGTTTCCACACTTTAAACAGGTGTCGACATGACGGCGCTCCTCTTCGTTTGTTACTGGAATATAATCAATCGGTTCTTGCTTAACGATTGAAATGTCGGGAACAATTGTTTCTGTTGCCACTTCGATTGGTTTTTTCGGTGGGTTTTGCAATTTCGCCTGTTGCGGCGGTTGCGGTGGCTGCGGTGGAGTCGCTGACTGTGCAGCCTGAGCCGATTCGGTTGCAACAGCACTAGTATTTTGTGAAGACGACGACGACGACGACGTTGACGTTGACGGGGCTTGAGATGGCAATGGTGCCGTTATAGAGCTGCGAGGTGCGCGCGGTATGTAATTGTCGGATGGATCGTAAACTTGTTTGGGTTTCTGTAAAAGAAAACGTCTCCTAAAACAGTTCGTAAACAATAAATGCATTTAAGGGAAACTTACCTTGACACGACCAGTAGTACGCACACTGCCAGTTGTTGAGCCGTTCACGTTAGCATCATTGCTGCTGCTTGTGTTGAGTGAAATGTTGTTCTTTGATTTGGTATTGTTGTTTGTGATATCAGCATTGTTGGCCACAGCATCATCCTTGGCCTGTTCCTTGCCGCGCTTCATATCGGGCTGCTTATACGTTTTTGCAGACATTTTATCAAACAAAAATGTCGACTGCAATGCGCGCTCGGCGACTTAGTAAAATATTAAGCCGATAAGCTATCGATACCGCAACAATTTTTTCTCTCTAAAAGGGCATCGATTTTGTACTTTCCAAGAAATTTGTATTTAGGCGCGCGCTTTCAGCTTAATTTTTCCTAGAAATGCATATGTGTGTAAAATGTGTATGCTTTCAATAAAAAAGGGTCGTATGGTGAAAATACATTAACATAAATGATACATATTTTTTGCACACATTTTTGCGGCTGCTGTGCGCAACGCAATAGCAAAACGGGTATCGATACTTTACAGTTACATTTGTGCATGTAGGTAAAAATCTCGTTAAAAACGTTTAACCGCAAATAATAGGTACATACATTTTAAACATGTAGATATACGCAAATGATACTTATGAGTGTAAGTTTTTGCACAAATACACAATATATAATAAAAACCGAATATAGAATAAGAAATACATTTTTTACCTTCCATTAAACCAAAAACTCAGCTTTCAAATATCACTTTAACATAAGCAACACACAATACTCATGATACACAATACATATGAATTAAAATCTTATGTTCACCAATTTTATTTTTATTTGTACTTGGAAAATAAAGACCCGCTTGCATTCAACACCAAGAGCACTGAACAAACTTGTGACCGTTCATTTCGAAGCGCAAAAGCGTAATAACTATCGATATCCGAAACTTGTTAACCAGGCATCGGCTCGCTGAGTTTTCGGTTTCAGTAAAAATGTGCCGTTATGCGCTTACATTCCTTGCTCAACGTTTTTCTAGGAATTTTTGCCTATGTGATATTCACATACATGTACATGTACAGTTGAATGTGTACACACACATTAAAAGGGGTTTGAAATGCATTTTTATGCTGCAAAATTGTTATTAAATTATGAATTTATTCTAGTATGCAAACTTACCAAAGTTACACACTCAACATGTTAAAACGTTGATAAATCAACTATTTGCATATTAAATTAAACAGCTTTCAAATGCAAACGTGTCTGAACATGCACAGCATCAACCATTAACCCCAAAACAAATAAAAACTGCATTTTGGTTACATATTTAAATTGTTTTTTATTTTTTTTGTTGTTGTCTTTTAGCGCATATTTTTAGTTAACAGTTTGTAGCGAGAAGCTTAAAAAATTAAACATACAATAACTTAACTAATAAAATAATTTATACATATATGTATATTATATAACTATATGTAGATATTGTTCCCAGGATAGGAATAAAAAACAAACACAAACATTTTGAAGTCAACGCATCAATCAATCTTGATGCGACGTCCATACTTCCATGCCAAGTGCATCAGATCCCGATGAGCCAGTGCCCAAGCAAACAAACACAAAATGCCGGTGGCCAGACCAATGCCCAAATGCGTGCCAAAGAGCGCATCCCGATACTATAAGGAAACAAGGTAAGAGTTAGTTGGCTTATAACACACGAACAAACAAGGCAAACTTACCCAATAGCAGATTAGGCCGGCAAGCAGTATAGTGCCACCGAAAAGCTTGCCGGGCCAAAGTCCTTGTAGTGGATTCAGACCCAGCGGCTGATACTGCTTCCGAATGTACCAAGTGCTGTACAAAATGCGGCCCAACATATTGATGCAGTTGGCAAAGATGAAGCCGACAGGACCAAAGATGCCAGTCAAAATGTATGACAAGACAAGAAAACTAATCGAAAATATGGCCATCAAATAGTTGTACTTGTCAATGTCGCGACTGGTGTTCGTGGCAAACATGTAGCCCTCGCTAATGCCATTCACGGACAGCAGATAGATGGCCAGGCAGTGCCATTGCAAGAGACGCTGTGGCAGTCCGCCGGCCACAAAATCCTCACCGCCATACAGCAGCAGCAGCGTGTGGGAATAGCTCTGGCCAAATGTGAACGCAAGCAGACCAATCGAGCTAACGCCAAGTAGCAGATTGTTGAGCACACTGCTCGCCTGACGCACTCGCTCCGTTGGCTGTTTGGACAGGCGCGTATCGCGTGCAATGGTTTGCGTAAAATAGAAATAGGCGCTATCCTCTATGGGTCGGAATATGAAGCGTGCCGCCATGCTGCCCAAATTGTTGACCACATCGTAGGTGGCCTGCTCGCCAAAGCTAAGCACGGGCGACACGGACATCACATACTTCTCGCCCTCGGTGAGTATCTGCTTGAGCACGCCCTGCTTGACAAAGCTCAGCGTAAGCGTTTGCAGCTCCCTGTTGAAATGTGCGCCAGTGTGGGAGCTGCAGCTCAAGACGCCGGGCAGCAGCTGCGTTAGTTTCGTGAACGGAAAATCATCCATGTGCTCGAACAGTGAACGTTCCCAGGAGCTTGGCTCCTGCATGGCCTTTGATTTGCGTGCTGTTTGCAGTTGCTGCTGCTGCTGCTGTTGCTGCTGCTGCGACTGCTGCTGTTTGAAGCGATTGAAACGCTTGATGTAGTAGAGAAAGAAACCGTATTGGCCCAACACAATGGTCACAGCGCTGGCCAGTTGGGCAAAAGCAAAAGCATAAATGGCCACACTACGATCGCCCGTGACAATCCATAGAAAGATGGCCGAGCGCACAAAGATGTGCAATGTGTTGAGCACAATCTTGAGCTTGACAAAGCAAAAGACTTGGGCCACAAATACCGCTGATTCGGCGATAAGTTCTAGGACGCAGGATAGCGCCACCGCATAGCAGGCAAACTCATATTGAGCGCTATACGGTTCATCTACGGTCGACAGCCAATGCAGCCAGATGTACAGACAAGGTGCGCATAGCGCGGCACAAATGGGCACTCTAGAAAACATGATTTGTAAATTTAACGAAAATCAAAAAGGACTATGTGTGTGTTTGTGTGTTACTTACGTAAGCCACATCTGATTGATCAATTGTGCCCAAGAGCATTTGTCACGTTGCTGCGAATTGGCGCTCAACGCTGCCCGATTGATGGCCTCGCGCGACAAGAAGAGCAACGTGCTCTCGAGCAGCAGCAGGCGCACATTCATAATGCCCAGCACTTCGCGACCTACATTGCGCACAATGTAGGCATTGATGCCGAACGTTAGGATGCGGCACAGTATCTGCAAGATAACAATAAATGTGCATTTAACACGTCAACCGTTCTGACTCATGGCTGGGTGCAGTGTGTGTGCGCGGCTTACCTGAAAGATGATGCTGAAAGCAGCGCCCAACAGGCTGCTCTCTAGCACATTGCGCGCCATAACAAGCACTGGGTGTTAGTTATTTGGTCATAAACTGCTATATCATAGCGCTGAATGTATCAAAAATCAAATCAAGTGCCAACAAAATAACAACAACAATAAAAGTTCATCCAGGTGCTCAAAAGTCGATAGCATAACATCCAAAAATATGTATGTATATCGATACTCCACTGCAACTGATAAGCCAAACAGCTGGCATTTTTTCTTCTTCTTCTTTTTCGGTAGTTGGCAGCACCACATCTACGTGTAAGTTGGCAACGCGAACGCATTAAAATTCAAATTTTTATTTAACGGCTTACAGCAAATACGTTAGCTATGTAAATTTGTTACAATTACAAATTGTTAACAGCTTAAAGTTACTTAACTTAGTTTTTAACTAAAATTAAACATCTTCAACCCACTGTTCAGAGTGTGGCGTCCTTGTCGAACGCAAACCTCCCGCACAAAACACCGCAAACAGGTGCGACTCGTTTTTGTTGTCCACCTCTCTGTTTCGTCCACCGAATATTGCGTTTTCACCAACAAATCACCGGCTTTAAATGCATGTCCTTTGCGCTAATCGGCCGCCTGCAAATGACGTTGCATTTGTGTTTTTATTTCCCATGTGTTTTGGTTTTTGGCACAGCGTCCAAAAACTGGTTACAACAACTTTCGTTGCGGCTACGTCGCCAAAGAAGTTGGCTCACTAACCAATCCAACAACACGCTCAAGACACTCAGTCAGCTTTTTAACTTGGCCAGAGTCGGTCGCTTGTCGCGCTGCAATCCGCCTCTTTCTCTCATTCAGCTTAACTCAAAACGCGCCTAAATAAAATACGTTATTTATTTTTGTATTTGTGTTTTAGTCTCGTTATACGTTTATCGTTTGAAAGGTGCGCGCGTGCGCCGTACGCTCCCGTTTTTTTGTTTTGTTTTTTGTTTTTTCTTATAATATTTTTGGAAGGAGGCAAGACGAGTGGAGTGTTCTGCAAGACGAAGCGTGAAGTGCAGCCCGTTTGTTGCTGCCTTTTTTTTTTCTTTCTTTGTTGTTGTGTTTGTCATGTGTGTTGGTTTTTTTTGGCATGCGGAAAATCTGATCTGATTTGATATAAAATAATATACAAAAGCTATTGCGCAATGCATTAGTATCACAAGTATCAGTTGCAAATCTCGTGTGACACTTTTTCAAAAAAACAACAACAACTTACTACGTAACTTTGGACGAGTGACCAATAGCATTGGGCAAAACTGGTTGCCCTAAAGCATTGTGGACGTTGCTTGTTGCTTTCCACCTGCCACACGCCACACGCGGCACAGAACGCGCTGTTCATGTGGATGAAGGCAAGAGAAAAAAACATTGTTAAGTGTGCACTGTTGTTAAGATTGCTGTTCCAGGATGTCGGACATTTACTACTGCAGTAATAGCCAGGTTAGTTGTGGCCATTAATTCTGTTTCTAGTTGCTAGCACACACATTTTAAATGCTTACTGTAGGCAACATGCATACCTATACATTATGCATATTTGTATTAACTTTTCATCGTTTGTTTGTTATAAATTTCTCTACCTTTTGTATTGCCTATATCATGATTTATGGCCAATAGAATGGACCAACAAAGCTGGAGGCTTAGTAACAAACAACAAAACCCAATACAACAAAAAATAAGCTGGTATCTGGTTTAGTTATTTGCCTTCAACTCGTGCATTTTGTGTTTGAGTTAAACGTTTGCGCTCGTTAAGCATAATTGGAAAATTTTTTTTGCGACGCTAACTAATGAAACATTAAAAAGAAAAAAAAAATGGAAAGAAAAAAGTAAAAGTGCAAAAACACAAAAAAAACCAAAACAAAAAAAACTTGCCATTTGTCATATGTATTATGCAATCGCTTTGGTCTTATAATTAATCGATAATGCATCGATATTGCTCAACTAAAAAGAAACAACAACAATAACAAGAAAGAGAGTAACGGCATTGCCAGATTAACAATACGCATAGAATGTAAGGCACAATAGTCTTTCACATGTACGCAAGGTGGCGTCTGGCCACTGTGAAAATTATGGAAATTATAATGCCGGTGCCGCTGACTCTGTGCCACTGCCACTGACTCTGTTTGTGGCACGCCTCGCAGCAAGCTGATGGGCAATCAGTTGGCAAGCGGCAGCAGCATCCAACAAAACCAGTGAAAGTTCGTCCCGTTATAAGCCAATTTGCCTTAGTAACTTACATTTAGCTGGCAACTCTATTATTATTGTTGTTGTTGTTGTTGCTGCTGCTTTGGGCGCATGGCCGTTAGCATTTTGCCGCCTATTTTATAGCTAAAAGAAATCAAAAGTTTTTATTTTTTTTTTCGCCTAATGCGTTGACGATGTCTTTGTTTAAGTTGTTGTTGTTGTTGTAACTTTAACTGTTTCAATGCAAAATGCCTTGCTGTGTTTTTTTCTTGTTATTGTTGTTGTTTTGACTTTGTTGAGAGACTTTTTGGCTTTTGTTTTCTTGCTTGCCGGCGGTGAGAATTTCTATACAAAAGCAAAATATGTCATAAAAAAAAACAACAACAACAATGGCATCAAGGTTTTCACCACTGACCAATTTTTTGTTGCCATTATTTTTTGTGTATTGTTGCAGGGCTTGCAATAATATTTGTTTACTGTTGTTGTTGTTTTTGCTGTTGTGCAATTTGCAGCTTTTAATCAACTCTTTGTATGTAAGTGTACATATGTATGTGTGTGTGTGTGGCTAACATTCCAATAAGCCTAGACTAGACGCCAAAGTCTCGCACGGCCAAAAGTGATTGCGGCGACAACAACAACAACAAAAACAACAAACTTGTTTGGCTTAAAGAAAAAAAATAAATAAAACGCAACAACTTTCAGTTGTCGGTTTGTCTGCGCTTATCTCGCTATTATTTTTTTTTTGCTTTTATTGTTGCTGTTTTTGTATTTTTTTTTTCATTTTGCACAATCACCAAAAAAGTCAAGCCAGCGGCTAAGCTGACTTAGCATAACACCCACTTCCACCCACCACCCACCAACCACGGAGCCTCATCTTATGCTAAAGTGCAACTTATATCTATGTCTGTATTCCTTGTTTCAATGTAGTGAATGTAAAAGTTGTATAACGATTTAATTTTTGCTCCATATTTCCAATATTACCAATCAATCAATCAAACCCATATCAATTTCATTCCACAAAGCTAAACAGTTATTACGATAGAGAGCTTTTTTTTGATTTGTTCAAAGAGAGTGAGAGCACTTAGCTACTACACACACACACACACACACACACATACATATTCGTTTTCCAGTGCATGTGTGCGTGAGTTATACATGCAAAAGACATATATTTGATTTGTGTTAGCTGCTGCTGGCAACTGCGGCGTTTTCTACTCACGTTTTGCAGCAATGTGCTGCAACAGGTTCAACAGCAGCAGCAGCAGCAGCAGCAGCAGCAGCAAGAACAACAACAACAATAATGAAATGTTGTTGCCATTTGCCAAATGCCAGTCGACAGACAAACAAAACCAACAACAACTACAAAAGTCGCAGCAGCAGCAGCCGACGCAGAGACTAGAAAAAAAGAAGTAAAAATAATCATAATAACAGTCAGTGCTGTATGCTTATACATTTTTTCTAAGCCATGCTCCGTTTTTTTTTCTTACTGTGCTTTTCTGATTGAGCGCTTACCTTCATACACACACACACACTCACACACAGTCAAGCGAACAGCAGCTTGCGTGACCTTTCATTAAGGTGCTACCAGCATATTGATCTGGCCACCCGCTGAACGTTCACTAATGGCAACGCCACAGTGACACATAATCATATACATACATACATACATACAAACAAACAGTTGCATGAACTTTCTCTGCCTACTGGAAGATATATATATATGTATGTAGACAGAAAGAGAGAAGAGAACAGCACAGCAGCCGCTGCTGCGGTTTGAACCGATCTTTTGTGGGCTTGCATTTTTGTTTTTCTTTTTATTTTGAAAATGTCATTGAAATAAATTAGAAGCAAAAGGCATAAAACGACAAACAACGACATAAACAACAATGATAATAATGACAACAAGAGAGCGGCAACAATAATGTGCAATTGCAAACAGTCTTAACAATGTCGTCGACAGCGCTGCCGCTGCGGCTGCTGCCAAAGAAAGTAGCACAATTCATTGGCAGCGTCTGGTTTGTTTGTTCATCATCATCATCATCATCAACATCATTACTGCTGCTGTCGTCTTCGTTGTTTTCGTCGCGCTGCTAACAGCGATTTATTGTATTTACGTATGACATACGTACATACATGCACACATATGTATGCATGTGTGGGTGTATTGAGAATGTCTTTAATTGAATTTCCTTTCGTTTGTGATTGTATGCTTGTGCCCTTTCTTACTTTCAGATCCGCCGCCGTACTTTATTATAACTATCGTTGAGTCCGCCCTATTGCCAAATTGTATTTTTCTCTTACGTTTCATTTCATTTCGTTTCGTTCGCTACGCCCAGACTTTTACGCGTAGTCGCGATGCGTCGTGCAATTTGCTTAGCCTTGAAATGCGCCAGCGCCGACGTTGGCTGCGTCGACTGCGTTGCGTTGGCGTTGCTGACCAAAATTGAATTGTGATTACGATTTAACTGATTTGGTTTTTTGTTGTTGTTTTTGTTTTTGTTTCTCCCGGTCTTAACATAATATATAGCTACATTTATAGTTTGCAAACTAATAAAATATTATTGGATAATGCAAATTTGGTAGCGGAAATTAAAATGCATGCTGCGAGCTTAACTAAAAGCTTAGCCAAAGCTTTTGAGCACAGCCTTGAACTGTGTTCCAATTCGCTCAATTCCATTTGGAGTTTTTTGGCACATAAATACGTGTTTAACTAAATAAGTGAACACATTGCGATCCTCATTGAATGATCTGTTAAATATTCTAGGCATAAATCCAATGACCTCCATACATATGTTATTTACAGATCAGTTTACATATTCCCGCATTGTTCCCATGGCAGTGACATATTTATGCGTGTGTGTGTTGCGAACCACCCACAAATCCATTTTGTTCCCACTCCCAGCTTAACTTCACATTCTGAATTAACAATTATGCTTAAACCAAATGAAAACAGAACACACAGACGCAAAACGAGAGCGAGGGAGAGAGAGAGAGAAAGGAAGATAAATGTTAAGAAAGCTGCCGTCGGCATTTCAATTAACTGTAGAAGTATACGTGTGTATGTGTGTGCTTATAATTTTCAGCATTGGACATGTTCACCTTTTGGCTAGCAGAACTTTCTACTTCATTTGAATGCAAAACAAAAGCCAAGTTAAAGGCAAAAAACCAAAAAAACAAAAAAAGGCGCAGACGAGGCCAAAAGCGCTGTCGAATTGTTCAATTGTTCAATTTTGGTTGATTTGTCTAGATGAGCCGCTTGTTGCGTTGCATTTTGATATGCAATAACATGCAATTTCTGCATATACACTTGGCAAAAAATAAAAGTACTTCTTCAAACACAAACTGCAAAACTTTATACTTGTATATTTTTATTATATACATTATTGATTACAAATATTTTAAGACTTTATACCTTGTGTATGGTGAACAAAAGTCAACTAACTTTTTCGTTTGAGTGTATATTCATATGTTATTAGTATGTTTTGCATACATTCGAATGTAGGTGGCGCTTTGTGCCATGCCCATGTGAGTCACAGCCGAGGCTAGTTGAAGCTTAAAGCAGCACACCCAAAAGCAAAACGCAACCCAGTTTATTGGCCGTTTCGACTTTGTTGATGCCACAAAGTCACGTCGCTTGTCGCCAGGGCGCAGGGGGCCCAATCAAGCGTCGCCACGCACGTCTTAAAGGCGTGGCAGTTGTTAAAGATCAGCACCCAAAAAGGCGGCTGTGGCTGAGCCAATGTTGCAGTGTCGCTTTCGCTTTGCAGCCGTTGAGGTCGCCACCAATTGTTGGCTGCAATGTTTGTGGCCGTTATTAATTCGTCACGACTGAGTGGCAGCTGCTGCTCCAGGCTGCATGCCCCAAACGATGCAAACGTTGTGCAGCGGCAGCTGTTTGCTCCAAGGGAAATTAGTGAAAAGCTGTCACTGTCACAGCTTCAGCAACTCAGCGTCTGTGGCACGTGGCACGTGGCCGTTGAACAATTTTCAATTCCGATACCCTTTCCCCTTAAGTAACAACAACAACAGCAACCAAATTCTCCACACCAGAGTTGCCAGAAAAGAAAAAGAAATTTTATAAGAATTTTATTATGTTTTTGGTTAAAAAAAAAGTATTTTTTGGTGCATAGAAATATCCTAAAAAGGTAAAAATACTTTAAGGAATAAGTTTCCAATTTAACCTGATGAATTCCAGCTCTTAACTCAAAAACCCAGCAAAGTTTTTTATACATTTTTCAAGTAAATTTTTTGAGTAATTTATCTAATGAAAGCCATTTTAGTTTATAGCGTCCGTCGCTTGATTTGCACCAATTAATTTGACTTATTTTAATAGCTTTTCTTCATAATATGAAATCCATTTTTGTATATAACCCGTATCCGAGCATAGTATTATTATTATTAATTGCAGCTCGAAACAATAAGGCATTAAGCGCTAAATTTCCGCATTTCAAACAAATGCGCCACAAAAGTCTTTAGATTTTGAAACTTTCAATACTTCCGTAGCGAAGCTTTCTCGTAGAGATGCCAAATTTGATGATTTTTCGCATCTTTTGTTAGTTTGTAAGCCGGAAATCCCGCTAAAAAGTTTGATATTCCCAAACATGGTAAACAAAGAAATTGAAATTAACAAAAAATCATCTTAAAACTAATTTATATATATATACTCGAGTTTTATTCCAGTTAATACATTAGTTTGGATTCTTAGCATTGATAAATAAAAAAAATAACTTAAAGAAAAAAGTTTTTCCAAAAATTTGTCTTTTGTTTAATTGTGCTCATGGCATTTAGCCAAATGCAATTGGCAACTTTCGTTCATGGCATGTGGAGGGAGGTCGGGCGATTGGCAAACAGTGTTGAAGGGGTGCGCGGGAGGGGGGGGGGGGTGTAGTTAG
Organism: Scaptomyza caliginosa; assembly: GCA_035044725.1. Classification (NCBI taxonomy): domain Eukaryota; kingdom Metazoa; phylum Arthropoda; class Insecta; order Diptera; family Drosophilidae; genus Scaptomyza; species Scaptomyza caliginosa. Next base: position 506,411 of record JAWNNR010000756.1, on the reverse strand, counting down.
ACTTGCTGTGAAAGTGCAGCAAGCGACAGAGTTCAAAAGACTTAGGCCACGAACTTGTTTTGCCATTGACAAGTGTCATTGGTTAAAAATAAAGAAGAAGCAGCAGCAGCAGCAGCTGTGAGAGAAAGAAGAAGCGCATTTCGCATTGTTTGTTTGCAATTGCAATCCTTGTTGTTGTTGTTGCTTTTGCTGAAGCAGCGAAAGCGATTTTTGTGGTTGTTGTTGTGCCAATTGCAGTCAAAAATTTCAAAGCCAAGGCGAAAAAACAACAACTGCAGCAGCAGTAACAATAAAAAAAATGTGGCAACGTCGCCAGCAAAATGAAAGTGTTTTGCTGTTGTTGTTGCTGTCCCCCAAAAACACGTTGCGGCAAACATTGCAATGTTGAACAGTGGGCGGCATTAAATATATATATATTTATATACATATATGTATTTCCCACGATTTAATCGAACTTTGCTGTTTTAAGTTTATATTTGTGTTTGTTTTTGATTTTTCTGTTTATTTGGGTTGCGTTGGCAATGTCTCCACAGTGCATCGGCAACATGTTGCGCTCAAACATGTTTATAAGCTGACTGCATGCTGGTATGTATATATGTGTGTGTGTGTGTGTGTGTGTTTACGTATGTGAATTTTAATGAATTTTCCTAATTAGTGTTGTGAAAGAAAAGCGAAAACGCAACATGGCATAGGTTGCTTGTTTATACAACAGCTTTTGTTGTTGTTGTTGTTGCTGCTGCTGCTGTTGTCGCCCAAGCATTGTTGATAAAAAAATGTTGATAGCAACATACTACATTGTTAAACAAGGCAAAGTAAAAGTTTGCTGAATCGAAAATAAAAGTTTATAGCAAAAGCAGCCGCAGCCGCAGCAGCACCACCGCCAAAATATATGTGTGTGTGTGTTTGCTTATGCCCATGTTTATGTAAATACCAACAAAAATGATGAGCAAGGGAAACGCTGTCGCAACTTTCTTTCTTTTGAATGCTGACGCTGACGTTGACGTCGACGTCGACGCTAACAGCGCACTGAGTGCTTGACATTGGCTTCGTTTATGGGCGCTGTTTTGCGTCTTTTTTCCCTTCTTTATTGTTCTGTTGTTGTAACTTTTTTATTTTTTATTTTTTTTTTTTTTGCCATACCAAACGGCCAACGGCTACAAATGAGAAATACAAACACACACACACACACGGAACAAGCTGTTAACTGGAGCAATATTTTACTTGAGCTTAAGTCATGGCCTCCGCACCCGTTGCTCACCCTTTCCCAGTCTTACGTGTGTGCGTGTTAAATGTGTTTGTTCTTCTTCTTCTTGCCTTTTTTTGGTTAGCACCTGTTAGACGCGCATGTTGCTTCTATTATCATTACTGTACAAAAAAGTTTCAAATAGTTTTGCATGATACATTTTTCTACGTTTTGGATTTCGTTTTACAGATCAAAAAATCTCGCGATACGGATAAAAATGGACAAATGGCAACAGCGTTGACACATACAGCAGCAACAACAACAACAAACACAGCAGCGCTTGACAAAAAGAATAACAACAACAACAGCAGTAGTAATAATAATAATAACTGTAACAGCAATCGCAACAACAACAGCAACAGCAGCAAAGACAAAAACAAAGAGATGCAAACAAATGGAGGCAAAAGCAATTGGAAGGTAAGTAATTATGTACATATGTACATGTAATAAAATACATTGTAATTGTGTAAGTGTGTGTGTGTGTGTGTGCGTTTTGTTTGTGCAATGATGTGCAATAATTTGGGAAGAAATGAAAGAAGGAAATATATGTGCGTAATACATGTATGTATGTACATACATTGTTTGCACGTGCGCACGCTCTCTGCTCCGTTATGCGTCCGAGTGACTTTTGTCTGACTCTCTGGCAGCATTGCAAATTGCAGCATACAAATAATGCACATGGCGCTAATCAGTTAACCCCAAAAACTAACGCTTTTATGTATGTACATGCATACATACATATGTGTGTATGTTTGCATGCGACATGGTCAATAAACGCACATGTTGATTATGAAATGAGGAAGCCATTTACGCGCTCTCATTTCACTCGCACTGTTTAATTACATTTTGTGCTTTTTTTTGCTGCTCATTTATTTTATTATTGTTAAACGTATGTTTATATGTTTGTTGACGCTTAGCTGCTTTGTCTGGCGTTGCTAGCTTGAGCAGCATCACAAAGAGAAAATTAGGCCGCGACGCGACCTGTTTACCGTCACTTCCGGCCTGACTTGGCCCGACACCACCCCGCCCCGCCCTCTTTCTTGGCAGTCGCTGTTTTATTTTGCTTTACTTACGCTTTAATTAATTTTCTAAAGTGTGTTTATGCTTTTATACAATGTGTATTACACTCATGCATACATATGTCTGTATGCGCTCTTGTATGTTTTGGGGTTTTGCAATTGCAACATTAAGCTCGACCGCATAAATTTCCATGTATGTACATTTTTCTTTTCGTTGTTGAACATTGTGTGCCAATTGCGAGGCAGGCAACTTCAATTAACGCGCCATGCTCTTTGATCCTTGCTGTGCACAATGTTGCCAGATTTGAGCTTAATGCCCCGCCCCAAAAGAGAAATTCATTCATACTAAAGCTGCCAGGCCTTTCGATCCTTCATTACGTTTGCTTAGTGCTGCCAGATGGTTCCAATTGGCTTGACTATGTAAATGCCATTTTATGCGCTTAATACACATAGTTGGCAGCTAATTTGGTTCCGTAATTAATTCACACAAATCATAAACCAAAAATTATATGAAACTTAAAGCGCCGTTTCCTTGCTTGCACGCTGCGGTTAGTCAACAAGCTAGATGCATGCACAATTTGCATGCACAACAACAACAAAAACAAGCCAACTAACAAAAAAAAAGCTAAAACACTTTTCAAGTGCATTACCAAGGCACTTGGCGTGTTGGAACGTTTCGTTACAATGGTTGATTTTACGGCATGATTTGGCGCAAAAATCAAACTATCTAAACTCTATTTATGTTTTTTTTTTTGTATTTTTAAGGCGCTTTTGTGGTCATTGACCAGTGGCCCCTTTTTTAAGCATTGTCATTATTAGTTAATACATTTGATTTGGCCTTTTCGGTTACAGGGTCTCGTCCAAAGCAATCCCAATCCCCATGGCAATGGCGTCTTGTCAGCGGCAACAGCAACAACAGCAACAACAGTCCAGCCACCCAAGGTATTCCACAATACACGCTGTACGAGACATCACAAGCCACATCATACACATAGCAATGGTGGCGGAGCAGTTGGAGTTGGAATTGTAGCTGGAGCTGCGACAACTGTAACGGAGCAACGAGAACGAGAACGAGAACGTGAACGCGAACGTGAACGAGAACAGCAACACCAACAGCATCATCTACAGCATCACATGCACAGCCAGAGTCATAGCAATCATGCTCATCATGGTTTGCGTCGCAAATCCGAATCTGTCCTATCCACAGATTCGGACATACGTTTCACACGTCGCAAACTGGGCGATAGCCAAAAATGTGGATGCGCTGTGATAGCTGGCTTCCTAATCGCTCTGCTCGTGGCCGGCGCCTTTGTCTACATTGGCTGTAAGTAGACATGCGAGCATATAGTTGAGCTTATTCAAGATTTCATCTTCAAATCCCTTGCAGATACGTACTTTCGACCGGAGCCATTGCCGGATCGCGTGTTTCGCGGCAAGTTCATGGTGCTTAACGACAAGTGGAGCATGGAGTTGGCCAATCAAAACTCATTACGTTTCCAGCACAAGGCGCGCGATTATCGGGAACGCATCAATCTAACGCTGCGTCGCTCCGATCTGCGTGAGGCATACGAAGGCAGTGAAATATTGGCATTGGATGGGTAAGCAATTTATTCCCTTTTTTCCATATTCATGGCCCATAACACATCCTTTCCCACTGCAGCAGCGAGGATAACAACAATATTGTGGTGCATTTCAACATGATATTCGATCCGTATGCGGGTTTGGTTAGCAGCGGCGAATTGTTGGCACTCTTCCATGAGGAGCTGAGCGATGCACAGAGTCGACATTTTGCCAACATGACGGTGGATGTGTCGAGTGTGAGCATTAAGGAGACCACCGGTCTCATCGAGGAGCCCATCATGTCCAGCTCACCGCTCGGTGGTCATGATGAGACGACGGAACCGGCGAGCACAACGCCACGTCCAGTGCCACGTCGCTGTGAGCCGCTGGCGCTGAGCTATTGTCGCAATGTTGGCTACAATGTGACCACCTATCCGAATCTCCTGGGTCATGCCAACTACGATCAGGTGGCCGAGGATGTGATCGTGTTTCGGGAGCTCGTCGATGGCGAGTGTTTCCGCGAGGCTTATGACTTTGTGTGCCGCCTGTTGCAGCCACCATGCGACACGCACGGCATTGGGCAGGAGCCAACGCCGGGCGCCATATGCCGCGAGTACTGTGAATCCTTTATGGCCGGCTGCGGTCAACGTCTGCCCGCCCGCTTCCGGCAATACTTTGATTGCGAACTCTTTCCCGAATCCACGGGCACTCAGTCGTGCCAGCAGAAGCCGCATTGCGTCGGCGATATGCAGAGCAATGTGCAGAGTCCTAGGCTATGTGATGGCTATGCCGATTGTCCGGATCTTTCGGATGAGCGCAGCTGCGCCTTTTGTGCACCCAATGCCCTATACTGTGGTCGTGGACGTGCCTGTGTGCCGCGCAAGGCCCGTTGCGATGGCAAAGCCGATTGCCCCGATGGTGCCGATGAGAAAGATTGCCGTAAGTAATCCCGGACTAAAGTACTTTTTTTTTTTGAATAACACTTTTGTTGTCCATTGCTGTACAGTATCAATTGCTCCATTGGCATCGGATTTGCTGCAGCCGGAACCCTGGGTACCGTATCTATCACGCTTCCATGCCGTTGGCTATGCCGTCTTCTCCGAGAAGGGTGTTGTTGGCAAATTGTGTGCCGAGGGTCTGGAGGGTGATGCCAAGCTGGTCGTACGCCAAACCGTCTCCGAATCCCTATGCAAATCCCTAGGCTATGAGTAAGTGTTAGAAAAAGAAAGCTAAACTGACTTGAGAACTAACTTTTCCCCCAAAGATCTGTGGAAATCTTTGATGTGCAAAATGATACGGAACAGTTGTCGGATTATGTACGTGTATTGGATCCGCATGCGCCAGAGATTAGTTTTATACGCACCCATTGCCCCCAGAGGCAGGTGCTCTTTGTGGGCTGTGGCGATTTACGCTGTGGCGTCCAGTCGGCGCTGCCCAATGCCAAACAGCATCTGTCGTTGCCCAAGATGTCGGCGCCCGGTGATTGGCCCTGGCTGGTTGCACTTTCCCGCGAGGATATACATGTCTGCGATGGCACATTGATCTCGCCGTATTGGGTGCTGACCACGGAGAGCTGTTTCCAGGGTCAGCCGCGTGCCACCTGGATGGCCATAGTGGGTGCAGTGCGTCTGTCGGCAAAGGCACCATGGACGCAACGACGTCGCATCATTGGCATGATTAAGAGTCCCGTTGAGGGCTCCACGGCGGCCTTGGTGCGTTTGGAGACGCCCGTCAGCTTATCGGATCATGTGCGTCCCATTTGCCTGCCGGACGCACTGCAGCGCCAGCAGCAACAGCAACCGCCCATGCAGAGGCGTGCCTATGTGCCAGTTGCTGAGCGCCTGGAAGCGCCATCTGGCATGCAGGTGCAGCGCCAGCGCTTGGCCCAGGAAACCCAACAGTTCTTCCTTATACCATCACAGCAGCGTCCAGTGCATCCAGAGGGTTCGGGTGCCAGTGCCGAGGAGCAGGAGGATGCTGCCAACTTTGACTATTTGCTGGCCGAGGCAGCTGCTTCCCAAATGCCACGCGCGGAGGCACTGCAGCAGGCACCTGCGGATGAGCTGCAGCCCCAGCTAAATGCCTATCCGCTGCCCGCTAGTGCGCCACAGGTTAACTATTATGGCGCATCATCCTCCTCCTCCTCGTCGACATCATCATCCTCCTCGTCGGCGGCAAAAACGACGAGAGCACCCAATGCACCGGAGCAAATCTGGACGAACTGCAATACGCTCGGCTGGTCCCGACAGCGAGATCATCTGCAACGCGTCCAGCTCAAAATTGGCGATATGGCACCCTGTGAGAACGTCTCCATAACAACAGTTAACTCCATGTGCATGGAGGCCACATACCAGAAATATGATTGCACGGTAAGCTATATTTATCAATAGAATCATGGTGAAGCTAACAAGGTAAGCACAGTTTTGACAGCTTGAGTAGCAAGCGATTCAGCTTATGAAATGAAATAGCTTGGGTGTGCGAAAAGGATAAAGCCTTTGGGTATCCCGTAGCGAGCAAGCTGTCCGAAACGAGCCTACCTTATTAGTTTCATCATGCCTCGAACCAAAGTCTTTTGTTATTATTACAAGTTGTTAGAGTTATTGTTTGTTTGCATGTGTGTGTTCGTGTTTGATTAAGCGTTTTTGGGAAATGCTTTCACTTAGTGCGTCTTGTTTGAGTACATTTTAGTTAAATATTACTTTTGGCTTTCCTCACTGAATCTCATGAAAGTATTTACAGATAAATATGCTTTGAGATCGAAGCTATTGTGGCGAGCCTAATAGAACAATGCCCTTTTCATCCAGATCAATCAGCAAATCGATATTCATAGAGTCAAATAAATATAATGTTTTTATTTAAATAATAGGAATCTCAGTTAGTACACAATGTTTCGATTAGGAAATTTGAATAATTTCATTTGGTTTTGCTTATGAACTAAAAATTGTGGTTTAACCTTACAAAAAAAAAAAAAGTAAAAGAATAAAGTTGTATATACAATTTGATCCAGGTCAAACTAGGTTAAGCTCCTCTCTAAGGTTAGATGCGTATGGAACGTGAGTTGTTTGCCAGCAGGTTGACATGCGAGTTGGAAGCAGGTGGAGCGGAACGACGGGATTTGTTATAGAGCGAAAGACGCATCCGTTTGGCCTGAGCCTCTAGTGGTGACTGTTTCTTCTCGCTCTTGAGCCGGCGCAAGACCAACGACGACGACGACAGCTGACGACGCCCTGTTAAAGTTGAAGTACGGGAAGGAGACGCAGCTATCGTTGTGCCTGGCAATGTGCCTATAAAACAATTCTGCCGATGCACAGGCACAGCCTCGTAGTCGGAATCGGATTGTTCATGATGCTTTATGTCATGAATATCGTCTGCGGAACGTCGCCGTTTAATTGGCTCGACGAGGGCGCGACGCAGCTTTTGCCAGTCCAGGCGCAGATAGAACACCAGCTCTGGACAGGGAAACAGTTGTAGAAAGTATTCCAATATGTGTGGGTCAAATACATAACCCTGCCCATTGGTCAGCACCAGACCGACGCGTTGTGTCTTGTCTATGTGAAAGCGGGCAGAGGCTGTGTAAAAAAAAAAACAAATTGTCACTTTAATTATAAGAAATCCATTTACGAATGTTTATTTACCCTGGGTGATGATTTGATCGTAATTGCTGCCCGCCTCGCAGATAATGAAGCTCACTTCGCCATGATAGCTGATCTTTAGGCAACTCTTCATTTTCAATATGATGAAATTTGATTGCTTCGTTTAACTGTTTTCCTTTCTCTTGCTTCGTTCTTGGCCGTGCGTTCCCTTGCAATTCAGACGCTCAAATGAATGGCAACTTGGCGCGCGCTCTCTTTTTTATTTGAACAGAGGAGAGTGAGTGAGATAGTACGAGCATAGATTGTAGGTTAGAGGGTTGCCAGAGTCAGTGAGAGACAGTGACCTGGGCTTCACTGCAGCTGTACAGCTGGCTGCATATTGTCTGCTTTGTGTTTTTTTTTTTTACCTATTCTAGGTAAAAGTGGCGGGGATCATCGAGTGTCTGTGTGTGTGTGTGTGTTAGTGCGCTCGTGCTATGCTCAGAGCGAAAGAATGTGAGAGCGCCGCTTGCAATCTTTTCTTTTGTTGTTGTGACATTACTTATGTTTTGGTTGTTGCTGGTAGCCAAACGTGTCGCTGCATGTCGCCTTTGGTTGCGTGACGTCACAACTGCTCTACATACAGGGTGTTCCGTCCATTGGAGCACAACCACAATTAATGTTCTTGGTACACTTGCAGCAAGAGGAATACTCTGGAGCGCCCGTGCAATGCCTGATACCCGGCACCAATCAATGGGCTCTCATTGGCGTCTCATCTTGGCGCATCGCATGCGGACCGACGGGCGTGGAACGGCCTAGAATGTACGATAAGATTGCTTCCAATGCGGACTGGATACGCGAAACGATAAATACCGTATAGCTGCAAATGTAACAAAACGGAATGGAATGCAACAATTTTGTTTGTGTGTAAAAAATAAATGAAACTTAATTGTCGTGTATTATGTAAAAAGCAAGATGAACAAACCTTAATCATAACTAACTGCATATTTTAAACTAATATTATTATTATATTTGTATTAATGTATTATCAACTTTTTATGCCCCGTACTGTTTTTGTGTAATATTTATTAACTACTTTAATTTTATGTTAAAAACAAAAAAAAAACAAAACAAAAAGAAATCGAAAGAAATTAGAAAAAGAAAAGTTATTTTTTAGTTGCTGTAATTTGTAATTTTTGTTTCAATTTGTTGAGAACGATTGTTTTGTTTTATGCAAATATACTTATTATATATGTAGTTGAATAAAAATGAGTAAAATTCAGTTTGATTTGAGTTTGATTCCAGATCCATCAAGCAGAAACATGCATCACCTCCCATTCGCAATCATTTTTACGGCGATATTGCAAACGATCCGCAATCTGATTCATGCCCACTTTGGTGAAATCCCAGCGCAAGGCCTTAAACTTGAACGCAGTGCTGTGTAGAAAAAATAAACAAACAAAAAAGGTGTTAATTTGTAGGTAAAAAGGTTTGCCAGATAACCTACAATGTGGATGGACGCGGCAAGGGTTCACAATTCTCGAGATATTTGGCAAGAAATTGATCGTGTTTGGACTTGAGCTCATCGTAGTCAATGGGCTGGCCACAAGGGAAGATTGTATCGCGTATTTGTGCAGGCAACTGTTCCTTGGCCCACCAGGCATCAAGCTCGGAGTCAGGCAACTCCTCGGCCTGGGCACCAATCAGACGCACTTGCCAGGTCAGCGGCGTATCGCCTTGCGTTGCCAGATGGGCGTGTGGAAAGAAGAAGCTGATGCCACACTTGGCATTGGCTTTGAGGTTCTTATAGTTGCGTGTGAAACGTTGTGTCACATAGATCAAGCAATCATCCTGGCTGAAGCCGCGATAGAGCACCGAACGATTGAGAACGCCGAACTCATCATCGATTGTTGCCAGATTCATATATTGCAATGCAGTCGGCGCAGCACTGATGGCAGCTTGCATTATTTGCTTGAAGAATGGCATTGGTTCACTTGGATAAGCGACGATGCGTGCCATTGATGAAGGTGCCATTTTGTATGGTGTAACTGCAAACGATTCAAAGATATAAATTTGAATTTTGAATGAGTGCGCGCGCAGTGCACGAGTGGACAGTTCCCTTGAATCGATTGTGCCGCAAGTAAACATATGTACTATCGATATCTCGATAGACGACAACCAGGCATGGTACGTAAATAAAACTAAATACAATTTGTTACTGTTTATAAATACACACATGCATTCGAGTTCATTAGTTTGACAAGGAAACTGCTGCATGACAAACGTTTAAGGCTGTTTTGCTTGTGGTGTCTGTGCCAGCTTCCGCTTCCCATATAAATCTGCCCTAAAGAGACACACAGTCAATCAAGATGTCCATACTGGACATGAAGCCCGGTCCGCCGGACTATTGGGCGGAAATTGGCAACTTCTTTTTGCCATTAAAGTATTTGATAACCAACGATCGTTTCGATGCATTGCTGCAAAACATTGACATAAATTACCTGTTAAACGCGGTCTTTTGGATATTTGTAGCCCTGGCTTGCAGCTTCTGTGCCTTCCAGCGCGTCTTCCAGGTAAGCGTTGTTGTTCTTGTTGGTTTTTTTCTCTTTTTTTCCCCCTCCCGTTTAGTTTGTTTAGAAATCGCGCGAGCAGCACAGCGTTCGTTTGCCGTTTAGTGCTTGTGCCTAATTTATTCGGCGCTTATAAATAGTCCGTCAGCCAGACGTAAAGCACTGCTGTGGCGACGACGACGGCGACGGCGACGGCGACCGAAGCAGCGACGGCGACGTTATGATAAGACAAGCAATTTGCCGAGCCGCAAACAGAAAAGAGGCGACAAGCGACCGATTATAACCGACAACCGTAAAGATTAAAAAAAAATAAATAAATAAATAGAAGAAAACAACAAACTGTGGCACAACGACAATAATATACCCTTTTCTTTCGTTGCAGTTCTTTTTGAAGTCATCGAACGTCAAGTATTTTAAGCGCAAACAATTCGCTCGATTGATATGGAACATAGCGTTCATTGGGGCCGCCTGCTTGTTTTTGCACTTTTACAATGAGTTCATGATATTGCCGCAGCTGATGAAGAATCAGGGACGCTACTCGCTCTTCTATAGCTCTGACAATATTATCTTCTATCGTTCGCATCACTATGAGAAGTTCCAGTTCTATTCGATATTCATCATAGCATTCTATTTGCATGGAGCACTGCTGGACTACAAGGAGACGGACATATTGGAGGCAGCCGCCAAGGGTCTCTACCTGCTCGCTCTCATCGCCATCGATGTGTACAGGCATGGGCCGTTTTGTTGTTTTTTGTTTTAAACTATTCCTTTATATGTGTTTAATACTTGGCTACCTGCAGATATGAGAACTATTTTGTTGGCCTGAATCTAACTTGTGGCTTGTACACCATACTGGCGGAATCGCTTACACTGCTCGCCCTACAGAACTCCAATCGCAATCGTTTCGTCTATCAAATATTCATGGCAATACGCATTGCAGCCTGGCTGTATGTGTTTATCAATCTGTTGCCGTTTAACTATTTTCTACCAACGCTCTTTGCCAAGAACTTTAAGCTGCCGCTGAATGTGGTCATTTGGCTGTGGTATGGCTTGTCCATTTGGAATTCACCCGTGCTGCAGTATTTCTATCATCAGATCTATCACACCACGCCCTCCGACTGCACCGGCGAGGGCTCAGCGGCCAAGTGAGTGAGCCAACAAATTCATGTATTTCATTTTTTATTAACGCTTCACATCTTGCAGATGCATCTTGATCAAGGATACGAACGAGTATCGGCATTATAAGGCCTTAAAGCGTGCCTATCTGGAAGTGAAGCTGGCTCACGAGAAATGCACATCCAATCCCATACCAGCAACTGAATCCGCTTCGGCCAAAACCTATCAGGCCATCAAGTGTACGTACGGACAAATTTGGTGTTTTTACTTTTTCATATTTTATATATTTGTTTTTTGGTTTTCTGCCTTTGCAGGCGTTATGATGCTTAAGCGCAAATTGAAACGTATACGCGAGGGTCGCGGCGCCGAACCGGAGGATGATAATGAGGAGCTAATCGGCGATTCCTAGATCGTTGCCTCCCTCTTTGACTGCACCAAGGAAACGATAACCAAAAACTTCTGTTTTTCCTCTACTTAACTTTGCTGATAAAAGACAAAGCCTTAGGCGAATTTTATTTCCTACAACTACCTCCCCAAAAGTCTTCAACTACGCATACATGCCACACCAACACACACACACACCAACACACACACACACACACACACACACACAAAAACACACACTGCTCTCTCGCAGCTCGTAGTTAGCTATTCGAATATAAAATGAGCCCCAAAAAGCAATATTTATGTACTTATCATATACACACATCTGTAGTTGTAATAGTTTAGAACAATATTCAAATATTTAATGCCTTAAATCAACAAAATTGTTGTTCGTGTTTTTCGCTGTGACTTAGTGAAATTTGCAACTATTTGTAGTTCGATGCTAAATAAATAAAAATGGGAACAAAAAGAAACAATGTTGGTTTTTAAATATTCTTGCTTTATTGATATTTGAAAAGAATTTCTATTTGAATTTTTTTATTTATTATTATTTTTTTGTTTTTTTGTTTTGTTTCCATTCACTTTTCCATTAAATTGTTATAAATAAGTAGTTGTTGTTTGTTAGCTTATCAATGTTTTTGGTTTTCCCTTTTGTTGTTTTATTTTTATTTTAGTTCGGTTTGTTTTTTTCTTCTGTTTTTAGTTTTCTATCTTTTGTTCAAACCTCATTGTTTTTGCATTAAAAATTTCCCACTAGTTGCTAAGTTTTCTTTTATAATTTTCTTTTGTTGTTTTGTTGTTATTTTGGCATTTTGTATTTCTTGCATTTAGTTTAATTTTAGACGTTTTTGTGTGATGCCAATTTGCATTTTTAGAAAATTTCTCAAACAGCTTTACGAACAAATTTACGTTTTTGGTTTTCTTTCTTTCTGTCTTTTTTTTCTTTTCTTTTTACTTATTATTATTCATTTACGTTTTTGGGTGCCACAAAAAATATTTGTGAGTGTTTCGTGTGAAATGGTACAGGGGGGGGGGGTGAGGGAGTGTTGGTTTGAGGGTGGCCGTGGAAAGGGGTGTGTGGGGGAAGGGGGGGGGGGGTGAAGCTAGTGCATGTGGTTGTGGCCAAGACAAAGAACTTGACAATTTGTTGCTCGGAACATTTTCAAATTTTCATTCAGCAAACAAACCAAAAAAAAACAAAAAAAAATTAATTTTTACAATTAGCTTCTTTTTTTCTTGTTTTTTAGGTTTTGTAAATCGTATAATGTTTAGTGTTTTTTTTTTATATATATTTAAGTACATATATTTAAGTTATTTTTGTTTTTTTTTTATGTCTTTTTGCTTTGCTTCTTACACATAAATTCAATTCGTGTTTTTATTTCTTTTTTTTTAAACAATTTTTCAAAGTTTTTGTTAACAATTTGCTGTGTATATCGCTTACCATTTCATTAATGTTAAATTTTCTATTCTTTTTTTTTTTTTTAAATTTTTACTATTAAATTTATGTTTAAAATTAATGTTAGTTGTTTGTTCGCTTTCTTTTTCATTTTAAAGGTACGTTCTAAAAAAAAAAGTTTTTTTCTTGTTTCGGTTTTTTTTTGTTTGTTTTTGCATTAAATTGTTAATGTATATTTAGTTATTATATTCCCCAGTTTCTTTTTTTTTATTCTTCATTTGTTGTATGCATTTACATACATACATAAGTTGCTTGATACATACTTACATTAAATATAACTTTTATTTTCGAAATGTTTTGCCATTCATCAAATATTTATGAAAATTTCCCAGTGTTGTTTTTTTTTTGTTTTGTTTAAACTGTGCTTTTTTTTTTGTTAGGCAATTTAAAAATATTTGGGCTTTTGGGTCTTAATGCAATGTCCAATGTATACAAATATGTTTTTTTTTTACTTTTATTAATGCATTTTCGTTTTTCGTTTTTTTTTTTAATTATACATTTATGTGTGTGTATATTTATATATTTTTATATATTAATGACTAGTGATATTTATATGCGCTGAAATTGTCGCCACTCAAATATGGTTTTCCTTTTCTTTCTCTTTTTCGTTTGCTTTTGCCAATTTTTTCTTCGCTCTTTGAGCAATAAATAAGAAATACACGAATTTTTCGTTTCTTTTTTGTTACAAAAAAAAAATACATATTTTTGTATTTAGTTTGTGAATAAACAGTTTGCTTGCCATTTGTTTTTGTTTTTCTTGTATTTTGGTTTTGTAGTAAATGCATTGAATGTTCTTCATAAAACGATATTAATAAGAGTTTCAGTAGCTTTTGGTTTACTTTGGACATTTCTTTTACTTTTTCTTGTTGCGTTAAATGTTCGTTATTTGTTTAGGGCGCGTCTGGCAACACTCAAAAGCTGGCTGCTATGTACACAAACGTTATGATCATATTGGCTTGCAAATCATCTCAAAGCTGATTGATGCAAAATGTATGTGTGTTTTTTTTTTGTTGTGCTCTCTGACGGAATTTCCCTTGCAGCCTCATTTACTTAGCCATCGTCGAAAACTCAATTAACAAACGCATAAAATCAAATATTCAGCAATCCACAAAAAGCAACAAAAAAAAAATTGCAAGCGAACACGCTTTGGGGCCATCATTCGCACTTGCGACGCGCACATCAAATCAATGCGAATCGAAACGAAACGAAACGAAATGGAACACACAAACAGAGCGAGAGCAAGAGCGAGAAAGGAAGAGTTGAACGAAAACATTTCAAATGAAATTAAATTCAAATTAGCCCAAAAACTGTTTTGCCCAAGGTGGTCAGCAAGCAAGGCGACAAAGGGGGCGTGTCATGATAATGAGTTTGCTGAAAATGAGCAGCACGCTTGCCAAACATATATATATATATATATATATATATGTATATTTGTGAATTTTTTAATGAATGAAATTATGTTGAAAACATATTTTTCGACTCGACCAAACAAAATGCGAAAAAAAACTGTTTGCTTGCCACCAAAAAACTTGGTCCTTTTGTTCATTTTTCGCTGCTGTTTTCCTATTAGCAAGCAATAAATTTGTCGCTTCTATTGAGCCTTGGCTTTGCTTCTTCTCTCTTTTCCCCTCTCTCCGCATCTAGGTGGAATATAGTAGATAGGCCCATTAAACAAGTCTCGCAGCCCCTAAGGGGGTTGTCCCTGGCTCTGGCTGTAACTTTATGATTGCTTTTGTATTGCCCAGAACAGCAGGCAGCGACAGAGGAAGGGCGAGAGAGAGAGAGAGCGCGAGAGAGAGGTTGGGTAAGGCGTCTCAGGGCAATAGATAAATGCTGTAGCATACTTTTAGGAGCTGCGCGAACCAAAAGTTATAACAAAACTCGCTGATACGCATCACAACGCAACGCAGGACTCTAGCAAAATGCATGAAACAATGAGAAAAGCAAAACATAAGCCAACTGAAGGAAGGGCGGTGTTTGAGGGGAGGGTGGGACAGACAGACAGACAGACAGTCGGGCAAGGCGATAGCCAGGCTAATAATGTCCCTTCATTTAACGTTTTGCTATTGTTGCTTTTGGCCGCAGCAATTATGATTTGCGGTCGCCTTTATGGCCCGGCTAGCCCCAAAACCCACTCCACCGCCCGCTAGGGCAAAAACTATTACAAGAGACACCAAAATTTAAGCCGCCTTGCTGGTTGCATGCATTAAAATCGCTTTAAGAACTTTTCAACATACAAATAAAACGCATATAAGTAGCATAAAATAATAATTTATTATTGGTTAATGGCGATTTTCAGTGTTTTCTTTATGCCTTCCGCCTGCATTTTCTTTAATTAAGGCAGCGAGAGCGAGAGAGAGAGAGAGAGAGAGCGAGAGCGAGCCAATAATTATTGCGACAATCTATCAGGAAGCATAAATTGATACATTGTTGTTTTAATAGCATTTCGCCTTTAAAAGAATCTTAATTGTGAGCTTTTGTCTATAATACATATAAATCAGGCGAATTGCACATTAAATGCATTTTAATAGATAAAACGTTAAGAAAAAAAACAACTTGCCAGCAGCTGATCTTTCGCTCTCTCTCTCACACTATCGCGTTCCCTACAACAACTGTGTCACAGTAATAGCTGTAAACGTTAACACTTGGCTTTGGGCAATTTTTGTTGTGGCGCTGTTAAAATTTCCCTCGCTTATGTTAATGCTTTAACATTGGTCGTTTTTTTTGTGGATAACTCTGCAATTTGCAAGGTTTTTGCTTACTACCTGGCCTAATCAACATTATTTGATTTTTATTACCCACGAAAATGCAGATATAAAAGCACTAAAAACTGAACACAAGTCAAAAAAAAAAAGAAAACCAGGCCAAACTGCACAGAGACAAGCAAAACTTTTTGGCCCTTGGACACCGTTTCAACTTCTCTTCTAGCTCTAGTTTCAGTTGTTGTTGTTGTTGCTGTTGTTGCTTCTGTGCCTGTTGTTGGCACGTGACCCAGCCGAGCAGGTAAACCGTTGTAAATTGTGCGCATAAATTGCAGCACAATTGCAAATTTGCATAAATTATGAGGCGCGAGTGCATTAAAAAACGCAAATGTAGCGACTGCTAAAACTATAGCAAAAAAAAAGCTTAAACAAAAAAAAAAGAAAACGCCAAAAATACGAAAACTTATTATCTGCGTGCCGAATAATCAAATAAATCTCCCACGCTTTAAACGAAAACAAAAAAATCAACCTAATAAAAATGTAATTTTTAACAGGGAAATTCCATTGTTGTTTATTTAAGTTATTAAAGAAAATAATTGGCGCAGTATTTAAAATATTAATGCATTAAATTTAACAGCAAAAAATATGTTTTTTTCTCTTCCTTCTTTTGTTTATGTCAAGATATTTATATGAAAATAAATAATATAAATAATTCATAGACAAAAAAAAACCGTTATCTTTACTTTATATTAATAAATTTAAAAAACACAACAGAAAAAGACTTATTTATAAATAATTCAACTGCTGAAGACTAGACTTTTATGAAAATATATTTAAAGAAAAAGAAGCCAAGAACCGCCGGCATCAAAAAAATACTTTTAGATTAACATGAATCACCCTGTTGCGGTTGCTGCTTTTGATCTGTGGCCATGTTGTGCGGCAATTGTGGGCCAATTATAATGAGCACAGGCAGATATAGAGTACGAAAATTGAATTTCAATTTAAAATGGGTGATTATTTACTGTGCACAAACGTGCACAAACGTGCATGGGCATAATAATAACTTAAGCTGTGTGCCAACTAATTGCCGCAAAAGCCGCATTTGGCTGTCTCTCCCTCGCTCTTAGTAATTATAGTAAAAATCTTTCTTTGTTTGTAGTTGTTCTTGTTATTTGGCTACTGTCATTACTTTGTTCATTACCTAGTAAGGGGTTCCTTTGTTCATTACTTATACATGGCATGTTGTAGTTGTTGTTTATGTATGTATATCTATAGCCAAATACATTTTTTGTTATATTTATAGTTTACTTGCATTTTGTCCAGCTCTTCCTCTCCAGCGCGTTCCTCTTGTTGTTGGCGGAAAAGAAGAAGAGCAAATGTGTTGTGCCTCGGAACTTACAACACGGGCCTTGCCACATTGGGCTTGGCCGTCGTGGATGCAATCTCCGACAGCTTGATGTCAATGGGCACGCGTGTGTCGTAGAGCGTCGGTGCCTGGAGAATGATGCCAGCGGTGCCCACGACGACAGCTATTGTGAATATCCAGAGGAAGAGTCGATCCAGTACCATGGCAACATACTTCCAGTCCTCTTTGACCTGCGCACACAAACACAAAGAAAATGTTTTCAACACACATTCATTGGCAGCAAACAAAGAAATTTCATTCAAAATGAACGAACAACAACTTAACTTAAGTCTTGCTTACATTGGTAATGTTCTTTTGTTTGCTAAATGTAAATGATTTTCTTGAACTTATGAAGGCTTTTGAAACGATTTGCTTGGCTTCATTTCATTTTGTTTAACCATTAATCAAAAATATATATTTTATTAAAATAAAAAACTTTTTAATATCAAAAAAAAAAAAAAATGAATTAAAAAATTGGCCTAGCTTAAAAAAGGACATATATTAAATCGAAAAAAAATTTAGGAATAGCTTCATATATATAACATATTAAAAAAAATTAAAAAAATGCATAAAATATAATTAAAAATATTAAAAAAAAAAATACAGAAAAGCTCTTTAAATAGCTTTATTTATATGTTTTTCTTTCATGTTAGATATAAAATATATACAAATCAAAAGAAATCAATTTAAAAGGCTTTTTTTTATATGTTTTTCATATTTAAAAGATATTTAATAGTTAAAATAAAAAACATCTCCCATTGTATCGCAATGAGGCGACAAAGATAGATTCACCTATTCCCTGTACATATATAGATGAGACCCTTTTGTTGCCAGCCAACATTGTGCCACATCCCGCAGAGTTGCATGCTAGCATTTAGACGATTTGTGTTGAATGTAAATGCCAGAACAATGCCAACTTTGTTCTTCTTCTTCTTGTTGTTCTTCTTGTGTGTGTGTGTGTTTGTGGCATGGTCTAAGCCCAGCATGACATTCCAATAATGATTGAATGTGTGCGTAATTTTAATAAAATACTTTTATTGGCATTTGTGCCGCCACAAGATATTCATTATGCCACACACACACGCCGCCACCCGCACGCACACACACCGTACAGTGAAAACTACTACAGCAAGGACAGAGCTTGGAAAGTGTCTTGAAGCGTGGAGCTTGGGAAAACATGAAGCACTCCCAAGGACTGGGCGCATAAAAAGTCATTAAAACTTTTGACGGTGCTTCTGTGTGTGTGTGTGTGTGTGTGTGTGTGTGTGTGTGTGTAGACAACAAGGACATGCTAGGACTAGGAGAAAAACACGCACATGCAACGCATAACGAAAAGGTCAACGAAAGGGCAAGGCTAGCCCAGCTGTGCACAATATTATCGGTAACATCATTATCTAGCCATCTATCTATCCAACCCCAACTATATGCTCCTGCTGCTGCTCCTGCTCCTGCTCCTGCTGCCACTAGGTGTCATCGCCTGCCATTGGCCAGCACCATGGCCATGTTTATTGACATTTTTCAGGGCCTCAGCTCTTTCTAATTTATTGCTCGCTGCTGTTAGCTGTTGGCCTATTAACATTGTACGCCCCAATTTTTGTGTGCGGCGGGGTGGCATGCCCCCACCCCAGCCCCAGCCCCACCCCTACCACAAGCCTCAGGCTGCTTGAGACTTAGGCTAAGCTGCAGCAAATGCTAAGCGGCTTTTGGCTTTCCCTTCCCCCCCCCACCCAGCGACCTCAATTTACTCTCTACTTTGGCTTTGCTTTTACACTGAGAGAAAATGCTCACCCGTGTGCTCTCCTCCTCCTTGCGCGTCTGATCCGCAATGTATGTGACGCCATCCATGGCTTTGTGGAGCTCGGGGCAGGTGTGCCAGCGCTGGCGGACATTGCCACGCCCCGAACAGCAATGGGGGCCGCCCTCGCGCTGGCAGGCGGGCAATATATCACAGGCCGGCGGTGGTGGTGGCGGTGGCGTTGATCCACCCGATGCTGCTGCCGCTGCAGCCGCTGCCGCCGCCGCTGCCGCTGAGGTGCTGGCTCCCGACGCAGTGGCTGATGTTGCTGCGGCGGCGGCGGCAGCGGCAGATGTGGTGGGTCGATGCATGTGTAGCAGCTCCGAGGATTGACAGGCGGCGCCGGCGCCCATGCCCTGATGCTGTATCTGTATTCCGCTGCAGCAGGAATCGGCCAGCGTGGAGGCGGTTGCCACCGAATTAACCGTCGTTGTGGACTTTATCACATTGGGATTGTGGTTACCGCCCAGGCCCAGGTCGCTGGTCGTTGTCGAGGCATGCACCTGATGCGCATGCATTGGCAATGGCGAGAAATTGGCCGAACAGCTCGATTGCTGCCGATACAGATGATAGCTGCCGGCCTGACTGGCCTGATGCGCCAGCGTTGAAGTGGAGTTGCTTTTGCCAGCACCACCACCGCCACCACCAGCAGTCGCATTATAGTGATGATGACCGGCGCCGTTTTGGCCCGTTTGACTTGACGTGGAGGTCATCTGGCGGAACTTGGTCGGCGTCAGCGGATGATCCAGCAGTGAGCCGCCCGTCTGCTGATACTGATTGTGATACTGTGCATCGATGAGCGACGAAGTGGTCGATGTCTGTTGATTGACAGTCGAGATGGTCGGCGGATACAGTGAGCTCAAGTGTCCAGTGATCGTTGATGCACCACCCACGCCCACGCCCACGCCCACACCCACACCAATATCATCCATTAGGTTCATGGCCTGAACGCGATGCTGCAGATGTGGCGATGTGCTGCGCGATGTAGTCTTGGGACTGTGATGCATGCTACACACCACAACAAACAGAAAGGAAATTGAGAACAACCTAATGACCTAGGTTAAAGAGGAATCTTACCGTGATAGGGCCACAGGCGGTGGTAGCGGTGGTATTTGATCTCTCAGCTCAAGTCCATTGCAGGTGCGAACCATGAGACGGCGCGAGGATTTGCTGCACATTGATAATGATTGATTAAGGACAGTAGCAATATGGATAGGAAAGGATACATACATCATTTCGCTGATCGGATAGAGCGGTCGACGCATCACTAGAAATCGTGGCAACTGATTGATAAACACCGTGCGCACCCAAGGAGCCATTGTATGGGTTTGTGGTGAACGGAAATGGATGTTTAGTACAAGGACCGTAACACAGATGCTGCAAAAGATATATATATATATATATAGGGAGAGTAGTAAAAAGTAAGCGCATTGTGCAAGTCTCTTAGTCTGGCTAATTAACTTGTGACGCCCACGCTCGTCTAATTAGCTGCCTGGCCCAGACGGCAGTATGGCCATTGACTTAATTACATCATTTGTGGTTGCTTCCAAGTGTCCGAGAGTGCGAGTGAGAGTCTCAGTCCTGTTGCGCCAGCAAACCATCCTTGGGCATTGTTCGCTTCACGAAGAGAATTGACTTTTGTTTACCAACAATTAGGCGACCATTTGTGCTGGGCCAAATGGTGTTGGTGGGCGTGGCAAATGGCCATTTTTTGAAGTTTGACTTTTGCGGCACA
This sequence comes from Scaptomyza caliginosa, assembly GCA_035044725.1. NCBI lineage: Eukaryota > Metazoa > Arthropoda > Insecta > Diptera > Drosophilidae > Scaptomyza > Scaptomyza caliginosa. The sequence continues at coordinate 485,854 of JAWNNR010000756.1, read as the reverse complement.
AAGTCAACTCGATGCGAAACAAGTGTGGGGCGTGGCATGGCGCATATGGCCAACAAAATTTGATTTCTATCATTATACATCTAACTACTACAAACAGGAAAAAATTGTTTGCAGCCAGACCCAAGCGGGAGCACTCCTGCTACTCCTCCCCAACACCAACTCACCTGAACGTATCCAGTATCATTGTGAAGAGCACAAACTTGCCCAGGAGCGGCACCACCAGCGATGTGGGCGGAATGATTTCCGCAAGCAGCAGGAAGAACACAGTCAGCGACAGCAGAATGGATATGCTTAATGAGACCTGAAGAAAGAAGAAGAACCGATGCAGAGAACAGAGAGAGAATTGCTTTAGTCAAAAGTTCTTCAGATTTTTTCCAAATAATTTATAAAGCAAAATGCGCTCTAAATGGAAAAAATAATGTAAAAAAATCAGGGATAAATAATAAGGACAACTGCTAGATACTGTTCTCAAAATTTAACAAATTTGTATTAAAATAAGTTGTGCATTTATGGTAAAGAATATGAAACGGTGCCCCTAAAAGTAGGCAACATTTTTTATAATATTACATTCTGTATTACCAAAACTAAATAGAGTATATTTGTTGTCAGCAATGTCCTTCCATAAACTTAACTATTTGTTTATCAGCTCTACAGGTAAAGACTTGAAAGTTTACATCTATTATGATACACGATAAGTAATAAGATTGGAAGCATTACGTGGATTAAGGAGCACACGATAGAATATATATGTTACCCACTTTTTAAAAGCTAAAGTCAATAAATTGTGAGATACATATAGTTAGTAATGTTCCCTAAAGAACTGCATTTAAACTAAAGCAGAGCATTTCTCAGTCGGTTTAGTTCTGCTTAGAATTCTTCATTCTTCTACTCCAAAAATAAACGCTTTATTCATTTTTATTTGCAGTTGCCACTTGAACAAACAGAAAATAGCAATAAAAAATGATTAGCTGCAGTTGGTTAACAAACAACAAACATAAATATATATTGACAAAAGCTTATTGTTCTATTTTGTGGCATCTACACTTACTAAATCCGAGGCAAGTGCTTTATTTGCGTATCGAGTGAATTAACTTTGAGTCATTTGCAAGCAAAATTGTTTGTGTTTTGAAGAGTTATTAATATGGAAGTCGAAACAAAATATACAACATACATCGATTGATTTGCATGCGTACGTGTGTGTGCGCGTGTGTGTGTGCGTGTGTGTGTGTGTAATGTAAATAAACAAACACAAGCGAAGAAAAGATATGGATGAGAAAAACAACAGCAACAAGAACAAGTTAGATAAATAAACAAACACACCAAAGCTGAGTGACTAATACTCAATTCAAGCCACAAAGCACCACACACACACACACAGCCAACTCAATATGATGTGTGTGTGTGTGTGTGTGTGTAGGTGAGTTGCAATCAACGCGCGTTGCCAAGTTGTGCGATTAACTAAGCTGAGCACAGCTGGCTGAGTCAGTGGCTGAAGGTCAGGACAGGTGGCCCAACTTGCCACCCAACACCCTACCCGCCACCCACCTCGCAACCGTGTGTGTGTGTGTAAGCTGCTTGTAATGAAGTGTGTGCAAAAAGTAATTAAATGTCGAAAATGAGACGGGCAATTTGAGTTCTTCTTCTTCGACACACAAAATGACTCTCGCATTGTCTGTCTATCCGTGTGTGTGTGTGTGTACGGGTGTGTGTACGTGTGTGTGTGGCATAAATTTGATGCCTAATAATTTTATGATAATTAGCCTTAGTTGTGGAAAGCGCTGTAAAGCGATTAGTGCAACTGACTAATTAAGCACTTTGACAGGCCAAGCTCAAGCTGAAAATCACGCACGTTCTTGCGTGTGTGTTCGTGTGTGTGTGTGTGTGTTCGTGTATCGCATGACCTCACATAAAATGTAATTGTTTCAACAATAATAATAATAATAAACAAACAACAAAACAGGGGCAACTGTGTTCAGAGAGTGTTGCATGCCACAACTGTAACTGAAGCACATAGAACTCTCAACGCTTCACTCTCGCTACTTAGTATTGGACACGAACACTGTACGGCAATTGAATGAATGAAGTGTGCGTTGTGCCGCATATGCATGTAAATTGCCAATTGCAATTCGAATTCCAATTCGGAATCCGATTCCGATTCCGATTCTGATTCTGATTCCGATTGCCCATGCTCCAGGCCCTTATGGCCCTATGGCCGGCTGTATGGGCCGGCAGAAGCTGCCGATAGTTATTTCAAAATTTATTCGGTGATATGATATGGAATGGACACAATGGCCACTCCACCAAAACGAGACCAAAAACACAATGCTCTGCCGTTGACCGCTTTTAGGCGTAAATATTTGTATGGACCTTTTTCCTTCTCTCTCTCTGTGTGTGTGTGTGTGTGTGCTCTCCATTCGACCATCTGTCTGTGTATGTGTGTGTGTGTGTTTCCATAAAAGAAGAAACAGACCGTACGGGCTCGTAAAATACAGAAAGAAAAAAAAAACAGCACAATGAATTGTTTATTCGAGCGAACCGAAACTGAAATGACGAGAAATTGAACATGATTCTCGCTTTCTTTCAGTTTACTCGCTTACTTAAACATGTGTTGGCTTAGTTTGTTTTTTGTTTTTGTTTATGTTTATCGCTTTACTCGGTGTTAAACGTTGCATATTTGCTTTCTAATTTCTTACTCTAAATCTTTCTCGTTGTGTTATAAAAACTTTTCTTATTAGTATGGATTGCGATACAAATCAACGAGTCTGCTCTCGTTACTTTATGAAGTGTTAATCTGCTTTACTCGTTTGTTTAACATCAACGAATTGTCGGATCGTTGTGTTACTAGAGTTTATTGTACTTTCTCTTATTATTGCTCACTCGCCCGATTGACGCATACAAATGCAACTCGCTGATTCTGCGTATCTCCTTTCCTTCTTCTCTCGTTACTTTATGAAGTGTTAAACTGCTTTACTCGTTTGTTTAACATCAACGAACGCAAGTTGACTCGCTGAAATTACTAGAGTTTAGTTGTTAGCCTTTCTTTAGCGAGTTTTTATCTGCTCACTCGCTCTCTTTTACTTCCTCGCCCGTTTAACGGCAACGAATGCAACTCGATTCTGGAATTTCTGCGATACTGCATGCTCTCTCGCCTTCGGAGTTATCGCTATCGCTCGCTCGCAACTGTGGCTTTGTGACGAGTAGGAGAACTTTTTTTTTAAATACTTTTGCACCTTCACCACAAACTCATTTTCCACATAAAGAAGCGAGCATTATGCTATGTGTGTAGTTTCGAGTTGTGAAATTGTATTGCTGATTTGTTCGTTTCACATGTTCAATTATTTAAAATCGCATAATTTCGCTGTTGTTGCTGGATCCTCCAGCGAATCGCCATATCCGGCCTGTCTGTCACAAGGCAATAGGCGCAGTGCCGTGTAGGCACTGTAAATATTTATTACACAAATTATGCATAATGGGCGCTGGCAACGTCGACGCGTCGACATCAACTACATAAAACCACACAAATATATGAAACAAATTATTTTTGCGTTTTATTTATTTTGAAAATTGGCCGTAATTTATTCATTGGTCCCAGCAGCAGCAGCAGCAGCAGCAGCAGCATGTAAATATTTATATTTATGTATTATGCCGCTTATATTTTTCTTGTTGTATTTCTCATTACTGTACAATTTACTTAAATATTTTCAAAGCTCTTTTTTTTCTTTTCTTTTCCGTTTTCGGCTGTAGTGGAAGCTGTAAAAAACGCGTCGAAGTAACCGCAAAACGCGCGCGTTTTTTAACGCTCGCGTTTCATCTCCGTCATTTATTTTTTTTTTTTAGCTGTGTGTTGTGTGTGAGTTAAATTGAATACGACATGTAATTTTATTTATTCAAACTTAAATGCTGGCAAAGTGTAAAAAATGTTGAAATGCATTTTCATTTTCATTTAAGTGTGAAATTATTTTTTTTTTCCGCTGCTTTTTTAATTAAATGCACTTTGAAACAACCAAAAGGGGGGATGGTAAGTAATAAATTATGGCAATTGGTTTACAGAAAAAAAAGAGAAGAAACTAAGCAAGCATCAGCTGGGATTAGAATAAAAACTTACCTTTTCACCACTGTCCGATGGCAGGTAGAATACCAATATGGTTAGAAAACTGATGCCCATGCAGGGTATGATCAGGTTAACCGTGTAGAAGAGCGTCTTGCGTCGCATTGTGATGTTGAATGTTATGTCCAGATACGGCTCATCGCAGCACGTATAGAATTTCTCATTGCTGCAGTCAAAAGAAATACGAAAATGAATAAATATTGGCTAAAATATATACATATATACATATACATATATATGTGAACATAAATGTTTATTTATTATGGGCTTTTGTTTGCTGCCACGCAGACAGCGCACATCCGCAACACACACACACACACACGCGCGTACGTATTTGTCTGTTGTGTGGCAAGTCCAAAACATATAAATCATCAGCGCCATAATAAATATTGGAAAATGTTTTAAATAATTTCCAAAGGCTGAATACCCCAAACTGTGGCCTGCCTCAAGCCCCACACACAAAGAGAAACCCAGCAACATTTCATGGCAATAAAAAAGCAAATAACACAAACTGAAAATTCGTATATGTGTTTTTAGCTAATGAACTTGACACTTGGCGGCAGCGCAGTCAGCGTCGACGTCGACGTCGTCGTGCCGTCTACATGATTTAAAACTTAATAATCTTTGACTGCCAGCAAAGAGCAAGGAGCAAAGAGGAACAACAACGATATAATAAAGTGAAAGGCAAAATAAGAAAACACAAATTTTGTAAATTGAGTCAAGAACTTTTTGGCGACCGCACTTGAAATGAAAGAGAGAGGGAGACAGGAGAATGCCTGGCAGCTAAAGCGAAAAGGGTTTCCAACAAGCCTGGCCAGAACTGGCCAAACCAAGGCTCCTCTTGCTGCTGTTGCTGTCGTTGTTGTTGTTGTATATATGCCATCAATAATTCGGAGCGGTTTGCGGCTTCATTTTGAATAAGAAAATATTGTAAATAAATAATAAACAAGCAGAAAATGTGAATAGCATGGCTCTGGCAATAGTTGGCTAGCAGTTGCTAGCTGTCCAATTGCCCGTTGATATTTCATAGAGCATAGATACAAAAAAACACACACAGAGAGAAGTATGTGGCAACTGAGAAGCGGTTAGATAATGATGTGGATAAAACCAAGCACAAGATGCTTAGACAGATGCTTTAGTGGCCAAAACGAAATTGACTGAACAGACAAAATAAGTTAAATAAAAATATGCCTAGCTCTTTGCTTCCTCACCCTCACCACCCAATTGGTAAACCCTAAGAATATAAAAAAGATTGGTTTGGTTTCACTAACATATGCAAACTTGAAATGTCAGTTTAAATATTGAACAGGTTGCGATGTAACTAAGTTAAAAGCAAAGCGTCTAAGAGGTAAGTGCCACTAAGCGTATACGTAATACAATTGAGTGATTATGATCTGGGCTGAGTGAAGGCTTGAACACTTTCAAACTCGTTGAGCAGTAAAAAAGTAACTTTAAGAAATCTCAAATCCAGCCAGCAAGTTCGCAAGCAGTAAGAATAAAAAATTAATAAACACCAGAAATTAGTTCAACTTATGTTGGCTTAACTCAATGAGTTGAACACCTTTAGACTTGTTTCTTGCTTTGCCATTCCGTTGGCAACGACAAGTTGGAGAGTAAAAAAAAATCGTCTCAAGGCATCGACATGACACATTTTTGCTTTGGCATTTCTATATTACGTGAGCTAAACGCTTGAGTGTGTGTGTGTGTGTGTGTGCGTGTGTGTGCGTGTGTTAAGGTCAGTGTAATAAGCTCTGTGATGGCTAAGTTAGTTGGTTAGCTGGTAGCTGAAAGCTGCCGAGAAAAACATACAATAAATCATAAAATAGGCGAAAGGCCACACGCCAGCAATTCCAGCAATCCACAATGTAAGCCGCACGACTCTGGATAAGGGGCTGAATTGGCTGGGCCAATGTGAATGCGCGTGTCTGGGCACGTCTGGACACGTCGTCGCCGTCGCCGTCGCCGTCGTCGTTGTTGCTGAAGACGGTGGCGCCACGTAGGCAAGAACCAACAGCAAATAGTAACAGCAGCAGCAGCAGCAACCAGAAAGACTATGGCATTGGCAACAAAATACAAGAAGAAAAAAAACCCAGAGAGAAGGGCAATTGGCAACAATTCATCAATGCCTTGGACGACGCGTCGTATGCGTAATGAAAACAAAGCCCTTGAAAAGTAGGAAAAGGGCCCAAAATGCAAGACAAATAGCAACAAAACTTTTGTCGAGTCTCCAGAGAATTGAGCATAACAAAGAAGAAGGTAAAACAATGAGTTCGTTTTTGCGAAATGCAAGCGAAATGTTTGTGAAGAACACATAACTCAAAAACTGACGCGGCACGAAAACCAAAAAGTAGTTGAAGATTCTGATTCTGACCAAAACGACTGAAGCACTGATTGGCAGCGCAACACACACAAGCACACACACACAGACACAACAAACAAAACGCATAAATACTAAATGATTGCGAGCAAAAACGAATTGTCTAAAAGAAAGTAGAAAATTTGAAAAGGCATGCCGCAGGCGGCGACGCCTCAAAGGGAATGTTGCGGCGAGCCTAAGGTGGTTGGGTGGTTGGGTGGTTGAGTGGTTGGGTCCAAAACGCTTGATTGATTTCTACAACTTTCGAGTGTTTCTTCATTCCTAATTCATACCCTGCTGTTAAAGTGCCAAACAGCTAAGGGTAAAGAAAATATAGGGTATCTGCTAGTCACGTTTTGATTGCTACTTAAAAGAGACAAACTATTTGTTATTGTCGTTTTGTTCGACAAAGCACAGAAATCAGTGCTTAAGGAACATTAACTGATTACAATATTTAACTTAATGTAACTTTTTTTTTGTTCAAATTTTGACAAGTTTTCAGTACCAAAAGAAATATTAATCAAAAGCTGCTAATAGACTTTTAATAACTGAACTTAAAACAAAGGAAAGGAAAGAAGTAAACTCGAAAATGTCATGCAAATTAATGCCATTTAAAAGAAGAATGGCTTAAACCTCTAATACCAAAAGCAAAAGCAAAAGCAAAGCGAAGCGAAGTGAAGTTGTTTTTTTTTTTTGGGTCACTTGAAAGTTAGCTAATTATGGTTTTAATCGATCAGGCGCAAGTGGAGGGGGGAGGGGGGAAGGAGGGACTGAAGGGGTTGAAAGCTTTACCTGGCTGCCGCCCTTGTAATCAAGCCATCAAACAAAAGTAAAAGTAAACGCGAAAGTAAAAGTAAAAGTAAAAGTGTCTGTCGATAAGTTTGACACGGGTGCAAGCAGTGAATCGATGTTGGAGACAAGAGAGAGGGGGCGCGCGTTGGCAAGGGGCAATCGTGTGTATGTGCCTGGAATGCTGATTTTGTGCGTTGTAAGGCAACGCACTGCGGCAATTAGACAAATATACAGCCGCAGGCGTTGATGGCGTTGCTGGCTGAGAGTTAGAATGTGTGTGTGTGTGTGTGTGTGTGTGTGTGTATATATAGAAATAGCTATAGAAGCGTTGAATGGGAAAGGTCATGACAGCAAGGACAGCTCAATGTGTGTGTGTGTTGGAATGCTTAAAGTAGCGAGAACTTTAACAGAAATTTATAAACATGCTTAACTTGATTTACAATTGTTAATTATAACAGTTTTGTTATTCTTACAGTTAACGCATAAAATATTGTTCTAAAAATAGTTCCAAGCCTTGAGCACACAAATGTTGACTTAAAGAACGAAGAGAACAAAGGATAAAATTAATTAAAACTACGCTGAGTAGCTACGTCTGCCTAAAGGTACATTTTAATTGTTGTTACAGCAAAATGATGAAGCTTTATTTTTTTCTACCCCAGGCACAATGGCACAAATGCCATTGGCACTTAATGAAATTTAACGAAAACGTAAGCTAATCACAAGGCGGACGTTTGACGTCTTGAGCATATGCTTCTTCCACCAATTGGCTGCTCTTAGCCTTAATAATAACTAACTTCAATGACAGGACACAAAAAAAAAAGGCAGAACTGCCACAGAGGCTCAAGTCATTGACAGGAATTAAAAAGTTGACAGTTTGCCTTCACCTTTTCGCTTGCGTGTGTGTGTTAGTGTGTGTGTGTGTGATGGTATGCGTGTGTGCCGCAGTCTACAGTAAATGATGCCACAAGTGCGTGACACAAACCAAAGGCGAACGGCTACTGCGGCTCTTTTTTTTGGTTGCCCCCCCCGCCCCCCTTCACCCGCGCCTTTTTTTATTGGCTGGTCCTTTTATTGTCTGCAGCTGTTCGTTGTTTTTTTTTGTGTGTGTTGGTGGCTGGGTTATTGCTTTTGTAGGCTGCGCCTAAAATGCTGCAACACAATTCACAGCACGTAGCGCAAGCAGTCGCAGTTCCAGCTTCCCCAAGCCAGCTTACACTTTAATGCGCATCAACATCGACAGTTAAATTAACTGAGGCGCCCACGTGTAGCCAGCATTGAGTGCGGGGGCGTGGTTCCTACCCACATAACACATACACTTGAATAAAAATCGAGTTTTTCTCATAACCTAAACTTTTCTGAAGAGTTTCTGACTTTGTTCTCAGTGTACTTTCATACAAACGCACCAAGCACTGCAATCAGACGCTGATTGACAGACAGACAGACAGACAGACAGAAGGATGGATGGATGGATAGATAGACAGTGAGATGAAGTAGCCCAAAAGATAAATAGATAGAAAAATAGAATAGTTTTACACACCTGAAGGAATTGTCGTGGCGGGGAAGAACTGAAATCACAATGCCATAAAATTGACGCAGAGCTTTTGCCTGCTGCTGTCAAGAACGAGCTTGACATTTGGTTTGAGTTTGGGTTAGAAAAACCAAAACCAAAAAGAAAAAATATAGCTAAGGGATGCGCTGATTTATTTTATATATTGAATTTTGCACGCAACTTAGAAAATAGTTCAAGGCAAGAGCATAAAACTCTCTCTCTCTCTCTCTGTGTGTGTGTGTGCAGCAGGTGAGCAACTTTTACTTGAGCTCTTTTGTCTCCTACACCACGTGTGTGTCCTTTGCTGCTGCTGGGCATAAACAACACTTTCACGGACAACCGAAACGGCGACGTGCGTCGCGACATGTTTTGTGGCTGCCACGCGTGCCAACGAAGGTGGCAACGACAACAACAGCAATAACAATGCTTAGCACATTTTGTCGCCAATACTTTCTCCATTTTTCTTTTTACACTTTGCCATTGCCATTTTTTTATATTCACTTGTGCTTTGTTGTTGGAACTTTTGTTTTGCTCTTAAAATTCATTTCAGTTTCGTTCAGCTCGAGGCAAAAATGTGAACGCAAATCTTAAAAAAAAATATATATATATGAAATAACTTGCGTCCATAAAAACGAAAGAGAGAAAAGCAGGTAGAGAGAGTCGAATAAAAACAATGAAAAACAAGAAATGTTGGGTCGTAAGAGGACTAAATCAAGGTGTTCAACTGGATAAGGCAACAACAATAACAAGCAAACAGAAAAAAAATATTTTTAAAGCATCGCAAATGTAATCAAATTTTGTTTTGGGCCATGGTCATAAGTGAACAGCAAGAACAACACTAAAAACCAGCTTAATGCCTGAAGCACAGCACTCAACTAAAACTGTTAAATCCACGTGTGTACGTGTGTGTGTGTGTGCGAGTGTGTGAGTGTTTGTGGATGTTAGATTGTCGGTCAGGTAATCTGTAAATTGCAGCCATAACAATGTTTATTACACTGCAAGGCATAAACCCTTCAAGACAAACACACACACACACCTACACACACTTACTACAGGTGTATTGAAAATAGTTTACAATTAAATTGAATGCTCGATAACTGGCCAATTGGCTAACAATGGCTGCTTTATGAGTATCATATAGAATAGAATATATTTCAATATTTGTTGAACAAAGCCGCTTAAAATTTATGAAAATGATTAAATACTTTAATTGAAATCGTTTAAAAGTCTTCTATTATAAGTTGATCTGGGTATAAGGATATATTTCAACTTAAAACTTAATGAAGTTGAATAGTTTATAGAACATTGTTCCTAAGGTTAACTAAAATACGTTTCGTTTTGTAAAGCTCTAAAGATGCATTTTGCAGTTTTTACAGGGGAAAATCAATCTAAATATTATCTATATATTAGGTTAACTAGATCTGAAACTGGTCCAAAACCAACAATTCAAACCTAAACTGGAGAAAAACGCACCTTAAACTCGGTTTGTTAAAAATAAACCCTGAATTCTGCAACCATAGTATATATTTATATAGTCTAATAATCAAGTAATCTGCTTGATCTCTACTTTTTAATTCTTAAAAGTTGAGAAGAAATTTGTTAACTTGTGTAATTAACCAATTGGTGAAAGTTCATTTCGCAACTTATTGATTAAATGTAAGTAGACCTTTCCAAATAACTATGCGTGTGTGTGTGTGTGTATGTATGTAGTATCCTTATTAATTTGCCAACTGTTTCAAGACGAAAACTTTTTGGATTTTTTTTTTTGGCACATTGTTGCAGAACGCAACAAAATGTGCGAAAACTCTTTTGAAAAATATTTCTTTTTGTCTTGAGCTAAACGCATTAGAGACATGTCTTCAACAAAGCCTCCCCTCCCTTTCCCCCACTTCTCCGGCGAACTTCATCAGCTACTTTGGCGCGCATAAATTGCTGATGTGTGCACACAAGCGTGCCGCATCATGTTGAGTTTTGCAGGTGGCGTAAATGAGGGCGGTGGCAATTAAACAACAACAAAACGGCCTCTTAACCTTGCCACAGCTAACATTATTTTCGCGCACACACACACACACACAAAGACAGTTAGATACATTGGTAGTGGCTCTGTCCAGAGGCTGGAGTAGCTGCTTCTTTGGCAGCCGGCGCCAAAGTTTTTTAATTTAAAAACTTTTTGCAGACTCGCAGAGACTTACGATTTGTGTAGGTGTAGCGAGGGATAGTGGGGGGGGGGGGGAGAAGGGGGTTGTTGTTACTTGTACTGAGAGGCCGAAAAGAGAAACAGACGCCTCATGTACAAGTGTAAATATTGGCGATAAACTCTATGTCTATGTGTGTGTGTGTGTGTGTTAGTTTGTAGCACGACCACGAAAAGAACCGGACGGTGCTCATCATCAGCAACTTGTCGTCATCGTCGCATTTCCTTTTTGACTATTGCTATTGTTGTTGTTGTTGTTGATGTCCTGTTTCGCATCCTTGACCTGTGCAAAATTCTCTGACATTCCAAAAGATTTGTGTTTGTGTTTTGTGACAGCGGCCAAAACTTGCCAAAGCAGCTGCCAAAGTTCTTGCTGTTGCTGTTGCTGTGTTGCACGCTAACATTTTGTGTGTGTGTGTGTTGTTGTTGTTGTAGTTGCATTGAAAACTTACCGCACTGCAGGAACTTCGAGTATATCCCATTCAACGGACGTGTAGAACTCGGACAGATCCACGCCCACCTCAACCACATTGGTGCCGTTCAGTTCATCGATGTGACGCAGATCCACCTGACAATCCAGAGGGAAAGAGAGCAGATGAAACATGGTTAGTAAATTACAACAGTTAGGCAGGCAGCGTGAGAGAGATAGATTAGAAAATTACATGGTTACATACGTTGACAGCGCACATAATTGAGCTGTTGCTAGAGTATATCGTAGCAGGAGCAGGAGCAGGAGCTTGGGCAGGATGAGTGGGAGAGGGGATTGACTGATTGAGGTGCATAAGGTAAATGGATTTGACCATTGGCATTAGTTTGAAAAAGTTTCGTTAAACACGAAATACTCTTTCATATACATATATTATTCTTAGATCATTGAGAACTTAAATTAAGAAAAACTTAAACGTAAAATAACTTTGAAACAAAACAGTTCGGCAAGTGTAACGGGCAGGCGAGTCAAATAGTCACTTGACAAAAACCAAACAAAGACTCTGGAATGTAAAGCGCTTAGCCAGTCAAGTTTGCACTTCAATTTCTGTTTCAGTTTTGCTCAGTTCGGCACGAGTGCAGTTGACAGGCCATGGACAGTGTGCAGCAGAAGTGCAAGTGCGGGATGTGGATGGGACATTGCTGCAATTGGCATGCCAGACGCACAACTGGCACAAGCTTAAGCCCCCACAGCAGCTGTTCGCATGTATTCTAACAAAAACTATACACTATCCGCTCTCAATAGCGGCAATATCAGCTAAATACGTATCGTTTAAAATCTATTCGTAGCATTCATGGCGTAATAAGTATAAGGTCATTTTGGTTTTGCTGCTGTCTACGTTAGAATGTAAGCTATTAGCGAGTGCATTGAAACTTCGGCAAGTGCATGATAATTTCTTATTTTTCACGCTTGCCGTTTGATGCGATTGTCGCTTAGAATTTGCTGTAACGTCTGTCTGGCGTTTACGCCTCAATGAGCTACCAAAGAGCGTTGGCTAAACAGGGGAGGGACAGGCTGCGTTATGGGTTCGAGGGTCGAGCAATGGGTGCTTGAAGCTCTGCATGGATTATACTTTTCGCCGAGGTGTGTGTGTGATGAGACAAGCGTGAAATTTGAAAAGTGATGTTAATTCGATTTGGAGTTTCGAATCGAGGCAAGTTTAGTCAAGTTGAGCGGCGTTTTGGTAAAGGTAAAAGCAAAAGGTGAGCGTGCGCGTAAGGTTAACGGCTGGTTTTCGGGTGGCAAAGAGCGCGCCGTTTTGTGCCGAATCAAGTGTGAAAATTGAGCCCTTGAGCACACCCACACACACACACACACGCCTAAGCAGGCATAGAGCACAGCACCATGGTACTTATGCTGACTGTTTGTGTGCTTTAAAATATTGAATTATGAATAACTTTAATTAGGTGTTGATTGATCCAGTGTGTAATGAGTGAAGTTTCCTAATTCATATAATTGTTAAATAGTTTAAGTGTTTGAATTTTGCCCCATTGTGCCACATTGTGATGGCATGTTCTGCTATTTGCAACATAAAATTACGTATTCGATGTTCGCTGCCTTTCAACATGAACGGGCAGCCGTGGCAGCTACAACTTAAATCAAACAGGAAGGCCTTGCCTGGTTACAGGTGTTGTTGCTGTCTAAGTTATAACCGTGACTGTAACTGTAACTGTAACTGTAACTGTGACAGCTGGCTATAGTTGTCGTTGTCGCTGTAAGTGAAACTGCTGAAGCGGAAATTGTTATTTTAAGTGGTAGCGGAAATTTCACTATAAGGAAGTTACGATTTACTAAAATATTTCCGACACTGAAAGATGGTGTGCCACACTAAGACTAAGTGAAAGAGAGAAAGAGAAACAGAGAATTTGTGCCGTGCTAGGAAACAGTTGACAGACAATTGTAAATGCTTTCAATTCACAATGAAGCAACGAGCGACAAGCGACAAGCGAGCATCAAGTCGTCCAGTTTCTCTGTTTCCGCACTGCAAAACTTCCCTCAGCCTCGGCCAGGGCCTCACCCTCACCCTAACCCTCGTAAATCTCTCTTGTGCTCATTGTTTTCATTCGCTTGTGGGAGAGTTTATAAATATTCTATGATATGGCTCTGTTGATACCGCTTATTGCGGTTGATTTATGCACACCACAAAAGAGATCTCTCCCCTGTGTTGAAAGCCACAACAACAACAATCACAACTACACATACACACACACACACACACACAACGAACGTTAGTAGCTACGTTGGGTGTCGTGTCGTCGTCTGGTGGCGTGTCAAATGCTGTTAGCGTCTCACCTTTTAATACCAAATGAACGTTTAGCTTTTTACCAAATTAATGCCAGCTACCAACTCTCTGTCTGTCTGTCTGTCTGTGTGTGTGTGGGTGTAAAATAGTAATATGTATAAGATGTAGCTGCGTGTTGTTCAGCTTCCTCAAATGGTAGACAGCAAGTTTTGAGGGATTTACAATCTTTGTTAAAGTAGTGGCACGATTTGAATGCTGAATAAGCAAGTTTTAGATCATTTTCGCAGCAATAAGTAACAGTGAAAGTGAGATAATAACAACTCGTTTAATTTAAATATGAAGACATGTTGGGAATTCGAAAGCTACTCAATCACATTGATGCCAATAAAAATAAATAAGCAAATACTGTAAGCCGATGTGTAAATGGCATAGATGCTGTCATTTGATTAACACTTTGATTCCTTTTGCGTTATCTGCGTTTGTGTTTTCTTTCTTTCTACTTGACTATTTGCATTTGCTTCTTGTTTGTTTTTGGGCTTTACATTCTCGTTTGAAACTCGTCTACCTGTTTGTCCCTCATCTTGATGGGTTTTCTTTTTGCCTTGCCTTTGCCTTTGCTTTGCTTTAGGCTTCCATTTCTAATTTGCCTTTTACTGTACATTTCTTGTTATATCTTACTTGAGATCTCGCTTTGCTTTTCGGTTTGTTTTTCATCTTGATTCCTGATAAGTTTCTTACTTCGCTAATTGGTTTACATCTTACTTAGCTTCTTTAGTTGCCTTCCTGGCATTGTCTATCTATTTGCCTTACGTCTCTACTCGATGCTATAGTCGTTTTTTTACTCACTGCTCTATTTCCTGCTCTCCTCGCTATTCTACTCGTCGCTCTTCTCGCTACTCTACTCGCTGCTCTACTTGCTATTCTGCATGCTGCTCTACTCGCTTTTCTACTCGCTGCTGTACTAGCTGCTCTACTAGCTGCTCGACTCGCTACTCTACTCGCTATTCTACTCGTTGCTCTACTCGCTGCTCGACTCGCTACTCTACTCGCTATTTTTCTCGCTATACTGCATGCTGCTCTACTTGCTTTTCTACTCGCTTCTGTACTCGCTGCTCTTCTTGCTGCTCTACTCGCTATTCTTCTCACTACTCCACTCGCTGCTCTTCCCGCTGCTTTATTCACTCGTCTACTCGCTAAACTTCTTCTTCTTCTTTTTCGATTTACTAACAGCTTAACTTTCTGATTTGCTTCTCGCTTTGATGCTTTATTTCCTATTTGTTTCACATTCGCTTTTAAAGCTGGGGTTTACGGTTGTTTGCACACGAAACACACAAACATTCAGCGAATTTTATAAATTTACTTTTCCATTTCATTTTGTATAAGGATTGCAGCAGGTTTCTCTTGAATTAATATAAGTGCAATGCATTGCTTATACTCATGCTTAAAGGTGCATCATTAAGTATGCTGTAAGAACTGAGCGTTAATGCCAAAGTGTTTGTATTTGCGTGTGTCTTTGTGTGTTTAATGTAATTGACGACGTGGTGTGTGTGTGTGTTAGTGTGTTAGTGTGCGTAAGTCATGCAAATTCCAAGCAGTTCTGTAAGTTGCATTTGAGCCTTGGCCACACACACATTTAAGTGTTGTATTTATAGAAACGAGCTTTACTTAAAGCAAAGATGGCTTGATTAAAGGCTGGGGCAACATTATGCCTGCGGCAAACGACAGGTATGACTTTTTATGTGGTTCAATCCTAAGCACCACATGTGGTTAACCATAGCCAGAGCAGTCGGCTGGAGAGTGAAAGTGTGCGAAAGAGAGAGAGAGAGAGAGCTGTGGCTGTGCTAAAGAGTTGCTGTCGCGAGCTGCGGGCCATTTGTCGGCTCATTTGCGCTGAGCTGCTAAGTAGCAACAAGCAGGTGAATGCTACCTCTAATGCCACTTCATTAGCTGGCAAGTCGTTGGCGCTGGCGTTGGCGTTGGCGTTGGTGGCAACATTAAATCGACTACTTTGCCCCGCTGTACGCCCACTCAATGCTTCATGCCACACACACACTCCATTGCCACATGCCGCATGCCACATGGCAAAAGGCTGTGTTAGCTGCATTCTGCTTCAGTTGCCATTCGCAACGAGTTTACGAGGCCTCAACTGGATGCTGTTGCCGTCTTTGTCATTGCCGCCAGGTGTCAACCTTCCTTCTTGTCCTTTCGTTGCCTAGTATCCCAGTATAAATGTGTGTGTGTGTGTGTGTGCTCTCGAAATCGCCAGAGACAATTTTATGTGAACCGTTTCGGTGTACGACCATAAAATGTGAGGAAATGCCATGCCACAGGGGCAAGAACGAATTATGAGAGAATTTCGGTTTATGGCCACTAAACCAGCCGCAGGATTCCGTTTCGCTCGAGAAGCTCATTCACAGGAACCCAATTTCTAAAAGTGCAAAATAGCACGGAAAAAACAAGGTAATTTTCTATGAGATAAAATTGCAATTTGCAATCCGATAAATCACAAAATCCGACTTCCTTTACAACCCAAGGGAAATCCTAAATAAAAAATATGTATATAAAACAAATAATACCTGGAGGAAAATTGGAAATGTTGAATAGTTTGTTTAAAGTAAAAAGAAGAAAAAAAAAACTTCAGGTAAACTTTATAAAAAGCTTTGAAAAATATAAACAAAACAGGTTTATTTATTTATGAGGTAATTACCTGAAAACCATCGTAGGTCCAACTGCCGAATTTCATGACGCATGTTTGCTCATCAAATGGAAAGTATTCGACATCGATTTCACAGGAGCTCTTATAAATGGCCGGTGGTCGCCATTCCACGCGTCCTGTGTAGTTGAGCGTTGCCTTTGTGGCCAGCGTCACCTCGAAATTGCCATCGGCGCTAATTGGGAAATTTTTTTTTTGTTGGGGGTAAGCAACATTTGTGTGTCAGTTAGTTAAGGGAAAGACTCACTTGTTGTAGAGTACAATGTCTGGACGCCAAATGTGATCGGAGGGTACATGAAGCATTTCGACACCGCCATACTCTTTGGGCTCCCATTTGAGCTTGTAGTCGTACCAGGATTGCTCCACCCACAGGTTTGTGGTCATTATTTGATTCTTTAGATTGACATCAATCAGTTGCGATAGCTTCAGCTTGATGCGCACCGTCAGCGCATCCGTGACATTAACCACGGGACGCACCAATTTGTTGTAATTGCTTAGCAGATCGTCGTAGAGTCGCTTCGCATCCGGATTCGCTGTGCTGCCTACAAAAACCGAAACAGAGACAAAGAAATTTCTTACAAAATATGCTTGAATTGATACGTTTGATATGTGCACAAGCTGTCAGTTGGCATTATTTTGCCCATTATTCTTATCGACGACTATCTTTAACCATTTACAACGCACAATGCTGCGTATGCGCAATGCGGCCATTAATGTGCCACACATTAAATTAATGATACACGCTGATAATGGCATCACAATATGCTTGACCAGCTACGCCCCCGTACGCCAACGCCTACAAAAACACAGAGCCACCTCGTGGACATTGCTAATTAGCTTTGCTTTTGGCCTATTCGAATGCATGGCCCAAAAACCCCGAAATCGCTTAATTGATTTATTTGAACGTCTGTCTGTTAAAATACACTAACAAAACGGTCTAACGACTATGAGTTGACTGTTGTTATGCATTATATTTAATGAGTTAAACGTAAGTGTATAAAAATATTCATCATAAGCCAAAAAAAATTACAATTTTTGCCCGTGTTTGCAACGTTTTGTCCATCGCGTTGACTGAGAATGTTAAGCAACCTAATGCGCTTAGGCTTTAGTACAAGCATTTTTATTGTGGCACATTTTCACTCACCCATTGCCACATCCGGCACGTCGCATTGGGTGGCTAATGTAATAATGATAAGCTGATTAGTGAGCGCTTCGTCTAATGACATTGGCGACAATATAACATCTGCTTGTGCCTTTGCCTCTGCTCGATGTTGGCCAGTATCATGCCAATCAAGTTGGCTCAGCATACTTTGCATGCAACCCAGGCACCGGGCATCGGCACAGCACAGCGCAGCAGAGTGAAGGGAACTGTTGGCCAGTTGAATTGACTGAAAGGTTTGGCCTGGGCTCGTTGCTGCTGCTGCTGCTGCTGCTGCCATTAATGTCGCATTAACTCATTTCCTGCATCATTAAGAGGCACCTGCAATTTTCGCACATTTACACCAGTGCTCGTTTGTGCCGCTAACCTGCCTGTCTACTGTCATCACCTGCCTGTTGGCAATTAGCGTCAGCATGGGCGTGGCCTTAATCAACTTAGCTCGGCTTTGAACTTTGATATGTCATACGCACCAAGGCTCTGGCTGCCGCTAATGCTGCTATCGAGGCCAGAGTGTTGTGTGTTGTAAGTGCTGTAAGTGCAGGAGTCTGCTCAAAAATTAACAACCTGCGTTCGGTTTGCGTTTGCTTGTTTTTTTATTTTTATTTTTATTTTTATGCCACTCTGGGGCAACATCAATCCGTTAGCAAACTTTAAGACCGCACTTTGCACAGTGCGCTTTAAGCCTACATCAACATGAGAAACGTTTTTATATGCTTGACAAGGTGTGTGGCATGTGTGTGTGGGTTGGTGCTCGCGTGGGAAACGTTAAGTTAAACGGACCTTTGCGACGACCGTTTTTGTGGTGCACACACGCCGTATACTTAATATGTCACATATAGCTCTCTTTCTGTGTGTGCTGGTGTTAATTAACTGCTTTCAATGGCCACACATATGGCCTGACAATCACATTAAGGTAACCAAAACAGCACATTTTATGATTGCTTTGCGTGTCGCACATTTGCCTCGACAAATTATTACATACATGTGTGTGTATGTATGTATTTCGATTGTAATATCTAGACAAAAGCTTCGCTTTGCTCAGCAAATTCTAATTATTTTTGTAGATTTACCTATGTTGCACATAATTAGTGGCATTGTGGCATAACTGATTTTCATTTGTATGGCAAAGCTGAGCTTAGCAGAGCTGATCTCAATTTGTAATTAGTTTGTATTTCCCGGCTATACGAATAGTATTTTTGGCAAAAGTTTACTTTTGCCTTTTTATGGGTTTTGCTTTGTAAGTTAAGTTCTGACAGTTTTTGGCTAGTAGTAAATGCAATTTCGTTGTTTGTGCCACAAATGACAGCAACATGCCACATGCCACATGCCACATGCCACGCCATTGCAGACTCCATGACTCTTGTCCGACAACCATCTTTCTTGGTATCCTTCTTTCTTTTCGCTATATACATCTCTCTTAGCTGTTTGTGTTCATTTCTTTGGCATTGCGCATTTGGGTCGCTGCTTATATAATTATATGCTATGGCTATTAGAAAATGTCTGAGTGTGTAGGTGGGTGTCTGTGTGTGTGTGTGTGTCTATGTGTGTGTGTTTGGGCAACGTCACAATAATTAATACACATTGCGTATACGCGCCATTGTACGCCTCCTTATCGTTCTATCTCTTGGCCAGCTCTCACATTGATTCTAATTAACAACAACCCGCTACCACATTGGCCAACTACCCACTTCTAGCCAAGTTTCCACTTTCTTAGCCATTGGCAAAACGAAGCGAAAGCAATTGAAAATACTCGTTATTGAGATTGCCTTCTGCCAGCTGCTTGGCCTTATAACAAATCGAGCTGCAGCTCCTTCGACAGTAATTGGCATTCATTAAGGACAACGCCAGCTGCAGCAATATTCCCAAAAACGCTGTAACACAAAACGCAGTCATTTTAATTTGACTTGCCAAAAAATGGTGTAAGCGTGTGCTAGTTTTGTTTTCTTTTCTCTAACAACTTTTGTTGTTGTTGTTGTTGTCGTCATCTTGCTCTGGTGCGTCGACTTTACCTCGGTTGTGTGTTTACTCAACTGCAAGGCGAATGCAATTTTTGTGTAAACAACGCCATAAATTCCAATGGCTTAACAACAACGAAATGTTAGTGCGCAGGCAGACAAGGCCAACTTGCAGTCAACTTGTGTGTGTTGCATGACGCTTGCAGGTGGGTGTTCGGCCAGCCAGATAGCCGGATATAGAGTAAAGTTGTTTGGGGGATTGGCCCGATGGCACTAGCAACAATGGCAAAGTCAGCCGCAACGTCAGCAGCCACTGTTAACGAGTTGTATTTTAAAATCCTCAAGGGTCTCTGCCAGAGTAGCAGAAAGAACGAGAGAGCGACTTGAAATTTGGATTGCAGATTGCTTAAAATTATTTTATTTTACACAGCGCGCTCATAAATATCATGATATATGCATTCGTTTTGGCATACTAATCTCAAACTTTTCCATAACAATTGCATATAAGTTCGACACATTCTACATGCAACAAACTATGCTATTCATAAGCAAGCGCAAATTGATTTGATTTATGCAACATGAGCATAAGTAAGCTAATGTCAACTAGGGTTCAAAGGGTTTCCACCTTGTTCGAGTTGCTGATACTTAACAAAATCCCTTTGACTTTTAGTCAGAAGCATCATACACAAATTGAAATGAATTGAATGTTGTTAATGACAGTGTTGACAAAACTTGTGTTAAACATTGAAAGCTACAAGAAGTACTTAACAGCTGGCAAACAGCGAACTCTCTCGCTTAACTAGAGCATGCATGTTTTTGTTGTTGTTGTTTTTTGAACGCTTGAAATTTACACGCAATTATTGTAAATGCAGAGGAGCAACTGCAGTGGCAACTGCAACAGCGATGAGGCGTGATGCACCCCAAAAACGTGGCAACATGAATAATAAAACACTGCGTCAAACCATATTGAAATGGCACAGAGTGTGAAGGGGGGAAAGAGAATACCTTTTGGCCATGTGCATTGTGCTTTTTAACGGTAACTGCGACTGCGACTGTGACTGTGCCAGCGACAATTGTTGTTGTTTGGTATGCGTGGAGTGCATACACACACACACACACACACACACACAGATGGCCATTTTGCCGACAAACAGTTGCCCAAGGATTAAAGAGCACATGCAAACGAAACGAACAAAAAATCACGAAAGAAGCAAAAAGCGTGAACCAAGTGCATAAAAAAACAAAAAATGAGGAAATATGAATTATTTTTGAATGTGGTCGAAATGATGCCAAACTGTTCGCTGCCCCACTGTCCCAATCAATACGAGATGCCACAATCTGCAGTCACTAACGTTAGGGGGCCAAAAAAGGGGAAAGCAATTGAATGCTGACCAAACAGATTTCCATCTCATTGCCCTGATGGAACGACCAACAAACAGACAGAGGAAAGAAGGAAAAGCATGAACCAAACCGTTTGCTCCATATGAAATAGCATCCTCTTGTCCAACTCTTTGTTTTGTTTCGTTTCGTTTTGTTTGGCATCTGTCTGAGGTTAGCTGCGATGAATGAGAGAAGGTGCGAAAACAAAAACGAAGAAAAAATCTCATTTCGCGTCAACATGCAATTGATATAGATATTTTTCAATTAAAATTGTAAGTAATATTTGTTTTACCAAATACTTTTAAAAAAGAATAGAAAACGTGATCAACGCTGAAATATATTTAATATGTTGCAGTTGAATCGACAGCAATTATTTGCCATCAAATGCAATCATTCATTCACTCATGTCATTTCCGTTCGGTCGCATTGACAATTTCCAATCCTGTCGTACATTCAACGGCACTTAAAAACCTGATCCCAGCCAGCCTAGCTACACCCACCACAACGACTGCCCCCGACTACACTCCGGCCAGTTGTGCACCTGTCAGCCGTAAATGCGTCTGGAGCTTAAATGGCAATAAGTTGGTGTTGTTTTTTTTTTTTTATTTCTCTCTTCGTTCTTCCTCTTTCTTGCAGAGTGTCAGTGATGGCCATCAGCTATCAAACCACTGTCTGCAGTCAACATGCCCTCTCCCCCCTCCAACGCCTACTTTTATCGTTGTGTGTGCCCTTTTAGGGTCCAGCGTTCTGCGCTCGTTTGCTGTCATTGTCGTGGCATCGTAGGTGTTGCTGGTGGCATCGTTCCTGGCTGATGAATTGAGCGTGAGCACGTGCATGATCCCCATCATCATTTTTTATGGCCATGCGTCAAAAACAAGACAAGCTTGTGATGCATCGTCCCTGCCCCATCGCATTCCCTACTTAGTACTATTTCCACTTTTATTTCTCGCTACCAATGTGTCAAAATGTTGGCCCCAGCGTCAAATCGGCACGCAGCTAAAGTTTCTAATGACACTGTCTTGATGTCCGCCGGAAGAGCAGAGTGGGGAGTGGGGAGTGGAGAGGAGGGAGTGGGAGGTGATAGGACGTTGGAGCTGTATCCGGAACTTCTGGATGGATTCCGTTGGCAGCGAAGCGCTAATGTGCGCCATCGGCCAAAAGAACGAGGGAAGAGAAGCGAGCAGGAAAAGCGAGCGAGCGGAGAATGTAGAAACTCGAAACGGATGTAAAAACGTCGGAAACACGCACACACACACAGAGAGAGAGGGTGAGTGGAAAAAGGGAAGTGGCATCAATTCTATCGTTCACATAGTTAAAGCATTTTCTAACGAGTCGGGCGCGCATATTGAACTTGTGTTCTCGCCATTCAATGATACGCCCCCTCTACAAAAACCAAACCCAAAGCCAAAGACCAGCTTTCAACGCTAATGTGCGTTTTCTGTGTGTGTGTGTGTGCTTTGGCATCATTGACACGCGAAAAACATGAAACACTTTTAGCATTTATGGGACGCTAACATCAGCTGACTTTTATATTCAGTTCTGTTTTTAGTACAATAACTTTTGCACCCCAGCAAAATACAAAGTGGGAAAAACTGTTCGTAAACAGAATGAGGAGAGATGACCAAGAAGAACAACCTATACGTATAGTATATTAAATGTGTGCTCTGTGAGTATAAGCCAGGTTACATCAAATGCTTAGCTTCTAAAGAAATAAACTTATACTGTTTTAGGTTTATAAAATGTTGCTAGAAAACGAAGTATAAACGAAAGTATAGAAAGTAAGTACAAAGTACATTCATACACTTTGTTGTAGATTAAAGAGCATCATAAATCGTCTATACATAGTACTGAGTGTCAGTTTAACTGCACCTAGTTAGACAGTTTAACACACAGACTATGTTTAAGTACAGACTTTTTATCAAAAGCACAAAAGGAAAACGCAAAAAAATTCTTCAATGCATTCGGCCAAAATGATGAAAAAAATAAAAAAATATAACATAAAAACTTGCCATAAATTTCAATAACTAAGGCAGACCGAGTGATAGCTGAATTATGGATGAGCAGGTCCATGGAAATGGATTGATGAGCTCCGCAAAACAGTTAAACAACAACAACAACAACGAAGAGAAAGAAAGACAAAGGAAAGGAATGAAAGACGAATGGAAACAATATAAAGTACAGTTGTTGTTGAGGATGCGCAAAAACCATTAAGCAATAAAGTGACCAACAATATTATTTATGTTAGCTCACAAACAAAAATTTATTATTGCCAACATCTATTTCTATCTCGCTTTTTCTCTCTCTACTCTACTTTTCAGCTAAGATCGATGGACATGATTAGGTCGAGTCAGCAATTTATTGATGTTGATCAATTTGTTTACATATGTTTTAGTTAATACATACTAACTAAGTCCTAACGATTGATTAACTTAGTTATTTTCCCGCTAGCCGAACAATCTGCAATTGTTATAGCCAGAAAAACGTTTAAATAATTTATTTTAATTTCTCTTGGCTTATTGCATGGACAAAGCCGCAAGCTTTGCGTTCAAGGCGTTGCCATATCAATAAATAATTGCATAATTGGCAATGACAGGCCAACTGACATACAACAAGCGATGTATGAGTATGTATGGCGACGTGGCCAAGCCATTGTGTGAGCCACTGCCACATGGCTTAGTTGGCAATGACAGCGTAATCAAGTCGACGTCGCTCTTCGAAAAGATAACACACACACATACTCACGCACACGCATTCATTACTATCAGAACGGATGGCGGAAACGGAAGTGCAGCCATTGACAGCAGCAGCAGCAGCAGCAACGGCAGCGACCGCGAATACCGAATGAGAATACGCAAAAGTGAAAGCGAGAAACGCAATATGCTCCATAAATCTAATATCGTTTAATTTTACAACAAAACAAAAAAAAAAAAGCGAAATGCGCCTTGCAATGGCAGCAAACCCCTTAAAAACGCGGCATATGTCAATGTCAATGTGGCAAGGGCTGAATGGAGATATGGGTAGGCAAGCCCGATTGCCAATAAATTGAAATACGCGACCATAAAATCACTTAATTGCGAATTCGTGTCGCTGCCTGAACGGGAAGCGGCCAATTCAACTCTCAAAAGCGACACAGCAGCGCGAGAGAGAGAGAGAGAGAGAGATAGCTGTATGTGTGTGTGTGTGTCAATCAGAGTGTGTAATTGGATGTAAGTGTGTGAGTGCACGCTGAACTGAACTGAGCCAGACAGACAGACAGACAGACAGGCTGGGCGAGCTGTCTCATCACTCAGCACAGCTTGGAAAAGCAGAAAAACGAGAGCGCAAATTGTTACAAGTGAAAGAGGTGGTTGGGGTGGTTGGTGTGGTTGGTGTGGGTGGGGTAGGTATGTGTGTTTCTTGACGATTATGGCAAATTGATTTGTTTGTACCGTTAGATATGGCGAGCACTTTGCGGCTTTTAAATGCCACAGCAACATCGATACGCACGCAAGTGCCCGGAAGACAAATGAGCAATTGGCGGTTGTCAGCGAACGCAGCTGCACAAGGTGTATGTCCATGGCAGTGGGAGAGAGAGAAGGGGAGGGAGAAGCAGAGCGAGTGATTGTCAGTTAGAGTGGAAGACAAATGAAAAATTTATCAGCAGTTATCGACAGTTAATGCAAGTGCAAAGGCACATCAAAATCAATGGCTCGTTAAAGGCCAACAGCAATAAGTGGCAAGTTTTAGCTAATGGCAATCAAATCGAGATAGAGAGAGAGAGAGAGGGAGAGCTTTTGTAGTAACAAGGACAAGGAGCAATTGACAGTTGGATATGCGAGTCAAGCAGATGCTCCATTAACACCTGAGTGGATCAATTGATTTTGTTGCATTGACTTTGACGTTTGTGTGTCAATGCATTTAAAGATGACCCCAATACGCCCGATGTATATGCAGTCAATATGCTACCGAATGACGTTGCACAACAAAAAAACAACACACAAACACACACACTCACAACCACATCTTTCATTCATCGATAGACAACAAAGCTGCAAAACTTTGTAGCCAAAGAGGCAACTATAATATGCTTTCGCACAACATATCAAGTATAAAAAAAAGTACACACACACACATACACACGCATAGTGAAGTGCAGCAAACTTAGAGCGAAAGGTTCGCGCTTTGATAAACAAACACAAATAGCTGATGCAGTTGCAATTGCAATTTCAGCACAAACCCATCTGCCGTATTCAGCGAAAATGTATTTGAGTATCTGACAGATGCAGATGCAGATGCAGACAATCTGCAATAACAACTGCTCGCTAACTGCTTACTAACTGTAACAGGCACAGAATTCTAACTGTCACTATATGTGCAACCAGTCATGCGTATCCGCCGTCTTGCCATCTGTATCTATGTATCTTTCGAACTGTATCAGTTAGTGTAAGTGTAAACGTCAACGTCGCGTTGGCAACAGCTTTTTCACTCGCCCCTGCCCAGCTCTCCGGGGCATATTTGGTAAGATGTTTTTATGGCTTCATTCATTCATAATTCATTTTATCGTTCGGGCAAGTCACGCAAATCGCTTTAGCAAACTTTCGCCAAATGTATCTTTGATATTAAGCTGTTTTCGGTCTGCCTGTGCCTGTGCCTGTGTGTTGTCGCTGCTTGTGGCATATCCAAACCAATAATTGTCGTAATTGTTTGCTGAATGTCACTCGACGCAGCAATGTGACAGCTTTTTTTGATGGCGCCCAGCCAGCCATCCAACCATTCAGCCAGCTTTCATCACATCGATCAATAAACATTAGCCGGGGATATCGCTTGAGCCTGTTATCTGTTATTATTAGTAGTTGTTGTTGCTGCTGTTGTCGTTGCTGTTGTTGCTGTTAGGCCATGAGTCAATGTCAACATTGATCAATGCAGGCACAAAGACAGCAAAAGCAACCAACGGCGCCCCGCATAACAGGCACAACAACAACAATAGCTGGCCAACACCTTACAGCTTGTTTCACACAATGCACAAATAGTCCTTGTTGCTATACCCTGTTAAGGCTTTTTTTTGGCTCTTAAGCAAGCATCTTAATTATAGTTAGTTTTAAAGTTCTGTTATTGGTTAGTTTAATGAAAAAGGAAAGTAATGATTGGGAATTTTCTTGAATAAAGACTTTTTAAGTAGCTTTTAATGGATACCTAACCTGGGTAACACATAATCGTAAGCAATAAACTCTAGACAAGCTATTGCTTCAGCTAGAGGGTATTTTCTAGCCTAACACTATTGTGAACTTAAAGTAAACTTGTGCTGATTGCGATTCTCATTCAGGTGCTGGTGGCTAAAGCAGCTGCTGCTGTTGTTCTTGCCGTTGTCGTTGCCGTTGCCTTTGCTAGTGGCGTGCTTATGAGTTCATGAAATGCTCTTTGAATATGCATGAGGCCCTAAGGAGCGGCAAGTGCAACAGCAACAGCAACAGCCACAGCAGCCTTCGAGTGTGTTAGAGCGGCCTGTGGCAATGCCTGATGATGATTTTGGGCCATGCTCCAGCTTAGTCTACGGTCTACGGTCTACAGTCTACAGCTAGTAGGTGCAAAATGAGTTGAGATTAAATTAAATTAAATTATAGAAGCTGCCGGTTTATGGCCAGGCTTGTTGCGGGCATAGCCTGACTACTGTTACTACTACTGTTATAATAATCCATTAAGAGGTTCTGCTCAGGTGTTTGGTGGCCAAAAACTTTGGCAAGAGATTCACTCATAATTTAGCTGGTTTACCGCCAGCAGGGAGTGCTGTCATCAAATTATGCATGGGTTAAAGCAACAAAAGGCGACGTGCAATGTGAAATGCCCCAGGCCACAACAGTGTGTGTGTGTGTGTGGCAGTCCGAGTACTGCAGCCAGTTGCTGTTGGCGTCCAGTCGCAGTTGTCCTACATGAAAAATGCATGCGTGCTGCGTCAAGACAAGGTGGGGCAGGGTGTGTGTATGTGTGTGTGCGTGTGTGTGTATGATGTGAATGTGGCATGTGTGACAGCTCGTTGCTCGTAGTCGCGTTGCACTTGCAAATGGCGACACTTGCCACAATACTTAAGCGAGAATGGCATAAAATCAGCCTAAAAGCAGGCAACACACATTTTTCAACAGCTCTATGTGTTCTGTGCTGCTGTGCGGGTGTGACAACGAGAGAACAACAACGAAAGAGAGAACTGCGTGAAAAGTAAATAAATATGCAGAGACTGCACTGAGGAGGAAGGCTAAAAAGGAAACTCAACTTGAAGATAAATGCGAATTTTAGCTTAGTACTCAAAGCAGCGCTGTCAACGTCAGCGTCACAGTTGCACTTGCAGCTGCAGCTGTAGTTGCAACAGTCGCGACCACAGCTCGTTTTTCTCATTTCCGTTAAAGTCGCCATACTGTGGCAGTTGTTGCTGTCGCTACTTTACTCGTTTATTTTAATTTTTTTTTTCCAATGCTCTGTTTCTCAAAAGTAAAAGTGAATTTTCCTACGTTTAAGTGCAGATCAAGAAAAATAAGTATTCATAGCATTAACACCATTAACTTGTTGTATTTACTTTACTTAAGCTATTTTAAAACTGTTAACAAAAACAGAGTATGGCCCAGTTTAGACAATCCGAAAACAGTTGCATTTTTTTCTTTTTTTTGTTTTTTATTGCCATGAATCGTCTTACTTTGCGGTTTGTCATACTTCCTGCTCCGTGGCAATGGCGCAGTTTCCACTGACGGGTCTTAAAATTGTCGCAACTGGCGGCAGAGATGTGGCTGTGTGGTGCGGGGTGCCAAATGAGGCAAGCAATGTCCTGGGCTCATTTGGCAGACCACTCGAGGCAGCGTCAGAAACAGGCAACACAACAACTTCATTTATCAAAACGCATTGGCCACAACGTTGGACTTGGAGTGTCCTTTTAATAAAAACAACATCCTGCATGCCACACCCCAAGGCCCAACCTACGGCACCTCAGTGGAGCGTAGTATAACCTAATTTAATGCTAGGACAAATCAGCAAAATGGCATTTGGGCAACTAAGAGCTGGCAACTGGCAACTGGCAACTGGCAAGATGAAACTTGCAACTAGGTGCTAGTTAATTGCAGCAATGTTGCATGCAAGCCAAAGGGCCAAAAGTTAAATACCAAACGTTATTTGAGCTGTCCAAAAACTCAACAAAACTAATCTAATTGCCATACACTTAAACAATTAGTAGATAAAGTACTTTAGCTAAGTGATCAACTTGAAAATTAAGTTTCTAATTGATTTCTTCAGGTTGAATGTGGCTCTATTAGACAAAATCAAAACAATTAAGATTAATTGTCTGTTCTTGGATAGGCTTATATATAAGTATTTATTGCAGCTATTGCTTAAAACGACTTAATTCAAATAAATACAAATGTTTTTTAGCACAGATGAAAATACAATTTTAATTGTTTAAGCATTGTCCATGTGTCAGTATCGTTTATTGACTTAATTGGCTGCAGGAAATGTGCATAAAAGCCTTTTTACATTTTGCTTATTTCACAAAATACAATTCAAATACCTTTAAGTGTTGACCGCACTGACTGTTGACCAAATGATTGGCAGCTTAAACTAAAGCGTTCAAGTATTTACTGCATACCTACTTTATATACCGTACATATATCGCAGAGCATTTGTGCATTCAGTTCGAATGCAATCTGCCAAAGGCAGGAGGCCAATGCAAAAACTCTACTACACTAAACAAGAGCAAACAAATCGAATGCCGATAACATCCCATCACAGAGAGAGAGAGAGAGAGAGAGAGCCGACTCTTGTTGCTCTCGATGCATTTTCATTTGTGTAATTACATTGGCGCATTTTCAAACAACAATTAGCGCATGTTGGCAACTCTGGCGCTGTAGGACGCGACTCGTTTACAAAACGGCGCGAAAACTTTTCAAACTACTGCCTCGATGGCTGGTGGAGGTCAAAGATTGGAGGCGGGGTTCGCTCTGCAGTCGAATAACAGGCTGTGGCAACATCATCAATCATGCATTTGAAAAGTTTATTAAAGAGAGTGAGTATGAGTCTGCTTGTGTGTGGGTGTGTCTGTGTTTGAAAGAGAGAGCAAGATACGGAAGAGGGGGGAAATTCGCAAGTGTACTTAAGCGCAAAAAGTTTTCAATGGCTTTTGCGCTTGCTGGGGCTAACAAACTAAGTCGGGCAAATGTTGAAGCAAACTTTATGCAACTGCAAACACACACACGCACACACACACACACACGTTCACACATATATGAGGATTAATTTGGCCGTGAAAGTCGACAACATCGTTGATCGCATTTCGGCTATGACAAAAGTAGGCCGCAATTTTGCAAGCATGCGGAAATAGATAAGTTGGTTATGAAAACAAATGGTAATGGGGGCAGGGAAAGGGAAAGGTTGAGAAACGCCCTATTCCACTAGCAGGAAAAGCTGTTGCTTTCTCGCTTTATGCTCTATGCGCTGTGAAAAGTTTGTTTGTTTTTTTTTTCTTTTGCATTGCATTTGTCGACGATTTTCACTTTCACTTTATCAACTCGCATAGCGTGCAATAATTTACCCCCCCTCTCTCTCTCTTTGTGTTTCCATCATTTTTCAATAACAATGGCTAGCCAAGTGGTTAACAATGGCGAACTTTGCTCACGATTCGTTCGTAGCAATTCTAATAAATTGCATTTGCCAAGAAGATTGTTCAAGTTGGCTTCAGATTTTCAAACTAAGTCAATCACGAATTGCGATCGCATATTAAATAATGAGCATAACATTGTTTTAATTATTGTTCGACTGAGCTTCTTAGTTATAGAGCCAAGTACAATAAAGATTGGCTTTTGCTATATATAGTTTAAGAACTCAAAAATATGTGTTTAAGCAGGCTTGCGCTTTTAATGTTATCCACTTAACGATGCCTACTTTTTGGCTCACTTACTCTGTTTTGTTGTTGAGTAACGAGAACATTAAGTTAATGCAAGTGCTGTGCGATAGTTGCCCATTATGGGAACGAGTGGAATGTCGCCATGCTGTGCCACAAAGTTAGGTGGCACGTTGCAAGTGCGTTTATCTCACAAATTTCTCTTATTCTCTCTCTCTCTGCCTTTGCACTATCTACTCCAATTTTTATCTGTCTCTGCTGCTTGCACACACTTTTTGCTTCTCTCTTTTCTTCTTTCTGTGTGTTTGTGTTTGTTAAGTTGCGCGTAGACGATAGCGTTGCTGCCTCTGCCTCTGCCGCTGCCTCTGCTGCTGCTGCTGCTGCTGCGGTCATGAATCATGCCAAAAATTGCGACGTCGATGCTGGCGACCCAAATTCTCATACTTGCTGCACGTGAGGCAAGCAGACGACAAAGACAACGAAAACAACAACAGCAACAACGACGACGACGACGATTGTGTTGGCCATGAAGGAAACGTTGCAGACATTGCAGACACCGACAGCGACGTCGACTGCGACTGCAACGTCAACGGCAACTGCAATGAATTTGTCGCACTGCCAGGAGGGTGGCATCCATGGGTTTGAGGTGGCACGCCCCATTTTGCAAGTGGCGTCGCCATACTGCACTTCACATTTCTATATTAGCGCCACGTAAGTGCAACCACAGCCGCAGGGGCGTGGCAATTGCATTGCAAATGGACAAGGGGTACGCGCAAATGTGCAAATTATCCACCCAACAATCCTTTCGCTCTATCAACCCACCCAACCACACATTCAGCAGTAGATAACGGACAGCTTAGAGATGTGATACGGCCAAAAACAATAAAAATCCAATGCGAAGCTGCCACACTCTGTGTTTTTCAGATGCAATATCATAATAATAATGATGATAATATGATAATGATGAACGACAACGGATTTATAAATGCAATATCCATCAATATCTGGTGGCATGACTGCATGAATTTGTCATTCAAATGCCAGTTGCAACATCAACAAACATTCGCTTCAAATACTCGTTTGTGTCTACCACAAATGGGCTGGCATCAAACAAAAAGATATGCAAGTTTTTACTACTTGAACAGAAACTTTTTTTTTGTTAGTTTAAGGTTGCTGCATTTTTAATATAATAAACTCCATTATGGGGTATATTAAATTGGATTTTGAAAACGATTTTTATGTTTGTTCAAGTAACAACGCGTATCCAAAACTGCATCGTCTTGCCGCAAGCAAGTGGCAAGCATTCATCACTGCCGACTAGTTGTAGTTCTACTTGTTACCAAGATGTGTGTGTGTATAATATATGCCAAAGCATAAGCATCCTTTTGCTGTAGAGTGTAATCGCACAAAAAGAAGTCGCCTTTGGCACTAGGAAAAGTGCTTTGAGTTGTCGTCTGACTGCAGCTGTTGCTGGTTGTTGTTGTTGCAGTTAAGGGCGTTACTTGCACCTCCATCTAGCAACCACACTACCATCAAGTGTGTGTGTGTGTGTGTTTGTGTGTGTTTGGTTCGTTTAATGGCCACAAAGCGGAAACTGGAGCGTGGCAACTGACGGCGACGTTGTAAAAATTGCTGCTGCTGTAGCTTGCCTCTGCTGCTGCATTAGCAGCCATTTGCAGCAGCTATTGATGCGTTCTGTTATATGCAAGTGTATGTGTGTGTGTGTGTGTGTGGCGTGCTTTAGTGCTATTTATTTATGTTTGCCTGCTTCGTTGTGTTGCTGTCTGCTGGGCAGCCCCAAAATGATGACATGAAAAATTGTGTTGCCTGCTTTTGGGCGCTGCTGTGATACTTATTGCCAAGGAAGGCAAGCTCCAAGATACCAAAAGCTTTTCACGTTGCTCCAAATTTATTGCTTTTTAAATCGAAAGATATTCGATGCGCTGCTGCTTAAGCCGCACCAAATGTGCCACAAATGTGTGGAATGGCCAAGCGGTAAATGCGCGTATGAAACAAGCAACACAGCAAAACATTCAAGATTTATGAAGACTTTTTAGCATGCTTATTTACGATACATACATACAATACAATACGATAAATTCGCGTTAGGTTCAGAGCATTGAGGCTCCTTGCTGGCTGGCTATTTGGCTTGCCTCAAAGGCAAAACTATTGCCTTTAATTGCAACAGTGGCCAGTTTCTCAGTTTCTCAGTTTCTCAGTTTTCAGTTTCAGTTGTCGTCTCGACTGCTAACCACAAAATGTTGCCGCACCATTAAGCGCAAGTTGCAAACGCTGACGGCGACTGCGACTGTGCTGCATGCAGCGACTGCGATGTCAACTGCTATGTCGGCCTTGGCGTCGCGACGCGCATAAAGCAAAAGCAAAAACAAAAAAAATATATATAGAGAAATGTGAATCAAATCGACGACACGCACAGAAATGGTTGGGGCAACAAGGGTAAAGATTGGGTCAGCTGGGCCATTTGCGTGTGGGCACTGTGGGCAATGTGGGCAATGTGGGCGTGGCCTGCCTTGTGCTAGTTTTCGTCTGTGCAAGCAGACAAAAAGCGTTTTGCGCTTGCCACAGCTGCGGCCTCATTTCATGGATGCCGCTAAAACTGTAACTGAAACAGAGACAGAGACAGAGACCAAGTCCGAGTTCGAGTTCGTGCCACTGTCCGACTTTTAGTTCGTGTCTAATTCAATGTGTGCGTGTGCACGCGTGTGTGTGTCCTGCTGTTAACTGACTGCGTCCTTCGTCCTGCCAGCTGCTTGTTTGTTGGCCAAGTCCAAACGTACAAAAACTCGATTTCATTTGCACTTTCCATTTCCATTTCGTATGCGCCCAGACAACATGTCTCCCTATCAACCAAATACCCTACATTCAATGCTCTTTCTACACTCACATATGTATGCGTGTGTGTGTGACTGAATGGACATTCGCATGTCTACGTGGGCTGCATGGCAATCATGTTAAGCGACCGAGAACGCATTTCAATGTACATTTTTCGACTTATCAAAGAATGATTAGCACTTAAAAGACTTTTTTCTCTCTCTCTCGCTCTACGAATGCATTATTTATTTGCGGTTTCAAGCAAATGATACTAATTTAAAAGTTAAGCGCAGAATACGAATCGGTAATGTAATTTGTCTGACAACTTTGCACAAAGTACAAGCCATAATGTATTTTATTTCGTTTATCTATTGCCTTAATTATGTTAAAAGAGAGAGATAGAGAGAGAGGAAAGTATATAAATCAAATATTAAGTTTTGTGTTTTTGAAAGCTTAGGGAAAGAGAGCATTCGCTAGTCGATGCAACTAGCCAACTAGATTTGTTATTGGTATTTAGTATGCTGACACAATTGCTCTAAAATCCAAAATAAAGACAGTTACAATAAAAGCCTAAAAGTAAAACCTTTGCCCCACCCCTTTTAGCACCACCCATTAGACTAGTGGGGGACTAGTGGTTTGGTTTAGTTGAAAAGAAGGAAGCGATAGAGGGGAAAATGTCAGAGCAATGTCAGGCGATTGTTTTGTGTTGTTTCGAGTGCTTTGCGTGGCTTTGTTTGAGTTGCCACTTGGAAGCTTTTGGCTTTTCAAGTGGAGAAGCCAAAAAGCAGAAAGGCCAGGGGGGGGAGGGAGGGTCGAATGTTTTTTGGCGATTGGATCGAGGTCGAGCGGTTGGGGTTAATCAATTCGAGTGGGCAAATGTACTTACTTGATATAAATGAAAGCACAAGAATCATATCTATGGTCACTTGAAACCACTTCATTTCATTTCCCTCTGAGCGCTGGTGTTGAGCGTTGTGGGCGTGGCAGCGACGTTCTTGTAGCTGTTCTCACAGAGCTGTTAGCTAGTGTTTTTATTGTATTTTGTATTATTGTTACAGTTGCAGTTGTTGCGTTTCAGTTGCACATGCTCAAACTATGCAAAATCAGATCAAAATTCTTTTCAGCCATTCATGTTTCCACTGTTGTTGTTGTTGTCGTGCGTTATATGCATTTCAGTTGTTGTTGTTTGTTTGTTTGTTTTTGGCAGCATTTATTTACATGTTTATTAAAAATGTTTCCATCCTCGTTGCACAAACTCTCTTGTTTTGCCCAAAGTCCATTGTTAGATACTTATCGTTGTTGTTGTTGTTGTGTTAGTTAGTTACTATGTTGTTGTTGTTGTTGTTGTTGCAAATTCTAGTCGGTATCTACTATATATATATCTCTATATACTATATATGTATACAATTTTATTCGGTTTGTATAAATATATTTGTTTCTTGGCAGTTTTCGATTAAAATTCTTTAAATGTGCTTTTTTTATTTTTTTCGTTTATTGATGGCGGCTTCCTTTGTGAGCCGCTGTTGTTGCTGCTGCTTCTTCTTCTTTTGCTTCTCCTTGCCTTGATGATCCTTGTGCTGCTCCTTAAAGCTGCTGCTTAATGCTGCTCCTGGCTTTACTTCATCCGATGCTCGATGTTTCATTCTCTGTTGGCCCTCTTCTAAAATATATAAGCAAAGAAAAAAAAACCAACATTTAATTATTCTCTGTTGCTCTATTATTTATTTCTACTATTATGATTATTTTTCTTTGCCAGTTCTGGTCGCCATTATTATTATTATTATATATTTCTTTGAACGAGCCGAGTTTTGTGCTTTATGCAAAGAATTAACGAGATTTTCCCACAAAAGGTCACAACAATGCAAAATGTTCAAGCATACTCAACTTCTTAATGCCCTCCTTAACTCTATATATATATTTATTTTCTTGTTTTTTGTTGCTGCTGCTTAAACAGAAATGTTTTGCAGTTTTGCAGGGCATTTGACATGTTTTATTCCGTTCGGGCGGGTCCCAAAACAAAACTTTTGTCAAAAATCCAAATGAGCTTTTGGGCATCACTTGGTTCAGTTTTTCTATTCTGTTCTTTTATAATTTTTTGTTTTTTGTTTCTTATGCAAATTCATTTTAATTATCATTTTGCGTATCTTTTGGCACAAATTAAATTGTATTCGGGCAACAGGCAGGAAAAAAAAAATTATAATAATAATATGGAGCAGATATTAAAATGAGAAATTGTTCCATTCGCATTACAAAAACATTCTGTGAATTTCAATTTGTTCACGTGGCTTACTTTATATCATCCCTGCCCTCCTTGCCACACCTTGGCCAGTGTAACGCGTAATTAAATTAATAATGCGAGGCCCAGCTCTGGCCTAATCCATTGGCTTAATTGTTTCATCGAAAATGGCCTAGATCAAAATGCCAGCCCAAACTCAAGCAATCCGCACAAATGTTAATATACATATAGTAACCGTATATAAACGGCCTAACTGCTTGACAAATCGATCGAAATCTGCCAAGCCTGAAAAGCTAATTAGGCCTGGCCAAGGTGTGGGCAATACCATTTTGGGGTTAGCAATGATGTGAATTCATGTGTTAAATGTATATCTAGATCTTATGTTCAAACAGTGTTGTGTGTGTGGGTGTGGCAAGGCTTTAACCCTAGGCATTGAAGGCGTAAAGAAAAGCATTTCGGAAGTAATTTGGGAAAATGTCATGCATGCAACGTGGCGTCGACGGAAAGCGCGAACCCCAGCCCCAACCCCAACCCCAACCCAAACCCGTAGAGCGACAACGGCCTTCCACGAGCTGTCAAATATTTAAAAGGCCACCCATACTAGCCTGCAGGCCGGCAGGCAGCAGGTGAGCCCAGGATAAGAGAACTCGACGACGATGACGACGACACGTTTTTGATGCAACAAGAGATGCCAAGTGTCAATTTAAACAGCCGCACACTTGGCGCTGCCCAAAAAAAAAAAGCGAGCAAAAAAGAACGAAGAAAATATGTGCCAGGGGCATCTTTTGCGCATCGCATCCCAGCATATATGTACCATGTATACTAGTCGTATACTCTATCCACTCATATATGTATGTACGTTTATATGTATATAGCCAGTTCTCATTTTTCAGCTTTATTCTTAGCCATATTCTCATTCACGTTCACGTTCATGTCGACGACGACGACGACGTCGACGTCGACGTCGACGTTACTTGCCACGTTGCCACTTGAGGCAAAAAGCCAACGTTGACAGTGTTTAAGACGCTCGCTTGGGCATTGTCCTCGCCTGCCTCTGTCCCTGCCCGCTTGCTTGGCTGACAGCGCAAGGCTTCGCTTGTCCTAGCCTGTCCCTTTTTTTTTTGCCTGTTGTCTTTTCATATTAAATGCATTGCAAGTTGTGCAAAAACGACAACAACAACAAAATAATACACACAGAGAGAGAGAGAGAGAGAGAGAGCGAAAGAGAAGGGTAAATTCGATTTTTCGTCAACGGCACGCGGCTGACAACTTCCGTTAGCAGCGCAACAATGAAAGCATCCCTTCCCCTTACTTCCCCACGATTACTCCTGCCACTAGCGGACTAGCAGCCAGCCAGTCATTCACCAGTCACTTGGCCATCATCCACAACCCTCAACCTTTAGCCTCTTGCCTCTCTCTCTCTCTCACTCTCTGTCTCTCTCTCTCTCGCCGCTCATTATGAGCGCTCATTAGGCGGTGCTCGCGGCCTGACAGTCAAAGAGGCACGACCCCAACAGCAACAATCCATTGTTGTTGCCATGTCCATGTTGCCAGTGTTGCATTCGTCATCATCATGCTCATTGGGCGTATCAATTTATGCATGCAGTTTGTTGTATTATGCTCTAAATGCCAAATAAATTGTCTTTGCCAGTTTCGTTTTTGCATAGCAATTCAAAAGCATTTTGATTTTTGCTTAAAGCAACAACTTTCTAGCTGAAAAAATTGAATTTCAAATAGTTTTTATAATAATTATTTTATAGCATAAACTTAAATACTCTATAGTTTTAAAAACAGTTAGCAAATGTTAATAATTTACATATTTGCAACAAAATAAACTAGAAAAAAAGATGTCAGCCAACTCAAAACACTTAATTCAATCACGATTTGGTGATTTAAACACCTTGTTGAAAGATTATAAAGCATTATTTTTAGTTGAAATTTACAGAAAATATATATATATATAAAAGTTAGATAAATTGTAAAAACAATGTGTTAATATTTAAAGCCGGATGCAAAACCAAAATCAGCTTTATTTAAAGCCAATTAAACATCTATGCGACACTTGCATACATAACATAGAAACATATAAACCTAACACATTAAATATGTATGTGAGTGGCTCACTTGTATGTTGTTAGTTCAGCGATAGCTGTATAAAATTTTCATTTAGTTCACAGTTTAAGTTCGCTCGGTTATCTTTCATTACCACATCTACATGGCTGGCTCAGTTGTTGGCTTAGTTGAGCTTAATACAGAGCAACGTTCTACCATATATACTATGAAGGCATTATCATCTATCTTCAGCATCTTTTCGTATCTCTCATTCGTATGCTGTGTATCAACATTTATGTAGCTGTTGTTGTTGTTATTGTTTTGTCTCTGTTGCTGATTTTGCTATTATTACATGCATATTTTGTGTAATGAGTGCGATTAGCATTCTCAATGAAGTGGGGTTAACAATGTGCTCTGCATTTTTAGTTTGACAACGCTTTTAGCCATTGTTGTTGTCGTTATTATTGTTGGCGATGTTGCTGCTGTTGCTGCTGCTGCTGCTGCTGCTGCTGTGCCATCAACATAATCATCGACATTCACATTTCAAATTGAGCGACACACACACACACACACAGACAATGACATTGCACTGTGGCTGATCGATTGTCGCGCTTATTTATGAATTGCTTTTAGCTCAATTTCTGGTCGTCGTTGGTTTTTTCTCTTTCTATCCCTCGATAACTGTCTATAGTATTTATCTATCTTACTTTCTGCTACTGCTCCTGCTGCTGCTGCTGCCAAAGCCACGGCCACGCCCCCACATTGTGCTGTCCTTGCCGTTTGTCGTTTGTCGCTTTGCCGATTGCTCTGCGCGTCTTTAATGTTGCCTACTTTCTGCTTGTGTCTCTGTGTTAGTGTGTGTGTATAAAACTAGCTGTCGCATTTTTGCAGCGTTATCCTTTCGGTTTTTTTGTTTTTTTTTTGCCTTACGCTCGTTTTCGTTTCGCTTTTGGCTGCCATTTTGGCTCATTGTCTACTTATTTTGCAGCAGTTGGCTGCCTCTTCGATTGCCGTGCGTCCTCGTCCTCGTCCTCGTCCTCGCCCTCGGCCTCGTCTTATGCCATCACCACCCCTTTGCTGCCCTTGTGCGTGCGCCCCTGTGTGACACACGTTGTCCTTGTCAGCAGTTCGTAGCAGTTGCTTTGCAACGTCTTCTGCACATTTTTTTCCTATTCTTTTTTTCCTTGCCCTTTTTTTTGTGGCCTAAACACTCACACACACACAGAGATACATATGTGGCCTGAATAAGGGACAGAAGCCAACTAGAACTACTATCCAAGGATCCAGATGGTACGTACAAACTATATGTTCAAAGTGTGCTAAATGCAGCCAACTGGCACAATATATTATTTTCTGTTATTGTTTTTAATGTCGCTTTTATAAAGTAGAACCAAAAACACAAAATCAAATATATGCGCTTTAGAATTGAGACTCTAGATGAAACTATTGTTATATCAAATCTTTTAATTGAGCTTGTAAAAATACAACCTACTTTTTCAAGGATACACAGACGAGCACAATTTTCGATTAGTTTGTCTGCCAAGGCGATAACAACAACTTAAAAGTAGTTGAGGACAGTGGAATAAAGGTAACACACACACACACACACACACATACGAGCATCGCATATCCAGGCACTGTCGCAGTCAGCAGTTATAGTCTTAGCCTGTCTGACTCTGCTGCCAACGATTTGGCAGTTGATTCCTGTCACAGCTGCTGCTGCTGCTGTGATTTGTGTTAGCCTTTTTTTGTTTGGTTTTAGCTATGCTTTTGGCTTAAGCTTTCGTTTTCGCTTTCGCTTTTGTTTTCGGTTCGGCTGTTACCCACATTTCGTTTGCAGTTTTAAAATTTATTACGCCTAGATTAAAAGTAATCCCTTTGTATCATATATTTCTATCAAAACGTTCATTAAACATATTTACAAATTTAAAAAAAGAAACAGAAAACCAAACGTATCTAAGTTTATAAATGACAAATCGTTTGTATAAAAATATATAATAATTTTTATCTTAGCTCTAGCATTTTCGAGTGTCCAGCATAACAAAAACAAATGATTAAAGCAATTTCAGTTCTTTAATCAGTGAAAATATTGGCAAATGTTTTTTTGTTTTTTTTCATACAAGCTGACAGCTTAACAAAGTTGTCATATATGAGAAAAATGGCTGCAAAACTTGTATTAATTTTCTTTTCTACTTGTTCTCTTGAACGCTTCGTGACGATTTATGTTTATGTGAGCTTATCTTTAAACATTTGCTGTCTCAGAGACTTACGAAAACTAAAACTAAAATCTATTCATCACGTTCCAATAGACATATATATATATATTTTTTGTACAGATTTTTCTCATTAATGTCTTGTCACATTTTTAATTGATTAGGAAATGAGTTTGCAAAATCAAAGCTAAAGGAAGAAAATTGAAATTTCTTTCTGATTCTTCTTTAAACTGAAGCTGACAAGTTGTGTTCTCGTTTTTTTTGCAATTAATTTTTCTTACAACTTGTCTGTTATCCTGCAAATATTACGTTAAATTTTATAAAAATTTCCCGTTTCCTTCTCTTTTATAGCAAGCTTTTCAGCGTTTAGCTGATTTTTAGTGCTGTCTTTTTATTCGCTTGGATTGCGCTCATTTGCGCGTAACTTCTTATTGCCATGGCTGAAAAGCAGGAGATTCTGATTCTGCCTTGCTCTCGTAAGTATTGACAGAGCGCCGAGTGGTGCCACTTGGCTGCTCGGCTCTGCTCTGGCTGCCCTGGCTGTCCTGTCTGTTCTGGCCGCCAATTTTGTTTGCTTCATAAACAAAATGAGACACTTGGCCCAATGCTTTTCATAATGTTGCAGCTGCACTCGAGTTGCCCGGCATCGTTTGCTTTGTCATTTGAGCAACTGCTGTTGCTGTTGCTGCTGTTGCCAGGTGAAGTGGATGTTGCTCTAATTAAATTGCGGCCCGCTTCATTATACCGTTGGACAGGCACACTTGGCTGTTGCCCACCTTGCCACCTTGCCCACCTTGCCACCTTGCCACCTTGCCCACCTTGCCTGCCCCTTAACATGTTGACTGAGACTTGACGCAAATAAATCAAGTTAAATAATTGCCTCTCTCGCATTGTTGTCTCTCTCTCTCTCTCGCTCTCTGTCTTTTGATCCTTTACTCCAGCATTGTGCTTTTACCAAAAAAAAAAAAAAACAAACACAAAAAACTTTTACAGCATGCGCAGCAATGGCCAGCCACGCCCACATGCAGTTAGCGCCCACACACACACACACACAATGGCACGCGTTCATTCTGCACCGGAAGCAAAACAACAATAACACAAAAAACTTTTTGTTTCACATTAAAAACGTGGTCGTTTCATCTGCCCTCGCCACCATTTGGCATGCTTTTTGAGAATGGCAAACAAGCTAGTATATGCCTTGGAAAACAAAAATTGCTCTGCACATTTTCAACATAATTAAAACATTTTGTTGAGTACACACACACACACACACACACACATAAGCATACTCATGCATCGCCATAATGAGGGTCACTTCCTGTCGGCGCGCAATTTCCGGCCATGGCGACCGTTTGACGTTTGGCGCCAGTTGACTAAGTTAACCATGCACAATCCAAAAGGCTTGATGCACGGAGGACGCAGCGGTGGCTGCTCTGCCTCTCAATACAGCTAGTTAATGCATACGAGTAGAACGTATGTATTCATCACTTGACTCTCTGAATGGCATTGCATAAAAATCCATTTCCTTTGTATTCAACTTTCACCTGCTCGTTAACAATTGGAGAATATTTTCGTCGTTTGTCAATTATTCATGCACCCATCCTCATTTGGTAAATATACATATAACTGAAGTGTATGTTTTATATATTTTATTAAGCGTTGAATAACTCTTGTGCTATGTGCTCGAACATTTAAATTGTATTCACCTCAAACAAAACAAACACACTCGGCGTGGATATTGCCCCAAAACACGTTCAAACCACATTTTACCCATTAATGCCTCCAATGTCGCTTGGCTCGCAGGCAAATGCTTTTTTTTTGTTGGTCCAAATGAAAGCATTAAGTAAGCCATAATTGAATGACGTTTGCTAAGCCGACAAACACGGCTAATGTGTGCAATACTACACTGCAAAAAAAAGCTTGAGCCTTTTAAGTTTGCCTCTTTACTTTATACTCTTTACTCATTAAACCTATTAAGAGACGTTACATAGAGTAAAAGAAACTTAAACCTAACTTGTTTGTCTCGGTGTACTTGCCGCAGTTGTAGGCGTGCCACACAGAACTGTTGCAAGTGTTGGACAGCGCTGTGGTCATCAACACACACACATAGTTAAGTGTGTGTGCATGTAATCAATTATGCTTTTTATGTCAAATGCCAAATGGGAGATGGCTTTGTGATATGTGGGTATTGGCGCCGTGTTTTCTGGCAACGGCAACAGCCTAAGCAACAACAACAACAACAACATTATAAACATTTGTGCGTATTTATGAAATTACAAAGCAATAAACCGAAACGCGGCAGAGCAAATTTGTTGAATTTCACAATTTCATTTTAATTTCGCCGTTTTAAGTAACTTTTATTTTATTGGCTCATTTGCATATTTGTAGCCAACTCCCCTTGCCACGTTATAGCATCAATTTTGTGCACTATTTGGCGTGACCATCGTTATTATGAAGTCCTTTATCATCATCATCGTCATCGTCATGATGGCAGCTATTACTCTGTTGTTTTTTCTTCCTCTTATTAATTCCTCAACGCGTTCATCTTCATCTTCATGGCTTCGTAGCTTTGCCCAGGCTCTGAATAACGCTTTTGTTCAACTTCACGCCCTCTCTGTCACCCCTTTTTCTCTCTCTCTCTCTCTCTGTGTGTGTGTGTGTGTTGTGAATGTCGAACCTTTTAACCTTTTATCGCTTAAAATTATAGCAAATATTTTGAATCTCTGTCCTTCGCCGTTTCTCCGTCACGCTGCTCTGGCATAAAAATCTCATTTAGCCCGTTAGATAGCCCTTAGCCCTCTCTTCGTCTATCCGCCTTAGCCCTGTCATGTGACATGGCCATCGACCGTCAACGCCTTGCCCTGAACTGAACTATTAGCCCCGTTAACAAAATTAGCACACACATACGTGATGCTTTTTTGTTGTCTTGTTTTTGCTATCTTGAAATCGTAAGCGTTCTTTTCAGAATTTACTCCGTTCGAAGCTGGGGCATGCTAGCAGGACTTTAAGCAGCTTCCAGCTGACATCGCCTGTCAACTGTCGGTGAGCTACCCATGGCTACAGTGGGTCAAGGGCCTAGCCACTCTGCCACACTTGAGTGGTGGTGGTGGTGCTGCTGCTGCTGCTGGGGCATATACAATATAGCACCGCAACTAGACGTAAAGTTCAATTCAGCCAGGCACCCCTCGAGTGCATGTGCTCAAAGTGATCCCAGTGCCCAGTCAGACACTCGATATAATAGATGATTTAATGTACGAAGGCAGTTTTTCCCAACATCACGTATGTTTGTTTCTCTGTATGTGTGTGTGTGTGTGTGTTTCGGCACTTGAAACTGATAGCAAACACGCGCAAATATAAATTAGAAACGTTTTCCGACAGCTTTTCGACAGCTCCTCGACACTTCCACTTCCACTCTAACTATAAACCATTTCCACTTATACTGATAACTACTGATTGCTTTTCATTACAACCTTAAAGCGGCTTCGATTAAATCTACCAACTTGCACCACTGTGCGCTTAGCCGGGCCTATTCATGAAAATGTTGTGCAAGAAATGCGAACTTAAAATCTGTCGCTTGTTCTAGCTAGCTGGCCTCTGCTTTGACAAGGACAACGCAACGTGGCCAACGTGCAAAAACAAACATAAAACAGAAGAGTGAAGAAGAGTGAAGAGAGAGAGAGAGGGGGAAACAAAGCCCAAGTTGACGCTCAAATGTTTTTGTCATTAAGATTTTGCCACGTTGCCGCCAAAGACCCCATCGAACCCTCAAACCCATCGCTACCCAAACTGCCTGCACTGGGCTGTACGTACGCTCTGTCATTCTACGCTTTGTGCTAACGGATTTGTCAAAGGCATTAAGACGAAATCTCGCGCAAACTGGGCATCAATCATGACAACACACGCACACACGAACCAAGAGACAGGGAGCCGTGCAGCAGCAGGAGGAGCAGCACCAGCAGCAGGGCAAGGACAAGCCCAAGAACAGTGAACAGAGAACAGAGAATTGAGAACTGCGAACGAGCATACAAGGGGTTTGTATACCAGCAACAACAATAACAACAACAGAACAGGGCTCCTCGGCAAAAGTATCCTTCTTCTTTCAAGCAATGCATGTTTTTTTTTGGGATTTTTTATTTTTAACCACTCTGTCACTTTCTCGCTTGCTTTATCCTTGTCTATGTCTACCCATTGCCCACTGTATGTGTGTGTGTAGTGTTTTTAGTTTTGAGCGTTTCTGCCACACGCTTGAGCCAAGGTGAAAAAACTCATCTTTTAACCCATGCATCGGATTTGGCGAAAACAATCAACTTGGGATAAGCTCTTAATGAAATATTCAACTTTACGTCGTCATGCGGCTTCGTCACGTGTGTGTATGTGTGTGTGTGTGTGTGTGTTTAACGATACAATAGAATATAGATTATTTTTAATAGTTTATACCAAAGAAAATGAAAAGAATTTTTAGTTTTAGTTATAAGCTGCTTTCAAACTTAAGCAGAACAAAAGAGTTTATTCTATTGATTTCTCATTTTATTTAAATAGTTCAAGCAATAACGTTGCAATTTGTTGTTAACAAACGGCGGCTTAGTCTTGCGGGAAATTGTGCAGCCCTGGCAATTAGTGTGGCGGTATGTCGATAGGCTTGAACTAGCAGAAAAGTAATTAAACATTAAAAACAAGCTCAACTGTAACTCAATTTAATTTGATGTTTACTTAACTGAACAATTCACTGAACTTAAACAATACAAACAAATGTCCAAATTCATTTATTGAAAAAAATAAATCGTAGTGTTATCGATTAAATAATTAAATCAGCAATTTTAGTATTGCCAAAGCGATTACAAAATGTTTCCAAGGTTGAATTGCTTTGGTTTGTTCAGCGTTCGTTTGTCGTTCGATCAATCAGATTTGCAGCTTTATACTTGACTGACACGCAACTTGACGCAGGTATTATTCTGCTTTTGGTTGCTTTCCATTGTAGTTGTAGTTGCGGTTATTGTAGT
Source organism: Scaptomyza caliginosa (assembly GCA_035044725.1). NCBI lineage: Eukaryota > Metazoa > Arthropoda > Insecta > Diptera > Drosophilidae > Scaptomyza > Scaptomyza caliginosa. The sequence continues at coordinate 441,735 of JAWNNR010000756.1, read as the reverse complement.
TGTTGTTGTTGTTGTTGTTGTTGTTCGATGTTGCAGCGGCTTTCGGTATGCGGTCATTGTGGTCACCTCTGGGCGGATTTTTGCAGATTTACAGCGCTTAAATGGAAATTTTCAATTCGCTTTGACACTTTATAACAAACTTTGGTTTTTGCCAAAAACAAACCAAAGCAGACCAAACAACAAACAAACCTATGCGAATACACAGATCCTTTATGAACGCATCGATATAAGCTTTATGGTGAGCTTTAATGCCAGCACGCCTGTCAGACGCACTGCTTTTCACAATTTCACACTTCCCAACCCAATTCGTTTCAGCAGCACAAATTTCGCAAATGTTGTCAGCAGTTGCTGGCGTTCAGCTAACATAAACTACATATACTATATACAACAGAAAAAAAAAAAAAAACACACACACACACAACATACACATATTATGTATATGCTCATGTGTATGCTTTTGTGTTTGTGACTTCTTCTTCTTTTTTCTGGGGCTGGCAACTGTAGTTAAGGTGTTAAGCCAGGATCTGACAAAAGTCACAGCCAGCCATTTTGCGCTTCTCTATGCCTGTCTTGCTGTCCTCACCATTTCTGGCGAATAATGTCACGTTTTGCTTATTTAACATTTTGTTGATTTCGCGAATTGCGCTGCTGCTGCTTTGTCTTATTCAATCAGTGTTGGAAACTTTCGCAAAAAAAAAAGCTAAGCCAAAAACAGCTAGTTTTATGTGTGAATCATGTTCAAAAACTCAGACAAAGCTTACTTCTCGAACAATTGAATCTAAATGGTTTTTCTTAAAAATAAGGTTAGCTTGTTAGCGCCAGTGGATAAGGTGGCAACGCGATTTAAGCTGCGCTCGCTCCAAGGCGCTGCCAACTTAACAACAAAGCGCAGCCAACTTAACTTTGAAGCGCAAACAGTTGAAAAGCGAAATCGGCACACTGATTTATACTTAGTAAATTTGATTAAAGATCAAAGATGACAACACGCGAATTCGTTGGGCTTACAGATATGGTGCGTAAGCAATATATGGGCTATTTGGAGCGTCAATTGCAGGAGAACGTTAACGTTTGGGCAGCCAAGTCACAAAATCATCACAAGCCAACGGCCTGGGCATGCATTGGGCCGAGTGTCAAGGTACTGGAGCGGCATGCAATTGAAGCCTGCCAGCCAGCGGAGCTGTATCAGCGTGCCATGCTTAAGATGATTGCTGTTGTGCGGCGCAGTACGCAGGAATGCCGACTGGCTGATGCTCTCTTTGACCAAATGAAGCGACCGAAACTTAACGATGATGTTGAGGAAAACTTCAAAAGGCAGCTGGCGGATAAGTCAACACAAACGGAGGACAACGAAAGCAAGCTTGCGCTGAAACAGAAAATTGAATTGTTTCAATTGCAGTTGGCCGAAAGAGAATTGAATGAGCAACAACAGCCAACAACAACAATGTCCGACGCAGAGGATGAAGTTGCTATGGAGTTGGAAAAGTTGTTTGCCGATGAGCCCATCGATTTAAGTGCTGTATTTGGCGTTGATGTTAAAATGGTTATTGAACCAAAGCCCAGTGCCCCGGCAGAGGAGCAAATAATGCGATCGGCAGCTACTACGCCATATTTAGCAGCTACTCAAGCTCAAGCAAAGGATTCGCCAAAACTGCGCAACAGTACCTGGCCCTGCGAACTGTATGCACACAGGCGCCGCCTGAGCGCATGTTTGGTGCGTAAACTGGATGCGGATTGGCGCTGTGAGGATGCCTTGCGTTACAAATTCCATATGCTTTTCGGCGAGGATAGTGACGATGAGTTTGCCATGCACATATCAAGTCCCACTATCGATCTTGCCGATGAAGTGCTGCTCTCCAGCTGCATGCTACGCATAAGCCCCTGGATTGTGCAGCACTTGATGCCGGCGCTGAATCAGGGCCTGATTGCCAATCGTTTGCTCTTCAAGCAGCTGGCCAAAATGCTGACCCGCAGCATTGTGCTAATCAATCCGTATGCAAGCGAACATCAGATCAAGCAGGTCGTTGAGCATATGTTCAGCACTCAAGCTCGAGGTGTTCAAAATGACAATGATTTGAAAACGTTGCCGCCTGTGGTTTTGGATGCTTTCAAAACTTAAACCATTTAACTTTTATAAAAAATAAAGTCTACCAAATACAATCCCCAATACCACATTTTCTACCTTCTGTTAACCCTGAGCCCTTAAGCAAGCACCAGCCATCCATTTTATTTTTATTTTTCGATAGCCACATGGCGCATTTAAAATGTTGCTTAAATACATTTGCATGTTGCATGCCGCACTTGCGGCGCCAGAGTCAAAGTTTTGGCCAAGTTTTCTTAAGGTGGCTAAAACGGATTTACCACCAGCAGCAGCAGTTGCCAGCAAAGAAAGAGACCGAAGAGTAAACTGAAGTCAGGCCATGTATACTCATTCCATGCAGCTTTTCGGACTAAACAATGAACTTTTTAAGCGCCTCCTGTGGCTTGCCGCACCACTGAATACATGTGTGTGTGTGCGTGTGTGTGCGGCTGCTGCCAAGTGCTATAAAGAGGCAATCGAGCGGCATTTCTTGGCCAAAATTCCGATGTGTGCCATGTGCGTTATGCTTGGTACCTTTCACTCTTTTAATTTTCGTTACATTCTGGTTTTCATATCTTTCGACTCGTTTTCGTTTCTTTTGCGCTCTCCGGCAAATTGCGTTTGCACACACATATATATATACAAATACGCACACAGCAGCAACAGCAGCAACGGCAGCAACAACAACAACAGTAAATGTTATGGCCAGGACAATCAAAAGTGGCAACCACAAGTCGAAAAAATAAAAATAAAAATAAAAACAAGAAAACCAAAAAAAAGAAAACAGAAAACGGCAGTTGTCCAGCGGCAAAACAGTCTACGAAATGAAGGAAAAGCTGGAAAAGAAGCAATAAGAAGAGAAAAAGAATGCGGGGAGGAGGGCTTGGGGGTGGCTGAATTGGACAGCTGGCTAGCTGGTATAAAATGGAATGGTGTTTTGCATTGGGCGCACTTACTCGTCTGGCCGGTAATTTGATCATTTGTTGTTGCTGTTGTTGGTCCATACACAAGGCACTAAGAGTCGCACACACACACACACACACACACACACAGACATGCGAACAATAAATAACTCAATTGCAAGCTATTTGCTTGAAAAGTTTTAGCCAGCTGGGCAGCGAACTGACTTTTCTAGCCTAAAATCGCCGCCGTGGTTGTTGTTATAGTTGTTGTTGTTACTTGCTGTTAGACGTTTGGTTGGCCATGCAAAATAGTTGAAAAATTTAAATAATGCCTGGCAACGTTGTAAGGCAAATAATTCATTAAAAGAATATCAAGTGTTAAAATTCACACAATTTATAAAATACAAAAGGAAAAGCGCCAATGGCCAAGTTCCCTTTCTCCTCTTCTTATCGCATATGTGTGTGTGTGTAAGTTGTGGCCTTCATTTGCACTTCGGGGCATTTGTACACACAATATTTGTATTTTTTTTGTTTTTTTTTTGTGCGGACCATTGGCCGGAAAACTTTTGCGCATTGCGAAACGTTTTTCCCCAGCAATGGTAATTGAGAATTAAGTGCCGAAAGAGAAGTACGTTGATGCTGTTATCGATAAGCTCTGTGGTGTAGCTCTGCTGGCCCTAAACACAACAAGGGATAATGGATTTAGACAGTGAGCGAGAAGGCGAGAGAGAGAAAAAAGCAGATCTCTAATCTAGTGATACTTATGGACGTCTTTATGATTGTAATTGAACAAAAGCGAATTGTACGGGACAAGCAGTGAAGGAAAATCGATATATTTATATGTATATCGATAGACAAAGTAAACGCTAAAAGTTATAATCACTTATAGGAAAAGAGAAAGAAAAAGAGAGGGAGACAAACAAATAGATAGCCGTGTTTATTGGGCAATAAAATGATAGTTTGACCAGAGCCAACAACAATATTATAACATATTTCACGTTGTGCCAGTCGTTTGACAAATTTAAGCACAAATCTGTGCATACAAATGTGCAGCAAATCGGCAACCGAATCAATGGCAGCGCCAGTCGCCGGGCTAAAGGCAAGAGCAGTGGGCGGTTGGCGGATGGCAAAAAGAAAATGCCAAAGGACAAATAGATAGATGAACACAAAGTACTGAAAATGTGAGAAAAGTACTCGACGCTCGATGCTCGATGCTCGATGCTCAATGGTCGATGTTAGCAGTCGCAGTGTGTAAGTATGTAATATATAGTTGAATACTTGGGCACTTTGGCTGCCGGTAGTCGCTAGTCATTGCTATTTGCATTCGGTATGTGCAAATGCGATGATATCGCGACGCTGTCTGAATGTGACACGTACATGTGCTAATTCAAACACACACACAGAGAGAGAGAGAGAGAGAGAGAGAGAGAGAGAGAACGTATGGTTGGTATTTCAGTTAGTCAGTAACTGAAATTCAGACACGTAAACATATGGGTGTAAAAGAAATGAGCGCACATTGCGCATACGACACGTTGCACATATGAAATTATACATCTTATTATTATTATTATTATTTTTATTATATATTATGCATATGCATATATACGTAATGCGACAAGCAGCCTTTACAACTATTAATATTATTTTAGCTACGATCAAGATTGTTATGTTCTTCTACTTGTTATTGGTTTGTAAAGGTAAGCCGTAAAGCTTTGATGTGATTTGTTTTTTTTTATATTTCTATTGATATTATTAACTTTTTTCCAACATATATTTTTTCATTGCAATTTCTTAGGGATATGACCATAATTCTGCTATAAACCAAGCGCTCATACATATAATCTTCAGCAATATTTTTCTTATTATTTTTCTCCATCTTGGCTTAGCTTGCAATTGCATTCCAATTGCATCCCTTTAACAACTGTTGGCATGATGAGGTCATTAATTTGCTGCCTGTCGACGATACCTGCTCGTATTTTTCTCATCACCTGTCCGACTATCGATTGCAAATAGTACCACCGTCATACATATATTGGTGTGTGTAATCATCATTGCTGGTTACACACACTACGAGTCGCTATCTCAGAATTTTCCTCTCCTTTATCTGCTTTAAATGAATTTTATTTGTCGGTTCGTGTGTGTGTGTGTGTGTGTGTGTGTGCGGCGGCACATGACAAATGTGATGAGCGCCTAAAGAGGAAGACGCCTCATCTATTCAAGCTGTCTTGAGTCCATCTTCCTGCTCTCCACTGTCCCCACCAGATAGCTTTAGTTGCCTGACGTAGTTTCGTTTCTTTTCGTTGCGTTGCGTTGCGTTACTGCGTTTCGCCTAATGCTGGAACGTGAGCGCACGTTTCACGTCGCAAGTTGCTAAGAATTGAGTATACGACATGTTGTACGCCATTGTCGTCCACCCTATTCTCACTTTGCTATATAAGCACTGCCTGCACAGCTGAGGCACTTGGCAATACGCCAGTCTCCCTCTCTAGTTCTTTACTTACCTCGCCTCTGTCTCGTTCTGTCTGCCGTTGGCTCGCATTAATTATTGTAATTACAAATTTTTCAGGCTCTCCCAAGTTGGCATTTAAGTAACTTTGGCTTTTCAATTTTGACTCTGCGACCATTCAGCAGACAGCAACTGTAGTTTATTATGTGCATATATACCCTAGGCTCATTTACGCGAGCAGGCATATTAGCTAGGGAATAGCTATAGCTATAGCTAAGGTTAAGACTTTTCTACAAGGGTATTTGCTAGTCGCCTGTGGCATGTGTCACACATGTTTTTATTTGCAATTTAATTTTGCTGCCTGATTTTAACTTGATGTCAAATTAACCCATGAAGCACCGCACACACACAGGAGCACGAGCACGAGCACGAACACAAACACAAGCCGCGAGTCTCGAGTCCCGAGTCTGTCAAACAATGTTGCAAGCACATTTCGATCAACTTGGCAGCAGCAAACGAGGTTGTCGCTTTTGTTTGTTGTTGCTGCTGCTGTTGTTGTAGACGCTCAAATTTCAAATTGCTTACTTAAAGCAATAAAGACACAGCAACACTCAAACACTTAAACAAACACACACACACATACCTACATCCATGAAGAAGCACTCAGCCAAAAACTGCGCCCAATAATGCATAAAAAACGATAGAGAGAGAGAGTGAGCGGGCAATGGCGGGAGGGAAAGAAATGAAAGCAAAGTAAAAAGCAAATGACAACAAACATGTACGAAAATGTGAACTGAGAAACAGCGCTGAGTGGCGGCAGTCAGCGTTTTGTTCTTGCTTCTGCTCTTGTTCTTCTTATTCTTCTTCAAGCTGCTCTTGTTGATGTTGACGAAATTTGAAGTCGCTTCCGTCAACGTGTTTCGTTGTCGTTACCCTAACTCAAGGCACAGTCCAATGCCATATTCCTTTGCCCCCTCTTATCGTCCCCGTCTCACCCTGTTGCTCTCACTCTCTATGTGTCTTCCCGTCGTTATTTCATTCTCAGTTTTAGTCTCTCTGGCTTAGCTGTGGTGTTGGCCTTAATGTCGTTGCCTGTTTTACAGTTGGCTTTCGGCGCTTGCTCGTTTTTTGGCCACTTTTTGGACAACTTTCTTATGCTGTTTATATAATAAATGCTGCTACGATTTCGGCTCTTGCTCTCTTTGTCGTTGTTGTTGTTGCTGTTGCTGTTGATGCAGCGCGTAAATATTGTTTTAAATTTCGTAGAGGCCGGCAGCAAAAGTGAAAATGTATCTTAAGACACAAGGCACAAAACCTAAGACAGAAGACAAAGCCAAAGTTAAAAGACAAAACATTTAAAGAAGCCCGTAGATAAATGAACTTGGTTAACAGTGCGTATGTGTGTTGTTGCTATTTCTCTTCTGTTTTGTGGGCCAACGTTACGATTGGGCGGTGGGTGGGTGGGTGGGTGGTGCGTGTGCCAGCAGTTAATAGTCTACAAGGAAAAAGCTGGCAGGGGTAAGTAAAACTTTTTGATTTGTGTCTGTAGAACACACACCAAAACACACACACACACACGTGAAAGTAACAACTTTCATTTGAATTTTGTTTAGGGTATGAGGCAAAAGAGAACAGAATTTTGTGGTACTAAAAGCCACAACTAGTATATTATACAAAAAACCAAAAAAAAAAAACCAAAAAACATGAGTTTGGATTTAACACAAGAGAAAGAGTAGAGAGAGAGAGAGAGAGTGGAGGGGTAGTGTAAAAAAATATATGTACATACTTGATTTGGGACTAAATCGTATGCCATTGGCTAAATTTAATATCACTGTCGCTTAGAATCTACTTAGACAGACAGCTTTATCGACGCGACTATTGATGCTCTCAAAAGCCAAAAACATATATTTGCATAACTTTATTATGCCATTTGATACAGTTCGGCTGTACACATGGCAAACGAGGGCGTATGTCATTAAATTAAACAGATTAGCCATAGAAACAAGAGCACAACGACGCTGCAATACTCTCTCCATCCCTCTCTCTATCTCTCTCTCTCTCTGTTTAAGCCAAATATACTTTATCTAAGTATTAAATGTGTGCTGGCACTTAATGTGCATTTGGGTTTTGGTTTTGGGCAAAAGGTCTTGTGACATGCAGACATGCAATGCCATAGGTTAAGATCTAGCATTAATATCCTTTGTGTGTGTGCCTCCTGTGTACACACAAAAACACACTCAAACACATGAATATATATATATATATATATATATAGGATGCCGTGGCAGAGTTCAGGACGCAGCGCATAACAATTTCGCTTGACAAGAGTATAAAAAGTGGCAAACACCAACGAGAGTAGGACAAGTCAAAACATTTCCCTCGCACACACACACACACGCACACACAGGGGTGTGGTGAGAGGGGGGCAGGCCTTTTGTTTTCTAAAGCTTATCTTCATAATGTGAACGTCGCCGCTGCCGTCTCTCGTGCTCATTGTATACAAGTAAGTAACTGATATCAGGCAACAACTTTTGCCACAGCTAGCACACATACTCACACACACACACACACACACACACACACACACACACACACACACACACAAATAAGCAGAGAAAAACAATCACACATATACACACCAGCAAAAGTAGCTAAAAATGTTCACATGTGCTTGCACACAATTTTGTAGCATACTTTTGTGCGCCAGCAACTTTAATAAAACGCCAAAGCCCAAAAACTTTCGTTTAACAGTCTGATAACATGCCTGCATCATAGAAACACATACACCAACCTATGTTTATATATATATATGTATATATATATATATTTAGTCATTATATACATGTAGCTGCATCGGACAACGCATTTTACAGCTAGCCAACATTCCTTTTAACCCACATCTCGTGTCCACCACATCCATAGATTTTAGCATAGACTTTTTGTAACGTATGTGTGATTAGCGCTAAATGGCTTTATCATTGCCCCAACGCTGTTGCTGCCACATCTATCTCTCTACCACTCTCTACCAAAGTGTTTTTTTGAAATGTGTCTGTGCCATGCTTTTAAGTTTTGCCTTCACTTTGCTTCCATGTTACTTTTTTTGCTTTTGATTTGTGCCAATTTGGTGCAGCTGCAAATTGCTACATGTGACATGGGGCACAGCCATTGGTCACTTGATGCTCGTTGCTGCTTGTTGGCAAGCAACAAGGTTATATGCTTAGAGAGAGAGAGAGAGAGAATTTAACATATTTATTTCACTCTAATTGCCAATTGACAATAACTTTTGATGAATTCCAAAATTCCTCAAATAAATACCAAAAACTACAAGAAAAGATTTATGAATTGCGGTTTTTCCACAAGAAATAACATATCAAAGACATACAATTTCAATATTCATTACAAAGCAATTGTTTTTTTTAATAATCAATCACTTTTGTTTGGTTTTATTTATTTGCTAACTAACTTTTTATTAAACATTCCTGTTTCAGCATATTTTTAATAAAATTGTTTCTCTTTAACGTTAGCTACTTGAATGTCTATTAAAAAATAAATACCTAAAATAACTAAATGTTCAACTTCTATGATATTAGCTTCTACTGCTGACTGCTGGCTGCTGGCAGAGAAGCTTAGACTAAGGCGATTCAAATGAAATAGTGGGGAAACCTCACAAGATGCCTGAAAGTTTTATGCAGAAAATCACAAGCCGCTAAACAATGCAACAGAAGCAGCAGCAGCAGCACCAGCTGAAGCGGCTTACTTTGTATATATATATATATATGTTTTAACATCTATAGATGCATGAAGGCACGCACTCTGCGGCATAGTTGTGGCTGCCACACCTACTCCACTCACCCTATACCCCTTGGGCATTGTGCGCACCTAAAACCCAACTCTGTGCCCAGACTTTTCTTTAGTTTGACGGACTTGGCGCCTAAGGAATGCTGCCGTTTGCAAACTTTACGCAAAAGTTGGTGTGAGAGGGGTGTGTTGGTGTAGAACGGTGGTACTAAGAGTGTTGGCATTCAGTCAGCTTAGTGTTGCAAACAAAAGCCGTCACAAGTTGCAACAAGCGACAGCAAACAAAAGCACAGGACAACAGGTAGACGGCCGACGGACGGAAGTAGGAGTGGGGTTGGGGATGATTTTAAGAGTCAGCCGCTTTGCGAGCGCAACGGCAACAGTGGCAGTGGCAGCATTAGCCACTTGCATCACTTAGGAAATTGAATTTGCCAAACCCAAAATGCCAAGCATTTGCTCAGTTCAGCCTGCAGCTGGAGCAATGGGGTGGTGTTGGGTGGTGTGGGTTGGGTGTCGGCTCAGAATGCGTACGAACGAACAAGTTGCAAACTTTAAACGCTTCCAATTTTTTATGTTCTCTATTTTTTATTTTGGCTGCCTTGAATGCCGCTTGTCGTTGCAACTTGCTGATAAGGCAAAAAACTGGAGAATGCGACACTTTCAACTCTGGCCCCAAATGCTGACCAGGCAAGGCAGCAGAGGGGTGCGATGGAGGGAGATATGCCACATCAAAAGTCACTCAGCGCCACGTTGCAACGGAAAATTATTTTAAAACCGACTTCAAGTTTTGGATGTGGGCGTGTTTGCCAGGGGACAAGTTTTTTTTTTTCTTTTTTGGTGGGTTTTTAATTGGTGAAGGGCTTTCCTGCGGATGGGATTTTCAAAGGGGCGCACTACGTGCCGTTCGGAGCTTGCCACGCACTGTGGCACTGTGGCAAGTGTCGCGTTGATTAATTCCCTTTTTTGAGTGCGCATTAAAATTGTGTTTATTATTTTTTTTTATTATATTAAGTGCTTGCGTTTGACTTTCATATTAAAACCCTTGCAGCAAATGCAAAGTTCAACAGCGAAATGTTGCACTGCCGATAAGTGTGTGGCAGCAGTATGGGCGATAGCTAATCTATCGATAACGCACGAATATGGTCACACTGTTTTGGCCAACAGCAATTCAACTCACTCTTAGAATTCTTTAACTATTATTGTTAAGGTTATGTTATGTTCCAATGCTATTGTTGCAGGAAACAGCTCGAGACTCTCGTGCCAGCGACCTTTGTTTCGGGCACTCCACTTGGTGGCACTTCTCATTGAGTACATGCCACAATGTGTATTTACATAAATGTGTTTAGTGCCAATATATGTGTATCTTTGCCATTTGATTATTGTGATAAACGATTATGGTTTAAATGAAGTTGCATATAGCATTGAAATATTATTATCGGTACTTTTATTCAAGTTCCGCATCACGAATAAATCAATAACATATTCGTATGATATAATAAAGTTAAGTATTGTCGAATTTCAACAAATTAAGCCAGAACTTACCCTACTACGCCACTTTCTAACTTTCCTATCAGATGCTGTAATATAATCACGACTTAATGGTTTTTAAGCTAGCTACTGCTAGATACATTTCCATACGTCAATATACATGTGTGCATGTTACGTAAAACTCTGTTAAAATGCGCAACTCTTTGGAAGCAATACGTTTGGATGAGCTTATGCAAGAAAAGCGTGGCAAGCGCTGCAATGGCACTGTGATTGATTTCTGCTGTTGCAAGGCCAAGCACGCAGCTGCTGCCAGGCTGCTGCCAGCGCTCAAGGACACCAACCAGCCCCAGCCCCAGCCCCAGCCCCAGCACCACTTCAAATTGGCGGCCAGGCATGCACGTGCGAACGAGTGGGAGAGCTTGTCAGAGTTGTCGACTTGGCTAATTGGACGCTTAACAACATGGCAGGCTGGCTGGCAACAGCAGTGGGCGGATGCTGGGCGTGGGGGGTGGGGCCTGGGGCATAACTTTATTGCCAGTCAATAGGCGGCCAAAAGCGGCACAAATAAGTATGCTAAGCTCTTCGGGCAGCAAAAAGTAATTATTTTTGATTAATGACCGACGACCCAAGCGCTGCTGCATCAAGAGTCATATTTCCTTTCCAACCATCTTCCCCTGCCACAAAGCACCCTTTGGTACCTTCGCTGCTGGTCCACGTCATTTGCGAACGATGTCAACGCATGCATAAAACATGCGCCCAATACCTTTCCAGCCCCCCTTTCGCCATCCTTTCGTTCGGAGTGCCGCGTGCAGACCCCAAACAACTTACGACAGACAACAGAACACGCGACACAGAACTTACAACTATGCAAATTGCGCGCTTTTAGCCTGGCACAAAGCAAAGCCAGCCTGCCAGCCAGCCAGCCAGCCAGCCAGCCAAGTAGTGGAACGGGCGATGGAGCGCTACAAATATTCATAAGTGCCAGGTAGAGACGCAAGCAACAACAACAACAGCAACAGCAAGAAGCGGAAGTTGCTGTCGCATTATGAATTACATACATAACACACACACACATACACAGAAAAGGAGAGAAAGATGTAGGGTGAATGTGTGTGTGTGTGTGTGCGTAATGTGACGATAGGCAGAAAACTATTTTAATTATTGTCGCATAAAATGCGGCAAACAAAGTTGCAAGTTGCAAATTCCATATAGCAACGCTTACAGCACAGCATATTAAGAGCTGGTTGCAACTTAAGCAATGCGCTAAAGTTGCAATTTGTTTTTTTTTTTTAAATTGAATGCAACTTCTATCAACTGAACGTAGTCATTATATTTAACCATCCAATGCAAGTATGCCATAAATAAATATAAGATCTGGATGATTTAATAACTACTTTTCCTAACCCAAGAACCTGCCAGAAGTCCTTTTTTTGGGGGGGGGGGTGTTAATAAGTTAAGATATCTTTCGGTTAAGCACTGAAATCAACGAAAACGAATTATTCACAAATTATTCAAAAGATAATTTGCAGATACCGTGCACAACTTAGTGCGTCAGTGGATAGATATGTGGGTGGGTTTGGTTGGTTGTGTGTGTGTGTGTGGGCTTGTTTGCGTACGTGCGTTCATTTTATGTGACGTCAATGTAAAATTTGCTTGCTTATCTGCTCAGTGCTGCAGTTTAACACAATAGTGAATCGTGAATCGTATATCGTGTATTGAAAGCGTGGGTTGATGACCATATTCTGTAGTGAACGTTTGCTGCTGACGTTGCTGACATTTTCCTTACTTGTAATGCAATAGAAGTTGGCATATTAAGCAGTAAATGTTAAGCATTAAAGCATCTAGTAAAACCAAATGAAATGCCATAAATTTACGATAGATGCATGTTTTAGGGCTGTACAAATTGTTGTAAATGTATGTGAAAGGGAAGTAAGATCATGAATAAAAATCAAACGAATGTGGCATAGTAATAACGAATAACGGAACGAGACTGCAAAATGACATTTGATCGATAAGAAAGATTAAACAGCAAACCACGCTGCTCCACACCCCACTCCCTCCCACCCACCACATTTGAGTGTAGAGTGGGCTGCTTGGATGCAGAGCTTGATACAAACTGTTGTGCTATGAGTGATATACGAGTTCTCTGCACCTGTGTGCGTGTGTGTGTATGTCAGCTAGCTGAAAGGTAGCTCAGAAAAGTCCCCGTTAGCTGGCAAAAGTAAATAATAACCCAACTAAATTGAATTTTGCAAACACATTTCGTTCAAAGTTTTGCATATGCTAACTGCCACGCTAAAGTTGGCTTTCTTTTTTTTTTAATGCGTCTGCAATACCCTGCAATACGTTTACCTATATAAAAAAGTCTAGTTCGAATATTTTTCTATCTTTGCTGTTTTCTGTCTCATTTTTTTTTAGCTTTATCTATTGTTGTTGTTGGTTGATATATTCGCATGCAAATGTTGCTGGTCAGCTGAATTTGTGGAAGCACTTGGTCAGCAATTGTACTCCTTCGAATAGTTGGTCTTAAAGCAACCCAATCTTGCCACAAAATTCAAAGCAATTTCATATATAAACATATGCCAAATGCCATATGGCATCAGCCAACGACCATGTTGGTGGCGGCGTTGGGTAGGTCTCGTAGGTGGGTTAGGTCGCCAGGGAGCGGGAGGAGACCAGAGGAAAGTTGGTACCGCTGACAGCTCCCCAAGCAATTGGCGGCTTGGCTGCTTAAAAATTCAAGCGGATGCCAAAAGAAAAATGCGTGAACAGCAAATGAGTCGCACCTGCCATGAATGGTCGGAGTGAAAGGGCAAGTGCCAGTGAATAAATGCATGAAATGAATGATTAAATAACTGGAATGACTAACTGCGGTGCTTAGTCGTCGTCGTCTCAGACGGCGAACTGAACCGAACCAAACCAAACCGAACTGAACTGAACCTCGATTTTGTAAATTACCAGAACGAAGTAAAACGAAAATGAAGCAAAGCAAGGCAAGGCAAGGCGACTCAGCTGGAAATCATCAGGCAGCTCAGTTGGAATGGGCCAGGCAAAAAGGTGTGAAAATGCCAGCTTGAGAAGCACACGCACAACTTCAATGTGTACGTGTGTGTGTGTGTGTTTTTGGTTGTGCCACATGCCAGCAACATTAACAACAACAACGCAATGCCGCACATACAAACACACACACACAAAAGGCAGCGCAGCAAGTATGCTGTGGCAGCAGAAAGAGGCAGAAGGCCTGCCAGCCAAATGGCATTATCAAAATTTACATACAAGCATATCCTGATTATCCTTTAAGCATGAATTATTGAAAGCGTAAATACCGCCAGAGACGACACTTGGCAATGCCGTCGAGCTGCACAAACTGTAGCTCAAGCTGCTTTTACAATGCCAACAACTCACAGCAGCAACAGCAACAGCAACAACAGCAACAGCAACAAATCACTTTACAACAAAAATTGCGTGTTGTAAGTTGGTTGAGTTGTGCGAGTTGTTGGGGGCAAGGGGAAGGAGAAGCCTGGCAACAACGACGACGGCTTAATTTGCACATGACAAACCAAAAGACAAACTGTGAGACATTTGAATGAAGGTAGCATGACCTGGTCTCAAACTCAAGAGCAAGCGCACAAAGTGAAGGAATTCTAAAGTGGCAAACAGTCTAAAAGTGTACAGAAATAATGTATAAACAGGCCGAGTGCGTATGTTAAATGATGGCAACAATGACTACATAAAACACAGTCAGAGACAATTGAAAATGTTGCTGCTGCTGCTGCTGCTGCTGCTTTGCAAGTTAACGCATTGCAGATACCCTATAGTTTGTATTTTACCTTCTATGATATCGATTAGAATAAGGTTTTTGTTTTTTCTGAGGGCGACTGACGTAAGCACATCATTAAATATATCTGTTAAACTTAATAAAAAGGCAAACATCAATAACAAAACTGTATAATTCCATTATTATCCGCTTATAATTGTAGGATTATAGGTTCCTTTGGGTAAATTGTTTGTTAAAAGCTCTGTTCGAGTATCAGTTTAGCAATAGTTGCTTCTTAAAACCATAGCCCATTACTTTTCGCTTGCAAAAGAGTTGCCTCTGAAGAATTGGCCTGTTGTAGAAGAAAAAAAGAAAGATAAGAGAAAAAAGACGGGTGCTAAGTCTTTGAGCCAGCCAGATTGGTTTGAGTAGGTTCATTATTTGAAGGATCTGGCTAAAGTGCTACAGAGTGTATTGAAAGTTTTATGCTTAAATGTGCGACAGAGCTCGTCACCAAAGACAAGATGAGGTTCACATCCTATGCGGCTTAACGGTGCCACGCACACACACACACACACACGCACACACAGGGGTATAAAAGACAATCCGAAATCCACTCACTTGGATAAATATGTTTTCAACTGTTTGCATTCTCACATCCTGTACTCTCTCGCATGTGGTATTGTGTGCTAAAATCCTGTTAAAAGTTTGCCATAAATCCTATTTACATATTTCGTTTGCGTCCACAACTTTCTAGCTGCTCAAAGAGTTCAACAAGGCGCCGCCACGCCTACCTCCTTCAGCTAACTTCATCCACAAAGACAACCGTCAACCAGCCATCTTGCTAGTTACAAGTTTTGCTGGCCCATATCAATTGTTAAGGCAAATAAATCATAAGACTTCCTACCACAGGTCTGACTGCCAAACAACCCCTACCTGAACCTTTTTGACTTGTTTTTGTGTTTATGCTATTGTTATTTTTCTTGCTGTTGTTGTTGTTATTGTTGTTGTTGTTGCTGTTGACCTCGTTTTCAGTTCATTTCGGCTAAAAATTCTTGCTGCCACTGCTCCGTCGGTCTGCAGTGTTTCCTTCCTGTCATCCTTCCTGGCCACATCTAGAAGTAGCAGCAGGCGAAGCAGCGATTCAGCATTCGACTTCGATTAATGTTGCCAAACGGTCCAGCATTGTTCTCCCATCCTCCTCCCATCCCCCACACATCCCCCCCACACTTCACTTGTCGACCGCTTTCCGCTGTGTCTGTGGCTTTGCCCAACGATTTGTTTACCACACTGCCACACGAGACTTACTTAAAGACATTTGCGTAAAAGTAAAGTCATCAAGCCCAAGGCCTATACAGCATCTAGCTTCGATCCGTATCCTAATCCACCAGTGGGCGCATTTGTTATGCTAAAGATTCACTTTGCATACGCTTTTTGCTAGCAACTTTAGCCTTGGCCATATTTTTGAATAATTGCCGCTGCCGCTGCCGCTGCCGCTGCTCTGCCTTCTGATGCTTAGCTAAACGACTCCCGGCCTTTTTGTGGTATTGAAAATTGAAAATGCCTGCCACTGGCAGATGCCACATGCCTGCTTTGTCTCCTCGTATATGTATGTGTGTGTGTGTGTGTGTGTGTGGAGTCTTACAACTAATAAGGTATAGTGCCAATAAACTTATACATTTTTAAAATGTTACGCTAAAAAACAATGAAAATTGAATTAAAGGTTTAGAGTTCGACTCAAAGTACAAATACATATATATTTAATGTACATTTATATTAATTGTCAGATGTCAGTTGCAGACAATCTGCAGCCAGCGAGTGTAATTGTAATATGTATTGTTTGTTATTTGTTGTTGTTGTTGTCTTTCAATTCATATTTGGTTTATTTATTATTTGCTTCTTTTTTTTTTTGTATATTTTCAATTTGAATGTTGCCCAGAAACAGCAATGGGGCTGGGGCATAACTCAACTCAAACGCAGCAGCAGCGTCCCCAGTGATGTCTTTTGAAAATAAAATGTTGGGGCTTGTAAATCAAGTGCATGCTTTCCCTCCCCCTCCCCCTACCCCCTTGCGTTCCTCGCTGCTGCCACACGTCCCCTAAAGTACTCGGATGCTGAGGTTGTTTTTTGTGGCGTTGGCTCTGAAAAGCCTGCCACACACACTTTTTGGCCAGACTCAATTAGTTGCCATTTTTAGTTTTTGGTGTGTGGTTTGTTTTGTTTTCAGCTGCAGGCATTGAAATAAAATGCTCTATGCGTGTGTGGCATTTAGATGATGCTAGGTGGCAAGGGGCATGGGGCGATAAAAGTGGCCAACACAATTTGAGCAACTGTGTTGCAAGCTATTAAAACATTGCCTGGCCGTGGCAATTGAAGAGTTTCACTTGAAGACTCGCAAAAGCCTCACTTTCAATAGTGCCACATTGCGAGTACACACACACACACACACACACATATTTGTATATATGAGAGCCGCTTCGCAAAACAGAAGAAGCGTGTAGCTGCCACAGCTTTTGCCCCATGAGATGAGGTTGCGTGGTGCAGAGACGAGCCACTTAACAAGCAACAGACAACAGCAGCAACAGCGACAGCAACAGCAATAACAATAACCACAATAATAACAAGCAATAACAGTCAGAGACCACGAAGCTTGCATACTCTTACCTTTTGAGCACATAAGTTCGTACAAACTATATGGCGCTCGTTTGTGGCTCCTTCAGTTATATAATAGGCTGCTGCACAACTTGGTTAGGGCAAGGCAGCCGAACGAGGCGCAAAAGGATATTCTGGATATTGTTTTATTTTATTTGCACTCCTTTGGGCATTGTCTTCTTGTTGTTGTTGTTGGCCAATGTGGCCGTTTCGCATTTATTCGTTTTTTTTTTTTTTTGTGGTCGGTTGGGCAAGTGAAATGCACATTATGCTTATTATATATTTAAAATGTTGCCTCGTAAATGCCCGAGCTGACAAACAAACACACAGACACCAACACGTATACGCACTGTTAACACAGCAATGAAAATGAATACGACGTGTTTTTTTTTTCTTGTTTGCTGTAAAGTAACGAATTCATATATATATTTATATATATTAGTGATAAATTCCTAAAGTTGGCATAGTAAAGCGTCTCAAATACAAAGAACGCGTCGCAAATCTGAAAATACTTTCTGCGGCCTTTTGCGAGGCATTTTCAATGCTATTAAAAAGTTTCGCGAACAGGAAAACACCCAACAACAACAACAACAACAACAGCAGCAGCAGCTACAACAAGCAAAGTTAAAAGGAAAGAAAATTATGTATTTTATTATGATGATTTTTTTTTTATATTTTTTTTTGCCCACTTGATTTTTACGCATTTTGTGCGTTGAGTGCGGCTGGAAGCGCAAACACATTGTAAACCGCAACGGACCGAACAGAATGGGAAACAATTCCGTGCAAAATATCTCAGCGAGGGTTGCCCTTAAAGTAAGTTCTTTAAATTTAAGCAATATGAATTCAATCCAAGCTCTGTCTGACATTGTTCTTGAGACTAACGAATCAAGTTAAAACAAATATTCCATATTCAAAACAATGTTCCTTAAACATTGATGGCTGATTTATTATGTTAACCTGATTGGCTTGAACGTCTCTCGTAGCTGATACTGCTGTTGGCCATGTTATGCTAATTGCTACTAACAGGTAACAGCTACTCCTTCCATTTCTCTCTCTCTCTCTCTGTCTATGCTGCCTGCATGTCCTGCCACTCCTTCTTCCTAACCGCTCGTTCTCGTTCTCGTCGTCACACTTTACCTAGCAGTTTATCTGTTGTGGCCTCTATTCTGTTTCTGCCGCTGCTGCTTTTGATTTTATTTATTTTTATTGGACAGTGCGCGAGTGCTTTTCACACATTTTTCATTTTTTTCCCCACTCAACGTGTTTTTTATTTATTTATATGTGTGTGCTTTTGTTTTTTGGTTTTAATTGTTTTGTGTTGAAGCAATTAAAATGTTTATGAGTAAACAAATTTTCATATACAACAATAACAAGAAACTGCAATGAAATAATCATTAACAAAAAAGCAAGCGAAACACATTTCACTGAAAAATATAAACACAATGGAACAAAAAAACTGAAAAGGTGCTAATTGGTTAATTGTGCACGAGCTGGCTAGTAAAACAAGTTACAAACACATGTGTCTGTGGGTGGTTGTGTGTGTGGGTGTGTGTGGGTGTTGGTGTGTGTTTACTAATTGAACTCGTGCAAATAACAATAATCAAAGACTATGGCAAATATCTGCATTTGGTAAAATGCTAACCAAAGCTAAAACTGGAAAAGTCATTAAAATCTGTTTGTTTATTTTTATATCACAGAATGCTAGACATATGTTATAATTTATTTTGTATATTTAATGTATTAATGTCGATTAATTTATTAAAACCTTGGATGCATATTTTGAAACACCTGAGATATTAACTTGCTTTTGAACAAAGGTTAAAAGTTAGCTGCTAATGGTTTGCTTTTAATAAAAGTTTATAACCATTTAAACAAACAATTTATATAGTGTTTTTGTTGCACTTTGTATGTTCAGCACCAAAAGATAGGCTTCATATAAATTTGAAAAACTTTTATACAACAATATGTGCTGGCAACAACTTTATTAACAAAATTAGAATATACGCTGAAAGGGTATTGTAATAAAAACTAAATAAAAAAAAGCTGCTTGCTACCACACCAACCGCCCTTCCTCCCACCCTTGTACATTTGTGGCTCGTTGCTGGTTGTTGTCTTTGGGGCGTCAGCTGCTGCACTGCGGACAAAAGCATTGACACGCCCAAAAGAACAGAGTCCGAAGCAGCAGATTCCCAAATATGTAGCATATATATACATATATATATATATGCCACAGTCTAAGCTAGTTGTTAGTTTAAACTGATTTGCAGTGTTTGACATGGCCATAAAAAGCAACGAGCTTGAAGATGGCGCTGCTTTTAGAACTCAACCGGACTCAACCAACTCGTCTCGAGGGGCATGTCAGGAAGAAAGCAGGTCAGCAATGTTTTAAATGTGTTGTCTTCATTGCTTTCGCCTCTTGCCTTTTCCTGTTTGCGCCTCACACAAACACACACACACACACACACACACACACACACTCTCACAGGTGTGGGAAGGGGTGCTGACCGTGTGTTCTGTTGGCCATTTCACTAATCTCTTCATTTTGTTCATCGCTTGCAAACGGTTTTGGTTTTTTTTTTTTGTGTTTTTGTGTTTTTGTGTTTTTTGTCTCTACCATGTTTACAATTTATTTGGCTTGTTGTAGTTGCTTTTATGATTGTTGTTGTTGCCCATACGCCCCATTGTCTATGACCGTATTGATGCCTAAGCCGCCCTTTTGTTTGTCCAAAACGTGCAGCGTCTCTAATGCTAAGTTCACTCATTCATTTCGGGTACACAATACGTATCCAACACACAATACAACGACAACCAGGGACGCCAGAGACTGTGAGGGACACGCCCCAAAAACACTACCAGCCCATTTTGTTTTTGCAATAGGAAGGGGGAATGGGAAATGGGGAATGGGGGAATATTATGCCTGTGCACGTCTGCCAAATGGCTGCTTGTGTTGTGTATCGTTGAACGCGTTGGCACGGCCCAGGGCTGGGTTGGGCCAACAATTAAGTAAAACGATTAAAATGCAAAGTAGCCAACGCCATGGCCCTGCAAATTTGTTCTTGCCATATCTTTCAAAGAACAAATTTTCGAAACGACACACAGTACTATTAGATAAAGGAGGAAAACAAGCAAAGATTAGATTAGATAGAGCGGCACAATATGTTCCAAATAATAAATAGTTGCATTGTGGCAATGGCAAACTGTTGGCAGCCATTAGGCAATCCATTAAAAAGCATATTTTGTAAAAATTGTAGCCTGTTTTGGAGGCCATTAGTAAATGTATTTGATTGCAAGTGGATGTCGTTTGGGTCAATTCATGATTTAATCCGTTTCGTTTAATTTCCATGGACAAAACGTTACTTGGCTTTGTTGCTATTGTTATAACGGTCACAGTTTTCAGCTACCCTCTCCACTCCTCTCAACAGTGCCACACATATGAGCACACACACACACACACATACACACATATAGTTGCATTGTTGCAATGGTTTTGTTTGCTTCTGGCATTGTTGTTGCATTTAATTAAAACCCTAAAATGTAGGCACACGATTGCAGTTGGCAGAGTGGCTCGATAGGACGAGAATGCGGCGGGTTGCACAGGCGAATGATGTGTGGGTGTGCAAATTGTGTGTATGAGTGTGTGAGAGTGTGTGTGTGTGGTAAATTGGAAAGGCAACAACAGAAATAAATAAATGTGTCTAGAGCTGAATGCCGTTTTGGCAACCACAGCAACGACCAACGGCAAGAACCAAAAACAACGACAAGAAAACCAAGAAAACCAAAAAAACAACAACTTACTTAGCACCTCTCTCTCTCTCTCTCTCTCACCCACTCTCTGTTTGTTACTCACTCTTTTGGCTGTACGTAATTGCTCAAATTGTTGAGCAAACATTTTAACAGATTTTGCGAAAAAAAAGTTAAATGGTTTCAGCGCGAATCCCTCATTCAAAAAAATATTAAAGTAAAAAACGACCAAAATCCTCAAACAACATTAGCAAAATTCCAAGAAAGAACTGACCTAGACCACCAAGAGTTTCTGGTCTGCAAAGCTTAATGTTATATGGTTTGCATTTAGGCTTTTCCTCAGACTCATTAAAAAATTGAAAAACAATTTGAAATTTAAACGCTTTTATTGACAAAATATGTGCTATTATAGCTGTAAATAGTTTTATTAGCAATAAATTCAAAATAATTTACACATTTCTGCCAACAAAACGCAGATATCCAATTTCTCATGACATTTACAAGTCTTTTGTTGTAATAAGACATAAGTTGATGCTTACCTTGGCACAGAATGCTTTTTGAGAGCTGAAGTAGTAACAAGAGCGAAAAATCCGTTTTTCGTTTTTAGTTTATCGTTGACTTTTTTGCTCAAATCGTTGCAACGAGTTTTGTTTTAGTTTTAAATTGGTTTCTTTATTATTATTATTTTTCTTCGCTCTTTTTCTTCTTACTTGCCTGCTTACATGCATTTAGTTTTTCATTTTTCTAGTTGAATATTTCTTCAAATTGTGTGCACTATTTTTGTTGTTGTTTGGTTTTGCTTTTTCTTAATACAGTTTCCAACACACACACACAGTAAAAAAAAACCAGCAAGCGAACTTTATTGCCGAAAAAAAATAGTAAATTAATAAAAGAACGTATTAACAGAAAACCACACGAATTATTCAATTGTCTTTAGCACTTTTGAACTTTATTTATTTGTTTGGTGTTTTGCTTTGTGTGTTCTTTCTCTCTCTCTCTCTCTGCCTTTTACTTTGTGCGTTTTTACCAAATCTTTGGCAAGCAGACTAACTTTTTTCAATTTATAATATTTAAATATGGTTTTTTTTTTGTTTGTTTTTGCTTTTAAACTGAGTGCAACAAGTTGATCAATTAATTATTGGCTTGACAAACTAACAAACATGAATTGTGTGGCAAATTGTAGGTGTTGCTGCAAATTCGATTACGAAATTTTTGCTCTTGAATTCTTTTCTAAAACTGACTCACAATTGTCGCCCTATTATTATTGTTACTGTTGTTGTTGTTGGCTTTGCTCTTTATCTTTGCCTTGGCAGCTTTGTTAGCGCGACCTCCGCAATGACCGTGTAACAATTTTGCAGCTCAGCAGCAGCAGCCGCAGCAGCAGCAGCAACAACAACAAACAATGGCCAAGAAACGCGTGCGCGCCACAAAGTAGGCAACGACAACATTCGTGGCAATCAGACGACGCTTTAACGCACCAGCAGCAACAACAACAACAACAACATTAGCAACCAGCTGCCAAAATGCTGCGCGCCTTTTTTTCGCACTGTAAAATTTTGCTGTGAATTGCTTGGAAGCGTAACTTTTTTATTTTATTTTTTTGCCTATATATTTTTTTTTAACTGAGCAGCAGTTGCTAGTTTATTATTGCTGCCGTGCTGCTGCTGCTGCTGCTGCCGCAGTTATGTGCAATTTTATTGCCGCTCAGCGGCTGCAGCCCACACACAAAACTTATGTAAGCGTTTTGTGTGCGTTTTATTTTTGTTGTCTATTTTGCTTCTTTTTTTTTTGTTTTTTTTTTTTGCTATTTTCCAATTTTTTGTGCAGGCGATAAACGCTCTTGCCGCAGCTAAAGTCAGCCAAAAATAAGAGTTTGTTGTTGTTGGTGTTGGTGTTAGTGGGACGATTGCTGGTTATTAGCTGGTTGCTGCTGTTGCCGTTGCAATTACTGTTTGTTGTTGTCATAGGCAGCAGCAGCAGCAGCAGCAATTCATTCAAACTTACACAAAAAAAAAAATAGCTCAACGCAGCTGGCAGTCACACACTCACACGCACACGCACGCACACACACACACAAGCAGACACGGCCGCGGAGACAACGAGACAACGGCTACGACGACGACTACAACGACGACGACGACGACGACGACAGACAGCAATTGCTTGAACTGCGACTGCGATTGCTGCGACTCTCGCGTTTGTTTTCTCCTCAAAGCGAAACGCGTGCCGTCTGCGCTGAGTCCTGTTTCATACTATCCTGCAATAACTGATGCTGCTGTTGATGCTGCTGCTGCTGCTGTTGTTGATGATGATGCCAGTGTCGATGCTGCTGCTGCTGCTGCTGCTGCTTCTGCTAATGCTGCTGCGGCACAAGAATTTCCCCATTTTGTTGAGAGGGTCTCTGTTAAAATTTCCCTGGCATGCGCACACTGTCTGCAAGTCGTTTACAACAGCCAACCTGCAACGCTTCGTATACGTGATGTGGCTAATGTGGCGCATTGGTTACACTGTGCCAAGGACATTTTGTAGCCACACACATACGCATTAACACACAATCGTAAAAGTTAACAGCGCAACGCTAAAAGATCCCAAATTCGGTGTATTTATTTTTTTTGCGCGCGTCGATCCTTTAGTTGCTGCTGCTTTTAGCCACAATTAAGCGCATACTTGACCAAATCAATTTATTTATGAACATTTTCAATGCAATTCCCATTGCTGCTGCTGGCGTTGCTGTTATTGTTGCTGCACACGTGCCTGGCATTAATGCAAATGAGTTGAAACGCTGCTCGACTTGATGCCAAATTGAATTATGTTGAATGCCAAAAAGGTTAATGAAAGCGCTATGCCCTGCGCACAACCCGTCGGCCGAAATGCCCGCATCCTTTGTTGCTACTTGCCTTACCCACCGCCCACCGCCCACCGCCCCACGCCCCACGCTCCTCGCTCTTAAACTGAATTGTGGATGAGCTGTGCAGCACAGCAAGGAGCGTGCCCGGAGCTTGGATAGCCGCAACAAAACCGCACATAGATGTGCAATCTGCATTGTGGGTTGAGAGTTGAGAGTTGAGGGTTTGTGGGTTTTGAGGGTTCGAGGGTCCAGATGCGGTAGCCAACGTTGGACATGGCACGGTTGGCCAGTCCATGCAAATTGATGGCTTTTGTTGGACTTTACACTATCTTTGGCCGCACAGGTAAAAACTGATGCTGCGTTTGCTTCAATCGCAAATCGCATCCAAACAATATAAAACAGCCGATGTGGAAAATATTTTTGGTTTTTCCTCTACCAGAGTATTACCAGCAATTTACTGAAAGTTGTTGCTTAAATATTATTTAAAAATTAATTTTAATTTGTGTACGCAAATTAGTTATAAAACTAATTTTAAACCAAAATAATAATTAAATAATTATATTATGCTTTGAGTACATAAATTATTATTATTATTAAATATTTCCATAAAAATATCCTCATGATAGTTTTTAGCAATATAAAACTATGAAATAAATATATAAATAAAATACGAAAAATGTTAAAAACAAAAAGTTTTATTACAGGTTATATTGCGAACAGCGCAAGCCATTTCCGCCTGCAGCTGATTGCTGACCAAAGGCAAGCCAAGGCCTTGGCTAAAACTGAAAACGTTAAAGACACTGGCATCGTCTCCATTAGCGATCATTGCAAACTGACAGCTTAGCTTGTAACAGGTCTGCCCTTTTCATCCTAAAAAAAAACAACAAAAAAAAAACCCCTTCCCCAACAACACACTAACCCCAAAGCCCTTTCTTTGGCTGTCCGCTCCGCTTGGTCCTCTCTCATTTTGGCTGCTGGCTGTTGGCTGGCATTGTAAATGATTATTTATGTGCGCCTGCTTTGTGTCTGCGGTTTGTCTAACGAGGCACGAGCCACCAGGCATATTGTTTTAAAACAACAATAAGAGTCAGCTAGCCAGCCAGTTGGGGCCATGTGGAGACAGTCTCCATGGAGCATACCAAACAATAGCGATGGCGATGGCGATGGCGATGGCAATGGCAATGGGAATGGCGACAGCGAAACTTGACAACAATTAAATTAAATAAACTTGCTTAAAATGTTATGTAAATGCAGCGTGGCGCGACTAATTGAGTCGTCCCGCTGTCAACGAATCTCAACTTTTGTATCCAAATATCCCTTTTTTGTGAGCATCCTAAATATCAATACTCTCACCCTTCGGCTGCGTCTGGCCCGGCTATATGGCATAAATGATGGATGAACTTAATTTTTATTGTGCGACCTTGGAAAGACAAAGTCTTTTTACTCAACATAATCTTTACCGGCCCAAGCACAGCAACAACAACAACAAGAGCATTGGGCCTACGTTATTAACCGGAAGGGAAATATCAATCAGCATTTTACACTAGAATGCCTCAAAGATGGCTAAGAAGGCAAAGGCAGACAGCCAGACTGCCAAATGGGGAGGAGGTGGATGGCATGTGGCATGCAAAATGTCAAGAAAGACTATTCGTCTCATCATGTCACCTTCTCCTCGGTCTCCTCCAACCACTTGCCAAGACATTAAAACAAAACATTTTAATTAATTGAGGCGGACAATTTTTCGGCTTCTTGTTGTTGCTGTTGCCATTTTGGCTTTGGCTTTGGCTTTGGCTTTGACGGCTGCATGCTGCTGTCAACTGAAACTCTAAAAAGAGGCGCAGCTGCTGGCAAGTCAACGTTAACCCCTTCTTTTGCTTCAAGCGCTCAATGGGGCTCAAAACGATATGTATTGTGTGTGTATTTTATTTGTAAATGTGTTAACGATTAGACCTGATATCAGCTAGAAACTGGTGTGTAAATACTTTTCAAACTCAATTGGATAAGGTATTAACAGCACACAGGGCGTATGTGTATTAACAATAAACGCTGTCTGTTTTGCATCAGTCTTTGCATTTGCATAGCTATAATAAATAATACATCAATTAATTTGTTAAGTCTTAGCAGCTTTTGTCCGCAATCAAATGTTCTTTCAATTAAAACAGAGTATTATCCAATCGATATTCCGTATTGTGTTGTTTCCAAAGTACAAAAAAGATTTCAATTTTATACTCATTGCCATTGGCTTGACTTTAATGACCTTTCTGCAAGTGTGAGTGACTATGTATGTGTGTGTGTGTGTGCTGGTGTTGTTTTTATTACAAAAGAGCTGACTGCCTGACTGGCTGGCCGAAGCTCAGAAGCTGCAAATTGCGTGCGGCACAAGCGCAAGTTTCAAGGATGCCACTTACAGCCACTGACAGCTAACGATGTTGCCCAACGTCCTAACGTTCTATGCTGACACGCCTTCCGCACCGCCCTTGCCGCTGCCCCATTGCATAGACCTAACTAAAGATCAACACTCGAGCGAAAACTTTTGTCATTTACGCGCCAAATTTGTTGGCAACACCAACACCCACTAAGACCGAAGCTTGGATGGATGGTTAGACCTTTGCCCCGCCCCTATTGCTAGCCCCGCCTCTGCAACTCGCCTAGATGGTGCTCTGTCATAATTGAATTTTCACAACAAACGCCACGTTTGGAATTCTAAAACAAAATGTATAAAATACCAAATTCAACATCGATGCGATATAAAAATGCCACTATAGAATAATGGGCATAACGAGTTATTTGTCGATGTGAGAATCCTTATGGTAGATTGAAAATATGGGTGATTGAAGGGAAAACTTTCAACAAATACTTTTAATCGAATCAATTTTAATTGCGTTAAGCTGGATGACAAAGCGAATGTGCTCGGGTGGGGGGGGAAGGGCAAAATGAAGGCGCAACGATTTGGTTTCAAGATGAAAAAGTGTAAAATTAAATGAAAAATAAACAATGAACATGGCGCAGCGAATTGAATTGAAAACTCTAGCACTTGCCTTGCCTCTGGTCTAAAGGAGCGGGCATCACTTGCCGCATGGAAGCGGGCAGGAGGTGGAAGTGAGTATGAGAACGAACCAGGCGGATGAGTGGCTTCAAACTGGCCGCCATTGTGGAACATATCCAACACAGTGCCAAAGTCCGTTTGTCCAGTCCGGTTTTCATTTTTAACACACAAGACAGCTAAAAATGCTGACATGGTCAGGACGCGCTGAAGGTTTGTTGTGTGGCGCGGTGGCAAAGGGGAAAGTGGAAAGGAGGGGTTAGTAACTTTAGCTATTTGTATGAATTACAAGCGACAGACATTCTCAGCAACTCAGCACTCAGCACTCAGTGCTCAGTTCTATGCTTTATGCTATGCTATGTTGTTGTTGCTGTTGCTGTTGCTGTTGCTGTGCGGCGAGTACTATGCTATGCTGTGTGCGCCATTTCCGTTTCCGCTTTCCACTTGCTGGGTATTTAGTGTGCTCTGCTACCCCCACCATTCCACCTTCCTTCCTCTTTCTCTCTTTATCTGTCTCACTCTCTTGATTCGCTACAGCTCTACAGCTCTTCCCTAGTAATTGTTGTACTTCTGTACTTCGCTTGTACTTTCTGTTGTCGCAGTGATTTCGATTGTCGTTGTATTCGCAACACCCAGCCAACTGCCAACTGCCAACTGCCAACTGCCAACTGAGCACCACTGAGCCACCGCCATCTCTAGCAGCCGCCCATTCAGCCATCCGCCGCGTGTTTGACAAGGCAACGCGCATGCATGCAACCTAATTGAGTTTCGCTCGCAAAAAAAATAAAAAAAAAAAAACAGCGAAAGAAATTCAACAACATAATAAAAAATACATGAGAAAAGTAAAATAAAAGTATCTTATACGGGAGTAGTTGAAAAATTGGTAATGGGCTTTGAAACCAGCATGGCATGATTAAAAAATAAAGCATAACAAAAAAAAAAAAAGGTTATTACACAGCAAACGGAAGGTGTTCAACGTTAATGAATACCGCTAATCGTCACGCATTAAAATGCAGTTAAATGCTAAACACAGTGGAACATTTTTAATGAGAATAAACTTGAATATGAATTACAAATTGCCTGTAGATTTTAATAATTTCTAGCAGTGCAGTAACAGTTATATTAAAATTTAATTTAAATAAGAGTTAACTTTTTTTTGGTTGAGCAAAAGCAATTGTTTAAGTATCAGATTCCAGCCACTTGGCTTGTGGCTTGTGGCTTATGTCGTTAACGCAAGCATTTAATGCAAATCGTAAAACGTTTTCAGAATCAAATTCACATGGTCATAAACAGAAAGAGGACGCTGAACCAACCAAACAAAATCCCCATGCTTATCAATAGCCATAAAATGTGTGTGTCTGTGTGTGTATTGGGGTGTGTTTTTATACACACTTAATATTTATATCGATGCTGTGGCACATTGCTAATTGAAAGCCATAAAGTTGGAGGGCAACTAAAATATTGCGTTTCTCGCTACTTAAATGTAATGAAAACCTTATGAGCTTCAGGTGGCAATGCTGATAATGATAATGATAATGATGATTTCGCGCCTTGAACTTGAATTTTAACGAGCATTGTGATATCAATTTATAACATGACGGGCAGCTTATGTATGTGCAATGAGTCAGCATCTGTGATCAATGGCTTTGCTTGGGAAAAGCGTTAACCGAGAACAACGTAAAAGAAAACTTTGCACAAATAATTTGCCCAAGTCTCTAATGCCAAAGCAATAAAATGCCGCACACAAAGTCGAATAAATAAGGCGGCGAATGTTGGGAACAACAACGACATGAAGGACAAGCCGTGGGAGCGGACAACAACACGCGGAAGATGAAAGACGAAGCCCCAGAGAGACACTGAGCTGGACGTTGGGGAGAGAGCGTTAGAGGCAAAAGACTAAAGACATTTGATGCCAAGGAGTGAAAAGTCAGCCTGGCGGCAAATCGAACTGGGAGTTTCTCCTTTCAGCTGCGACAACGTTGAGTGTTGGCATTGAGGGAGCGTTCTGTTGGATGGCAGCAACAAACATGCAAACTGCCATTAAAAGTGACAAAATTACAGCAGCAACAATAACAACAACAACAATAGCAACAGCAATAAAGTGAACGATGAAGACCACAAAAAGTTCTATTCGGGCGTGTTAATCAAGCATTGAAAACAACCATACAGGAGAAAGGTTGCTAGCCAGAATTTACTACATACCATTGAAATGTGTGGCCTGAGCTCGAGGCGCTTACCTGTTGACACCCCAAAGCGACACCAAATGGCCCAAAGAAATCAACTTTCGCATTGGACCACACCAACATACATTGTACATTTTGTTTTGCAATAATAGATTGCAATTGACAAAGACGAACATTTTGCCCTTTAAAGTATGAAATAGAAAAGTGCGAGAATAGCTGAGCAAGTGTAATTTTTATTTTGTCTGCAGTATTGTTCACAACTTGATTAAGCTTTTATATAGTAAGCCTTATAAATTTAACAGTTCCATTTCTTTTTTTATAGCTTTTTTCTCTTGTCGAATCATTTTTATATTTAAGCAACTTACATTCAAATTGCCTGCTTAATTTCATAGATATGGTGATTTGCACAAAATCATGGATTCAACTGATTTATTTTGCATGATCATGTATATTTCTTATAAGTTAGATCCTTTGATTGGCATTAAGTTAAAATACGTATCTGAAACTGGTATTAAAGCGTCACAATGGAAAGTTTCTGGCAACGAAAACCAGCCCACTTTCCCCACCTTTGCCCTTAGCCATATGATCAGTCATGCAAATGGATCAATTGGCAGTAACTGCATTGGCAGCAAACGCTGTTAGCATCACAACATCATCATCAACTTTATCTTCATATGTTGATGGTCGTCGCTTGGCCCCACCTGCGGCCATGTCATTACTTCCCGAAGTGTCACTTATCACATGCACACCTACAGCTACAGCTACAGCTACAGCTACAGCTACAGCTACAGATATAGATACATATTCAGATATTGATATAGACGATGGGAAAGCAGGCAAACTGTGTAAAGTGATATCAAAGCAGCTGCACCAGAGGAACTACGCTATGTATTTTACATGAAGCAAGAACAACAACAAGCTAGTACAGTAGCTACTTGTCTGACAGACAGCGAAAACCCGGCAGGATAAAAGTTTTCTTTTTTTTTTCTTGTTCCCCCTCAGCTTTTCTGTTTTTCATTTTAGAGGGGAGTTTTTTTTTTTCTTGATGTTTTGGCTGATGTGCCACGCCTCCTGGTGTTTTGGGTAACAGGGCGACGTACAAATGAAAATAAATAAATAAATCAAAAGCATTTAATTTCATTTTGTAGGCGCGCGCAACGAGGCGTGGCAGTGAGGCGCTTCACACACGCGTCGTATACGTAATCGCAATCTGGCTAAAAGGAAAGCCGGAACTCTCGAAACTGAACTGAACTATTGGTAGGCCTCAATAGCAGCATGTTGTTCGGCATGCCGTTAGATAAGCCCAAAGACGACGGGGAAGGAAAAGCTTTACTTTACCACCAATTTGTTGTTCGTTGTTTTTGTTGTTCGTTGTTGTTGTTGTTGTTGGCCTTTGTGTCAACTTGAGAGCTGCTGCAAAGAAACCATGTGGCAATGTCAAGAACAGACTTGTGTCGCTCTCTGTGTGTGTTAGTGTGTGTGTGCGTGTGTGCGTGGCGCACGTGCCACAGCTGAAAATGTTGTTTGGCCATCTTCTTTCAGGTGGCAATTTATTTATTGGAAACCGTTTGGACCAACTTCATATATATAAAGACAATTTAAAGCTGCGTTTTGCATTTGCATTTACAAAAGCAGCTGCAAGAAAAATGAACTTTCACGAATGACAAAGATAAATGATCATAAAGCAAGTGCAAAACTGACCCAAAGCCAAACGCAAAAAGGGCTGAACAAAAATAGCCACCAAGCCGAAAGATTTGATTTATTTGTTGAATGCAATGACTCCGAAACACAATATAAGCTATATTAAGTGCATAAAAGTTTCGCTATTGGACCTGATACTCTGGCCAAAAGCAGCTGTTTCAGCCTTCTTTTGTGCTAGTTACGAATATTTTGTCGATGAATTGCATACAAACCTACATATGACAACCAGCTTGTTAATGCCAATTGGCAACTTTTGTGATACGCACACACAAACACACACACACACACTAACACATTCAACGATGATGTGCTAGAACTAGTCGAATCCAAACCCAAAATTGTGCTACTCCCTTCTGCGCTCCTTTCCACACATCTTCGATAGACTTTTTGCAAGCTGTTTATTTGACTGACTGACTGAATGACTGAATGGCTGTGTGGCTACTTGACAGGAGTCGAGCTATTTCGGGTTGAGGCATCATTGCAAGTATCAATGTATGTATATGTCTCTTGACTTTTGACAACTCTCCCAACTCCCCAACAACAACTGGTCACACCCACTTTATAGGCTTGACAAATGCCTGGGCAAACTGTGCTGCCAAAATTGTTACTACTAAAAGCTCCTGCTGCCATTTCATTTTTGTTTTGTTTTCCCTTTTATTTGATTTTATTTTTTTTTTTTTTTTTTTTGTCAACTGAGCAGTGGAAGCAAAAGTGTGGAAAACACGTTCTGTTAACGCTAGGCAGCTCGCGTTTCTTTTTTCATTTTTCTTTTCTTTCTTTCTCGGCCAACTTTGCTTTTGATTTGATTTGCTGCTGCTGCCGTTGCTGCCGTTGCTGCCGTTGCTGGGGCCCATGGCAAATACTCGACAGTTTTTCACATTCCGTTTGATTGCACCGTAGCATGCCGTACCTCGAACCGTATTCAATCGTACTGCTCTTCAGTTGTTGAATAGTATTCGCTTTGGAAGTGCTTTGGTGCCTGTTTAAAAATTAAAATTTTATTTCATACTAATTTATATTGGATTGGTATTGGCATTGGCACGCCCCACTAAATAATGCATTGACCCTTAAATGCCCTAACACAATGGCTTTCAACATTCTCTTCGACATGGTCAAAACAAACGAATAAAAACCAAACCCAAAGTGCGTACAAATTATTTGACCAGCTAAACAGCTGCTTAGTGGCAAAACTAAAACTTTATGCTAATATTGGCTCGATGTTGTTTCTCATCTTAAGGTATTGTTTTTTTTTTTTTTTGTACCAAAACCAATTAAGCAAGAATGTACAAATGATTTAAGTTGATTATCATTGATGGAAAATGTTTTGTTTATATTTAAATTGCACAAACAATTTCCATTTGATGGCAACAATTAATTAATTGTTAATTCTTTCATAAGAAATAATCGAATTAATTTTATTATTAATAATTTTTGTATCCATATTATATTGCCAAAAAACCAAGCACTGAAGCAGACATGCAACTTTTGCCTCGCCAATTGTTTTCAAAATATCAAACTTTGTCCAAGGACAAGCTGTAAAATGTTAAGTACTTAAAAAACTTCGAGCTAAGAAAACTTAGAAGTATTATAACCCGTTCATAAAGATATCAGAAAACAACTTTATTATGTTCTCTCAAGTTGGCTTTGGCAATTCTGCTAGTTGCTCTGAAAATTGCATACTCCCCAACGAGAGAGAGAGACAGAAGTCGCACAAAAGGGTTTGACTTTGTTTGGAACTATTGTTCAAGTGAATCACAAATTTCAGCATATTGATTTATTTATGACAAGAGTCCAATTAAAAGCCCAGCAACAATCAACAATTATAACAATCAGGTAATATTTAGATTTGATTGTAACTTGAGTATCAATAGTATGCATAGTATTTTGAAGCCATTAGCTATTTATGCCCATCATTTGGCTCATTATCCTTAGTTTCTGCCACTCAACAAAGTGTTGGGTGGGTTTGGGGTGGATGACGCTGCAACGAGAGAGCTTCAGTAGCCAGTGCGGCAATATTGATGAAGCCATCTAGCTAGCCATATATCACAAATTGCAGTGTACAGCGCGCTAATTATTCAACGTCATTGGCATTAATAGCAGTGTTATGGGCAGCGACTTGAAAGCTTTGCAGCATGTCCTTGTTGTAGCAACGCAACGGCTGTCGATTATTTATAAGTATGACAGGTGAATGGGCCAGATCATTTATACACCAACGCACACACACACACACACAACACACACACACAGATAACTATGCACCTACTTAGGTAAGGTCCAGTTAAGAAGTTATCAGGTTGGGGGCGGGCTTAGGTTGTAACGCCATCGGCCCTTTTGCATAATTTAGTGGAGGGTCAGAAAGTTTTACAAAACTAAACTGACGACGATGACGACGACGACGATGTTGACTTCGTTTTCAAGTTGATGGACGAAACCATAGGCCCCCTCGGTGCGACCATTGGGAGTTTAAACGTCGACGCACTTAGCGGCCGCCTCGGCGAGTTGTTAAAAATTGTATTCCTAAAGTGCTGGAAAATTGCCGAGTGCCCACTTCAAAAGCAGCACCCCCACCACCACCACCACCACCACCACCACCAGCATCAGCAGCATCAACACAAGCTGCAACAGTGAAAACAGAAGCAGCAGAATCCAAGGCTGCAAGGCTAGCCTTGCCCGTCGAGAATCCGTTCATCCCTTAACCATACCAAGCAACCGAACCACGCCAGCGCCTAACCACAAAGAACTTTTCGGGGCCAAAAGTCGTTGTAGCAATCAAATGGGGCGGCTTGAAGGGAATGGAAATGGGGTTGTGTGTAGAGAATCTGCAGCTGAGCGCAGACGAACGATTCACATGCTCGGTCCATGGGCATGAGCCGTGGGTGCAAATGTCAGAAACAGTTTAGCCTGCACTTCAGCTGCCTGCGCTTGACTTTCCTTCGTTTCCTCCCGCTTCCCGCTTTCCGTTTCCCGTTTCCCATTTCATTCACTCGCTTAGCTCCCGCTGCCCCATTACAACTCGCGGCCGTCGAATTTCACTTGAGCCAGTGAGCGAGCGTGGGCCAAGCGGGCTTATTGATTCTGTGGCCAAGCATGTGGCAGTTAGACAAATCGCCAGTGTAACCAATAACGACAATATCTCTTTCTATTTAGCGCAACGATATTAAGCCAGCAATATATGAATACCCTGTAAAAAAAGAAAGCTTTATATGCAGATCTGAAATAAAACTAAAGAAAACTTTGTTGCAAACCTAAATGATATGAAAAACAATAAACATTAAACATAAAAGCGAAAAGTTTTTAATTACGTGAGAAAACGGCAGTGTAGGGAGCTTTGTATAGTCTGTATGGCCGAATAAATTTGGCTTTTACTTTGGTCTTCGCACGCTCGGGTATTACTTTCACTTTGCCAGCAGTTTAGAGCAGCAGCAGTTTTGAGTGCTGGTACTACATATTCATTTATCATTGATAAGAAACATAATCAAGGAAATGAATGAATGGCTGACTGAGCAAATGAATGAATGAGCAACTCACACACACACACACACACACACAGCAGTTGAGTGCTTGTGTTCTGGCTTTCGTTCTGCTTCTATTTCCGCACCCTGTCGCTAAAATTTCAACTTTAAGTTTACAGGATCTGGTTTGATCTTAGGTTTGTGCACTTTTCACTCCCCATTCTTCTCTTCTCAGCTGTCTGGCACTGATTTTGGTTTGAGACTCACGCGGACACTTGTCGCTAACAATTATGCAAGTGCAACAAGCAAATTGCGCATACAATATTAATGGACAGGGTTTTGGCTTGAGGGGGTGTTTTAAGCGTTCGTGTGTGTGTGTGTTTGTGTGTGTGTGTCATGTGCTCATGGTTAAAAGTCAATTAGTCTAATTGCCCGAAATGCAATGAATGTCAATTTGAATGGGGCCAGCGCACAAGGAAAGCAGAGCATTAGCCATGCCCCCAATTAGCAATAGTATGGGAGTGTTTGTGGATGGCATCGCTTTTCATTTCTTCTTGAGACAGCTTTTCATCATACACTCGAATCTACGCCCCACCACCACCCCAAAAAAGCAAAAAAAAAGGGACACTCATAACATTTGCACCTCACTTTGCTAATGTGGCAGCTAAGCAGCAAACAAAGGAAGAAGCGGGCGTAGAGAAGGGGGGAAGGAGAACATTTTCATCTTCTTTTTTGGGCAAGGATATAAAACATAAATTCATTTAACACTCGCAAAGTATTAAAAGGGTCAAAGGTCGTCGCTGGCAAAGACATTCAACAGCATAAGGAGAGAAGGGAGCAGCAAGGGTTTGGTTCGTTGCTTGGTTGGCAACTGATGAGTCTTAGCCAAATGATGTGCCAATTAATTAGTTGAAATCTAAAAAGTTTGAGGTTTTTTTTTTGCTATTGTTGTTGTTCCTTGCAACTTTATGCAGCTGAAACTCTTTGTGTTTGTGGCAGATTTTTGTGGCTGCGTGCATTGTGGCAATGTTCATAAATAGGCCACATTTATGCATGCAAGGCTGCAAGGCAATGGATTCGGGATTCGGGATTCGATTACGCCCAGCCACCAGCCACCACCCACTGCCACTGGCCACTGGTTACAAAAGCAGCATTCGCAAATTGCAGTTGCAACTAGTAGCAGCTGCAACAACGGCCGCATGCCATCGATTTGTTTGCTGTTGTTGGGTTGTTCGGACATCGGGGCTAAGCAATGCATAAATTACGCACTGTAATTTAATTAAAACCAACTTGTGCACCACGCTGTGTGTCGAAGCAACCCACAGCAGCACTGATTCCCAATGCACTCAGCGAAAATTGGCTACCCAGCACCAATGGACAGCAGCGAAAGTGAGTTGAGATTTCTTCTTTTTTTTTCGCCAAGTGTACTCAAACTCATGTTTTCAGCACTTTTTGCAACATGTTGTTTGCATACAAGCGAAGCCGCCGAGCAACTGCAATATGCACACGGCAGCATAATCATCAACCAACATCATCAACAACAGCAGCAGCAGCAGCAGCAGCAGCAACACCAACAAGATGAGAAACAACATTATCAAACAAGCAGTGGACACTCTGCAACTGTGTAATGATGCTGACTGCGTCACCTGGCCATTATATGGGTGTGTGTATACACGTGTGTGTGTGTGTGTGTGTGTGTGTGCTGATTGTTACCTCTGACTAATTATTACATGCACATGCATTTTTGCAATGCAATAAATCAATGTCCAATGCCAGCATAATAACAACTTTGACGAAATTTGTTTGCTTTTTGCTTTTCGTTTCACACTCTCCACGAAATGGAGCAAAAAGTGTAAAATTCGAACGTTGTAACAACATTTCGTTGGCCATCAAAGTAAGCCAGTTTTAATGTGTCATTCGATCAAACACTTATCGTTGTTTGCCTGCATTTTGTGCTCAGTTGTGCTAGTAAATTTTTCATTCGGTTTTGCTTATTTATTTATTTTTTTTTTGTATTTTTAGCAGGCTGTTGTTACATTGTATAAGAAAATTTTGTTTTACTTCAAAACGCTTCGTTTATTATATATATTATTTTCTTTTAGTATTTATAGTCAGTTATTTAAACCATATATTTTTTTTTTCCGATTTTAAATTGCATATAGTATTAGAAGAAAAAAAAAAAGTGCTCTGAGGTCTATTCAAGACGGACGTCATCGTAAAATTAGATTAATACGCTTTATTATCACCGTCAAAATTTTGAGTTAAAGGCGCTTGACCCTGTACACACACCCACCCACACACACGCACGCACGCACACACGCACACACTATAGGCCAATCCCAAAGCACAAGGACAAAAGTGCGAGTACAAAGCATTTGCGTTTGCCAATTGTAGTCAAGACGAGGTATAGCCGATACACAATATGAAGGCCGATCGACTGATGCGCGTCAATGGACGTAAGAATCTCTGGCTATTACGCAATACCAATCAGATCTATGATAATGCCGTTAAGAGCTACTATGAACGCAACAACTCCCTGTCCTTCAATTCGGGTAAGTTATTAATCCTATTGTCCTTGGGTTGTTGGTTACCACTAGCTGTTGGGTCTTATCGCCCACAGCGTTCCAACATGCAAAGGAGCGTGAGGAGCATCAAGCGCCATTGCGTACATTGACAACGTCACAACGTATGGGTCGAACACCAA
Organism: Scaptomyza caliginosa; assembly: GCA_035044725.1. Taxonomy (NCBI): domain Eukaryota; kingdom Metazoa; phylum Arthropoda; class Insecta; order Diptera; family Drosophilidae; genus Scaptomyza; species Scaptomyza caliginosa. The sequence goes on along the minus strand of JAWNNR010000756.1, from coordinate 404,943 downwards.
CAACGGACTATCCACGCAACCACAGACAGATGGCCGAGCAGGTGGCCAATGCAAATGCGACTAATCTGCTGAATACTGTAATGCAGGCCAATCGACGTCGCTCCATTTCCTTAGCAGCGGGCGGCCTGCGCATGTATGGCAAAGATCGTGGATTCTTTGAAAGTAGTCCGGCAAGTAGCAGCACCTTGCTGGAAACGGGCAGCAAGCGAGGACGCAATAGGCGAACCACTGCAACGGAGGCTGCCCAAATGGATGTGGATCAGCTCGATGCGAGCATATTGCGTGGACGTTCGATGAGTTTGCCGGCAAGGACAAAGCTGGCGCTGGGCATGGACCATGTGATGGGCAGGCAGCGTGAGACTAGCAGGGAGCCGCAGCCTAGCTCTCGTCATCATCTAAATACGATCGAGCGGACAAGGGGACAACTGGAGCAGCAGCAAAGAGCTAACAGCTGCTTGAGCGATGATGGCGAACAGCAGCTGATGGTTGTCGATGAGGCACTGAAGCAGCGGCTGGCCGTTAAGTTTGAACAAGCGAACAAATCGGGCCTGTTTGGCAGTGCGGGATTTGTTGATAACCGGCGGCCAACGAGTCGGCCGCCATCAGCATTTGCTGCAGACAGGGAGCAGCTGCGCTTCCACACGCTTGGCGAGCGCATTAGGCGATTTAAGGTTATGCAATTTGCGGATGGGCCTGTCAAATTTAAGGCCTTCAATCGCCCTCAGCAGCAGCCTAGCATCCGAAATGTATCCAAACAGGAGCCAACCTTGAGCTATCGCAATGTGTTGCACGCAAATCACAGGCTGCGTGCCCTGAACTATCCAATGGTTGTGCCGAAGACGCAACTGAAGCAGCAGCCTGAGGAACAGCAGCAAGCGGAGCAAAAGACAATGATGATAATGATGATGGCGAAACGTAAGGCAAGTCAAGCTGAAAAGAATGTAATGCCGCTGGGGCCGCTGGGGTCGCTGGCGCCCAGCTGGCGACCGCAGCAGCAACAGCAGCAGCAGTGGCAGCAACAACAGCCGTACAGTAAGACAAGACAATTAGATGATGATGCCTTCTCTGCCACGCCCAAGCACAACAAGAAGCTTATGAACTCCAAATCGAAAAAGTCCGTCAACAGCAACAGCAACAGCAGCAGCAGAAAAGCGTCCAAAGATGAGGCCAAAAAAGTGCCAAGTACAATGCAATTATCTTCTGTAGTTAACAAAATAGCACGCTCCAGCCATGTGTCACACATAAGGGACAGCACTGCCTCGCGGCGGCAACAGTTGCTGCCGCGTCGCCTGGCCGAGCAGCTGCAGTCGGAGCACAAGGTGAAAGCACAGCCCCAAAAGCCGCCCCAGAAGCCGCCCCAGCAGCCGCAAACATTGAAGGCTGTTAATCATCAGCTGGACGCAAATGCTTCCCAAGTGTCTGGCAGCAAGCGTGCCTTCAAGAGTCGCCAGCAGATCTCGCAAGCGGAAACGTTGCAAATGCACCCTCAACAGGAATCCGTGCTACGACAGCAACAGCAACAGCGGCAGCGACAGCAGCAGCAGCAGCAGCAGCAGCAACAACGCCAAATGCACAAAGAACAACAGGTTGAAGAGAAACGCCATCAACCAAAGCAGGAGCAACAAATGCAGCGGCTGCAACAACTGCAACAGAGGCAAAAATTGCAGCAACAGCAGCAAGAGCAGATAAAGCAACAGCAGCATCAACACTTGCAGCGTATACAGCAACAGCAACAGCAGCAGCAGCAGCAACAGCAGCAACAGCAGCAGCAGCAGCTGCAACTGCAACTAGCATCTGGGCCAAAGGGCGCTAAAAGGCACTCGATGTTGCAGCCAAAGAGTGAGCCAAAGCCGCCAGCTAAAATGCAGCAGCAGCAACAACAGCAACAAAAGTTGCCGCAGGTCAAATCAGCGCCATCACAAAAGAAACAGCAGCAGCAGCAGCAGCAGCAGCAGCAGTTGGAGAGTAAAAAGCCGACGGCAACTCGGCAGCAGCAGCAATCAGCAACAGCGGAATTGCCGCTGCCCGTTGAGGCCAGCCAAAAGCGTAGGCGTCCGAATTTGCTGGCCAATAAGCCTGCCACCGTCACCGCCAGCACCGCTGTTGCCGCCAGCGGTCATGCCACGGCCGTGGCACATAACCTGTATACATCCATCCAAAGGATGCAACAACATCAGCTGCATCAGCAGTTGCGCCAGCGTCGACAGCAGCAATACGAGAGCCTCTGGCGACACACCTTCTAAAAGGCTCTATACTCTACCCACCCACCCACACACACACACACACACACACACACACACACACACACGCACGCACACACAATTTAGAAACATACATGACCTACATACCCAATTGCGGAACACTGCATTGACCTGTCCCACACAAGCACACACACATATATACACAATCACATGCGAAGAGCTAGCGAGAAAGCCAAACGACACACGTTTTTGGCCAAATAAAATATAGAAAACGCTAAATGTAAACATTGTGAACTGCGAAAGTGATTGCACTTAGAGAAAAAACCATAAAATGCACAAACTTTCACAGATTTGTATGCACAGCAAACTTGTGTGTGCTTTCACACCCAAAGCAAGCAATAATAAAACAAATGTGTATGTGTATATTCGTTGCCTTTGTTTCGATCACTCAACTACTATATAGAACAATTATTATTTTTCAGTGTATGCATTCACTGTGAATGCGGCTGCCAAAGGCCAATACTTATTTCAATAGCACATAGGCATGGCCACACACACACACACACACACACCACACGCACCCACACCGCACACACACACACACCGCACACGCACACAAGAGCAGCATTAATTTTTCATGCAGATTTAACCGTTACATGACAGGACCACCTAACGATAAGCCGCCGCCGCCGCCGCCGCCGCTGCCGCCGAAAAAGCAGCGAAAGAAAATGGCGACGGCTTTGGTTTGGAGCATTGCGACGAACTAGGCAAATGGAAGGCAGCGGCTGAACTAGAGGCTTGGTGGCTTGTCAGCCTGCGAATTGTTGCCGCGCTTTGATAAATGATGATGCGTTGTACATGACTCGCCAAATAAAGTATCTATATACACACACATATAGAGCAAGTATATATATATATATATGTATATGTACAGAAGATTGGCCCTTAGGCCAAGACCAAGAGCAAGAGCAAGCGGAAGGTTCTGGAAGCAAACCAACCAGCCGATTACCAACTGACGTGTTGGCTGACGGTATCTGTAAGACTGCTCGAATGGTCTGGGCTCAGGAGGCGGAGTAGTATGCTTGATTATCAGATAGACAAACGAACCTATTGACGCCGAAAATAGCAAGAAAAAAAAAATTAGAACAACGCGCATAATGGCAATAACAGTTGCCAGAGGCCTTAAATGGCAGCTGCATGTTTATTTCAATGCAAACTTAGTATATTTTTCAATGTATAATAAATGAACATTAAATAGTAACTCTACTTAACTAACTAATCTGGCTAGAAGTTAGAATATCAACTTAATATCCAATTATGGTCAAAATGTAATAAATATCTGCATGCAAAATTCATCTTGAAAGGAATATTCTCAGGCAATCCGACAGCCAATCAAGGTGCAGAAAAGAACAAAAAGAACAAAAAAAAAACGAAAACACATTTTTGCCCCTTTTCCGCTTGAGTCCATGCTGAAGCAAGCTATGCGAGGAGCACAACAAAAACAAAGAAAAAGAAATGGAAATGGAAAATAAGTAGGAAACAATTTTCATTGGCATAAATAAATAAAAATCAAATGAAATTAATTCCAAAGCCAGGCAATGATGGTATGCATATGGAGGATCTGCCCCTTACGCATCACTTCGCTGACCGGCAGAGCGCAACGAGGCAGCAACAAAGAGAGAGGCGGGAGGCAAGGCAAGGGGCTGCCACAATGTGTACAACACATAAAAGGCTATGAAATGAAATCAAATCAAATGAAATGCGCATATGTATGGCCTAATATGAGATGCGCACAGTGCTTCCAGAAATGCAGGGAGGAGTTGGGGGGGTGAGGTTCAACACAAGCCAAAGCAACAAGCGAAAGGATTTAAGACAAACCGCAGAGGCAAAGAGAGAGGGAGGGAGGGAGAGGGAGCGCAGCAACTTGGCAGGCGACGTGCAACAGACAGCTACTTGCCACAATAACCAACAACCTACCCTCTCCTCACCCCACACAACTACCTTTTTAGTTCATCTCTCTGTGGGTGTGTGTGTGTGTGCGTTTGGCTTTGGTGCGTAGTGTGGCAATAAAAATAAATCCACCGCAAAGCCGCTGCGGCTATATTGCTCGGTTGACCCGAAACTTACATAACCCGCCAACACCCAGCTTTCCTCTCCCCCCTGCCAGCGTCTGTCGCTTTAGCTAACCGCAAATCTAATCGCATGCTGACAGTAGCCAGCAGACCCACTAAGTAGTAGTTCGTTGGTCAGCTGGCTAATTTCGCGTTTTGGCTGCTGTTTGTGTGTCTTCATCTTGTTATTGTTGTGGCTTTGTGTTGCATTGTCATTGGTTAATGTTGCACACTGTGGCAGTGCCACAAGCTCAACATGCAGCAGACAATTGTGAGACAGCTAAGTAAAAGAAGCTAGCTTGAAAGCTGAATGGACAAAGCCACTTCAAATTGTCGCATGTTGCTATTTCCTCTCTCCTCGCTCCTGTTACCCTGCCCTCTACTATGCGTGTGTGTGTGTGTGTGTGTTTGCCACACTCGCTTTTTGTGGTCGGTAATTTCAAATTTTCATTTCATTTGCCATAAAAAGGAAATTGGTTTCGTATGCTTCTGTCCAGCCATTTACATTGTGCCATTGCCAGTCTGTGTTTTTGGTTACTGCATTCTGATTCCGACCTTTTAGAAATTGGCGTGCAGATTGGGTTCTGGCCGAGACAGTTGTTGTTGTTGCTGTTGCTATTGCTGCTGCTTTAAGTTGATTGTCATTGCCTAACTAACTGCATGACCATCAAAGACACAAACACAACATAACATTACGTTCGAAATGGCGGCACTAAACTCTCTGACTCTACCTGCATGTTGCCTCACACACACACACACACACACACACACAGAGAGACCATTAAATTGTATTGTTCTCGGGCTTAAAGGGCCATGCGAGACAGCTTCTAAGGCGGCCTAAGGCAGACAGCCGCTTGCCCAAAACAGAAAGACAGAGAAATCGAGAGAGACATACACAAAGAGATGTCATTAGCCAGAGACAGGCTGGAGAGATGTCTTATTATCAATTGTATGGCTTATCAATAAACTGACCTTCTTTATGTTTCTCTTTTCGAAGTTTTATTAATGAAAACTTCAAGACAAATACATATTTTCTATTTTATTCGTGCTGTGTTAGCAAGAAAACTTGACCTGAAATAAAAGTCAAATATTAAATTAACACTCACAGACAGTGAAAAATAGTGACTTAACGGGTGTGCGTGTGTGTGTGTGTGTGTGTGTGTGTGCGTTTCGCTTTCTGATTTGCGGCACAAAAAACAAGAAGAACAAAAAGCTGCGCACAAATTTGTAGAGTTAAATTCAGGTCAGGGTTGCCGAGCGTCGCGATGATGTTGGCAATGCCACAGGAGCCACATTCACAGCAACAACAACTACAATAACAACAACAATGTGAGCAGACAGAACCAACACACACACACATAGAAATTGCATGGGAAACGCATAGTAAAAATTTAGTTCAAAGGCTTTCGGCACAAACAAAAGCAAAACGCCAAAAAAAAAAACAATAAAATCAAAACACAACGTAAAACAGAAACAACAAAAACAACCACACGGCCAGTGCTATTATGCAATAAACATTTAGCAGTAGCCCTAACAGCAACAGCAACAACAACAACAGCAGCAGCAACAAAAATATGAAAGAATAAACCAAAACTCACGTTGGCGCAATTAAAAACTTGCAATGCCTTAAATAAATCACATCGTGCAAAACTATTCACAGCTTCCTAAATACTATGTGTGTGTGTGTGTGTGTGTGTGTGTGTGTGGCTGTGTGGCTGTGTGTATTTTAGAAAAACAAACGCAAAAATACTTCAACACACCTCGCTAAACAAACAAAAACCAGAAGCAATTTCTAGTCGAAAAGTTTGTTTTGTTGTTTTTCTCATCGTTTTTTTTTGGGAGTTGCTTAAGGTAAAATACCCTAGAAAGAGCCAAGAAATGTTTTCAGATAGTTAGCTTAATGAATTCTCAAAAACATTAAAGTAATATATGTATATATATATTATTCGTTAAGACTTTGAAAGTCACTCGAATAATGCAATCGCTGAGATTTGCGTATTGAAGAACTTAGCAGTTGTATGCAAAAACCCCGAAAACTTATTCACGCCTTCATTTCAATCCTTCAGCTAACACACACACACACACACACACGCGCAGTTGCATGGACATATTGAATACACCAAGCCGTAGATCTATGCTACAAAGCAAAAGCCTTGCAAGTCAATACACACATACACATGCATGCATATACTATGTGTGTAGACCACGCCCAACGCCCACACACACACACACACACTGACATGACTGGCAACTCTTCTGAGCTTATCTTTTCCTATATATATAAATATATATATTGGCTTGTCTTATACTATATTGTGTCATGTAGAGATAGAGCCAAAGACCCAAAGTAAAGGCAAAGCAAACTGAATTCTTGTATTAATATTTATAAAATTAAAAGAAATATTCGTTTGTGCATATACTCCTTATATACTAAATAATATAATGGTATTAATTCTCAATGATTATAATTAAGCTTTGATTATTCACATAGTTATTTATGCCATAAGAATTTAAATACTAAAAAAAAAAACTAAAAAATATTTGTTTGATTTTTTACTGCATTTTCCTTTTCTTCAAGTTTTTCAGTATTTTAAGAAGCTTCTTAAATGTTTTTTTTTTATCCTCGTATAACATAAATTTATTGCTAACTCTTTTCGAGCTTGTGTGCAATATTACCCAAAAAAATATTTATTTACGGCTTTGCAACAAAGAGTTTTAGTATTAAATCTTTAGTACTCAAAAGTTTATTTTTTACAGGGTATTTTATATTATTATATAAATTTTTTTTTTTGTTTATTCCTTTAGCCGGATTTGGTGCCATCTTGCTGCCTTCTCTCTCTCTCTCTCTCTTTCTTTCTTTCTCTCTCTCTCTCTCTCTATCTGTTAGAAGCTATATCTTCTTGTGGGTTCTTACATGCATTTCGAAATTTTACATTCAATTGCATTAGGAACAAAGACTTTTGAGCTAGTTGTTTGCTCAGCCTCAACCAGCCACGTGCCACATCAGTTGCTGTTGCTGTTGTTGTTGTTGTTGTTGTTGCTGTTGTTTCATGTTATTGCTGCTGTAGATGTTGTAGTATAGCTGCAGCTTAACTTCTTCTTTGCATAGTTATTTGTGCGCGTAGCTCATTGAAATTTGCGTTCGCCTTCCGTGAACGAGTTTTTGGGTTGTTTTTGTTGTGTTTAGTGTGTGTGTGTGTGTGTGTGTGGCCTGTGGTGTTACTTGCTTATAAACAAACATACATACTTACGTGTGTGTGTGTTTGTTTGTTTGTTTGTTAAACACTAAACGAACACATTCCGTTTCATTCGTTCGTTCATTTCGTTCCTTTTGCAAACCAATTCGTGAACCAACAATGAATAAGTATTAAAAACTTAACTACGATAATATAACTTGAATGCCAACTAGCTGATTAAGTGACTAATTAATTAATTACGAGAGCAAACTTGTTAATAAACTGCAGTCTAGTGTAAGCTATGATTTAAATATAAATCTACAAGGAACCGGTTGAGTAATCGATTACATGGAACTTAGTTCGGAGTGTTTTTTGAGTTTGCTTTTACTGCATTTAAGATAATTTGAACACGTTTTTAAGCATTTTCCGTTTAACTAGTTCGAAAACACTTTCGCTCAAGTCTTAAACAAGAACATTCTTGACTTCTTCACGAATCGATGACATAATTTTCCTACAGGGTACTTGAATGCATGTACATATGTGTGTGTGTGTGTGTATGTATGTATGTGTATGCATGCTTGTCATTTTGCCTTTGCCTTTGCCTTCAGATTTTTGGGCATTTTGCGTAGCTATTTTTTTTCTTGTTGTTTTCTCATTTTGGCTTTTTGTTGTTTTCGGTTGTCTGTTATTGACGCCTGCCTAACGCTTATACTTATGTGTAAGTGTACATAGGTGTGTGTGTGTGTGTGTTTGCACTTCTTGGCCATGCTTGCAGTTACTTTTATATTTTGTCAATTTGACAATGTGTACGCCTGTGTTTGTGTGGGTATGTGTGTGTGTGTGTGTGTATTGTAGTGTAGCCTGACAAATGGTTTGTTTTTTTCTGCTTGATGTATTCACATTGTTCAGCTGCCACCTCGTGCTGCCCACCAAGAGGCAAGTCCAGACTGGCATTTTGTTTGTTTTCTGTATATTATTATAATAAGTATTATTTATTTTTCGGTCTGATAAAGATGCCATTTAAATTGGCTAATGCGACAGGTGGGCGTGGGCGTGGCCATTGCTTAGTTGATATGTATGTACATGCATGTATATATATGTATATATGTTGATGATTCTTGTCAATTTCCACACAGATCCGCTGTCAATGCGCCCAAAGCGTGGCCCCAACTGAAGTGAACTGAACTGAGCTGCATCATGTCGTAGCAATGTGTGTGTGTGTGTGTGTGTGTGTGTTGGTGTCTGTTTTTTACTGTCTGTTTGTCCCTCAGCATTTGCACATTTCACAGGCTGAGCTCTTCAAAGCTTGAAGCCGAATGCCGCTTGTTTGTTTGAAGTTTTCTTTTTTTTTTCCCCCATTTTTTCTTTTATTACTGTTCTTGTTGTTGTTGGCTCTTAAGTGGCAACTACTTTGCACCGTACACACACACACACACACACACACACACACACAGGCACATGCACATGCAAGCACTCTCTCTTTATCCAGCCTTTATCTTTCTTTATCATCACTATTTTTTTCTTCTATCTGTTAACACGTACGTTTTTGTGTGTATGTGTGTGTGTGTGTGTGTGTGTGTGAAAATTAAAGTGCTGCCACTTGCGGTCTTGAGCCTGCTTCTTCATCATTTTTTGTGACACCTTGGCAAAACTGATTGAGGTTAAGCTAAATTCGCACAACTTTCATCACTTGCACATTAATAATGAGATGCACAACGCGGCGTATACGCAACTAATATAATCAGCTAACTAACAGGCTGACAGCAAGCAAAAAAGAGTTTCCTTCAAGCTTCAGACAAGTGCAACTCTAGATTAACTGTAATCAACACTCTGTATTTAAGCAGTTCCATTGAAATTATTAAAACGAAATAAAGTTAAACCGAAAAAACTTCATTTTGGAATTGGGAAAAGTGGAAAAATTCATGCACAACCCTTAACAATAAATCAAATAGAGTTTTCAACATAATAGCCTAAATAAAACACACAAGCCCTTTACCCACTTAAAAGAACCAACACAATTGCACTCATTTTAATTGTAAACACGAAGAATTCAAACATTCCTACTTTCTCTATCATTTTTTATCCCCTCTCTCTCACACTATCACTTTACCAGCAGCAAAATGCGTTTGACCAACACAATTGTTGGTTGCAATTATTTTGTGTGTGGGTGCAAAAAACCAAAAATGTTATACGAATTTGTGGCAGGAATCCACAATAAAAACAAAAAAAAAACATTTTTACTTTCAATCTAACATTCCTGTAGCTTCAAATACTCTGTTTGCATTAGAAATAAAGTTGTACTTTATTATTCTATTTTTCTATTAAGCATTTCATCTTAAAAGGAATATTTTCTGTGGTTTTTCTTGCAACGGGCTTATTTTCAATTATAATAGGGTCACACTGGAGCTCAAAAAGTACACAAGTCTGAAGCTTGTCAGGATCTTCAACTATGAGAAATAAAATACAGAAAACTCCACAAATTACACCTAAACATAAACCAAAATCATAAACAAACTTAAAAGAAACATAATTTTATTGATTTTAGTCACATTTCATTAAAATAGTTTATATAAACTTTTCGAATGCTTACTACAAAACAGCGTACAAAATAAAATTGTTTTGGTTATTTGAATCAATAGAAATTAGTGAAAATTAATTATGTATATAAACTTTAGCTATGGCTAACATTAGTTACTTGTATCAATGAATCTCAATTGACTTAGCCAGCGGAATTCTTGGACAAGTTCAGGGGCTGCAGTTTTAAAGGGCAAACACAGCTGTTATACAAATAAAAAAGCGTATGTGTGTATGTTTAGTTTGGATTTTTGGGCGCTTGCGGCGACTTCCCGAAGGATGGTTAAGGGTGGGAGGGGGGTATGTATATTGATGCATGTGCAGCGGCACGTTCCGGCGGCTCCGGCGCAAATCCCCGGCACAACAGACGCCAAAGCCGCAAGGGGAAAAGGCAATGTCGAAGCCCAAAGTGTCAAGAGAGTGTGGATTGGGTTGGATGGGGGAAGTGGAAATGGGAATGTATTTCCGACGAGTTGGTTGCATTTTGAAAAAGCTGCATCGATATGTTATTTGCATGTGTCGTGGCATGTGGCATGTGGCATGGGTGGCGCCACCACCAAATCCCAATGGCACACACTTCTCTTTTTTGTTGCTGCTTGCAACCAGTTTTACAGCAAGCGCGAAACTTTCTCAGCAAAGTTTATGCATGAATAAAGTAAAAAGCTACAGGATAACACACACACACACACACACACAGAGTTTCATCACAGACGAACATGCATGACATACATACATACGTACGTACGTACATCAAGTCATGTACATATGCAAACAAGCACACACACATATGCATGTTCGCATAATCCAGTCGCATATGTTGCTCGAGTTTCGCAAAAGTTGCATTTTTATTTAGTGCTTGTGCCAAGGCAAAACACACACAAACACACACACACACACAAATCGCCAACTAATGCCAAACTGCAAATACGCATTAGTGGCTGTCATTGCAAATGGAATTTGGGTCGTAAAGCCAACCAAAAAAAAAAAATAGAAACATGTACAAGGAATGAAGTAATCCTACAAGCATAAATGCGGTTGCATTTTAAATATACACAAAACGCGCGCCATATTTTGGCAGTTACAGGCAGTGCTGCCAACTCGCCTCAGTCGCCTATCGATAGCATATCGCTTATGTTGAATGAGTGTGACCGCGTTGACGATAACTGATAAATACTTGGTTTTTGGTCAATTTCGATGGTAGAACTCCACATCAGCTAGAATAACAGAAAGAAAGAAAAAAAAACAAGCAAGAAAAGCAAAAGGCAAACGCAACTTATTTGCCAGAACTACAACTATTAGAGATGTCAGCGGCTGAAGTTGATGACGAACTAAGCGCTGCCGCGGCACAGCAGCCACAACAACAACAGCAACAACAGCCAGCATCAACAACAGAAACAACATCAGCAGCGCCAGCAACAACAACAACAACAACATCAACACCAGCAGTGGCTGAAATTGCGGCATCCAGCGTAAGTTCTGTTGGCACTTGTGATGACGACGACGAAGACACGTCAACGTGTGGTTGTTGTTTGTGCGAGTCTTTTGTTGTTTTTATTGCTGCAATTACTATGTAGTTAATGCTTATCATTCATTGATCATGCGTTCGTTGTGTTTTGTTTGTTTACGGTTATACAGATACGTTCCGGTTTGGCCGAGTTGGAGTTGCGCTCTTCACAGGTGCTTCAACGGCTGGAAAATGTCAAAGCATTGCCCGGTTCGCCAGCAAAAGTGAATAGCGAAGCGGACGACAGTGCTTCCGAGCAACATCCGCAGCAGGATGAGCAGTCACGCGAGGCACGCGCTTCGGTCGCCGATATTGCGCTGTCGACGCAGTTGCGCCAGGAACATCAAGTGCCCTCAGACATACTTAAATCGCTGGAGCAATTAGTTGCCTACTCGGAGAGCGATGATGATCCAGAGTTTCCGTTGCCTGCCCTGGATGATGTCTCACATCTGGCACTAATCTCGCACAGCATTGTTGCATACCTGTCGCATTTGGATCGCCAGCATTTGTTGCGTGTGACCAACAGCATCTCGGGCGATGCCACACGCTGGCTGGGCACACTGTTTCATTTTGGCAATGCAGCAAGCAGTTTCCATGCTGACAACGCCGATGCCGTCCTCCGTACGGTGCGTCTCGCAATGGTTGCCCGCTGTCCAGGCTACTTGGAGGGTGGCATACCGGCGCTGGCACATCCTTGCTTCTACATCTCGGAGAATACGACACCGGTGCGGTTACAATATGCATGCCGACAGTTGGGCATATCGCTGGATGCCATCAAGATAATACCGGAGGACAGTAAATATGGCACAATGGATCTGGTGCAGCTGCAAAAGCAGGTGCAGCTTGATCTGGCTGCCAGTCGCACACCGCTGCTGGTGGTGGCCGACATTGGTGCCTCGCTCTGCGGCTATGTCGATAATCTTCAGCGGCTTAGGGATGTCTGTAAGGCGCACAATATGTGGCTACATGCCAGCGGTCATGGCTTGGCAGCACTCGTTTGCGCTCAGCGCCCTGGCAATGTGCACGATGTCCTGCACTCGATGGCCCTCAATTTGGGCAGCTGGCTGGGTGTGCCCAGTTTGCCCATCGTGCTGCTCCATCGGCCGTTGCAGAACAGCGCCCTAAGTGCCTTTGAATCGGATCCCATCCTCTCAAGGCGATTGAACGCACTCTCGCTGTGGATCAGTCTGCAAGCGCTTGGGCGCAAAGCAATCGCTGAACGTTTACACGTCGCATTCCAGACATGCAGTATTCTCTTTGAGATCGCCTCCAAGTGCGAGGGTATTCGTGTGTTGGTAATATAACCTACTTCTTATTTTATCTTAAAACTGTTCGACTGACTGTTTTGTTATCTTTGCTAGATTAAGAGCAAAACCAATAACTTAGTTTTATATATATATATATTATACTCCTTGTATAGAGTCACACGCCTGGCGCTCAAACGGGTGCCGCTTTGTCGGACATCATAAATAGTCCGTTCGATGTGAATGCCTTGTTTGATGCCTCTGCTCCTGTGGTCGTCTATCAGTTCGATGGAAGCGCAACCATTCCAATTACACCGGGTGCGGAGCCAACACCGGAAACAGGTCTACGACCGCTGGAAAAGATCAACAATGCTTCGTACTTTGATCGCCTGAACTCTTGGCTGGGCCAGATACTGCAACGCGATTGTCCCAATGTGAGTAGCTTACGCTATATATGTATATCTATCTATATCTATATCTACTCAAATCTTTGTTTTCAGTTCGACTTTGAGGTTATTGAGCATCCGACGCACGGCAGCTGCATTCGTTACTGTCCGCTAGAGCTGGGTCTGGGCGAACAGCCGCCCAGCTCGGAGAATCTGGAGAGTTTTGCACAGAGGCTGGAGTCACATGTGGACATATTGCGTGCCACAATTAAGCACAAGGCACGCTTTATGCATTTGGTTGAGCGTAGCGACGTTTTGCGGCTCGTACCGCTGCCCGAATGGGCGGGCATGGGTGGTGTACGCTTTGTGCCCGAGGGCTGGGAATCATTGCTATCGGATCAGGCTAAATCGGAGCTAAACAAACTAAATATTGATTTGGTGGAAGCGCTCAAGTCAACAGATAACGCCTTCTCGCTGGGCGAGGGCACCGATGGACTCATCTGTGTGCGTTTTGGCATGGTCACCCATGAGACAGAGGTGGAGGAGCTGCTCGATCTGGTCGTTACAGTTGGCAAGAGTGTTCAGGAGAATTCACGTGTCCTTGAAATTGTATCGGAAATTGTAAAGAAGGTAAAAAAAAAACAAGGCTAGCTTATTTATTTGCTTAAAGAAAACTTTATTTGAACGTGTTCTTGTGCAGGGCATTGAGGCAGCAACGGCGGATCTGCAACGCGAATCTGAGGAGAAACTTTGGCAGGAGGGCATACTGCGGCATGTACCAGTTGTGGGACGTGTCTTTAACTGGTGGTCACCGCCCGCCAAAGAATCGGGCATCAAGGGTCGCAGCCTTAATCTAACCCAAGGCGTTGTCGAAAGCACCGAAAACATCTACAAGTAAGTTTAACCCTCAAATCCTTGCTTATGGGTCTTAACTCTTGTTGCTTGCAGATATCACATGCAAATGTCTGGAGAAACAGCTCATCAGCTGCCAGCAAATCGTTCGCCGCCTACGCCCATGATACAGACACCGGTGGTAACGAGCGCAGCTCCGCCTGTATTCCCAACCGTTGAGCCTGTTATTGCTGAAACACCTGAATCGGCCTCGCCCGTTGCTGCCACACCAGTATCGGCTGCAACTGCAGCAGCAGCAGCAGCTGCTGAAGCAACAACAACTACGCTCATATCGGCAGCTGCATCAGCGGCAGCAGCAACAGCAGCGATTAGCAACCATGTGGAGCAACGTGTGCGAACAGTTAGCCAAAGCAGTGCGGGTTCGTCATCGGTGCCCGAGCTGGTTGCTGTCAACAGTGCAATAAAAGAATAAATAACTAGATGATGATAATAGCACAACGACAAGCTTATGTAGCGCCCAAAACTTATGACACGCCCTATCCAACACTACACAACATTTCCAAACTTTAACCTTGAAAAAAAAAAGCTAAAAAGAAAACTTCAAATGCAATTCTATTATTCCAAAGAAATTCTACGATGAGATGAGAAAGGTTGAAACTGATCGCACATTTGCTTTTCTGTATATCTACTAACAACTACATACAATACATTTATATCTTACATATAACACCCGATTGTATTTATCATTTAACTATTCTCAGCTCGTTTGTTCTGCTTTTGTCCATTGTCCCACTTATGATTTGGATTTGTGTGTGCATGCAAGTACCTTTATAATTAATATAATAATAATAATCGTAGTTGAGATATGGACAACACATTGGTCCCAATTGTTCAATTATATGTATGCATGTGTGTGCGTGTGCGTGTGTGTGTGTGTGGCAATAATTTGCAACATTCAAAGCGTATGTATTTTGTTTAGAACGCTAAGTGAAATCTTAATAAAAACCGCTTGCGGTTAAAACATAAATAAATAACTAATTACATATTTATTATACAAGTTGAAATAAAATAAAGCTGCTGAAAATGTGCACAAATATTAATTTATATAAAAGAGATAGCTTTACTTACTTAACATATTGCTGTACTCTTCTGTTTTATTCATTTTGAAGAGACCAGAAGCAATGAAAACATAATTTTGTTATTGGATTTTATGATTTTATGTTATTTTTATTAATATTTTTCGTTTCTTGTTTTTGTTTTTGTTTTTTTTTTAAGCCGCATTTTGCTTGAATGAAATTTGTCGGGTTTTTGTTTTTTTGTTTTTTTGTTTTGGTTTTCTACTTTGTTGCGCATAAAATACCATACCATATAATCGGTTCAGTTCCCGAGTTCCCATATATATCCCATTTGTTAAGCAACTTGTCGCAATAGTTTTTGTGTTTTGTGGTTTTTCGTTTTAATATTCGTTTTCCAATATAACCGAATACTAAGGTATGCGGATGTATTATTTTTATTTAATATCTCTTACAAGAATTTCAAACTTCTTTTCATTTTTGTAATAATCGTTTTTCTTAAATATTTTTTTTTGTTTTTGTTTTGTTTTGTTTAAGCATTTTTCTTTAACTCTTATGCCCTTTCTTTACATTGTCTTTAACTATTTAGGCATATACACTAATTGTATATGTTTGTGTTGTACAACTTGATCTTGCCACGCCCTGCGATGACCAAAGTCGATCGCAACATTTCATTGAAGTATAATCTCAGCTTCTAAAAATTTCGATTGTTTTTCGGTTTTTGTTTAATATATTTTTTTTTTTTTTTTTGGTATTTTTTCCCTTTTATAATAACTACAACGCGTACGATGACAACATTTAACACAGAAATATATTTACGAGCTAATGTGTTATATATGTATATGTATGTCCTTATGTATACATATATATAGCATTTCACATTCAATCGTAAACCCCTAGCAAAAGAAAGTTATTCGGTTAACTCAGGGCCAAAGGAACTTTCTGTTAAGAATCCTTAGATATATATATATATATACCCTTGCAGCTGGTTTTAATAAATGCATTCCAGATCGGTACGACTGAGCTAAGTTGATACACTATCTCAACCCGAAAGAGCTTGGCACATATAATTAATAATATTGGATATTAGCAGATCGGATCGTTTGTAAAGAAACAGGCTTAAACTTGATTTAAAAAAACGGAAATAATTTTGGCTTAAAGTTTAATCATTGTGTTGAAAAGCTTTCTATAGCGTTTGATGAGATATTGCTTAAGATCAGATACGACTATATCTTTATATATATATATATGTGTGTGTGTGTGTGTGTGTTTGTTTGTCTGCAAGGGTATTCGAACCTTTGGCCCAAACCTGCTTTTTTACGGGTAGATTAATGGGAAATGCATATATATATATAACATTATGTTATCGTAATTGTATATAAGCGAATAAAAAAACTTGATTAGGTCGTTTTTCGTTCCTTTTGTTTTGTTTTTTGTTTTGTTGAAGTGACTTTACAGTTATCTATACATATTGTATTAATACTTAAAAATTGATGTTTTATCGAATAAATTTGTCGAAATTGTTTCGCTCTCTTTGTCTGTAGATCATTCCCGATGTGCTCTATAAGGTGTACACAATAGTTGTCTATTTATTATAAATCTTTAGCTTTACTGTTGTATTAA
The DNA here is from genome assembly GCA_035044725.1 of Scaptomyza caliginosa. Taxonomy (NCBI): domain Eukaryota; kingdom Metazoa; phylum Arthropoda; class Insecta; order Diptera; family Drosophilidae; genus Scaptomyza; species Scaptomyza caliginosa. The sequence goes on along the minus strand of JAWNNR010000756.1, from coordinate 388,199 downwards.
ATCTATGTAAAACTTTGCTGACTTTCATCGGGCAGTGTTTGGAGCGACTTTCTCATAATAGTTGATGGGCCCATATTTGTTCTATATATAATTTAGTCGGCCTCTGGTCACACGGGTATTTTATTAAATTCCATTTAACAATGAGCTTCAAATGCTTACTTGTTATCATTTTAATCATATGCTTTAGATCATAATATATATATATATATGCTTAGTATATATAACTGTTTTTTTTAGAGTATATCTCTTCTGATTTTGCTTCGATTCATTATGTTTTTGTTTTTGTTTGTATCTTTTCGTTTGCAGTTTGCTTCGGCTTAGCCGAATGTCAAAGGGATTAGGGTCAGGGCAGGGCAGGGTATGGGTATGGGTCGGGTTTTATTGGTGGCAGTACTTAATATTTCATATACATATATTGCTATCTGTTCACAACTCTCGGAACTCGAGTTGTATTGGTTTTAGGCTACGCTTTGACTTTGGTTTAGCTACTGCTATTAAATATACAGTTTACTTCTTTCATCAATTTATATATATATAGCTACATATGTATATTGTATGTATTGTTATGTATTTTGTATATATCTATATATCTATATATATATATTTGTTTGCACACTTGGGAATGCGCTAAGTTGTTGTGTTAGTTTTAAATTGTTTAATAAATGCATTGTTTTGTTGTGTTAAGCTTACGTTTAGAGTTAATAATTACAATAAAATCGCAAGGCTAGAACTGCTTAACTAACACCGATCCGAACTGGCGCACAACCCGATAATCCAATAATTCCACAAGTCCAAGCACCACCACAGACACACACACACACACACACCGATGCTCCATTCCACTCTCCTTCTTACTCTTTGCTAGACTACATTAACTTCAGTTGCCATTCGATCGGTCTTCTCTTTTGTTTTTGGTTTTGTTTTTTTCTTTATCCAAACAACATTTAAAAAAACTATTAAAAAAAAAATTGACTCGACAAAATGTCTAAAAAACGTTGCTGCTTCCGTTTCCGCTTAATTCTTATGTAGTACATTTAAATGCTTTGCTTTTAGTATTTTCTGGTGGTTGTGTGGAGAGGGTTGCAAAATGTTGCAAAAGTTCAGTTTTTTCTTTTCTTCTTATTTTTTTACTCTTTCAATGTGTAGTTCCGGCCTAAATTTATATATATATATATGTTAGTACACACACATTTATACCTTAGTGTATGTATATACGTGTACGCACGTATGTATATAACGCTGTATAATACAATAAGTTGTGCCACATTGCTGTTGCCTCCAAAATTGTTACAATCAAAATGTCCTATTATCAAAAACGAATATTCGTACTAAATATGCATGTTGTTATTATTTTTTTTGTTTTTTGTGTTTAGTATGTGTTTTGTATATATGTATGTTTGTATTGTATATCATTGTTACATATACTATACTTATGTATGTATTAGTTATTTATATACAAAAGTCCAGTTGTGTTGGGTTTAAGGTTCATTCAGTGTTGCCTCTCCTCTCCTTTCCATCCATCGTTCGTTCGTTCATTCATTCATTGTGCTCTAGCTCTAAGTAGTGTAGGATGCATAAGTAAAAGGAATTAGGATTCAAAAATGCAAAATCAAGAACCAAAGGAACACTCAAATGCTCTTTCTCTCTCATCTGTGTTTCCTTGTGTTTAGAGCTCGGTTACCGCATAATTGCTTTCATCGGTTATCGCTGGCGGCGGCGGCGGCAGATCATCATCATCATTATCATTCATAACATTGCCAGCGGATGAGGCGACCACAGCGGCGCCAGTGCCACCAGCTCCACCATTGTGCAGGGCTAGACCATTGCCTGGTTTGCCGTTTGCCGCTTGCACCCGTGTTTTTGGCGGTGTTGCATCCACATGCGTCTGTGCCTCCAGTGGTGGCGGTGGCAGATTGCCATCATCATTGTTGGCAACACCAACAACACCACCAACGCCTCCAACAACAACACCACCGCTGCCATTGAGCAGCGTCTGAGCATCGGGCTGAGCTGATGGCGGTGGTGGCGATGTGGGTGTGCCAATCCTTGGCGGCGGTATGGCCTTCATTTGTGGCGGCAGCTTCATCGGTGGCCGTTGCAAGGTTCTACATTGTAAAGGAACGGGCCAAGGGGGACAATCGGAAGGTTTGTGTGGTTTGCTGTGGCACAAATTTGTTAGCATTATACTTACTTGGAATAGTTTTGTGGCTGCTGCTGCTGCTGCTGCTGTTGCTGCTGTTGCGGCTGCTGCTGCTGCTGATGATGATGATGATGATGCTGTTGCTGCTGCTGATAGATGGACTCCACCTTTGGCTGTTCCGCATCCTTGGGTATCTCCGGCAACGGACAATTCAATATCGATGGCTTGTATTTCGGATCAAACTTGCCGCCCTGACGCAACGTTGAGCATTTATATATTTGCTTATCGCGATCATAGATGGCGCCATCTATGGTGGTGCTAATGGGCACCACTTCAGTCTCTGGCTGCAACTGTTGCTGTTGTTGCGGTGACTTGAGCTGATGTTGCAACAACTGTTGCTGCTGCTGCTGCGATGGTGGCGGCGGCTGTTGTTGCTGCTGTTGCTGATGTTGCTGCTGGGAATGCTGCTGCTGCTGCTGCTGTTGCTGTTGCTGGGGATGTTGATGGGCATGAGGATTGGGTGGCGGTTGGGATTGCACCGATGCCGGATGATGATGTGCGGGTATTTGGGGACCACCTTGACTATTCTGGCGACGCATTGTCGCCAAGTTCGATACATATATGGAGCCCTGGCTAACCGCCACCAGCGGCTGATAAATCGAATGCGGATTGCCATTGGGCGCCAATTGGCCAGCCAAATGCGCTGGTATCTGCTGATAGATTTGGCTTTGACCCGGCGGCGGCGGCATATGATGCTGCTGCTGCTGCTGCTGAGCATGATGCGCAGCCGCAGCAGCTGTGGTATATGTACCATACTGTTGAGCCTGGGCCTGGGCCTGGGCCTGAGCCTGCTGCTGATGATAGATGGCATGCTGATGCTGTACGGCAGCGGCAACGGCGGCGGCGGAATGCGAATGGGGATGAGCGTGCGGATGGGCGTGCGGATGCTGATGCGGATGATGGCAGTAGATTGGCTGTGGGCCCAGTTGTTGTTGTTGTTGCTGCTGTTGCTGCTGCTGCTGCTGAGCCTGAGCTTGTGCCTGGGCCTGGGCATGGGCATGAGCCTGGGCCACCTGGGCCTGTGTGGTGGGCGGCATGGAGGAAGCGGCGGCTGCGGCGGCGGCGGCGGCGACGGCGGCGGCTGGCGACGATTTTCAGTAAAAGTCATTGGCTTCCAAAGTTTTGCATTGTTTGCTTAGGGTTGCATATTTACCGTTATTTGGACCTATAAAAATGGTACACACATACACACACAATTAGCAAAGGCGGATGGAGGATACGGATACGGATGTTTTTTGGTGTTTGGCGGAATTCAGTTGGATTCAGTTGATTCAGTCGATCATTATGGAATGCATGAAATGAGAATGAAGTCAAAATAACGATCACCACAAACACAAACAAACATAAATACTCATTTGTAACACAAACCGAAATGAATGGTACAAGTTCTAAACCGGTTCGCAACTTAAAACTGAGCAAATAATAAGAGGAAAAGAGTTTCTAAAGCCGATTCGATTTCGATAGTTCTCAAAGAAGAAGTTTCCAAAGCTTTGGAAGTAAGTCCGTAGAGTTTATTAAGATTATTAAAAAACGAAAAAAAATATAAACCAACAGTTAGAGAAATTCATTTATCGTTCTCGCACTCAACGGATAAGGCATATGGGAAGAAAAAAGACAATCAAATACAGATAGATAGATGAGAAGAAAGTAAGGATGATGATGATGAAATGAATTGGATGGATAGATTGTGCTGATGATAGTGCTTAAAGTGCAACTGCTCTTTATGATGACAATGATGATGGTTTCTGGTTTTTTTTTTTTGGATGGTGATTGGAGTTGCCGGCACTTATCAGGACTTACCAGTCATGTGGGTGGGGCTATGATTGTGCGAAGGCAATCTGCCAAGCGTATGGGTGCCCATTGCCCGCATATTCTGCTGGATGTGCGCATGGGCCATCATCTCGTGCTGCTGTCGCTTGTTCGGATGCTGCAATGTGTGGGAGCCACTGATAACCGGTGGACTGAAGTGCCTGCAAACAGATAGAAATTTGCCCAAGCTGCAATTAGATCCGTTTATGCAATATTTAACACCTACCCGTTATGATTGCGCGGCAATGTGCGTGCCGCATTCATCATCTGCTGATGATTCTGTGGCGCCGGATGCGATATATACGATGGCTCATCCACCTGGGCATAGTCATTGCGTTTGCGTATATAGATCCACGTATGTGAATCCACCCACACCATAATCGTTAGCAAAATGGCCGCAATAAAACTAGCAATCAGCATCAGCACCAAGCCAAGCAATCCACCCTCGCAGAGACCACGGGCAGCGGCCAGGAAGTTATGATGCACTGCCTTGCAGTCGACCAGGGCAGTCAGCTGGGTTAGCAAACGCTCGCTGCTATTCAAATCGGCATTCACAGCGCCCAACTTGGGCTGCAGGCCAGAGCTCTTGAACAGCACCAGCGAGATCTTCATCACGGTGGCCATGGCGCTGCGAGCATTGTTCAGAGAGTTTTGCGATTCGCGCAAGCGCTGCGTGAATGGATTTGTGTGTCCCGGCTCGCATTGGGTGTAGTGCAGCAGGACATTGGTGGGCAGATCGCGGGGTGCGGTCGAGACTAGAAAATCGGCTGGACTGATGCAGAGATCTCCAACGGCCACTGAGGATGACAAGTAGAGGCCGGACATGAGCCAGGAGCCGGTGACGGCCAGCAGGCCGCAAACGCTAAACAAGATTAGGGCGCAACGTGAGTGCCGTGCCACGCCCACTAGCAATACGGCACAGAGTACAAGCAACAGGGCCAGAGTTGCCACCGTGCCAGGCCATCGTATTAGCTCCCATTGATCGCCACGCTGCGCCCATGCAATGCAACAAGAGATTAGGGTGACAGCAAGCAGATAACAAAGGGATACTTACAGTAAGAAAGTGCGTCATCGAGATGCCCATCAAGGGTCGTCGTATATCGCTAGCCGCATTCGTTGCCAATGTCACGTTGCCCTGCACAATGTTCAATGAGACGAAGAGCTTGGAGAGCGCCGTCTGATTGGATACTGGCTGATCAAAGATATCCGCCAGCTCCACCAGCTGTGGCCGTATGCGATTGGTCAACGTATTCTCGAGTATGTGCGTCTGATTGCGTATTGTCGTCACCAAATTGTCCACTTTGCGTCCAGCGGTCAGCACTTCCAGCAGCCCATTATGCAGATCATCGTTGCCATACAGACCCAAACCAATCGCCGCACAGCACATCACCGTCACAATAGACAGGGCCACCTTGAGGCTAGTTATCGAGTGAGCTGGACGTGGCTTGCGGTCACAGCAGCGGGTCATCAAATAGAACAGCAATCCCAGCAGCGAGACAATCAACAAAGCTGCCGGCACAGAGCCCAAAATGCCCAGGCTCTGTACACAAGTGTCACAAGCAAATAAAAGAGATATAGAATATATAGTAGCAAGGGTAGGTTTATCCTTGGAGTTCATGCAACTGTAAAGGAAAACGTGAGATTTGTGCATTGCTTGAGCTTACCTCCAAATAGATCTCATCGTTGGGTCGAAACGTGCTGTTAATTTTGTGGAACGTGATATTATAGTGAGGCAATGCGTGCAGCAGTTTGGCTATCACCGGCACTTTGTACTGATCCGTAAACTCATGATAGTCGCCCATCCTGATTGTTGTTACTACTGGCCGCGTCTAATGCGTTTAACTGCCTGTACGAGCGTTTGTGAAGCGAATGACTGAAGTGTGCTACGGAGATTTGGAGATGGAAATGGAAACGGAGTGATGGCCGACGTCCTCGTCGTCGTTGTCGTCTCCGTCGTCGTTGTGGTGCGTCGTACTCGTCGGGACAGAGTTCTAAACTCTTGACATCAAACTGTCGCACACTGTAACAATGCACAAGCACACACACATACACACACAAAGAAGAACAACAAAAACAAGGAAACACAATTAGTTCACAACGTACTCGAAAATGTAGTAGCAGAGCTCATTCAACAAAAAATTGTTAGGCGTGGTTTTGGCACGTTCCAACTGATGTTCACTCCACACATTACACCAGTGTTGTATGTATGTGTGTGGGTGTGCATAAATATGGAACAAGCTTAGATGCATACATACATATGTAGCTGCTGAAATAAGAGGGGGGAAAAAAATATCAACTACTTTATCAAATAGTCTTAACACCAATTAATGTGTTTCAAGCACCTCACAGTAGTATGTATGTAATAGAAAATTAAATTTTCATACTTATTTATGTATTTGTAGCACTTTGTTTGAATAAAGAATAAAGACTGCTCAGCACTTAATCCTTTTCACTTTTTCATTTTAAACCTAATATATTTCAGTGTACGACGGTCCGACTAGGTATTCAAGTAAATGTATGTACGTATGTGTGTGCATTAACAGTTATTCACGAGATATGTTTGAATGTGTGGGCATGAACTTTATTATTTAATAAGCATGTGGGCGAACGTTAGCAGCCCAAAATGAGCAATGTTGCAGTATTTTAATTAAAAATTGTCTGTGCAACGCAACGGTTCCTGCTTCTTGCTCCCATTTTTTTCACAAACGCTCCCTTCCATTTACGAACGCACGCATGCACACACACACACACACACACGCACACCCTTAAATCGCAGATTTTGCGAACGCCCGCCCGCACGCTACATATATTCGTACTGATGTGCGCTCTGTTATTGATGCTGCGGCTGCCCAGCGCAATAGCAATTTTGTTCACTTGTCTTCCTCTTCCTAGTCCTCGGCTGGCAGTAGCTGACAACAAAAAAGGCAACGCGACGCCATACGAACACTAGCACGAGCACATAGTACGAGTAACGGTTAAAGGTAACGGCCAGGCGCGCTCTCTCTCTCTCTCTTTGCAGTGTGTCTGTAACTCTCTCTCTTTCGCTCCTGCTCAGTCTTGCTCTCATTAAGCTCTCTCAGCCACTTGCGCGCTCATGCTGGTATACTTTTCATTGTTGTTGCTGCTGCTCCCGTTATTGTTGCTTTTCTCCTGTTCCTGTTCCTGCTTCTGCTTCGGGCTTATGGGTTTGTATATCTATTGATTAAAAATTCGCTCTGTGTTTCCTTATTCCTTATACTCCTGCCACACACTCGTAATTGCTGCGCTTAGCCCCCGCACCCTGCCCCGCTCGTTATTCTCGTTACTGCCCACATTAGGACAATTATCCCATGGCATGCAAATCGTAGCAATCAGCAGCGCAGCATCTTAGCGTTTAGTTAGTTGTAGCTGCGGTTTGGTGCTTTCAGCCAATTGGACCAACTGCAACATTTGACAGATTCCGTTTGCAAGCCGCACTTACAGCCCACACGCCCACTACGCATGTGTCTGTGTGTGTGTAGTTGTGTATACATACATAGATGCATACATTTAAATAAGTGTACATTTATTTATGTATGTATGCATAGTTTTATTTCGTTTAGAACACGAACTTTAACTTACACGCACATAAAGAAAACTTGGCAGAAAAAAACAATTGAAAAAAACTTTCACACAATCTTTTGATCTACAAATATGCATGTGTGCGTGTGTGCATTTAGTAACGTATGCAAATAACTGCATTTAAATAGTTTGCATACATATAAACTGTTTTGCGTGTCGCAAAAGTGCGACAGGGCAGCAGCCAGCCAGCACATTACAAAAACACTCCCTTTTTTCGCCAAATGGGTACACAATTTTTCACAACAAACAAAGCTGAAGGCTTGAAGCTCGGCGTTCGCCGCATTCGCAATCGCATTTGATGCCTTCTGCTTACTTTTTAATATTTTTTGCCTGTCACAGCGACAAAACGGAATTTTAAACGAGCGCGTAGCACTTTCATTCACAAGTTTTTCGCATTTCGATATTTGTTTAATTCAATTAAAATTGTTTTTTTTTTTATGTATTTCTCCTTTTTTTCTATTGCTACTTGCAACGCCGTCGACAAAAACGTCCTGCAGGAACTTTACATTCCAAAGACTGAGCAAAGTATGAAAATTTTTTGTCGTTCAACTTGGTCACACCCTCTAGAATATGCATACGATGTTGATATGCCATAGAGGGAACGCTTAGCAGTTACAGGATAGCAGGACACTGAAGTCCCTTCCGTGCTCTTGCGCTCCATGCTGCGCATTTTGCCACCCCCTCGGAATAGCACACACGACCAGTGTGTACCTACCGCAGCAAAAAGTATCGACACAAGCACGCGTGTACACACTGGCCAAAAAACCTGATTGGATTGTTGTTAAAGTTCACGGTTCAAATGCGAACAATCTGCATTACTGTTATTGCATTATTGTATTTTTTATTACCAGTATGTTACACTTTTAAATGTTTATATTAAAAACAACTGTTATGTATTATTTGCATTAATGAACTAAAATACGTGCTTAAAACATCTTTATTCGATTGCTATTTGCGCGTTTTCTTGTATCAATCACTTTCTGCTCGTTCTTGTCAATGTCAAGCATCTAAGCAAACAGCATTTGACTCTTATATTATGATAAGGTTATTTCTGACCTGTTGACATCGGTCCGTTACGTACGTATGGGTGAATAAATATGTGTACAAATTTCTCAGGTGTAAAAATATTCCTGTTGGATAAATTGTTATATCTTTTACGTTTTGACTGAATTATAAGCCTTGTTCTTATATTAAATAGGTTTATCAAATAAATTTGCACAAGGGACAAGTTAAAAATAAAATTGATATTCATATCGATATATGTTTGAATATGATCTTCTAAATGACAAAAAAAAAACTATTGCTATACAAAAAAAGAGGTAACCAACTGACCATTATCGATGTATTCGATATAAATATCGTTGGTTGTGCCATCGCTAACGAACAGGCACAGGCACATATTCATTAAAATAGCAATAACAAGAACAGGGCTCGCAGCCGTTTTCGCCGTCCGTCTTCGTGTCCGTGACGCAAAGTTGTTACTTTTATGCTACTCCCTACTCCCACACACAAGAAGAAGAAGAAGCAGCAGCCGCTGAGTGCGCAGCATAACTAGGATGAGTGTTTTACCGTTTGTACGCGGCGTTGATTTTACGAAAAATGATTTCAGCGTAAGTATTCAGTGCTGTATTGTTGCTGTTGTTGTTGCTGCTGCTGTTGTGTGGCTAAATACGGAATGTAAATGCAAATGCTAAATTAAGCGCTGGCAGTTGCGAATGCACACATCGCGGGTCAACCCCAGCCTTTGATAAGCGGTTCAGTCATTGCTCCAAATAAGAAAGAAAAAAAAACTAACCATTCACGGCGAATTTGTCATCAGCGCACAGCTGCTGTCATTGACGTCGACGCTAACAGCGACTGCGACAGCGACAGCGACCGCGGCGTTTTGTGCCTTTTGTTTACATTTGTCGTTTATTTGCAGAAAACATTCCCCAGCTCCATGCGACAAATGTCGCGGGTCCAGTGGCTCAAACTGGACCACACACAGCTACAGCATATACCCGAAGAGCTGGGCCAACTACAAAAGTTGGAACACCTATCCCTAAACCACAATCAATTGGAAAAGCTTTTCGGCGAACTGACGGAGCTAACATGCCTGCGTTCCCTGGATTTGCGACACAATCAACTCAAGAGCAGCGGCATACCACCCGAACTCTTCCATTTGGAAGAGCTAACCACATTGGATCTATCGCACAATCGTCTCAAGGAGGTGCCCGAGGGCTTGGAGCGTGCCAAAAACCTGATTGTACTCAATCTGAGCTCCAATCAAATCGAAAGCATACCAACCGCCCTCTTCATACATCTGACGGATCTACTCTTTCTCGATTTGTCGCACAATCGTTTGGAGACATTGCCGCCACAGACACGACGGCTGATCAATCTGAAGACGCTGGACTTGTCGCACAATCCGTTGGAGCTGTTTCAGTTGCGTCAGCTGCCATCGCTGCAGAGCTTAGAGGTGCTCAATATGAGCAATACGCAGCGTACGCTCCTCAATTTCCCTACCAGCATCGACAGTTTGGCCAATCTTGTCGAGCTGGATCTCTCGCACAATGCACTGCCCAAGTTGCCCGATTGCGTTTACAATGTGTCCACACTGGTGCGCCTCAATCTCAGCGACAATGAGATCAACGAGTTGAGCTCCAGCCTCGAGCATTGGCAGCGTCTCGAATCCTTCAATGTGTCCCGCAATCAGCTGACCGCCCTGCCCGCCGCTCTCTGCAAGCTCTCCCGACTGCGCCGTCTGTTTGTCAATGACAACAAGCTCAACTTTGAGGGCATACCCTCGGGCATTGGCAAACTGGGCGCCTTGGAGTGTTTCTCGGCGGCAAACAATCTGCTGGAGATGGTGCCCGAAGGACTCTGCCGCTGTGGTGCGCTCAAGCAGTTGAATTTGAGTAGCAATCGTTTGATCACACTGCCCGATGCCATACATCTGCTGGAGGGATTGGATCAATTGGATTTGCGCGACAATCCGGAGCTAATCATGCCACCAAAGCCCAGTGAGGCAAGCAAGGCGACCAGTTTGGAGTTCTACAACATTGATTTCTCGCTGCAGACACAATTGCGTTTGGCTGGTGCCGCTGTGCCACCCTCTGCCATAACGACGACAGCAACGCCCAAGGATGCGACCGCGCGTAAGATTCGTTTGCGTCGTGGTCCGCGTACGGAAAGTGGTCAGGATGGTGGACAGGATGCAGCCAAGGTGCTTAAGGGCATGAAGGATGTGGCCAAGGATAAAGAGGTGAAGGATGATGATGGCGATGCCGCGATAGCGGAATCATTGAAACCCAAACGCTGGGATGAATCACTGGAGAAACCACAGTTGGACTATTCGAAATTCTTCGAGAAGGAGGATGGTCAACAGCCGGGTCTCACCATCTGGGAGATTGAGAACTTCCTGCCCAACAAGATCGAGGAAGTTGTGCATGGCAAGTTCTACGAAGGTGATTGCTACATTGTCCTCAAGACCCGTTTCGATGAGCTGCACACTCTGAACTGGGAGATCTACTTCTGGATTGGCAATGAGGCGACACTGGATAAGCGTGCCTGTGCCGCCATTCATGCCGTCAACTTGAGGAATTATTTGGGCGCCCGTTGTCGCACCATACGCGAGGAGCAGGGCGATGAATCCGATGAGTTCCTGGCGCTCTTCGATACAGAAGTCATTTATATTGAGGGCGGACGCACTGCAACCGGTTTCTATACGATCGAGGAGATGATACACATAACCCGCTTGTATTTGGTGCATGCATATGGCGCTAGCATACATTTGGAGCCTGTTGCTCTGGTGCTGTCGTCGTTGGATCCACGGCACGCCTTCGTTCTCGATGTGGGCACACGCATACATATCTGGTTGGGCAAACGTTCAAAGAACACGCTCAACTCCAAGGCACGCCTCATGGCCGAAAAGATCAACAAGACGGAGCGGAAGAATAAATGTGAGATATTAGTGGATATGCAGGGTGAGGAGTCGCCGGAGTTTTGGAAAGCCTTCGACATACTGCCCGAGGAGGTGGCCAGTTTGCCGCCGCCCGAGGAGCACATCGATGAGAACTATGCGCCCGTGCAGCCGCGTCTCTATCAGGTGCAATTGGGCATGGGCTATCTGGAGTTGCCGCAGGTGGAGCTGCCGGAACAGAAGCTAAGCCATACGCTGCTCAACAGCAAGCATGTCTACATACTCGACAGCCAGACGGATCTGTTTGTGTGGTTTGGCAAGAAGTCGACACGTTTGGTACGCGCCGCTGCCGTCAAGCTGAGCCGGGAGCTTTTCAATATGCTAGAGCGACCGGATTGTGCGCTTGTCATGCGCGTGTCCGAGGGCAATGAGATGCAAATCTTTCGCACCAAATTCCCTGGCTGGGATGAGGTTATGGCTGTTGATTTCACGCGCACCGCCAAATCGGTGGCCAAAACGGGCGCTAATCTGACGCAGTGGGCCCGCAAGCAGGAGACGCGCACAGATCTGGCGGCGTTGTTTATGCCACGCCAAAGTGCCATGCCGCTTGCCGAGGCCGAACAGCTGGAGGAGGAGTGGAACTATGATCTCGAGATGATGGAGGCATTTGTGCTCGAGAACAAAAAGTTTGTCCGCCTGCCCGAAGAGGAGCTGGGGCACTTTTATACCGGTGAATGCTATGTGTTCCTTTGCCGCTACTGCATACCTGTTGATGTTGATGGCGATCTCGATGCGGCTGAGAATGGCACCGATCCCAATGGCACGGATGCCAATGCCCATGCAAATGACAGTAAAACCACACCACCGCCCGAGGATGAGATCGAGTGTGTGGTGTATTTCTGGCAGGGACGCAATGCCGGCAACATGGGTTGGCTAACATTCACATTTACGCTGCAAAAGAAATTCAAGGCCATGTTCGGCGAGGAACTGGAGGTGATGCGCATCTTTCAGCAGCAGGAGAACTTAAAGTTCATGTCGCATTTCAAGCGCAAATTCATCATACACACGGGCAAGCGCAAGGATAAATCCCTAACGCCCGATGGCAAGCCAGCCGTTGAGTTCTTCCATTTGCGTTCCAATGGTGGCGCCCTAACCACACGACTCATACAAATCCAGCCAGATGCAGTGCATCTCAATTCGGCCTTCTGGTAAGCTCTGCTCCATAACTCCCCCAGTATTCAGTCAGTCTTTAATAATTTCCCTTACTCCTCCTTAGTTATATACTTCATGTGCCATTCGAAACGGAGGACGAGTCACAGTCGGGCATCGTGTACGTCTGGCTGGGCAGCAAAGCGTGCAACGAGGAGGCAAAACTGGTGCAGGAAATAGCCGAACAAATGTTCAACAGTCCCTGGGTGAGCCTGCAGGTAAGTTTCACATTCACACACGATACAAGCTAATGTGAGCTCGATGGTTATATCTATGTATATGCATTCAACAGATACTCAATGAGGGCGACGAGCCAGAGAACTTCTTTTGGGTGGCGCTCGGCGGTCGCAAGCCATACGATACGGATGCTGGTTATATGAATTATACGCGACTATTTCGATGCTCCAATGAGCGTGGATATTATACGGTGGCCGAGAAGTGTGCCGACTTCTGTCAGGATGATCTGGCCGACGATGATATTATGATACTCGACAATGGCGAGCATGTCTTCCTATGGATGGGTCCGCGCTGCAGCGAGGTGGAAGTGAAGCTGGCATATAAATCGGCTCAGGTTTACATACAGCACATGCGCATTAAGCAGCCGGAACGGCCGCGCAAACTCTTCCTCACAATGAAGAACAGTGAGTCGAGACGTTTCACAAAGTGCTTCCATGGCTGGAGTGCTTTCAAGGTGTATATTTAGAAACAAAAACAACAGAAACAATAGCAACAACAATAGATTGAAAACCGTGCGGATGCCGTGACAGTGTAAACCGCCGGATATGACAAATTTAATCGACTGCAATATATACACATACATAAACACAAACACACACACGCATACACACACACACACGCAAATGTTTGCACTTTTATAATGTATTTAATTGTTTTATTAATTTTTATTTAGATCCGTTGATTCCTTTTCCTTTTTTACATTTTTTTTTTAAATATCTCTCCTCCCAATCTTATTAACTTTACTTACCACTCGCCCCTGTCTACACAAAGTATTCTTATTTTTTTACAATCTATTATATGTGCTTACATAGCTATTGTATGTACTACTCCTTATGATATACATACATACATATATGTATATATATATATTTATATGCTGAGCCGGCAAATGTTTTTTGTGCTAGTCCTGATGGTGTTATCCTCAGAAACGATGGGAAACGTTAACGAAATCATATTGAAACAATTTGCTAATAATTGCACAATGTCTTGCTGCTTGCAAAAACAAAAAACTCAAAACAAAAACAATTCGCCAACTAATTGTACAAAAATCATATTTATTGCAATTAACCAATTTTACAATGAAATAAAAATGCCAATATATAACTAATTAGCAATTAGTTTATTATTATAATTCTTTTGCAGTTGTGGGTAAATTTAATTTCGGAGCTGAAAAAGCAAGTTCTTTTGCTTAATTTTTATTGATGCTATATAGTGGCTTAATAATTTAAAAAGACAAATTAACAAACATTGAAGAAATAAGCTGTATGTCCCATAATGGCCAACTGTTGTTTCGCTACAAATTATTATCGAGCTAGTTCCGATACAGAACGCATTGCCATAATCGATGACTCCATGCGCAATTCGATTAAAAATTTCCTTTTTGCCAATGAACGGCGTCGCCAACACTTCGCGCTTACTTTTCCTGTTGCTTGTTAAAATTATGATAAAGTAATATCTTTGCAGTTAGCATAAGTGTATGAAATAGTTGAAAACAAACGTCATCGCGGAAGTGTATGTGTTTGTTGCACGCTTAAATTTTAGGTTTAAGTGCAACTTGTTCGTTTTTAGCTTACTTGGAATCAAATCGCGATGCACATAAATCGATGAATTGCTGGTTCATCACACATCACTACTAAACGGCGTCGCTGAAGTGCAAAAAGCTGAGGAAATTGTGTATTTTTTTGTATTGTTCGTCAGTTTTTGTTACAGAAAATTGTAGAACCTGCATAAAACGAACTAATTAATAGCTGCCTCAATGTGTGTATTGATGGTTAATTGTATTTATTAGCCCAATGCCGACGCTATCACTGTTTCAGCTTGCAAATCCGCGGAATTTTTTTTGCTCATTTTTTTGTTGGTTCTAAATTAGTGCTACCGAAAAATAGTTGCAAGCACGGTAAGCGATTTGAATGGTTTAAAAAACACTTTTGAACGTTTAGCCAACCTTAATTCAACAATTGTTTGCCATTTACAGTGCAGTGTACTGGTTTTTTCAAGCCTCACACGTGCTTTTTTTCGCGCCTTGCCAGGCGCCGCAGCGAGGAGTTGAAACTTCTGCGGCACGAGCATAACTCTTGAGGCTCTTTGCTTCTTTGCCTGCCAATGCTTGCAGGGCGCCAGCGCATCGGCTAAAAAACTGACCATACTCACACACGCACACACACACAAATACAAACATAATGGATCCGTTTGATATTGTGCGTAGTGCACCGCCGCCGAAAAATGTACGAGAGAAGTTAAGCGCATGTGATTCTAATAAACGCTCTTTGACACCATCTTCAGAAGCGACACTTGTCGAAAATATAGACAGCGATACGAACGATGACCTGCCGCGTTCGTCGCGCAAACACAATTTGGGTAAGAATGAATTCGAAAAAAAAGTATACAAATATTAAATACTTAATTTTTGTTATGCATATAAAGAAAAAAAGAAGCTCAAGCTAATGGCGGAGTCGAAGAAATCCAAGTCTACTTGTGGCTCAATTTCGGACAACAGCGATGACAAGAATGGCGACAAGAAGTCGACAGAGAAGTCCGATACGAATGACGATGGCAAAATTATTGATAGTGACGGTGACGATGACCAGGCACAGCCACAGCCACTCAAGACGAAGGCTCAACAAAAAATGTTTGCAGAAGGTCCTATGTCATCCAAGGGTCGAAAACAAAAACAGTTGGGCAACTCTCGCGCTAAATGTTGCGTCGTGCGCATTAAGAGATTGTCCCAAGCAGAAATGAATCGCCTGACAACATCGATATCACAAAAGAGAATCAATAAACGTGGAAGACCACGCAAGACAATTGAATCACCGGCATCGGATTCCCCAATACCGTCAAAGAAACCAAAACCAAGCCCCACCACCACCATCAGCAGCAGCGGCGGCAGTAAGGTATTCATAAAGGTAACCGGCCTGCAGAATGGCTCGGGTCAACAACGTACCACTGATAGCCGATTGTACAAAGTGCAAACACCGCCACCAAAGTTGGGTCGCAAACAAAAGTATAATCGACCTTCTGCTGTCCAAAAAGATCTGTTGGAGCGCTATGGCGCCCGCTTCTTCAAATGTGTGGTCAAGATGAAGCGCATGAAGGACGTAAGCGTTTCACAGCCGAAACGTTCGCACAACAAGTCCGTCTCGTTTAACGAATCCATTGAGATATTTGGCAGCAAATCTCGCAAATCTTCATACATGTCAGCTACAAGCGTCTCAACATCGGTTGCACAAAAGTCGCGTGCCTCCTTAACGCCAAAATCGGATGCCAATAGAGCGAGTGCTTCTGCTTTGCATGTCTCCACTTCGCGGTCGTCCACATGGAAAACTTGCGGCTCGAGTCCCTTCAAGATGGCTTCCGACATTTCTACGTCGGCCTTATTGAGTCCCGCCTACTCTGCATCAAGTCGCGCCAAGTCGGTCATCTCAAATTCAAGTAAGTCGATTATATCGCACACAGTGAGTTCCACCAAAGCGCTTGCAACCACTACCAGTAAGCTCTCACCGGGTACTTTCGAGTCAAGATCCGCCAAGTCGATTTCCTTTTCTTCGAAAACGTCCACATCAGGTGTTTCCACATCGGGTTTCTCCAAGTCAAGTGGCTCTAAATCAAATAGCTTCAAGGCGAGTACGCCCAAGTCGGATGCCTCAAAGCATGCTAATTCAACTCCGACGCGTCTGCAGCGTGTAGATGCCACTGGAAATGTGTTGGAGGACCTTGACCTTGGACCTAACACACCATTGGATTACAGTCGCAACAAGCCCTCTAATCGAAAACGTAGTGGTTCAACTTCCTGCAATGGCGAAGTACGTGCCAAAAAATCCAGCCGTCTACATTTGTCATCCACCAGTACATTGTCGGGTTCCATCCCGGATAATGGTGATAATGATGACGAGGAGTACATCGGTAAGCCCTAAGCGTTTTTCAATAGCTTGCTGCCATACTGAATCAATTATCAAATCTCTTTAGTGCCAAACGAACAAAGTGCAGCCGGCTCTAACCAGACGCAGCCACCAAATGTTCGCCACCACAAGTTTAGCCATCATGGATCGAGCGGATGTAGCAAACGCAGTTCTGGCAGCAGCGGAGGACGTTCCAAAATACAACGACGTCCTTCTTTATATGTTCCAGTTACTGGCTTAGCCAGTCTGAGCATTAAGGATCGTCAGGATGAGGAGGGTGAAACAACTGTCATCGATACGGATATAGACAACGACGATCTCTCGATGGGTAAGCCTCAAGCGGAAAAGCCAACACCTTTAACGAATGAGCAGCCAGAGGCAATTGATCAAACAATATCCGATCCAATGCCTGTTGAGCCTGTACTGAAACCTGAGGAACCGGCAGAGCCAGAACCGGCAGTGCCAGAACCGGCAGAGCTAGAACTGGAAGAACCGGAACCGACAGAGCCAGAACCGGCAGAGCCAGAACCGGAAAAGCCAGAACCGGAAGAGCCACAACCGGCAGAACCGGAAGAGCCAGAACCAGCAAAACCAGAACCGGAAAAGTCCTTGCTAGACATGCCGGAGCCAAAAAATCCGATAGCCATACCTGAACCTCCTGCCAGCATTGTGGCAGGAGATGTATCCCCATTTTCGCTTGCCATCATAGATGATGTGACATCACCTGATGACATATTGAGGATACACACATCTATTGAGGATGTCCGTGACTTGTACACACCGCCACTGCGTCAGAGCACCTCAACATTGCTGCGTCCACCGATCAATCATAGCCCCCGCTATGAATCACCTGACTCGGAAACCAGTTTCAAGTCAGCCAATGAGCAGGATGGCAACAGCACAACACTAAACGACGACGACCGCACACAGTCGCCCAGCTCACAGAGACTTCAAATAAGTACGCCATCCACACCCCGCAATGAATTAACACCATCCCCACCACCAGTGTCGCCCCACCAGCCGAACACGCTGGACGGCGGTGATGAGACCGCAACAGGCAGTGCTGAAACAGCTAACGCCAATGCCAATGCCAATGCCAATAGCAATGACAGCACAACTAACACCACTAACACCGCTAACATGCCGTCAGGCTCGCCATCAGGCGAAGAAATACCCAATTTGGATGATGTTGAATTACGTTTTTGGGTGCGTATGGTGACCCGTATGATTATTCCCTATTTAAGTTTCAATATTTGGATCTGTACAGAATAAAGTGGATTAGCAACCGCTTGCTGTACATAAGTTTTAAGTTAAACCTAAACAAACATATTTGTTAGTCGCTCGCTTTATGTTTGCCTTGTGAATAATATTGTTTTTTTTATAATTTACAGAATACGACGCCGACTCCAACACTCCAGAATCTACCGAATCTTTCGTCAAATAACAACAATCGTCATGCTATCTCCGAGACCTGGAAAATATAAGCTTTTAAGCAGCAGCTACAGCAAACAAAGCAAAACATGAACGCGTCACGAAAAACCAAACCCTTTTTTCACAGCATTTGATTCTCTGTCTTGCTCTAAACGATGTTTGCATGTATGTATGCGTTTGTTTGTGTATGTGTGTGTTTGTAGTAATAATATTGTAATATTCTGTTTTCTCTGGCTATCAGTTCCTTAAAGCACTTGACTTAAGAATTTCGTTTAATTTTTGTTTAAATTATTTGTATTTGTTTATATAAATTTAAAGTACTCATTAGTTTTACTTTCTAACAGAAACAAAGCTGCACTTTTGTAAATCTTTGACTGTGAACATTCTCAAGTATGAGGAAGGAGAAATGGAACAACAAACTAACAAATTCAATTTTAAGTGTCTTTTTAAAATATTACTTTTTTGTTTTATTTATAGTCCAGTGAATATGAATACATTGAATATATTTTTGTTAAACGTACATATCATTTAATTGACATACAAATTATTCAAATATTTTTGCTTAAAAAGACTTTTAAAATGTTAAGAGAATGTATCTAAGTATACGCCTTTTCTAAACAGCTCTAGTCAGACGAGCTCTTAAACAAAATGTTTTCTAACTTAAGTACGTACAAATATGCATTGTACATGCTGAAGCGTCTTCAAACAATTCTATTGTTTGTTTATTTTTAAATATACTTTGTAATTTAATATACTTTGAAACTACATTTAACTATTTTTAGTATATTATTATTTATTTAACATCATTTGTATTTCCTTACACATTTTTTGTATATTTTAGCATTTCATACTCATTTAACTTAATCTTTTGATACAAATACTCTTCAATGTATATACATTTATAATATGTAACTAAGCATTGAGTAAATATATATATATATATTTATATTTCTCGAAAACTTTAATTTGTTTGAGACGCTTAAACATGCTTAAAGTATGCAAAATTTATTTAAATAAACTAACTCACACACACACATAAACAATTACAAATACAAATAATTTTATAAACATTAGTTGTATATTGAATCGATGTTTTATTATTTAAAACACTTTAATAGTCTATAAATATGTATGTTAATGAAAAACCCTGAATGAAAGCTCCGTGAGTTAACAATCTATAACCTTAAATGTCTAATGAAAACAATCAGAGTTTAAATTAATTAGTTATCCTGTGACTGGCTCAACTGAATGCTTCCCATTAACATCTCTAGTCACGCGAGCTCTTTGACAAATTTGAACAAGTTATAAAAGTAAATAACAATGTTTAAGCTAAACATTAACACAAACAAACATACACAGACCAATACATACAAATTACTTATACTGTATCTATTTAAGTAGCTGTTAATCTTCTTGATGTATTATTTTAAAAATAAACACATATGTACGTCTATAACAAGTGAGTGTTAAAAAAGTTTCGGTTAGTGGGAAATCTAAAATATATTTTGCTCTTAATTTGAACAAATTCTTTGATATATGTATTATTACAATAAAATATTGGATAGTTTTCAAATTAAAATTTATAAATAAATGTCAGTTGAGTTGTGATAAGGTTATGGAAATCGATTAAAGAACATATGTGTAAAGAATAGTTGATATGGAAACTTAACAATTTCTATGGCTTATAATATTTTTTCTATGATTCTTAAGAAGAAAACAATTTTTTTTTTAAGAAATTGTTATTAAATTGAAAGTTATTTTCTTATGGGTATTTAAAATACCATTTTTTTTGTCGTATATATTTATAAATTCATAAAAAATATAAAATAAATGTCTATAACTTATTACTTGTAAAATATTCATAAAAAAAAGAAAATGCGAATTTTCCAATAGTTTAGTTTTAAGTGCCCAAATGGAGGCGAAAAAAAGCTATATGCAAACAATCCCAAAACACAAACACACAAAAATGTATTTACAGAATTTAATAAATTTTGATGTTGAGAAAAACAAACGAACTCTTTTTGCCGCCACTGTTGTTAACAGTTTGCGGCTAACAGTTTTAGTGCTTAACATTGCCCGCAAATTCAAAAATGCTGCTAAGCTCACCATGGCACTGTTATTGCCAGCAATGCTGTTAAACTGATAATGTTGTCGTTGCTGCTAATGTTAACATTGCTCATACGCCTCGTTGGCCGTCGTCGAGTGCGGTTGTTTTTTTTTTTTGGTTAGCTGAACTCCCTAAGCTGTTCGCTAGCTGCTTTGCGACGGAACATTGTTGCTGTGCTACAGTTTTTTTTGTAATTTTTTTTTTCTTTTTGGCGCGTATTCGAACTGCGCGTGCGAGCAAGTTACAATTAATTGTGATTAATTTGGGCAATCATTTGGGGATTAGCTGCAATGCAAGGAGACTTAAGCTTAAGCGGCGGGCGCAGGTCGCCTGCTAATTGAAGGGATTTAACCAGCGTAAGCGCCAAAGAAACGCAACAAATTAGTGGAAAACTTGTTAAAAATATGCCCGCCAAGGCCAGGTCAGCAAACGAGTACGACTCACAGGATGAGGCCAACACCGAGCTGCTGGAGAAGCTCAAGCATTTGGATCGACGTGTCGATGCCGTTGAAAATGGCAACAGCCTCTGCAGTCGCAGCAATGCCTGCTTTCAAACGCTCAAATGGAAATCAGCCTTAAATCACATTGGTTTGCTCGTCTCGCTCTCCATTTACTGTGGCGTTGGCGGCTTGGTAAGCTCAAACTCAACTCAACTAAACTAAAATGGTTAAATTGATCAATCCGTTAGAAACCTGAACCAAAAGCGCCTTTAAGTTAAACAACTTGTATTCAATATAAACATATTGTTTAGCTTTGGCGCACAGAAGCGCAGACGAAATACTAAAAATTAGCTCATAATTAAGACATTAAAACTATGATGTACATTGTTTAAGTGCCTTGTAGCGGACCGTAACTGCCACAACCCACATGTTGTTGCAGCTCACCCTCACCCCACTTACTCCTTGGCCCTGTCTTGATCCTACACCCACGCATTAAATCGTCCAATTGCTGCAATACAACATTTCAAAAGCATTTCATATGTTCATCTCCAGCATGGTATAAACTGAACTGGATGCATTACTGCACTAGTGACCACATTAACCAACGCCACACACACAATCCTAACCGCAATGTGTGTGTGTGTGTGTTTGTTTGTTTGTGTGCTTTTGGGCATTTAGACAAGTTTAAATAGTTTTTTTTTTCTCTTTTTTTTCGAAATTTTTGTCTAAACATTTACAAAATCTTTGGCCAAATGACGTCGTCGTTTATTGGTCTGCCCCAATAGGCCAATAATGTGCAGTCAATATATCCATTCATGACTGCATCGACAACAGCAACGCCATTTGGTAGCCAAGTGCAATAACGCTCGCACTAATTAGCTGCGTTAATTGTTAGCTTCCGGCGTCTTGCACAGTGTCATCTTATTGCCACAAGCTAGTTGTCTTTAAATGTCTTGTGCCATCAACTAGTTAAACCAAGTTTTAGTAAGCACTTTTTGTCTTCAGCTAAAGTTTCTTAAAACATTGTTGAACTATGGCAATCAATATATTCCCTTTGACAATTAGCAATGCACTTAAGCAGTACTCAAAAGCTTGTCATTAACTAAAGAACCTTTGAAGTAGTAAGAAAACTTAATTGCAGCACTTTTTGGCATGTACTTTAAAATAATGAATGCAAATAATATCTATAAATTTTTGTATGTGCAATAAAATTCGAAATATTGCCATTTAGTTGCTTGGCATTTATTATTCAAGAATAAATTGAACAACAAATATATATATATGTATTTATTGTTTGTGGTTGCAAGATAAAATTTTGCTGTCGATTTAATCAAAGCACAAAGTTTTCAGTTCAGTTTTGCCTTTTTGCACACTCGGTGAAACATGATGATTTATGTTTTGGATGCCTTTTAATGTGTTTGCAATTAAATTTGCCTGTCTATACAGCGTCTGATTCATGGCCAACCTCGTATGCGTAGGATAGATTGTAGTTAACACCATGTCCGATGAATGGTTATTTGAATTTGATCAGTGAGCAATTGCCATGAATTAATCAAAGAGCAAAGCGAAATGCTAGAATGGGCTAATTATGCGCACTTTGTGTTTTGCCAAATTGATCAGCAGCTACATGTTGTCTGGTTATTGGAAAAAGATTTCAATTTCAATTTTTGAACTTTCAATTGAATTTGTGAACATTTGTTTTATGTTTCCAGCAGCAGTAGCAACAAATTGATTTGGGGCCATCGTCGGCTACACATTATGAACTCAACTAAACTAAACTGAGAGACAAGTATTCGAAGTGCCCAAAAATAAAATGTGGCCTCATCATTGACTTCACAGCTGCTGTTGCTGCTATTGCTATTGCTACTGAGGTGAGGTGTGTGTTGCTCGTTGCGTATGCGTAATCTTTGCCAAATCAACGAAGCAGAAGCCATAAACGTTTTGATATATGCATATGTCTATCCCGCTGTGCCGCATGGCACAACAAATGCAACTTCAACTTCTTCTTGTCACTGCGCATTTTCACTTTATGCACTCACTCAAGCTTAATCCTGCAGCTGTGGCAATTGTTGCATACAGCTGCCAAATGAAACGGAAAAAAAATGACACACACGAATTCGTGATGTCACAACACAAGTACACACACACACACACACACACACATATCGAATGTTTTTTGTCCACAAACGTTGACCGGAAATCATCTGTAAACCAACAAATCGAGTGTCTATCCCAAAGCGTCCAATATCGTCCTTGGACACCAATCGACATTAAAGATGTTCTCAAAATCACTTTCGGCGCAATAACGCAAAGAAAACTCCGATTCGTTGCTGCAAAGAGAGTTTTAGCTTAAACGCCATCTAATGGATGCAGATCATTTGATTGCATTAGCAGCGCCATCTTTGAGCCGCTAGGCAGAACCAAAACTTAGTTTAAATCGCAAATGAAGATAACAAAAAGACGTAATTGTTTGATAAATGAAACCGTAAAGTCCGAATATGTGGTAATTGCCCTTGCTTTGTGTCCCTCAAACAATCGACATTTATCTGTTTTATGCTTCTCTTTTTTATTTTTTGCTTCTTCTTTTTTTTTTGTAAGTGGCTGGAAATTTATTTATTAATTAATCCCCTCAGCCACAAAGGATTGTTTTAGATATAGACAGAATATGTCGTTGGGGTTTCAAGTAGATTTTCACTTAAATCTCAAATATCACACACACTCGTGTCCATATGGCTTGAAGTGTAGTGTGATAGGGATGGGGTTGGGGGGAACTTAAAGCCTGTCATTACGCCAAGGGAATCTGCCTATAAATCATTTTAATTAGCATATATTGTAAAAGCTCCTTTTGGCTAAGCCAACTTTCATTGTTGCTATTGTAAATCGCGTAACTTTATCGATTCACATCACGTGAAGAAAACAACAACAACAACTTTGTCAAATAAATGGCCAAGTCACCTTATGCACAGCAAAGGCCAAAAATTAAGTTGTTGGCCAAAAACAAAAAAAAAAAGAATTGATAGAAGCATGGCAAAGGCAATTAGACATACACACAGTGTGTGTGTGTGCGTGTGTGTGTGTGTGTGTGTGTGTGTGTGTGTGTGTGTGTGTTAGTTTGTTATCTGATTAACTGTGCCATCCAGGCGCAGGCAGACATGATTTTATATTAAGCTCAATTCTCTTTGGCCAAAAATGAAAGCCAGAAACTAGGCACGGCCACGTTCCGGATGTTTACGTTTTGATTTTGCACCCAGAACACATGAAGGAAATCACGCCAGGCGCGCATTAAGCGTGTGACAAGCGGTCATTTAATTGTTGTTGGCCTTTGTTGGCCATTTCAGTTAGCTTGTTGTGCTTTCTTGCCTACTTTTTGGCGCGGCGCGTCTGCAAGAATCACACAAATAGAAACCAGACTTATGTTGAATAGATTTTCTGACTCTATTAACCTGGTTTTGTATTTCAACTTTTTTTCTTAACTAACAGCTTTAAACCATTCAAACTTGGTCAACGTTTTAGCAACAATTTACCGCTACTAACAAGCTTTTATGTCATTGAATGTTGATTACTTATGTGTTTTTGTTTTATTTACTCTCTACTTTCCCCTTCGGACTGGTCACTTTGATCAACACTTTAGTTTATTGCTTTGATTTCGTATGCCCAGCCCTGGTTGCAATTACCGTTAGGCTCAAGAAATTTGTGTATACTCGGTTTGCGTCCACACCAATCGCTTTGTCTTTTCGTTTTACAAATTCCAATCATGTCAATATTACATGGAAAACTTACTCAAGCGACATAGCCCAAAATGTGAATGAGACAAATCGCATTTATCGCTGGGTTTCTCGTTTCATCAACGCAAAATAGTTTGCAGTAGTGCTTAAGTGTATTAGTGAAGATGAAGATGACGAAGGGTAGGGGCGAGAGGATGAGAGAAAAAGTTCTGGCTCTTCGATACGTTCAGCATGTATTTGTTTTGTGGGTCAATCTTAACGCAAAAGGCATACAAATCGAGTGTCGAGCTGTCAGTTTGCACATTTTCAATTTATTTACAAGAAAAAAAAAAACAATAACACAACACTCAGCACACTTAACGTGTGCGTGTGTGTGTGTCTGTGTGTGTGTGTGTATTGTAAGTCATAAAATCACTTGGCCGAAGCAACAACAGCAACATGACTTTGGCTTTTTGTGAGATGCTTTGGACTTTTTGGAGCCGTTGAGCGATTTATTTACGCATTTTACACGCAACAAAAAACTTGATCAAAATATACATATGTCAGTCACACACACACACACACACACACACACACACACACACACACAGAGAGACAGTGGACTGGCTTTTGGCCAACAGCTGGCGCCTCATATATACATAGGTATTTATTATTGCAACGAAACATGAATTAACAAATTAACCGACGACAGCCAGGTGACAAATTTGGTTGGACAGATTTATGCGAAAGAAATCGGCCAGGCCGAAAACAAACCAAATGGCCAGCAACAAAGCAAATTTGTTTGCATTTTACTTGTTTTTGTGTCTTGTCTGCTTCGCGTGCCATTTCCTATAAATAGCAAGATGAATTTCTCACCTCATCTCGCTTTCTGCCAACAGCCGCCCCAGCCGCCCCAGGCGCCCCAGCCACCCACGCCTGCTACAATTGTCCAGCGAATTGAGTTCGCTTTAATTTGTGAAATTGTTCAGATCGTTGGCCTCTCAACGATGCAATTGGCCCTAAAGAACACGTGGACATCATTTGGCAGCAAGAAACCAATTATTGACTTAAGCTTTAAAGCAAAGTTTCAGCTACTTTGAAACTTTAAAACTTTACACAACGAAAGTCGTTTGCTTTTAGTCTTAAACTAACTAACTCTTGCCACAGTTTTGGACCACTTGCAGCTATTCGTATGCAAATGGTAAGACTTTCATTTTGCACAATTTTTATCTTGAGATGATTTTTACTCTCTTTGTTCGCATACTTTTCACCTTTGTTTTTGGCTTGCCAGCTGTCATTGCCGTTGGCCAGATAAAGTTAAATGCAGCAACAATAGCTTGTCTTTTGTTGCTTTTGGTTAGCCGCACTTATTTTTTCTCGTTTACACTTGCCCAATGCGGCGTATGAGTAATTCGCTTTTGAGTTGAGTCTTCACACACACACACACCCCACACACAGCAACGCGAACGCAAATAACATTGAATTATTTAACATATTTCACGTGTATGAAAAAGTTGTTTTTGTTTTGTTGTTTGTTTCTCTGTTGTTTTCTTTGCTGTTGGTGAGCAAATAAATTTAAAAGAATTCTGCAGATGTTTGCGTTTCATTTGATTTTGGCTCGAAACGAAGCGAACAAATGAAAATAAAAATAATTTGTTAACGCTTTGTTGTTTGCTATAGTTGCCATATAGTAATTGTTGCCACAGAAATTGGCCCCAAAATAAACTATCTATTTGAGAAACTGGCAATAATAATTTGCACAATTTATTATAAAATTTATATAAACTATGAAATGTTTTCTTTCTTTTTGATTTGTTCTTCTCGTTTTTGTTATTTATTTACTTTTCTGCATATCGTTTCTCGTTCAACCCAAACACACACACACACACACACACACACAGCCAACCCCAAAAAAGTGTATAACCAATGTGAAAAATATGTTAGGCTAAATCAAAGCCAAGTGCAAAACTTTTATGCAGAGTTGGCGTGTCAAGGTTATTTCTGTTCTTCTTCTTCTTGTTGGGGGTTGGTGGGGGGGGCAATTGTCAGCACTAAGCATCAGGAAGTGGCCCATAAGAAAACATTCGATAATATTAGCATAATTGAATATCGTAACGCATATTTATGACTGATTTAAATGCACTTAAATAATGCTAACAAGTGGTTATTAGTATAAGGGAGTAACAGAAAAACAAAGCTGTAGTTGGTTAAGCCCAAAAGGAAAGCAACTCTCGGAGATTTGTAAAGTGAGCAAATTGTGAGTTACATTTATGCTATGGCAACGCGATAGGCTAGCTGGCTGGGGGCCAACAATTATGTAGTTGCAATTAAAAAAAGTTCTACAACAAAAACAACAAACAGTAGTACGGAAGCAAAGAGGAGAGAGGGGAGAAAGGCAAGAGCGAAAAAACAAGTTTTTGGGGCCAGCTTGGCGCCTCGAAAACCGCTTCAATTGCATTGACCGACAAACAACATTTGCGTGCTGGAGTTTAAGGGAGAAGGGGGCGGCGGGGTGGAGTGGAGAAGAGGTAAGAAGAAATTTAACCACATGCAAAGCAATTCGCATGCTTTGGTTTTTCTTATGTTGTTGTAGCCAATCTTCTTTTTTGTTGGCCAAAAAGCATTGGCTGTTGTAGCTGAAGGCACGCAAACAAGTTTGGCAAATCAATTTGGTCTAATGCCGGGGACACTTAGTTGTTTTTAGCGTTCCTGAAAATCGCATCGATGTTGATGTTGCGTGCTAAATTTGCATGTGGCAGCCACGTTGATTAATGATACGCCGTGTGTGTGTGTGTGTGTGTGTTTGAGGGTGTTGTCCTTTGTGTGTTGTTACCTAAATGCACATAATGCGCATACGCAATGTGAAACCGTGCCAAATGACATTAAGTGTAGCTTGAACACACACAAACACACACACACACACACATATTTGTGTTGACAAGCATACGCATCAATAAATATTGTGTGGCAACATGCTGTTGCACTTGTCGATTGAAATTTATTAACATGACAATAAATCAAGTACCAGCAATATGTCAAATAGTGTTAAAAAAAACTTTACAACTAAACAAAAAATTTATTTTTAAAGCGAATTAAGACAATCTGTTATTGCCAGTTGTTAAGCGAAGCGTGCATGGAATTGTTAAAAGTTAGCTTAGCTCCTAGCCTGAACTAGTTATGGCTTATTAAGTCATTTGCTCGGCACGTCAACACAGTAATACTCGTTTATTTAGATTGCTTTCGTTTCGTTTGAAGCCCTTTATGTTGGTTATTAGCTTGTTTGAAACACTTTTTCTGCAATGAACTTTGTAGAAAGTTTGCTCAAATTGAACTGAATATTAACACATACACTTAAATAGGCTGTTAACTTGATTTATTGGCATGTGGAAAGTGGCTTTAAGATCACACAAACAACTCATCCGGCAGCTGCTCACAACACAATGTCAATCCATTATATAAATATATTTAACTAACACACCCTCTGCGCCGCCCTGGCATTGCCCTTCAATCAACAAGTGAATTTGCGAGCACATAATTAAAAAAAAAAATGTGCTTTGAAATGAATACCAAGCATGTTGATGATTTGCTTTTTGTTGCTTGCGAGCCAATATGAATAATTAAATATGGCCAGCTCATTAAATATTGAGCTAAAACAACTGGCCCACAAACCAATTTTGAGCATCAATTTATATTTACTGACGACTCTCATATTTCGTTGTTGGCCATGTTCATGTAGCACGCAAATCACATGCAAATCTTTTGAGCCCTGCCCCTGCCCCTGCTCCTGCTCCTGGCTAACAGTCAACTGCCATGTTTGGCTTGAACGCGTCAAAATGTGAAGGGAAAAGACCCAATGTAAAAGTAGCTTTAAAAAAATGTATATTTCGATTTAAGACGAAAAAGAACTTAAGCAGTTTTCAAAGCTCTTATTGGCCAAGTAAATGCTATGCTAGCTGTGTTGACCTGATTGCGACCTGTACTTACCCGTAGCTCTTTGTTGCTTTGCATGCAAATCGCAACGAATTATAGTTTTCGTCTTGTTCTGCTCTTAGTTTAACGTCTTTGTAACACGTTAACTAAAACAAGCCTTGTCACGTGGCAAAAACACGCGACTTTCAAATGGTCAAGGCTTAAAATCTAAGACAGCTGCAGCAACACTTTGTGCCACAATCTGCTGCAATATCAAGTGGCACGAATTTTAATTCGACTGCTGTGTGTGCGTGTGTGTGTGTGTGTGTGTGTGTGAATAACAACAGCAATATGAATAGTTGCCCATTGGGAAATCAACACGTAACAAACTGAATGAAAGCTGTCAGTGTGCAGAATGCTGGTAAACTATTAAAATACCCTAACTTGCAGCTTCTACTCTAGACACTTGCCAACTTGTACAGGGTATGCAGCTGGTCGTGTTTGGTTTTGGTGTTTTCTTGTTTAGCTGATTTTGCGGCTAAATATTGCTCATTATCATTGGTCGCAGCGATGGCTTCTAGATGCCACAAATTGTCTATTAGATACTCTACGACCTGGCTATAATGATATTTGTTATCTGCTTTGTCTTTGCATCATTTGTTAGAGTATTTGATAATCGGCTCTGCTTGTTCTTTTGCCATGTGTGTTTTGGTTATTTGGGTCAAGCGACATTTGCATATAACACTACTGATTGTCTGCCTGGAATGAACATCAAATTTGCCATTCACACAAAAACTGAAAGGGCAAAATCACAACATCAAAACCATCTGAACTGTTAATTAGCATTAGCGCAGGTGGAGCTTATGCTATTATCATTACTTTTGGCTGTGAATTTGATTTTGCTGTATGGCAGCTTTTTATACTTGTGCTCTAATGTTTATTATTATGCCCTTGGCCATAATAATTCGTGGCCCATAACAATTATAACGCTGCCAAGTGCCAAATGAGTTTGCTCCGCGGGAGACGACGCTTTATTGTGGGTCAAAATGGTTTTTGAATTGCAATTTGTCGCGATTGGCATTTTGTCTGTCGACGTGAATTGGGCAAAAGAAAAAAAATACTTTTAACTTTGCATATTCGATTATTTATACAAGCCAAGATGAGCAGCTAATTGTCAATAAATAAGACAAAGTAACAATCAAATTTAATGAGCTGGCAGCGATTTATATAAGCATAACACAACAGAGAAACATCAACAAACAACATAATAATAAATTTATATCTAATTTGCTATCAAATCATAAGCACATGAAAATAAATAAATTCAACAACAGGTCAAGTGTTAAAACAACAACGTTCAAGTACATGAAAATTTTTTGCCTATCCAATAAAAACAGCCCCCGCCGCTTGGCCAAACAACACGACGGGCCAAAAGGCGGCGGCCAATACAGCTAAAAACGCATCGATATGGAAAATGGAAAATGCCAAAATGTGTGTACAAAACAATGTAAAGCATAAGGCAAAAGTTCAACAAGTATTTTTTTTTGTATATGATTTAAGTATTTGTTTGATATAACTTGGATTAAAAGTTGTCCAAAATTGTTGTTTGAACAGCTTTACGCCAATATTAAAGGGCACAATGCTAAAGGGAGTAAACAACAACAACAAAAAAGAACAACAGATACTTAACATATTTATCGCATTTATATTGCGCTTCCGTTTTGGCAGTCAACTTGGCATAGTTCTTTAGCTCAAGGCCTTAACTCAAACCCATCTTCTTTTTTTTTTGGCTGCTCTACTATGCCTCTAGCCAAAGGCAGCCAATTTTCGGGCATAACCTAACTTAAAGCTAGCATTCGTTGCGTTCAATGGGCCTAAAAATTAAAATCTAGTTTATTCAACTAACTTTCATTGCTGTGTAATTAGTTAAGCTTATTTGCATTTTTTAATTGGAAATTAAACCCGCAAAACAGCGATTAATTTATCTATTTCAAAGTGCTTTAGCTTTTTTTTTTTTTTGCTTTTCTACGCAGAATTTTTCATTTACCTATGCAAATAAATCAGCTCTATTTTTCATTCATATACATGTGTATAACACACACACACACCCACACACACACACACTGCTCGTGGGCGCTTTTAGTCCAAGACCGGAGATACGCAACGGAAATGAATTATCACCCGCTAAATATGGCCGCGCTCATCATTATTAAAATGGCAACCACATTTGCAGGATATTTTTTTTTTCATTTCTGTTGTTTTTTTTGTTTTAAATGAAGATAAATTGTGCTTGGGTGTTGTTGCCGCTGTCGCTGCTGATTAACAACAATTTTGGTGGACTTTTCGCTTCGCATTCTTTTGCATGCAAATGAATATTAATATGAAGCATACGCCGTGTGTTCGTTACACACACATAGATATTGCATAAGCTGATTGTACAGTTAGGCGCGCTGTGGGCAGTAAGCCGTGTTACGGTAATTTAAGTAGCGATAAACAGTTGGTTTGTCACTTGAGCAAATCCCCCCCCCGCCCTCTCGAGTCAGCTTGGGCAGCAATTGTTGCACGTGGCAGTGCGTGCGGCACGTGATTTATGGCGTGCAAATGGACTGACACTTGTTTTGACAACTGCCTTAAGCTCTTTCATAAAGGACACACACACACACACACACAAAAATGATTTGTCTCTTAAGGCTTGCGCTGTCCATGCATAATCAAAATGCCTTAACACATGATTGAAGTCACAAACGTTTATTGTCCGCAATATCAGTGCTTGCCAGTGTTCACCTAACCCGAATCGAGCGCATATATGTTCAAGTTAGCAACTGTCTGCGAATAATTTCAATTTATGCGCAAGCACAACAATAAGACAAATATTGCGTATACGTCGCATGGCCACAAAGCTTGAAAAGATTTGATTTAACGCCTGTCTGCTGTCGTCCTTGCCAACGTTCATGTTTTGCTCTTACCACTTACTTACGACTACGTACAGTACATATGCGGATCTGCGGAAACTTTTCAACTGTTTGGCCAACTTGTCGCCGGCATTTGGTTGAGTGAACTGTGGCCAATTACGCAAATGCGTAGCATATACAACAACAAACATGTCCGGCAAATGATCATAAACCATACGCAAGGACAGCAGAAGCAGCAGCAAAACTTAATTACTAGCCTTAAATATAATCACTGGACAAGTAACAAACTTGACTTTTTGACTTTATTGTTCAAATTACAATGAAATTTACAAAATGTAATGAATTGGTTGCAGACAGCAAAAAGCATCAAAAGGTATAAAGCTGAGATATTTCCCAATGCTATTGAAGCTAAAGATTCTTAAATTTGCCCAAGATCTAGATAGAACTAGTTTGTTAAAATCTAAAAGTCTTTTACAGACTTTTGATAAAACAATGATTTTACATCATAATCTAGGATAAAGTGTATAGTGTTTTATGTATAATCTTCTAAACGACAAGTTGCTGCCTTTCCTCAACAGTTATTCCCCTGTTATACATGGGTTTAGGTTAAGGAAAGAAGAAAGCAACAAAATTCAAGTTTTTTCTTGTCTCAAACACTTATTGTTAGTTGTTTTGGGGTTCGAATAAGAGATGTGTCTGAGTGGCTGACACATTTCAATTGAATTTTCGCATGTGGATCGTGATGCCAAACATACCTAAACACACACACACACACATATTTTGGAGGTATGTTTGTTGTAGTTGTTGTGTTAAAACTAAACCACAAATCAATTTGTGCCACTATTTTTATAACAAGAACTAAGCAGAATAGCTCTGTACTAGATGGTTCAACAAATTTATTACGATGATGTGTGAGAAATTGAAAGAATATTTTGCGCTTTGTTTTTTTTTTTCACAACTTAAAACATCAAAAAATCAAAAAATATTCAACACCCCACAAAGCCAATTGGGGAAAACTTTTTTATTGCCTTTTCGACAATTTAATTGCATACAATTTTATGTTTTTACCAATACTTGGCATGGTCATTCGACAAAAAAAAAGGGTGAAGGCTGACAAATGAAATGCCAAAAGGTCAAAGTGTGTGTGCCACTCGAGTGTTGATGAACCCATTACAGCAAATGCCACTTGCAACTTGCAACTCGCAACTCGCCTTGCTGTTGCGCAATAAATCCACAGCTCATCAAATGCCAATAAATTGCATATAGAGCAAGCAAACGCCATGGTGGAACCCGCCCAGGCCATTAATGCACACTTTGTAGCCAGCAGCTGGACCTTAATTAAATGCTAATGCAATGTAATTCTCTCTCTACACACACACGCACGTATAGATCTTTCGACACTTGGAGCGTCCGGCGGAGGTGGAGCGGCTAACGCATCTAAAGGATGTGGTCAAGACACAAAGGGAACGTTTCATGAGCACCATACTCAACAACAGCGAGGTGAACAATCTCAACGAGTTGCTCTCCTTTGAGCTGGCCAAATATGAAGCGGTTTGTAATTTGTTCCTTGTTTTTTTGGTTTCCATTATGTCTCATTTAGCTGAACATCATATTTCACTTTGGCATTTACATTTAGGCCGTACAACTGGCTGCCGAGGGTGGTTTACTCATCGTAGCTGATAAAGACTTTCCAGAGCCCTACGAGCGCTGGAGCATACTGCAAGCTGTGTTCTTCTCATCAACTGTGTTAACCACAATAGGTAAGCGGCTCTGTTCAAGCACAATGGAACTGTTTAGAACTCAAACGTATTTTAGGCTATGGCAATATAGTGCCCGTTACGATCAGCGGTCGCGTCTTTTGCATTTGTTTTGCACTTATTGGCATACCCTTTACATTAACGGTCATCGCCGATTGGGGTCGTCTCTTTGCCAGCGCCGTATCCGTTTTTGGCACACACATGCCCAGTAAGTAGTTGAAATTTATTTCTTATTGTTTTGTTAGTTAAATTCCTGTTTGTATCTCGCCCACAGGCAAGCCAAAGTTTACAAATTTCATTGGCAAGACTTGGTTCTATGCGATACTGGCTGTTGGTTTTCTTGGCGTTTATCTGGCAGCTGGCGCTGGTTTGTTGCTACTCTGGGAGGATGATTGGACATTCTTTGATGGCTTCTACTTCTGTTTCATTACCATGACAACAATTGGTTTTGGTGATCTGGTGCCCAGTGCGTATACTTAACATCGTTTGCTTTGTCTTGTTTTTTATTTTTTTTTTCTGCAGAGAAACCCAACTATATGCTGCTTTGCACATTGTACATACTCATTGGGCTGGCGCTAACGTCGACCATTATTGAGCTGGTGCGTCGCCAGTATGCGACCAGCTGGGCCAAGCTACAGGTAAGTGCTGTGCTAATGATGATGATGATGTTGTTGTCCACGCTAATGACTTCAACACGCGCCTTCAATGCACTTGAACAAATGCTCAACACATTTATTCTATGTCTATGTGTCTTTCTTTCCGTCACAGGAGCTTTCTGGTCCCATGGCGGAGACATTGCGGCGCCTGGGCGAGACGGCTGGCACGGGTCTGGACTATGCAACATTGCAGAAAGTGTTAACGGTATGTTGCGAACAAAAACAACAACGTCAACTAACGAGGCAATGCGTTAAATAATTCATAAATTTCGCATGCGCAGGTTTCAATGCCCAAGTGGAGCAGTAACAAGAAGAATGAGCACAATTCGGATATTGCTGCACTGGAGGCCATCACAAATGCCATACTCAAGGAGGTTAAGGAGGCGCAGAATAGCAAGCCCAAGGTGCTGCAAATTGTCATCTACGAGTCATCCGTTTAAACAACAACAACAACAACAACAACCCAAGCCAAACAAGCGGCGAGAGTGTAAAAGGAAAAACAAATTCACAGCATACTTTTAGGCCTAGGCACAAAAAAAACAATTAGCAACTAGTTGAAAACTTGTACTTAGTTAGTATATATTAGTATATGCCATGTTGTTTTTTTTTTTTTGTTTTTACTCGTTCATAATCTCTGAATGTGTATTGCTTAGTGTTGTCCAGCCAACAACGACTTCCATAAGCTAATTAAATAATTATAAATCTCTGGGTTATAAGATTGCTCATACGTACTGAGATCACACAAAAACACATACGAGGGTCGATCAATTGCTTGGAAAAGTCCAAAGAAACATTTTGTATGCAAACATATACGTAAGAGAAAAAGCTCTTTAGTTGAACTTTAAAATTGGAATGGAATGTTTACGTCAGTTTGAACAGTATTAATTTGAGAAAATGCAAAATATATATATTCTAAAATTACGAATTTATAAATTCAAAACCAAAATGTGTTTCAGCTGTCTAGTCTAATATATATGCTTTATTATTATTATTGATCGATCCTTGAACATTAGCTACAATTTTAATGGAAATACTCATAATGGCATAGAAGTGATTGTTTTTTTTTTTATATATATACATGTCTATTAAGTAATTATGATATATAGGTTAATAGCTAATACCAATAATCAAGCATAAATGTCCATTCAAATAAAACAAAATCAAGAACAAACAGCTGCAGTCGCTCTCAAACTGTAGCTTTCAATGCACGTTCAAGCAATCGTTCGTAGGCGAGCTTTAAAGCTCGCAACACAATTGCGCGCGACAATTCAAACAGCCAATAGGCTGGCAAAGCGCAGCTCGTTTGACTGCTCGGAAATTGTCGTCGTCCGGCTGGCAGGCAGGCAGGCAGGCAACCTGTCGTCCAGCGTTGCCAGTTCGTTGGCGTCGTTGCTTGCCACACTGTTGGCCTATATAAGAGGGGCGCACTAACGGCGTCGGCTAGTCACTCGTCACTAGTCACAACAGCAGCGCGTAGCGTAGAACGTGGAACGTGCAACGTGTTGGACGATCACTTTCCCATTCCACATATCATTTTATTTTTTTTTTTTCTGTTTTTTTGCTGCTCTCCGTGTGGCTTTACTGTGATTTTGTTTAATTTTCTTTTTTGTTCATTGTGTTGTGCTGTGTTGTGTTATTATTAATATTGTTATTGTTGCTGCTGCTGTGTGTGTGTGTGTCTGCGTTTTGAGCAAAGCTCAACGTTTTCCACTCACTTGTCGCAGTTTAGTGCCGGACAAGCAGCGACAAGCATCCGCAGAGATCAGACAAGAGCCAATTGCTCTGGTAATGTTTTAAGCAACGAGTTCGCATCCGTCTGCTCCTTCTTCCGTGTGTGTGTGTGTGTGTATTGTTATTTGTAACTAGTTAGTTGGTTGGTTAGTATTGCGTGTGTGCTCCACCTCAATGGAGGTGCTTAAGAAAGACGCCGCCCTGGGCTCGCCCAGCAGCGTCTTCTATTTGCTGCTGTTGCCCACATTGGTGCTGTGGTACATCTATTGGCGGCTCTCCCGTGCCCATCTCTACAAGCTGGCTGCGCGTCTGCCGGGTCCCCGCGGATTGCCCATTGTGGGTCATCTCTTCGATGTGATTGGACCCGCATCATGTAGGTGTTTTTTTTGTTGTTGCTCACAGCCTTTGAATCCTTTTGCTTTATCTGTCGTTTATTTGTTTCTTGTAGCTGTTTTTAAAACAGTCATACGCAAGAGCACACCGTTTGAGCATATTGCCAAAATGTGGATTGGACCGAAGTTGGTGGTGTTCATCTATGATCCACGCGATGTTGAGCTGCTGCTTAGCAGTCATGTCTACATTGACAAGGCATCCGAGTACAAGTTCTTTAAGCCCTGGCTCGGCGATGGTCTTCTCATAAGTACAGGTAAGTCTTCCCCTCTACCACTCTCTCTCTCTCTCTCTCTCTCTCTCAGAGTCTACTTGAAGTAACTAATGCAATTTAAATGTACGTTGATGGATTCATAAATTAATTAAACGATTTGTAAGCCTGACAGTTGGCACAACAATGCCGAATAAATGGCCGCTATAAATAAACCGTAAACTCTCGACACACTAGCGTTGTCTCTTTCTAACGCATGCTAATTTAACTACTTGTTACTGTCACTCGTTTCGTAACGTTTCTTAACTTTGATCTGTGTTTGATTTCCCTATTCTGCCTTTTTTTTACCTATCTTTCTTAGGTCAAAAGTGGCGGGCTCATCGCAAACTAATCGCACCCACATTCCATTTGAATGTCTTAAAGAGTTTCATTGAGCTGTTTAACGAGAACTCGCGCAATGTGGTGCGGAAACTGCGTGCTGAGGATGGACGCACATTTGATTGTCATGATTATATGAGTGAGGCAACTGTGGAGATTCTATTGGGTAAGTGATACAAACACACGCACACACACTCCCACACACATCATCATTATATAGCGTATATATACATACGATTACCACTGTCATATGCCATAAATTGAGCACAGACCCATTTCCCCACATACATAAAAATCAAATACGAAAATTTTTTGTTTGTTGTCCATTTGCCTCTTTTGTGTGGAGACAATAATAATAATAATAGCTATAATAATAAGGGGCACAAAACCGAACCGAACCGAACCGAACTGAACCAAACCGTTGCATGGCAGCCAGACAGTTCCGAATTATATATCCAACTAATCCGTTTAGTTAAGCATAAAGAGATGCCAGCAACTAGCATAGACCGATTTACATTAGATTTACTTGCTATAGAATGGGAATAGAAAAATAAAAACTTTCAAATATTTCAAGTGATTGATCCGAGTTTTTGCTAGTTTAAACCGAATACTGAGTAAATTCGTTCTCTTCTCACTCTTGTCAGGGTTATGTGAAGGCTTTGGAGGCCTCACCTTTACTTATATCATAATTGCGTTATCACATTTTGAAATTGGCCATTAGCTGAGCCAACTGTGCCACCCCAATGATCGGCTCTAACAGACATATATTTAAAGCCAAACACGTTTCAGGCTTTAAAAAATCAAAAGTGAAACTGTCCGTTTAGCTAAAAGCCTGCGAATCTCTCTTTCTCTCTCTCTCAAAGCAAATGTTAATGACATTGCCTCATATATAAAGGTACTGTATATATATATATATGTCTGGCCGATTGATTACTAGGTCATTGCATAATGTAGACGCGCTTACCTTAGCCCATAATTGAAATGCTGCCAAAAAATAAAAAACTAAAAAAAGAGCACATTAGACTGCAAAAAAAAAAAACAGAAAACAGAAAACAGAAAACCGAAAACAACAGAAAAATTTATTAAAGCTTTGCGAACTGCAACTGCTAGCCAAGTGCAATTAAAACCACGTCGCATTGCCATTAAGCATTTAATCAGGAAAATTTGAATGCAACTGCAGTTGCCATTTCAGACTTGAGTGGCCGCCCAGAGGCGACCACTTAAACCATAACCATTGCCCAGGCCCATTCTCAGACCAAATGGCACAACTGACGCAAAACGAGCCAATTAGCAATTAAGAGTGAAACTACTAAATACAATATCTA
Source organism: Scaptomyza caliginosa (assembly GCA_035044725.1). Lineage (NCBI taxonomy): Eukaryota > Metazoa > Arthropoda > Insecta > Diptera > Drosophilidae > Scaptomyza > Scaptomyza caliginosa. Next base: position 350,396 of record JAWNNR010000756.1, on the reverse strand, counting down.
CTATATAAAATGCTGTAAAAGCTATATAGTCAAAAAAAAGAAACGACGACGACAACAAAGTGAATAGCGAAAATTTAAATGTCATTTTCGATTGTTGTTTGCACAGAGAGAGAGAGAGAGAGAGAGAGATGGATTGCATAATCTATAACCATATTAAATGCAACATGCACAACAACAAGTTTTTCCAGCCTATCAGCCTATCAGCCAAGCAACTGGCCCGTGGCCAGTGGGACAAACTGGTGAAATGGCAAGTGAAAGAAAACTTGCATTTCCACGCTTACGCAATGAACATTTTCATAATCGTTTTGGTTTAAGCGGAAGAAATTCGCCATATCTATCATAAGTTGAACTAACTTAACTTAACGTTGAGTTAAGATCAATTATATCAAGTTTTTACTTCCGTTTTTAGCTAAAACCTACCTTAAAGGGTAACTCAAAAATAGATACTTTAGCAAAAATCCTCAGGCAGCTTCTAAGCTTTACAATATGCAACTCTTTTTATATCTATATGTATACGTAGATATTGTAAAGCGTTTTGCTATTTACGCATTGTATCTACAACAGTTGCTGTTGTTTGTTTGTTAAATTCAATTGTCGCCTGGGGTCAGTCGAGTGCATTACACCCTTCAATCACAGCACAGCACCCTAAGTCACAACGACCGAGACAGCGATAGCGACTCTACAATGCTTTGTTATTCCTTGCAGAGACCGCAATGGGCGTGTCGAAGAAGACGCAGGACAAGTCGGGCTTTGAGTATGCCATGGCTGTGATGCGAATGTGTGATATATTGCATGCTCGGCATCGCAGCATATTTTTGCGCAATGAGTTTATCTTTACGCTGACACGTTACTACAAGGAGCAGGGCAGATTGCTCAATATCATACATGGCCTAACCACCAAGGTCATACGCAGCAAGAAGGCGGCCTTTGAGCAGGGCACCCGAGGCTCGCTGGCGCAGAGTGAGCTGAAAGCGGCTGCATTGGAGCAGGAGGAGCGGGAACAGCGGGAACAGCAGCAACAGCAGCATGGGGCAACGCAACCAACGCACGCTAAGCAGGAACAGCAGAGTAGTCCAGTGGCTGGTCTCTCCTATGGCCAATCGGCTGGGCTCAAGGACGATCTGGATGTGGAGGATAATGATATTGGTGAGAAGAAGCGTTTGGCCTTTCTCGATCTGATGCTGGAGAGTGCACAGAATGGTGCACTTATAACGGACACCGAGATCAAGGAGCAGGTGGACACAATCATGTTTGAGGGACATGACACAACGGCAGCGGGCTCCTCCTTTTTCTTGTCACTGATGGGCATACATCAGGATATACAGGATCGTGTTATTGCCGAGCTGGATGGCATCTTTGGTGACTCACAGCGACCGGCTACGTTCCAGGACACACTAGAAATGAAATATCTGGAACGTTGCCTCATGGAAACGCTGCGCATGTTCCCACCCGTGCCGCTCATAGCTCGCGAGCTTCAGGAGGATCTGAAATTGAATTCGGGACCATATGTTATACCGCGTGGCGCCACTGTGACCGTGGCAACCATACTGCTACATCGCAATCCCAAGGTCTATGCCAATCCCAATGTCTTTGATCCGGACAACTTTCTGCCCGAACGCCAGGCGAATCGTCATTACTATGCCTTTGTGCCATTCTCCGCCGGACCGCGCAGCTGTGTGGGTAAGTTTATAACAACACATCAATAAATTATTTAACAAATTCAATATAATAAACTATATACTCAGGTCGCAAGTATGCAATGCTTAAGCTGAAAATCCTGCTATCGACCATCATGCGCAACTATCGTGTCTACTCGGACCTCACCGAATCGGACTTCAGGCTGCAGGCGGACATCATACTGAAGCGGGAGGAGGGTTTCCGTGTGCGCCTACAGCCGCGACAGGCGGGCCAAGCGACAACAAATGCCAGTACGGCAGCATCATAAACTTATATACACACCAATCTCTCTCTGTCTTTTTCCCGCCTCCTTCCCAATTTCCACACCTTCTGTTTTTGTTTCTCTTTGCGCGTGATAGTCCATGGTTTATACAGTGAATACAACCGAAACCAAACAGGAAACAAAACCAACACACACTATTTTATTTTGATAATCATATGTTTTGTTTTTTTTTTTTTTGGATGGCAATTTAAATGCTGCTGCATTCAACATTTAACACCAAACAACGAACACCAACAACAGCAACAAATATTAAATATGTATTTTCTCCTTTTTTTTGTGTATTTAATTATGATATGTATAATGTTTTGACAATTATAATATTTGGTGTAATATTTTAAATAGCGCGACGCTTTGTTTTGTTATTTTGCTGGATATATAGACTTAAATAATCAGTGAGCTTTTTGTAAAACTAGTTGTGACATTACCAAAATATATCTCACATATGTTTGGTTTGCCGCAAACGACAATAAATTCCGTTTCAATAGATATAAGTTGCTGAATGTCTACTTTTGAATATTCTAAGTTATGTGCGGCAAAAACTATTTGCAAAACAGCTGTTCAGATAACAGCAGTTCATTACAGTCTCATGGATATTTTGTTCAGCGATAGTCCAAACTACTGTATATTCTCCGTTCACGATCACAAAAGCGTTGATTGTATACAGAAATACTACTCTTAGGACAAATTAACAATAAGTTAAAAGGTTACTGACCTAGTATCTCAAATCTTTTTTGAAGGGTATTTGCAAATTATTATCTTTGGTTAAGTCAAACCAACTTGCGCGCCAACAATAAGCAGATACTAAACAGCTCTGTTATTGCTCTGTTAGTCACAATTTATTGATAAAGCTTTAGCTATTGAGCTTTTAAAGTTATTGATAGTACCATCCGTAAGAGAAACTGAAGGCACGTATGTGAAAAAGTAATTTCTTACATATTTTAGTAACTTAATGAACAATTAAACAAAAATCTTGTTTTCAAAACGATAGGAATTCATACTCATATCTGACGATGTATCGCATAACCAGCTGCCTACGGCATGGCATTCATCGCTATTCTGAATATCAGATTAAATATACTACCGCTTGATTTACAAAGAAAATTATGTGTGGTCTTAAAATTGCTGATTGAAGCTATGCTGAGCACGACATATTTGCTATGCTTGTCATATCCTCTCCAAATGTAAACTCGTTTCATTTAAAATACCTGCTTTTAATAAAAGTTTACATCATTACATTAAACATACTGAATCGTTCTTTTAGCCATAAAGTAATACTACAAGAAAAATATAATACAAAAGAAAAACAGCTATAGTTTAAATGAAATATTATAGAGGACATTAGATTCTGGGTGAAATTGAGAGAAATAATTTACCCTCGTCAAATCTACTGTTGAAGCATTAAAAAATACCACATTTTCGGTGCTAAGTTAGGGCAAGGCAGTGGGACCAGACTGTATGATTAAAAAAATACAAATCACTTGCAAGCGGTTTCATTTGTTTGCCACTAATATTTTATTTTTCAGTGGCTACGGACGTGTTCGTTAGTCGTGCGGGTTGAACAAAAAAATGGCGAAAAGTGTCTGTCGTGCGTGCGCGCAAATCGCAATTTTATTAACTATATACGGATCAATACAAAGTGTAAAATCAATATGTAAGTGTATCAATTCACACTTGACGTACCCAAAAATCAATTTGACACAACTACGCACATGTATGAATATATATGTGTGTATGTACGTATGCACATATGACAGATCATCATTAAGCAGCGGTTTTGATGACGATGATGACGACGATGTCGATGAAGACAAAACGTAACAATTGGTGGGGGTATGACAGGCCGTTCAGGGGGAGCCAGAGCGCGCTGTGCTGCCAGTTGGTACTTTTTTGTATGGTGAAATTTTGCTGCCATGTTTTTTTTTCTGTTTTCTTTTGTTTGTGTCTTTGTTGCTGTTAAAAATGAATTTATATTATTATTGTAGTTGTTATTTTTGCTGCCTGCCAGTAAATGCGTTAATTGACAACAACAAAATATCAAGTGTACGTAGCGCTCAGTGCTAGTGTATTTATGTGCGCGCGTGTATGTAGCGCAGCCGAGTGTGAAAATAGGCAGCAGCATTACTAAGAAACAGAACGTCCTGTCGCCTGCCTGCCTGGCCCTCTCGTTCTACCTCTTGTACACAGCCCACGTTCGCTTTATTTTTAACTTTTTTTTGTTTGTGCGCTACGCTCATTTGCTCCATGCTCCACTTAACGTGCAACAATTTTCTAAGCCCCATTCCTCACCGTGACACCCCCGCGCAATTGTAGAGCGACATCTCGTCGTTGCATATCTCTCAATTGAAATTTGTGGCGCACTTATATTAAGGCGCAAAGCAAAGACAAATGTGTGGCCCATTGTTTTTGTTTATGTTGTTGTCTTTGTTGCCACCCCACGATGTAGCGGCGCGTCGTCGCAATCTGCAATTGAAAATTTAAATGGATCAAAGAACCAAAACAGGTGGCAACCTTGTCAGCAGCTGCTGCCTGTGACCAATACTGCCGTTAGCTGCTGTCTTAATGTCTTGCGTTTTGCATTTGCTTCTCTATCTATGTCTTTAGCCTTTGCTTAGCCTGAGCTTGAGTTGCCTGTGTTGTGCAACTAACCAATAATGCAATATGTTTTATCACCTGTCTACCAAGTAGTATGCACATTTGTATCTATCTACACAGCGTTGCCAGCTTCGATGTCGTCGCAGTTCATTTACTTGTTTCAGCTAACTGCACACGTATTGCAGTGTGCCTACATTAATACATACATACATACATATATTAAAATTAATATTTAAATATGAGTGGGTCTGATACAGTTGTGATTGGCGCTTTTCTTTGTCATGCAGCCAACTTTATCAGCCACTTTATCAATTTTATGCACTTGCTTTGTTGTTTTTTTGTTTTGTTTTAACGCTCTGACAGTTCCTTTTGCATGTATGTGTGTAATAATTATTGTTATTGCTAGTGTTTTGTACATTTTCTAAAAATCAATTAAGCTGCAGTGCTTCTGCTATTGGTCAGTTTGCTGTCGATGCAGTTAATCGATCGTTTGTTTCTATCAATTAAATTTATGTATGTACGAACATACAATCACATACACACACACACATGTTATATTCCCATTGGACTTGGCTTATGTCCGCGGGGACAGTCACCGACTGGCACTGGCAAAGAGCACAGAGTGCTAATCAAGGGCGCTACTCTTGTTGTTGTTGTTATTTTTTTCGCTGTTGCGATAAACAGTTAGTTTGCAGTAGCAAACAGCAGCTTGAAAGCAATTTGCGTGCTTACTTATACATTCATATGTATGTATGTATGTGAGTACAAATGTATGCTTTTACAATTGCATTTTGTATTGCAGAGGAGATGTGTGTTCGATTGGCTTATTGACACTCAAGATGGATGCGCATGACACACGTATTAGTTCCAGCTCTATCTCCATTTTTCATATGTATGTTTGTTAATATGTTCTTGAGACTAAATAGCTTTTCGTTTAGTTAGTTTCGTATACAAAAGAATACTAGTCATTGTAATAACTAAAGTGGATTTTAAGGTTTGCTTCTGTATTGAGTGTTACCTTTATTCACAAATCAAAAAGCACTTATAATTTACATATGGCAATGCTGCACACTGACTACTGCTACATCGAACTTTCGTTCGTTCGATGCACAATTGAGGATTTCATATGGCGATAAAGCACGAACTGCTCTTCACATCCAATTGGATGTGCTGCAGCTTAATCCAATTGGACAATGACACGACTCTGTTAAAGCAACTTTCTTTCATATTTGCTCTCTATTTTACCCTAAATTCTTTACTCTATGGCTAATGGTAAACAAGGGTATGTTAGCTTTTGCTTGTGTCAATGCCATGCAGTTGTTAGAAACAAATGGTAGGGCATTTGCTAGTCGCTATAGAGGATATTGCGACTGTTTTCAAGTTGTTCTGCTTGTGATGACCAAAATAGTTGTGCCCATTGTATTTATGTATATGCATAGGCCTCCTCCCACTCATCAAATGCAACGAATGCGCCTCACAGTGCTGCATTTTGTCTTGAAGCTGCTATTACAACATATTCCCCACTCTCTCGCTCTCTTCCCCTTACACACAAACACACACACACACACGTATACTGTGACAACAGGAAGCATTGCCGTCGTTTGACGTTAGCACATCGTCAGCGTTAAGCATACGAGCATTGACAAATCTCACCTCCCACCTCACCACACCTCTCAAGTTTTGTACGATCATCCCGCTCACACTTTAACAGTTGATCTCTAGCTCGCTTGCTCTTTTACTCTGGCTGCGCGTCATCGCTGTCGCCGTCTTGCGTCTGCGTTGAGGCCAATGCATTTTGGGGCCTCTTTAAGGCAACTCATTGCGTTGCGCGTTTCGTTTCGTTTTGTTTGTGTGTTTTGTTTGCTTCTTCTATAGATTTGGCCGATAAGCATGTCCGGCTAACGGCGCTAAAAGCCAAAAATATAAAGAACGTCAAATGTACAACTGTTGTTGTTTGTCGACTGCACAAATGTCAACAAAGTATACACATACAAAAAAAAAACTTCGCGTGTAGTTAAAAGCTTGTCAACAATTGCACGATAAGCTTAAGAGGAAGAAGAAGAATATTCCTAGTACGCAAAATGTCAGTTGAAAATAATCAGCTGCCTGCTTATTTGTCAACCTCAAGACTAAAATTCCTTTCTATCTCTATCATTTGGTGATATTAATGTTTCTTATCACACCTCGAAATGTTAAGGCACAAAACTAATTACCAGGCAAATGCTTTCATTGCGGTAAACAATGCTGCGTTTGATGCAAAAGAAAAAAAGAAGAGGAAGAAACAACATTTTATATGCGCGCATCTCCTTTGACCTAAGCGCAAATGTATAAAATAAAAAAAAATAAAATGAAATTGGGTCACACATAAACTACATTTGCCCTTGTGCTGCGTATGTTTGTGTGTGTGTGTGTGTGTGTGTGAGGACAGGCAGCGGCAGCAAGAACAATGCCAACAATAATAACAATAAACTCTCAATTTTTCAATCAATGTTGCATAAATTTGAGCCAATTATTTGCAATATCATCGACAATAACCCAACAACAATGACGACGACAACAACAACAATAACAACTACACCAGCCATTAACACAACAATTAACACCGGGTTCAATTGAATCAAACGCCGCACAAACGCTAAAAAAGAAAGAAAAATAAAAAAAGACAGCAAAAGCAATACAACGGGAAGAGCTTTTACGCCAGCGGGCGTGTGAGTGAGTACGAGTGAGAATGAGTTAGCTGCTGCTGCAGGTGTGTGACTCAGTGTGACCGCAGCCCAATAATTATGCAAGGCATTGGGGTATAGACAAATATGCAAAAGAGATGACGCTTAACGCTGCTGTCCCTGTTGCTGTGTCTTCCCCTCCCGCTCACTCTCGCGCTTTTGAGCTGTCTTTTTGCATGCATTTTGTCTTTGCATCACTTTCTGAATCGCTATGCAAAATAAACTGTAATTAGCTTAAACTCGAATTGCGTGAAAAAAGCCAACCATGCAATGAGATCAGCTGACGTCGTGGAGGGGTTACGAGCGGGGAAAAGTGACAGCAGATTTTGTTTTCGTCACTCATCCAAATGGCGTTGCCACAAGCAAAAAATTGCTACGTTTCATTATTCACTTACTTATCTCAAGCAAAGGCTGCACTTAACACACATACAGTCTGTCAAGAAAGTGTTTTCGCGTAAAGAAAAATGTATGTTTTTTCACTTTACAGATGAAAATATAACTGTAAAATGGCTCTTAAAATTTTTTGGAAATTTTTTATGCATTTTTTATTTATTTCTTAATAATATATTTAACACAAAATGATTATTCATTAAAAAACAAAAAAGTTATAACAAAAACAAATTAACTCTAACTAAATTTGACTGTCAAGAAAGTGTTTTCGTCTTTAAGAATCGGGTGGTAACATAAAGCTAAACTTATGAAAAATATTTTTTAATATTTAGTATGATAGCCCTTGGCTGTAACAACAGTGTTGAGTCTTGAATTCATTGAATTAACTAATTTTTCTATGTATTCTATTGGTATATTGCTCCACTCTTCTAAAATTATACTTTTTAGCATGGGCCGTGATGTGGGGCGTCTTTGTGCGACGTTCTTTTTTAGATATGCCCACAAATGTTCAATTGGGTTGATATCTGGGGTCTGGGGTGGAGTTTCAATAACTTTTCCGCAGTTACATAGCAGCCACAGTCGCACATTGGCAGCTTTATGTTTGGGATCGGTATTCTAGTACAACTTAAAGATGCGATCAAACGCAAATTTAGAAGCGCTGTTCTTTAAATTTTCCTTTAAAATGTTAAGATACTGAACAGCATCCATTGTGTGTTCAATAAACACCAAATCGCCTACTCCCTTGCTTAAAAAACACCCCCCCCACCATGACCGACAGTTTGCCTTATTACACCGTCGATATAATGTTTTTAATTTCCAATGCTGCTAATGGTTTCCGCCATACTCTATTGGGTCACTCGTTGTAATGTAGCATTATCTTGGTCTCATCAGAGAATAAATTTGTTTTAAATATGTGCATATGATGACCTGCTATGCAAAAATAACTGTAACTATAACTGTACTAGCAAGAAAGACGAAAGAATGCAAGAATAGCAAAGACGAAAACACTTTTTTGACAGACTGTAAATTTGCCAACACAACGTAAAACTAGCCTTATTTTCTGTATTGCACTGCAGACATTTTTCTTACGATGTGTAAGAGTTTGTAGCACCTTAAGGTGATCCATATAATATTTAATTGTAATCGTCAACGATATATTGTATAAATTCAGTTGTATTCACATAGCGTTCAAGAGTAATGCGCCTGCTCTCTGACCACATGCAATAATTCCATATAATTGTAGTGTAGAAAAACAATAACAAAGTGCGATTAATGGCGCAGTGCCCTTTGATACATGCACACATGTGTGTTTGTGCGTGCGTGTGTACCAGCTTGTGCATACATACATACATACATATAAACAGTTCTAGTTATTTGAGAGACTGAATTATGTGCAGAGGTATTTGGGCTACAGGGTGTCCAGTTGAGGGCTGTGTGGAGTGTGGGGTTGGGCATGTGAATGAAAATAGAAAATCGATATTGTGCGCTAAGCGTCAAATAACAGTTAACGACGTACATATGTAGATAATTACAACAAAATGCGGTTAGCCTACGTAGTTGGAAAACCAAAAAAAAAAAAAAAAACGCCATCAGAAAATGGCTCAATTTATGCAAATGCCAAGTGTTATAAATACGACACGTACATACATACATACATACATACATATGTATATATATTTACGCATATAATTAGAGTCGCTAAGTTTATATACTATAAGGAAGAAAGAAAAAAAAAAAAAAAAAAACAACAACTTAACATCAAAGTACACATAAAAAAAGTTCTTGACTACATGCATTATGCCTATATGCTAAGGCCTAATAGACTTATACTTTTATTTGATTTGACATCTCAGCACATTTAATACTATTGTTGTTGCTAAACGAGTTTCCTCACGCAAAGCAATAAAATCTAAAGATGAAACTTGATGCACACCCACAATAGCACAATACAACAATAACAACAGCAGCAGCAGCAGCAGCCACAGATCGTTTAAGTATAGTTATTATACAATATACATTAATACATACACACACATACATATCAGCTTAGTTAAGGGTAACCATTGACAATCGCACAGTTCCAACGAATACGATTTGCATTCTTTATAAGCAGAAATCTTTGAATGAGTCACCAAAATAAGCTAAGCTTTTTATTTCTTGGTATTATTGTTATCGGTGAAGAAATTGGTGTAATATGTATACATATATAGTAATTATCTTATGCATGTGTATTGCAGCACCGAATGTATACAACAGTCTCGGCACTCCACTCACATACATATATCCGGATGAGATTGTTCGATTGACCTCGGAAGAGTTGGCAGCGTCACGGCGGCGTCGCGCCGCACCAGCTGCACCGGCGGAATCAACGCCAATTGCAGCCTCCACACAGGATGTTAAGAATCAATATCGCAGCATCAATGCAAATAGCAGTGCTGCACCTGCAGACGCCACTGTGACCACAGTGGACGCAAATAAGGCGTCTGCCACGGACAGTGTCTCCTACAATGTGCACAATGTGGGCGTCAATGGCACTGGCCAACGCAAGGATGTTAGCAGCAGCAGTAGTGGTGGCAATGCCGCCACCACCAGCATCAATGTGCCGCCAAAGAAAACCCAACTGCTGGCAGCCTCATCGCAATATCCCAAAAAAGCGCCCTCATCCGTCCAGGCGACAACGTCAACGACCACAGAGCGTTCGCTTATCGATGATGTCGATGTGCCCGACGAGGTCATCACCAAAGAGGCAACGAATCAATCCTTAACGCGTCGCGAGGATCATTTCGACTACTATCGCAGTCTATTGTATGTCAGCAAAGATGAATCGGCGGCCATGTGGAGCCAATTACGCACCATACCCAAAAACAATATGCTATCCTCATCGCATCGACGTGCCATGACCGTTGAACTGAAATTCGATTTTCCCTTCTATGGGCATTTTGTACGCAACATAACTGTTGCAACTGGCGGCTTTCTGTACACCGGCGAATACGTTCATTCTTGGCTGGCTGCCACACAATATATTGCGCCGCTTATGGCCAACTTTGATACAAGCATGTCGGATGATTCATTTGTTCGGCTACACGATAATGGTAAGTTATTGCTGTACGTTGTTACGCCTGCATTTATTAATTTTGTGCTCTCGTTGTTGGTTAACAGGCACCGCTTTCACCGTCGTTTGGGAGAATGTTACATTGCAGGATAAGCCTGATTATGGCAAATTTACATTTAGCGCCACGCTACATCAGAATGGCGACATTGTGTTTGTCTATTATCAGCTGCCAACGCTGATTAATAACATTCAGGACAGTCAGCATCCAGTTAAAGTCGGTCTCTCCGATGCATACATTGTGGACAAGTTGCTTATCTGTATGTTATATTATACAATTACAAGCTATGATTTGTTTCTAATCTGTATCTATCTATCTCTCTCTCTCTCTCTCTTTTTATATCTCCCTCTCTGTCTTCGTGCAGTTGCTCACCGCAAGACCATCTATGAGTATCATCGTGTCACATTTAGTCAGCAGGAGATTACAAATTCAACGCTCATCATATTGACAGCGTTGCCTACGTGTTTGGGCTACAATGATTGCGAGGGGTGCATCAATCACAATACCACATTCGAGGTGAATAAACTTTGTTTATTGTTTGTAAATAGTATTCATTAACGTGTTCTGTATTGAATTTAGTGCGTCTGGTGTCCTCCGCTTAATCGCTGCTCAACACACAACGGCAATGATCGTAGAAAGCAGGATTGGCAGCAGAAAGGTTAGTTTAAATTCTTTCTTTTCTTATCGATTGGCTTAGTAATGATTTAATTTAATTGCAGGCTGCGATCGTTTGTTCAAAAATAAGAGCGCTGAATGTCCAGCTCTGGGCCAAAAGGGCAACAATGCTGCACAGGAGAACAGTAACAACAGCAACAGCAGCAATAATAACAATAGCAATCAAAGCAATAACAACAACAACAACAGTGGCAGCATGGCCAATTCAACGCCAGCTGCCAATGGCGGTGCCGCTGGTGCCGGCAGCACTGCAGCCACAGAGCCAACAGTGAGCAGCACACAATCGCCGTCAATGGGCGAATCGCGAAACGATGGTAACAAAGCCGAGAAGAGTGAACATCTTGGCGCCCCTCTCTCGCCGGAGAATAAAAATGTGGGCGTTGCCTTTGGTTTTATGGTGCCCATTTGCCTGGTGTTTGCCACAACACTGTGGCTGTTCTATGCGTACCGCAATCCACACACAAGAAGTGGACAACTTCTCATTCAGGTGAGTCGATCGATGCAGTTCAAAACTCCTGCAACTCAACCCCTAACAAATACAATATATATCAATTGTTCATAATTATATTTACATGCAGTCCAAGCAATTGCATCAGGTTGGTTAACACTTGTTTCACTTGCCATATTCTATTTGTAATTTGTAAACCACCTTTTATTAACTGAAATCCTTTTTATATTCCATTTCATGTCTACAGTTCCGTCCCAGTCAATGGTCATGGAGGCGTGGAGAGGCGCGCTATACGGCGGCAACGATACACATGTAACACTAGAGATGATCGATAAGCGCGCTGTTACCTGTTACTTGTCACGAGTCACGTGTGACATAATATCAATGAAAGTAACAAGTAACCAACTCACTGTCGTCCCCTCCATCCATCCTAACTTCCAGCTCCTTATGAGAAATAAATTGTAACTGCCGCTGTTTTGGGTTGTGACTTGTTAGATGTACACAAACATATTAATAAAATTGCAATAGCACCAAGCGTGACATTGATCATCACTCACATCTAAAGCACAGCCGTAACAAACAGCAACAACAGTTAATCAAATCAAAACAAACCGTGTATAAACTACAACAGTAGCAATATCTAAAGAAAAAATCATTTAACAGTTTGAAATGCACTGCATTGTATGACAAAATTGAAAGACCACATCCAAAAGACAACAATAACAACAACAACCAGCCGATGTGTGCTTTATGCCCTTCCTTCATCCTAGTTTAGCTTTTATGTTTATTTGATTTTTTTTTTGGCAACTATTTCATCTGTTTAACATTTACTTTTATCTGTTAGACTCCTAATATGATTTTTGGCAACTATTTGTATGGGTTTTAATAAACAACACGCTTTAAGGGCACTTGCATATACATATATATAATGATATTTCGTTTGCTCAGATCCTGTTCCTTTGCCAACACCCACCAAGCACACACACACACACACACATACAGAGACATACACTGAGAGATACTGGGCACAGTGCTTGCAATTTAGTAGTTCAATTGTAAAAACAATTCTTTTGTTTGTTTTTAATTATAATTATAATTTGTATTGGTTCTTTACTATGTGACGAGAGATGTAAAGTTTTTTAGCTCTCATTTCTATATATATACATATATATACATTTTTTTTTCTCAATTGGCAATTTAAAAGTATAACATTTGTATTCTATTTTCTTTTTATTTTATAATTATTATTTTCATTTTTTTTTTGTATAATATTTGAGGACTATATACAAATGTTGTGTATGCAGCACTTTGTTTGTATACAAACATATATATATATATATATCAGGACGGATATATCCAAGACGACCTCTTCTTTTTGTTAGTATTTTTTTCTATTAATTATTATTATAAATATACATAAAAATATAATAATTAAAAACAAAAACCATAAAAACAATTATGCGGTGTGCAAGTAAAAAAAGCTAAACTAAATACATAAATTAATAAGAGAAACATAAAACGATAATAAAATCAAACAAGCAACTAAAGATCTATAACAAAACATAAGAAAAAGAACAAAAAATGAACACAACTAAGGAAATTGTATAACAATGTATTTTGATAATGAAATTAAATTTGTATTTTAAGCTCTTATTACATATACAAGATAGTTTAAATAAAAACGAAAATAAAAACAAATATTAACAAATTTTTAAGTATTTGGGCCAGTACATTGGGAATTCGGGGGAGTTTAACAGCTGTTAAGCCACAACGGCAATCTGTTAACTAACATGCCAAAGTCTTCAGCGGACTACTTGTGATACAGGTAAGTGATGCTGGCGCCATCTATCTTTGCGTTATAATACGCGCTCAGCCAGGATAACGAAAACCAGTATGCTGTTAACTACTGACGGACGATGTTCTAAAACTGCCAATTGGTGAAATAAAACAACATTTATATTGGATTTTTTTTCTTTAGCTTTATTTTGGGTCTACATTTGGTCATTACATCAAATATTTGCATGTGTTAGTTAATGTTCTAAATTGTATTTATGCTCGTTATTCTGTTACGTTACACTTAAACATTTAAAAGGTGGATTTATCTATGTATGTATGTATGTACTTGTTTGTTTGCAGCTATATAGACTATAAGAAAAACCTTTGGATTTCGTTTATTTCACCAGTAATAGTTCGTGGGGCAGGGAAGAAAAGCAACATTGAACATTAAACAGCTTTAACAACAACAAGCTTCATTCGTACATTTCTATAGTTTGGTGGGCTAAGCGCCATCTACAGTTTCTGCTGAGCCAACTCCTCAATAGTGCGCGCATTTGTCAACGTTACCCACAATGGCGACTGTATGCTGGCCAGCGAAAAGCTCTCAGCGGCATCTAGCGACTGCGACTTGCGCATCGCAGCTGCTGATGAACTGGCGCTGCCAGCGCCAGGCCGACGCTCACGCTTCGAGTTGCGTTTGCCGACGCCAAAGGCAATTGCTGCTTCGCTCGCCTGACTGCCGCTGGCACTGCCGCTGCCGCTGCCGCTGCTGCTAGTGCTGGCGGCGCGCAGCTCATGAAGTCGACTGCGACGCTTGGCCAGTGCTGCCGGATCGTGCGACTCACGCATACTGCCTGTCTTGCGCAGCGGCGGCGTCAACGTTGACATTGATCTTGACGGCGACGGCGAGGCTAGCGCCGAGCGTGGCTGCAGCAGCTGCATGGCCAAAGCCGCTGTCTGCGGCTGCGTTGTCGTCGACGTCGTCGTCGTCGCTGTCGTCGTCGTCGCTGTTGTCGTCAGTTGCTTTTGCTTATCCTGTTGCTGTTGTTGTTTTGCTGCTAAATGTTAGCTTGATGAGAAGGACATCTTGTAGGAGCTGGTGTCCATAGGCGATTCGGGATTTAGGATTTCAGTTTGTGTCTGCTCCACATCGCTGCAGCGCTCCTCCAGCACAGTGTCCAGCTCCAGCGAGGTGAAGCCTTGACTTAGGCTTCGTTCAGGACGTAAACTGATAGCTCGCGACGATCGGTAATCTGATAAATCAAATAATTAAATCAATTACCAACAATTTCTGCTACAGTTCAAAGTCAAATGCGAAAACAAAAACAAATTAAAAACGTGCGACGTGATTGGAGCGAAAGTTGCAAAATATTCTGCGATTTATGATGTGTCAAAACGTGCAAAAGGTGGCAACGTTGGTCCCCAAACGGCTGAGAGTGGCTTTTAAAGTGACCCAAAAAGCTAATTAACAGCTTAAGTGGTGAAAAGAGCAGTTCACACATTTCTGTTAATGTCTATCAGCAGCCGCAAAGTAGGCAACATTAAATATCCGCCTGCTTAAGACAGCCTGTTCTAATTGCCCATTTCACACACACACACACACACACGCAGTGTGTGGCACAATCTGAGTTGTACTTTGTTGATGGCTGGCTTTGCGGTTAACTTGTTATTGCGGCTTGTGCTGTTCCTGCTGCTGCGTAATTGTTTTCGAAACTCTATATGCAAAAACGTAAATTGGCAACCACCAAAATAAAGAAAAACATTGCGAGTAGGGCAAGGCGGGGGAAGGGGTTGGGGGTTGGTGGATGGTAAGCAAGTGTAGTTTGCGGTTGTCAACAATTCGTTATCGTGTCAGCTACATCATTATCAATACCAAAAACATTACGAGCAACATCATCATCAACGGCAACAACGGCAACAGCATTGTTCGTCGTCTACCTTTTATCAAACTGTGGCAGCATCCAGTCGCAGCCAGCTGCTAACCAAACATTGAATATGAAATGTGTAGTTATAACAGGTTGACATGCATGCTTTAAAAACTTTCAAGCTCGATACGCACATATCCTGCATTTGCTAAATGTTTCTGCAGGAACTATTTACTACGACAGTGTTGCCAGATAGTTTCAGAAGAATATACGATACCAAAAACGATAAAGCGATCATCTACGAATACGATAAAGAGCTAAATAATAACGATAAAGCATTTTTTAAAGGGTATCTATAGCCTGTGTGGCCTAGCAGGCATTTGAGCTTAGCTGTTATTAGCTGTATTTATGGCATACGGGGCATGCCACAAAATGTTGCTGGCTGTGCGTGCGTGCTGAATGCAGTGGGATTGCTGGTGTTCGAGCGAGCCGGAGCAATGTGAAAAGAACGAGTTTTTCTGTTTCTTCTTGTTGTTGTTCATATGCAAACGAGGGCAAGCGCCCAAAGGTATGCAATGCATATGTAAATGCAGGCAGGCAGTCAGGCAGCCGTCTGCTGTGCTTGACACATGCAAAACAGCATGTGTGTGTGTGTGAACACTTGTTTTTCTTGAGTGGTTGTGTGTGTGTGTGTGTGTGTTAGCGCAACAGTCGCAAGGCAGCTTGAACTTTGACTTCGTGTTTGCCTCGTTGTTTTTCACATTTTCCCATTTTGGCCAGGTTTTTATATCCTGTTTGTCCGAATGGCCATATAATAGAGTGCTACAACGTTCTCTGCCCTCTTTCCTCTGCCCTCTGCCTTCACTCCAACGCTTTTGTACACAAGTGGGTCAAGTTTGTAGCAGTGTACATTTTAAATGCATTCACTTTCCATTCGCCTCGCCACTGATTACAGAAACTTTAATTGCACAATTGACAATAGAACATTTTTTCCTTCTTCTTTTTACACCTCCCCCCACCCCCACCCCTCTCTCTTTGTTTACTTGCTGTGCATTGTGATGGAATGTTTTTTAGGAATTCAACAAAGGAAATTACACTCAATGTATTTTCAATGTTCAGGTTTCGAAGCAAATATTTGCAAGCCTTTAACAATTTTTGCCTGGCATTGTGCATGTCAAACTGTATTCTCAATTGTCCAAAACAAATGAAATATGTTGGAATTGAAGAGCTCTCAACATAATTGATTTAAACGTAAGTCTACCGCAAAGCTAGTTAAATTTGTGTTGCAAAACATATATTGAAATTCAAATTCCTTGATATTTCTCGTTCAGTGGCATTGCAATTGGCGGTCGAGTGTGTACAAGCATTGCCAGAGGCGATTATTGGGGCGTTGTGGAGCATTGGGTTGGGGTAGAAAGGAATGTGAAGCGTCAGCTTGTTTTTTGCACCGCCCTCCACCCCCATCCCGTAACAGCCATCATCCAATACCATGCATGCGTATTAAATGCAATTTATGCAAGAAAAAACAATGCGAGAATATTTTCAATTATAATTTTTGGCTTTCGTTGCGTTTCGTTTTGTTTGTTATTGCTGAGGTTGAATAACATATATATAGACACACAGATCGAGATCGAAAGATTAAAGAGCGAAAGTGATAGAGATAGTTATGTGCTGTATTACGTAAGATATTGTTATGTAAAAGAAGAGATATGAAAGAGATTTATAGACACATTACAACATTCAAACTCACTAAGCCTATGAATTGGACTAAATCTGACCAGGCTGACAGCATGGTCCTGCATATCATAGTTGCGTCGCCTGTCCCGCTCCCTGGCCAATTTGGCGCGTCGCCGCAGGCAACAGATGACAATCAGGGCCAATATGGGAAAGCCAAAGATGCATGAGACGATCGGTATGACAATCGATTCGGGTGAAACTGTAAAGACACAAACAATTCGGTTAAGTATAAACGTATTATTGTGAACTAGCTAAAGGCTAGTATGCTGCTTAGTGGTATTGGCGGGAAACTAGCTTGAATATTTAGCTTTAATTTGGCTTTGCAATTGAATTTGTTAGATTACCCAACAAAAAAAAAACAATAATTTAATAACTTTAACAAATGTTTTTTAATTATAACAATTGTGTTATTTTTTTAAGCGAAAACCAATTAAGCACAGCGAAAAAAAAATACCTAACCTGACTAAAACATACTCTACTTTGCTGCAGCTGTTAACTTAAGATTGTCAAACAAGATTCAGTTTATGACTTATTTGGTTTTTTTTTTTCGAAAGAAGAAATTCTAGCATATGCTTTCGATTTCGTTTGCAGTGTAGAGAAATGAGCATAAAATAAACACATGAAAACCCTAATAAAGTGTCCTAAATATATATAATAATAATGTTCATGCCCATGGGGCATTTCCCCTTTCGTTTTTTTATTATATTTTGCTGGCAAGGAAAATGGGCAAATTGTTTTTGGTTCATTTGGGTTTTGACACGTTTTTGTCCTTTGGCGCAAATTATATATGTACAGACATGGGCTGGCCAATAAATTTTCGAATAACCTTTTGCCAAATAGCCGGCTTTTATTTCATATTTCCTTGCTTTTGCTTGACTAATTGCTGCGGTCAGTTGTTAAATGCCAAACGTTTTGCCCCACCTGGTTGTTGGCCACTCCACAAATCAGCTATCAATTATTTATTCATGTATTATATAGCACACACCCTCACACACACACACACACACACACACACACTTACACATGCGTAGCAGCTGTTAAAATGCGCTGTAAAGTAGACAACAAAATTGATCGTCTTTTTTTATGTCCCCTTCATAATTTGTGGCTCATCTTGGTTCGTTATCATTTTCATTTTCGTTTTCGGTTTTGTTTGCATGTTTGCCTCTAAATGTAGGCAACACTTATTTACGCTGACAGACGACAACCTAGGGGCCCCGGGCTTTTATGTGGGCCAAATGCCTTTTGACCAAAATTCCCAACCGTTGCCATCATTTGCATTTTCTGTGTCTGTTTTCCATTTGTTCTATTTTTTTTCTTTTTTTGTTATTGTGCTCTGGTTGCCGTTTTTTAATTTCATTTCCATCCGGTCGCGTGCAGCATTGAACATTTTATCTTAACGATTCAGTGCTTTAGTGGTTCAGTGGTTCAGTGGTTCTGCTGCCACACACCGCAGAGCATTGTTGAATCGTTGTCGACATTATCGCAATCTTGTTTCAATTTGTCTTTTTCTTATCTCTTATCGGCCACGGACAAAGAAAAGTCAACAATTGTTGTTGCGATCCTCTCAGGCAAACATTTTTATTTGGCTCCTTAGCCGATAAGCCTTAAGCTAAGTATTCTAGACATATATCAAACAACAAAATAATCTTAAGC
Organism: Scaptomyza caliginosa; assembly: GCA_035044725.1. Classification (NCBI taxonomy): domain Eukaryota; kingdom Metazoa; phylum Arthropoda; class Insecta; order Diptera; family Drosophilidae; genus Scaptomyza; species Scaptomyza caliginosa. The sequence continues at coordinate 331,467 of JAWNNR010000756.1, read as the reverse complement.
GTTGTACACGTTGCGCAAAACCTTTTCACTTGCCAGGCAAACAGCACGCAAAAGCTTGCTAAGACAGCAGAGTTTCGTTCAGTGTATAATGCTCTTGAATTGAAAGTTGAGCGCACGCCCACAAACGTGCTGAACAACTATCTTGCCATCCACCCATTGGCCCAGCCCTAATCTAAGCCACAATAATGCCATGGCCCGTTGTTGTTGCCCGTTTGTTGTGTCCTAAAAATATAACTTGCCAAACAAACAGCTTGGCTATAGCAGCGGTGTGGGTTGCGGGGTTGTGTGCGGCTAAAACGGATTTGAGACTGGTTACAGAGGCAGCAGCGGCAGCGGCAGCGGCAGCAGCTGATAAATGCTGCACTAGCTCCACTAACAGCCGCGCGCTCTGCTTGACATTATTGGATCCAATTAACGCCTTCAAAGTGACAGTTCAAATTTACACAAATTGATGTTGGATGCTGGCAAACTGGTTGGGTAAGCAAACGGGGGGGGGGCCTGTTGTGGGTTGGGTTGGTAAGCAAGCATCTTGAGAAGGACTCCTTGCTGTTGTTGCCACTGGTCGCTGGAAGCCTTAATGCTGAGTCATCAGGCTGAGAACGTTTGATGCTTGAAATATTCAATAAATACAATAAAAATGATGCGCCTCCTCCGGCGACAAACGCAATTCACTCAACCCAATGAGAAATTCAATGTTTGCATAAATTCAAGTCAACCGTGGAATGCGCTACAAAAGCGAGATGACAACAACAAAAACAACAACAACAACAAAAGCAACCAAATTAATGTCAGGCAAGAGACGTAGACAGATGCAGAAAGTAGAGATAAATATTTTTCATGTTTAGCGTTGAATGTGCAAAAGAAGCACAGGAGAAGAAAATCGATAAATATATCGACAAATAACTATGGAAAATGTATGCTCTGATTATAGGCAAACAAAACAAATGCGATAAATCGATCAATAAAAATATCGATATCTCATCAAAGACAACGTCAGATGGTCGGCGTTGCCAGATGGGCGTGCGTTAGAGTAGAATGCAAAACGACTATGAGCGAGGAGGGCTCTTAAGTATGAGGCGCGTTCGAGCGATTTGTTTAAGTAGTTGTTGGGCGCTTAAAGTTACGAAAAGCTTCTTTGAAATTTGCTGCTTGGTAAATACTTAGTTGTGTGTTTTGTGTGCCTAGAGCACACTATGCTTGGCATAGTTAAGCAAATAAACAAATGAAGTGAGAGAGAGAGAGAGAGAGAGAGAGAGAGCGCGAAGAGTAAGCTACTCAGTTGAGTTAGTGTTTGTAAGTGCTTAAAGTAAAGTCAATCAACTGTCAAAAGCGTGTAATGTTGCGAGTATCTGCTCTTAGAGATGAGCAAGTGACAAGCTAGTAATGTTAACAAGCAGCTATTATGTGTTTTTAGAACTTCTAGAGTGCTGACTCTTAAAAGTTGAGCATTTGAATGTGGCACGTGACGCTTTGAAAAAGTCAAAAGGGCATACTTGATTACATTTTGTACAGAATTAACGTGAAACTTTTTTTGCTATAATCCCAAAAACGTGCTTAAGCTTTTTACGCATTTTGCATTTATTCGTATTTAAAGTTGTTCTTGTTTTTTTTTCGATTTCCACTACTTTAAGACTCATAATCCAAATTGATTGCTTTTTTCCCAAATAGATTTATTTGAGGCGGGCATGTTATGAAGCTTGTTGTGTGATATCTATTTTGCTTTTTGTTATTTTAATTGGCTAAATGTTGTAAAGTTTTCTATGCCCTTGGACTAACTAACTTTCGCATGTGGTAATGTTGATCAAATTGAGTTTTTGGCATATTTCCAACAATTTGCTCAACTTGCACAACATTTTCAACAGTTTGGCAAAGAATCTCAACACACACACACACACACACACACAAGTTATCTTGCAAAAATATTTGTAGCCTCATCGCCATTGTCATCGCTGCTGTTGTTGTTGTTGTTGTTGTCATCATTGACGTCGAATGCTGTGAACTATCTGGCAACATGGCAAACTGGAGAATTTAAGGAAATATTTCCACACATATCTGGCACGTATATACTACTATGCCTCGAAGTTAAACAATTTTATTGCATCAAATTTACGCAACAACTATTTTTTTTTTGCTTTCTCATCCTCACAATACATACATACTCATCCACATACTCTTATTATTGCTGGCTTTTTGCGGAAAATGGACAAGTTTGGTAGCGCTGTCGGGAAAAAAGTATTTTTATGTCACTCAATGCCCAGCCTCTCTCAATAGACTCATAGCAGGCGATGGGCGGCGGCGGCAGTGGCCACACCCACCGGATGGTTGGAGGAAGGCATTGAAAGCGCTTGTCGTCGATGCTGATATAGAGACGATAAGAAGATAAACAGCAGCATAATACAAGGATATGAGATACGCTATGCTATTAACGACTCAGACACGACTTTTACGCATTTTGTCTCTAATAAGGACAACGGCGCGTGAGGACGTTTAGTAGTAGCTGCAAAGAGAGTCAGCTGCTGTCTGAAACAATTAAGGGTTTGAGTCGCCCAATCTCTGCAATTAATGCGACTTAAACTTGCCTAATTGCAGCATTAGGCCCAAGGGTTTCCCTCCCTTACCAGAAAAGCTAAAGAAAAGATAAGTGAACAATGTGCTCAAGTTCTGTGTGCTTGGCTCAAGATTACCCTGTAACCGCAGGGCACCAAGGGCTGCATGTTAAGTGACTGAGTTGGGGGGGAGGGGGGTTAGAGTTACCTACTTAAAGCCGGTTGCACTTTGTTTAATATAGTCCTTTGGTGCAGTTCAAGGATTCAAGAGGGAAAAACGAATACGAAGAAGAGTAAAGCACACCCAGCATTGAATAGAATCAGAGAGTCTAATGTTTGTCGCTCGGCAATCGGAGCTATTGTTGATAATGAGCGAACGAAATGGCATCATGCAAATTAGCCCCTAATTGAGCCTGGCACGCGACCTTCCCCTCTCCTTACGCCCGCTAACTGACTGACTGTCTAACTGACTGGGCTGATTTGATTATTGGCAGAACAACGGAACGGAAGTGCGTGCTAAGCGTTAGAGCCACCAGTCGAATACGTAATGTCTAGTTGACCTTGTCGGACTTTCGGTCTTAGGCACAATTATGATTAACTGACAGCAAGAAAAAGTTATTAGCCATGCTCTTAACAAATGACAGGTTCAATTGAATGGCAGGAAGGAATTAAGTGGGGAATTAGTAATGCATTCTTCACCCATGATTAAGTAACCCATTCAATAGTCTATCTCAGTGATCCGGTAATGACTCTTTCCTCGATTACCACACAAATGTGCCCAAAAATGCATAAAAGTTTCGCCACAGCTTAGTCTAATTGCAGTTGGCCCGAGACAGCTTAGACTAAGTGCATTGGACATTGAGGTTGGGAGGCAGACATGGATGCCATTTAGACTTACCCGTTGGATAGACAATGATGGTTGTGGCCCGATTCTTGCTGCCGGCTGCAATGAAGGTGGCCATGGTCTGTGCTGGAAAGGTGGTGGCGGGTCCGCTGCTGCTGCCCGTTGGCAGATGGGTAATGGCGTTGCTCAACACTGTGCTGGCAGCCGTTGTTGACGATTCGATGAAACCGCTTAGATTCGAGGACGAGGACGGGTACAAGGACGTTGAACCAAATGCATTATACATATCGTTGCTGGCGCTGTTGCCGCCGCCGATGCCGACGCCGTCGCCATTGCCGCCGCTGCTGCTGCTGCTGTTGCCGATAGTGTTGAGAATTGGATTAGTGTTGGTGCTGCTGGTGAGGTTGGTAAACGTGCCGTTGCTGCTGTGTGCAGTTAGGTTGGCGACACCGCTGTTCGCCATGCTCGATGGCACTTGCCTAATGCGCTGCCCACTGGTCACGTCAGCGGCAAGGCCGCCATGCAACAGCAGTGTTGGCAATGTGGCATGCTGCGCCGCAATGGCGGCCAGTGTGCGATTTAGCAACGTTTTCATATTGCCCGTGGTTGCCTGCAGCAGTTTGGACGTTAGATTTGTGGCTGTCCTGGGATTTGCCAGCTCCTCTTGTCCGCTGTCCACTTGAATGGGCGTTGCTGTTGTCCCGTTGTTGGCCAGATTATTAATGATTCTTGCTGTTCTTGCGGTCATATTGTTTAATAATTTCACAGCATAATCGTAAATTTCAATGAGCATTTGGTGGCGCCACCAATTCCAACACATTCGCTGCCGCTGCTGCTGCTGCTGCTGCTGCTGATGCCAGCGGTTTTTGGCTGTCTGCAAGAGAAATGAGCAAGAACAAAACAAATAACAAAACAAAGAAGAAGAAAAAAAGTTTGTTGTTGTTTTTGTTGTGGTTGCTAATTACTTTAATGAATCATTTGGTTGGGCTTAACACAGCGCCTCGGCGATGCTATAAAATGTGTGTCAGTGTTGGCAAGCGCCTAATGAACCTTCACTTTGACATTCACATTTCTGTGTGGCAAACATGTAAAACGCTTTTTCTTTCCCCTAATCCAGCTGTCCAAACTAAGTCAACGTTTTCATTTCATAGAATTCAAGTGTTGTGCACTTGACAATTTAATTGAAATTCAACAAATTCTGCATTAAGTTATAAATAATATGTTGTGTGCTGCAAACTTAAAGAATTAACAACGTTTTACAACACTTTAATGAAGCCTACACATGTCAAAAACGAAAGAAAATCATTGAAAATTGCATTGTTCTCGGATAGATTAAAGTGAACTCCCGGATTTAGTTTGCCCCAACATCCAACATGTTCGCATTCGTTTGGCTGCCTCTTAAAGCCCTCATCCAGTCGAGTGGCCAATCAAACCCTTAACCCCCCCCAACCCCCATAGACGCCACGATCAACGGCAAGTGGGCACTTGAAGCTTAAGTTGAGGCTAAAACTGGAGGACATTTCGGCGACAACGGGCCAATAAAAAAATATGTTAACTAGCATTGTGTGGCCAGGCAGGGTCAACAATTGTAAGTGGTTGGGGTTGTGGTTGTGGTAGTAGTTCTAGTTGGTTGCTTCATTACCAGCAACCGAATTCAATTCGAATCCCAAAAAGGCCAAAAGGAAAACGAATTCAATCGAAATGGAAATCCAAACAAATCCAAGCAACAACAACAACAGACACAACGGGACACACACACACACGCACAATTAAATGGCCAGGCCTGGCTAAATGGAGAGTTGGAGAGCGGCTTCCTTTAAATTGGACAGAAACGGCAGGCAGCCAAATCAACTGAATAAATGAATGATGCGAGAAATGAGCAAAGAGTGCCACATTAAGGGTTTGCTTTGTAATAAAGCAAAAAAAAAAAACCAAAGAACGTATGATTAAAATTAATTATATCATTTGTGTTTTGCTGTTGTTTTGCCACCCATTTCTCTCTGTGTAAGTGCATTTAATCTCTTGTGGCATTCAACAGAATCAACCAAGTTCCCGAGATCCAAAATAAGAACTGAACTTGAAGAAAGTATCCAAAGATATTATGACATAATCAACAAGTTTGCCCAACAAACATTGCATAAACATTTAAATGAAACCAAAAACAAAAAATGAACAGTTTTTTTTACGCAATTTCAAATAAACTTATTTTGAGCGAAATGTTTACTCAACTGCACTAGATATATAGGTATATATATCTACATAGGTGTAGCTGTTGGTTCGATGAAGCGCTTTTTTGGGAGAGGAGGTGGGAGGGGGCAGGAGGGCAGCTCAGGGATAAGTTATGATATCACAGGAAGTAGGCTTTGCTGCGAACGACAAACCTTAGTTGCTTTTACTTTTGCTCTTGCTATGTCTATGCACTCAATGTGGCATATTCACATGTTCCACATAATTTAGCACTTTTATTGTGGCAATTTCAACCAAAAACAACAACAACACTCACACACTGAACGACAAAAAAAATGCACAAACAATAAATAAAGTAGATAACTTTGCATACTTTTGAACCGATACTGTTGGCAACGTTTTGTCTAACGGTCTTTTCTCTCGTCAAACACTTTTCGCTACGAATTTGCTTTGCTCCGCTTGAATGCTCAACAAAAATACTGCCAACTGCCGCGTCGCGTTCGCCGTCGCTTAGTGGGACGCCGCTGCGCTGCTCTCGCGCTTTTATAGCTGGCGCCAAGCTTAAGGGAAATTCTTGTAGGCAAGCAAAGAGTAAAATTTCCCAAATGCCACACTGGACGGCCGCACATTTACTCTCTTCGGCACTGGAAAGGGCAGGTGCTTAAGTTTATTTTGATCTACTATCTAGACGTCATTGGAATATTATTAAAAATTCTTCTTCAGAATCTTGTTACTGTGTGCATTTGTTTGTTTCCCTCACATCAATTCCCGTTGAACAGGTGAAACAAAACATGTGGCAACACTTGCCTGTGGTCCCCCGTCCATTGGGCAGCGTTGTGCCAAGTGTTTGCTATTTGGTTTTGATTGGGTCAAGGCTGGCACATGGTTTATTTAACAATCAAAGCCAAATAAAACAGACGGGGAACACAAAGCGCTTAAGGCTTAACGAATTTGCTAAATGTTTAAAAATTAGCATTTATTCGGTACTTGGGATTAACTTGACCTACGGATCAGGGCCAATCCAAGCAGGCTTTGTGTTAGTTGTCAGCTTTTTCGTAATGCCTGGAAACTCATTTTTTTTAATTCATTCTCAAATCAACTACAACAGAAATCACATCAAAATTATATTTTTTTTTAACACATTTTCAATTCTGAAAAAAAATTTTACTTTTGTTTTAAACCGCTTACAGTGGACTTAGTTATTGCACGGTGATCTCCTAGAGGTTCTGGTAAGTACCAAACAAAGGGTTCAGCTTGGGTTTTCAATTTATTCACAAAAAATTTGAGTTTTTTTTTTTTTTTTGAAAAAAAATGTGAAAATTGAATTTCTGCTTTGAATGCAATCAATAGCAAAACATATAAAACCAGGTTAAGGCAAAAGGGTGAAATAGTAATACAATTTAATTGCATTTGCTTGTGGGTGGCCCGAAGTGAAAGGCTTTTAGCACAATTTGGGGTGGTCAACCAAGAGCAAAAAGAATTTTTGTTTTGTTGGTAAATAAACAGACAATTGAGTATTGTCTTGTTTATAATGAGATTAGCATTGCGTTTGTAATGTGACATAACAAATAATATTTTCATTTACAGCTCTTTCAATTGAGGCTAACTTAATAAATATAATACATTTTAATTTTAAACAATCATTTTAAACATTTTAAAACGTTTTTTGGAACTAAAAATACGCCAACTTCGTAGTCAAGTCTGGGTAAGTAATCGATTACAATGCAAAATGTAAGCCAAACATTCATGCATTACTTTCCCATTAGAGAACCGACACGGTTTCAACGGTTTAATAAAAGCGCGTTTAACAAACACAAATAAGTAAGTACCAATTATGATCACCAAAAAAGAGTTGTTGGAAAAATCTTACTTTCTCTCTTTCTTTTTGGTTCATCCAAGTCATGAGGGCACAACGCTCGGCATTGCCACACTATCCGACAGCCAGAAATATTGTCCTGACACGCAATTCGACCACACAGTATTCCGTACATAACATTATAGCGTGGGTTAATCGAATGCTACACACCGATATGCGACGTATTGAGGAAATGTGTACGGGAGCAGCATATTGCAATTTGATGGACGTACTGTTCGAGAATGTGATACGCATGAACCGGGTGAAGTGGATGTGTGCGGGGGATAAGGATTTTGTGTGGAACTTTAAAATACTGCAACAGGCGTTCATGTTGGTCAAGGTGGAGCCTCCAATGGATGTGATCGAAATCATTAAGAGGGGCTACAGGGAGAACTACAAGTTTGCCAACTGGTTTAGGGCCTTTTTCGATACCAACTTTAGGAGGATGCGTGATGGCTACGATGCTACAAGGGCGCGTTGTTATCAGGAAATTGGCATTGGCATATCGTCAGCACCAAGACCTTCTTATATGCTTCATCAAACGGATCGGCGTCCAACGGATCCACGTCTACTGAATCGTCGGCCTGTGCTGACAGTGCAGTCTTTACGTACCATGCAACCCTTTCCGGAGAACGGAAAAATCATCAGGTCATCGACCTTTGTCATGGATAAACCACAAGCGGAAAGTACAGTGAATGAGCTACCATATTCGACAATGACAGTGCTTGAGCAGCTGCCCGAGGACACTGAACTGCAGCTTCAAGAGAAGCAGCAAGTGGACTCGACTATGCCAGTGGCAGAGCATCAGCCCATAGAAGCTCAGCAGACGTCTGAAGAAGATTCGCTTATAGAAGCTCAGCAGCAGTCTGAAGAAGATTCGTTTATAGAAGCTCAGCAGCAGTCTGAAGAAGATTCGCTTATAGAAGCTGAGCAGCAGTCTGAAGAAGATTCGGATCAGCCAACTTTTTCAAAACATTGGTTGAACAAAGTAGAGTCTACATTGCGTCGTAGCTCTGCCTTACACAGATTGCCAAGATCCAATAACGAGTTTTCCATGCGCATGTCGCAGTCGCAGAAGCCATGCTCATCCAAAGTCAAGAAGCAACCTACACTAGACATCGAAACCAAGTCATCCAAATCATTAATTGATCATTTTTTTGCCATGCCTACTGCAGCGACACGCAGAGCCTGCGTTATGCCTCAAAGACCAGTACGAGCCAGGGTGTTTGACAACGTGAGACGCCACCCTCGAGTTGATACCATGGTCTGGTTGGAGCTGCCAAGGCGTCACTTTCAGCCAAGCACGCCTTATCATTCCGACTCCGAATAGAGTCGATTAAGAGCTGTTTAACCAACAAACAATACCTCCACTTGACTGAATTGGCAAATCAACAAAATTTTATCTACTGTGAATAGTGTTAATATTTAATAATAAAAACTTTTTGGAACTTTTGGCCCATAACAAATTTTTGTTTGAAATTTAGACGAACTGTATTATTGCAGCCAAGTCAGCAACCCATACTGGTTGTATTATGGCTTGAACTTGAAGTTGGCTGCTGCACTTGGTTGCAGTTTTAGTATCACGTCATGCTTAGCGAAGACACCCACCTCATATTTATAAATCATCCTATACTGTCAAATGTGTGTCTTTGACGCACTTTATTAAAGGCACAAAATAACATAAAGAATGCAATAAATCCAAATACTTGGATAATGAATAGCATTAAATAAAAGTAATATAGTTTTGGGTACATTTCTGACATTAAAAGCTTTAAGCCAGTTACTTAAGTAATTAATAAAAATAGTTATTTTGAACATTCCAGCAGATGTTTTGCATAATCTGATATATGGATGACGCCGTATTTAAGCGAGGCAATGTGAAGATTTTGGCCGTTACAGTAGTCCGTGTTAATGTGCGGATTATGCAGCTCCGAAATCAGTGTGGAGCAGGCTGTTGATGAATCTCCCGTTGATTTAAGCATTTTCTGCAAACAAAGCAAACAAAATAATAGAGACGCAATCGAGGGAACAAGTGATTCAGTGGTACTTACCATCCAGAACTCATTGCCAGGCAGAGCATTGCCATCCCAAGCATACGATACGATCAGCAGCATGTTCTCATGCTCCGGCTGTGAGAGTTTATGCGCCGGATCACGTTTCGATAGATGCACACGAATGCCACCAGCTGGATGATTGGAACACTTGAGCACAGCACCATTGTGAAGGCCACCGCAACGTTCTAGCTTGAACCAGGAGAAATGCACAACACCAATGTGGCTGAGTCGTTCGCCAAGCGCACACAGCCGCTGCTCGAAGGTCTCCAGAAAGATTTGCTCCTGCTGTGGCGCCACCTTCCTTTTATAGCTGGCGCCAAGCTTAAGGGAAATTCTCGTAGGCAAGCAAAGAGTAAAATTTCCCAAATGCCACACTGGACGGCCGCACATTTACTCTCTTCGGCACTGGAAAGGGCAGGTGCTTAAGTTTATTTTGATCTACTATCTAGACGTCATTGGGATATTATTAAAAATTCTTCTTCAGAATCTTGTTACTGTGTGCATTTGTTTGTTTCCCTCACATCAATTCCCGTTGAACAGGTGAAACAAAACATGTGGCAACACTTGCCTGTGGTCCCCCGTCCATTGGGCAGCGTTGTGCCAAGTGTTTGCTATTTGGTTTTGATTGGGTCAAGGCTGGCACATGGTTTATTTAACAATCAAAGCCAAATAAAACAGACGGGGAACACAAAAATTAGCATTTATTCGGTACTTGGGATTAACTTGACCTACGGATCAGGGCCAATCCAAGCAGGCTTTGTGTTAGTTGTCAGCTTTTTCGTAATGCCTGGAAACTCATTTTTTTTAATTCATTCTCAAATCAACTACAACAGAAATCACATCAAAATTATATTTTTTTTTAACACATTTTCAATTCTGAAAAAAAATTTTACTTTTGTTTTAAACCGCTTACAGTGGACTTAGTTATTGCACGGTGATCTCCTAGAGGTTCTGGTAAGTACCAAACAAAGGGTTCAGCTTGGGTTTTCAATTTATTCACAAAAAATTTGAGTTTTTTTTTTTTTTTTTGAAAAAAAAATGTGAAAATTGAATTTCTGCTTTGAATGCAATCAATAGCAAAACATATAAAACCAGGTTAAGGCAAAAGGGTGAAATAGTAATACAATTTAATTGCATTTGCTTGTGGGTGGCCCGAAGTGAAAGGCTTTTAGCACAATTTGGGGTGGTCAACCAAGAGCAAAAAGAATTTTTGTTTTGTTGGTAAATAAACAGACAATTGAGTATTGTCTTGTTTATAATGAGATTAGCATTGCGTTTGTAATGTGACATAACAAATAATATTTTCATTTACAGCTCTTTCAATTGAGGCTAACTTAATAAATATAATACATTTTAATTTTAAACAATCATTTTAAACATTTTAAAACGTTTTTTGGAACTAAAAATACGCCAACTTCGTAGTCAAGTCTGGGTAAGTAATCGATTACAATGCAAAATGTAAGCCAAACATTCATGCATTACTTTCCCATTAGAGAACCGACACGGTTTCAACGGTTTAATAAAAGCGCGTTTAACAAACACAAATAAGTAAGTACCAATTATGATCACCAAAAAAGAGTTGTTGGAAAAATCTTACTTTCTCTCTTTCTTTTTGGTTCATCCAAGTCATGAGGGCACAACGCTCGGCATTGCCACACTATCCGACAGCCAGAAATATTGTCCTGACACGCAATTCGACCACACAGTATTCCGTACATAACATTATAGCGTGGGTTAATCGAATGCTACACACCGATATGCGACGTATTGAGGAAATGTGTACGGGAGCAGCATATTGCAATTTGATGGACGTACTGTTCGAGAATGTGATACGCATGAACCGGGTGAAGTGGATGTGTGCGGGGGATAAGGATTTTGTGTGGAACTTTAAAATACTGCAACAGGCGTTCATGTTGGTCAAGGTGGAGCCTCCAATGGATGTGATCGAAATCATTAAGAGGGGCTACAGGGAGAACTACAAGTTTGCCAACTGGTTTAGGGCCTTTTTCGATACCAACTTTAGGAGGATGCGTGATGGCTACGATGCTACAAGGGCGCGTTGTTATCAGGAAATTGGCATTGGCATATCGTCAGCACCAAGACCTTCTTATATGCTTCATCAAACGGATCGGCGTCCAACGGATCCACGTCTACTGAATCGTCGGCCTGTGCTGACAGTGCAGTCTTTACGTACCATGCAACCCTTTCCGGAGAACGGAAAAATCATCAGGTCATCGACCTTTGTCATGGATAAACCACAAGCGGAAAGTACAGTGAATGAGCTACCATATTCGACAATGACAGTGCTTGAGCAGCTGCCCGAGGACACTGAACTGCAGCTTCAAGAGAAGCAGCAAGTGGACTCGACTATGCCAATGGCAGAGCATCAGCCCATAGAAGCTCAGCAGACGTCTGAAGAAGATTCGCTTATAGAAGCTCAGCAGCAGTCTGAAGAAGATTCGTTTATAGAAGCTCAGCAGCAGTCTGAAGAAGATTCGCTTATAGAAGCTGAGCAGCAGTCTGAAGAAGATTCGGATCAGCCAACTTTTTCAAAACATTGGTTGAACAAAGTAGAGTCTACATTGCGTCGTAGCTCTGCCTTACACAGATTGCCAAGATCCAATATCGAGTTTTCCATGCGCATGTCGCAGTCGCAGAAGCCATGCTCATCCAAAGTCAAGAAGCAACCTACACTGGACATCGAAACCAAGTCATCCAAATCATTAATTGATCATTTTTTTGCCATGCCTACTGCAGCGACACGCAGAGCCTGCGTTATGCCTCAAAGACCAGTACGAGCCAGGGTGTTTGACAACGTGAGACGCCACCCTCGAGTTGATACCATGGTCTGGTTGGAGCTGCCAAGGCGTCACTTTCAGCCAAGCACGCCTTATCATTCCGACTCCGAATAGAGTCGATTAAGAGCTGTTTAACCAACAAACAATACCTCCACTTGACTGAATTGGCAAATCAACAAAATTTTATCTACTGTGAATAGTGTTAATATTTAATAATAAAAACTTTTTGGAACTTTTGGAACATAACAAATTTATGTTTGAAATTTAGACGAACTGTATTATTGCAGCCAAGTCAGCAACCCATACTGGTTGTATTATGGCAGCCATGTCACCAACCCGGCGAATTGATTGACACTTGAAGTTGGCTGCTGCACTTGGTTGCAGTTTTAGTACTCACGTCATGCTTAGCGAAGACACCCACCCCATATTTGTAAATCATCTTATACTGTTAAATGTGTGTCTTTGACGCACTTTCTTTATTAAAGGCACAAAATAACATAAAGAATGCAATAAATCCAAATACTTGGATAATGAATAGCATTAAATAAAAGTAATATAGTTTTGGGTACATTTCTGACATTAAAAGCTTTAAGCCAGTTACTTAAGTAATTAATAAAAATAGTTATTTTGAACATTCCAGCAGATGTTTTGCATAATCTGATATATGGATGACGCCGTATTTAAGCGAGGCAATGTGAAGATTTTGGCCGTTACAGTAGTCCGTGTTAATGTGCGGATTATGCAGCTCCGAAATCAGTGTGGAGCAGGCTGTTGATGAATCTCCCGTTGATTTAAGCATTTTCTGCAAACAAAGCAAACAAAATAATAGAGACGCAATCGAGGGAACAAGTGATTCAGTGGTACTTACCATCCAGAACTCATTGCCAGGCAGAGCATTGCCATCCCAAGCATACGATACGATCAGCAGCATGTTCTCATGCTCCGGCTGTGAGAGTTTATGCGCCGGATCACGTTTCGATAGATGCACACGAATGCCACCAGCTGGATGATTGGAACACTTGAGCACAGCACCATTGTGAAGGCCACCGCAACGTTCTAGCTTGAACCAGGAGAAATGCACAACACCAATGTGGCTGAGTCGTTCGCCAAGCGCACACAGCCGCTGCTCGAAGGTCTCCAGAAAGATTTGCTCCTGCTGTGGCGCCACCTTCCACACGCCCAGGCCAAAGCCAACGACATGTATGTATGCCAGCTTGTCAGCTTTGGCTGCACGCGCCTCCGCCTCCAGCAGCAGCAGGTCAAAGCTAATGGCATAGCGACGTTTCATTACCAGATTATCGAACACATCCTGCTTGTTGCCCGAAACGCCAAAGCGTTTATTGTCAATGCTAACCGTGCCATGCAGCTGATCACGCGTCTCATAGAAGTGGCGCCACAAGCGGCGATAATCCTCGGCACGGGTGTTGGCAGGCGCATCCAAAGCCTGCCCATAGCCGAGCTCCTTGGTGTTTTGCGTGCGCGCTATCACAATGTCCTGGAACTCCATCAGATTGCGTCGCGATAGACGCGCACCAATCATGCCAATAATCACACCCTCCGGCTCCAGGTTCCTGCGATTATGCGGCACTCGGCCGCAATTCGTGCGCTCGCCCTCATTGATGAACTCGCTGTGTGAGCTGACCGAGAGCAGTGCCGACAGCTTGACATCATCATAGCTGAGCACACGCCCCAAACACAAGGGCGGCTGCTCCTCAGCTGTGCCAACTGGCTCGAAGCCACTGGCTCCACGATTACCGCTCAGCAACAGATATTTATCGTTGCGCGCAAAGAAGCTGGCGCAGCGTTTGCTCAGCAGACGCTGCACAAAGTCACAGAGCGAAAGTTGACGATAGACGCGCTGCTCGATGACATTGCCTGGCAATCAACGAATACTCCATATTAGTTGGCTATGCTATGCGGCACTGGAACTCGAGCTAGAGCTTACCCCATTTACCCTTGTGCTCCAGATACTGTAGATATAGCAACAGTGTACGCTCGTGTATCAGCGGATAAACCGATGCAATTTGCTTTCCAATGCATTCGCGACGTGCCGCCGGCTGACTCTGGACGCGACAGCTCTGCACGCCAAACTGTAAATGAATCTCACTTAGTAGGCTTAGTAATCGCTTTGTTTACAGTTGACAGTTAATTGTTAACGCACCTCTAGTGGAAAGTCTGTTGATTTCTGCATAAATTCAGAGACATTTACTTTTGCCTCGGCATCGGGCTTTTTCACAGATTTGCATTGCTCCAGCAGTTTTTCGCCAAATGGCGAAATTTTCAGCTTGCATTCATCGTTGACTGGTGGCCAAACTGCATCCACTTCCGGACCAAATGTTGACATGTTCTTTGCCGTTCAATTTCACAATTGTATATAACGCGAAATGGTTTTGCGTGTGGCATTTTATAAACAAAAGATAGTAAGTAAATACCCTGTAAACTGTTATACCTTGAAGGGATACATTCAAATTGAGGTTACTTAAAAAATCACTTGTTGCATGTGTGACAAGAGTTTTATATATTTTATTTGATTGCTACAGAATTGTGCATATCATACATATAAATTATTTAGTATTATACTCTTTGCAAACCTGTTGCTGTTATTGGTCTGTTATCAAGGGTATTTAACAGTCAATCAGTAGATTACACTGCACGATGGTGCAAAATCTCTCTCCCCCCCCCCTTGCTTAAAACGGTTTACAAAAATTGCCAATACTGGCGAAATACTGTTTTTGGTTAATTAATGCAAGTTGATGTGGAAGGTAAAAAGTAGTAATTTATTAATTATATTATTTTATCATGGCATGTGCTTAATACTTTCATTCCTAATCTGCCGTTTGATAATTTGTAAATTAATAATATTCAATTTGGCAAAAAATGTTAACGCCATTCACTTGCCGATCAGCTTTAAGCGCTCCTCAACACTTGTTCTGTTAAGAGCACAGCTGTTTACACCTTTGTGTTGTTATTGTCTGGGCGCTTCGATTGCATAGGGCTTGCGATTAGAGTGCAGCCGGTAAAACGTGACCTAGTTTATTCTTAAAGATGTGTGAAGCGATAACAGAGTGTAAATACAGCTTAACGCCAATTTCGCCAAGAGACAGGTTTTAGGCATCAGCTATAGTGCTAAGCAACAGTTGGCAACTGGAAGAAGCTTAGCTGAGCTCAGTTTATTATTGATATAAGTAGAATGAACTAAACTCAAGTTTAACATATAATTTAGCTCTTTTTTCCACCAGCAGCTTATTCCCTATTATAATGATCCTTGCAGCAACTCTTTAAGAAAGATTCAAACATTAGATAATTTGATTTTATTCATTTTTTATTTGAGAATTTTGACAATGTTTTGTTGTTTTCTTACCTCTTAAAGTGTCTTATGGATAATTTCCAAAATTCGCTGGGTGCAAAGAGATATGGAATGGGAATAGTGCGAATTTAACCGATTGACAACAAACAAAATAAACAATTCCTAAAACAAGGCTCAAAACTTGATAGCCGTAAATTTGACTAAGACAAGAAAAAACCAAAATAATCACTTTTTGCATATAATACACACAAAAATGAAAAATTATGTCTTTATAGTCAAATGTTAACTTTATGTCAGAATTTGCATTCCTCTCTAATGCAATATTTAGCTACAAATTGTAATGTTATTAAACTGAACAATAAAGGCAAATTTGTTATTAATTACACACTACACACAATATGATGTTTTTTTTTTAATGAATTTATTTTGTTTTGAGCTTGTACCCCAGTATTTTTTTTTTTTTTGATTTTACTATAAGCATACATTTAAAGTTAATTTGATGATTTGTTTGTTTGGGAGATGTGAGCACATATAAATATAAAACTATGTATATATAAATGTTTGTATGTATGTTATGTGGGGGGATTTTGAGTACTTCAAGTCTTTGATTTCATTTCATTTATTTATATTTAAATATATGTATATATATATATATGTATGTTTTTAATTAGATAATATATCCAGCATTATTGAATGAAAATAAAAACTTAAAGCACGACGGAATGAAAATTTGATTGTTTTTACACATTTCATTTAATTTCTTTTAGTTGTAGATAGATTTAGATTAAAGTAACATAAGTTAACCCCGCCATTAGCTAGCTTCAATCAAACAATAAATCAAAGAAAATAAATACACTGAACGTTATTTCTTGCCCCTTCAATCTGTTCGGTTTGCTTTGTATGTCGTTGTTGTTGTTGTGTGTGTTTCTTCTATTGCTTTGGACACCAACTTTTTTGCTAAGAGCCTTGTAACCCCCGCCCCCGCTTACCACACCCCGCTCTGACATTTCTGTTGCATTTCTCATGGATCGCAAGAATCCTGCGATTATACATACTCCATTTTCTACACTCTCATTTATCACGTTTTCCACAATCTATTGCCTCAATGCACACAAACACATGCAAGGCTCTAGCCCGTCCCGCTCTGCTCCAAAGCCCATACCACACACACACACACACACACATACACATCCATCTTCTTTTTTCCCTGTCTGTTTGATTCTATTACGCTCTCTCTCTCACTCTCGCTCTCTTTCTTTGTATTTCTATCTCCCTCTAGCTAGCTTTCCTCCTACAACTGTTTATTAATTTGTTTAAAGTTCACTGTGTGGCGTATTGGCATCAATGGTGGGCGTGGGCGTGGGCGTGGGCGTGGGCGTCACCTTCTCCTCCTCCCCATCCACCTGCAGCTCAGGCGCCTCAGCCTGCTCGACGGTATTGTCTTTGCTCTCATCATCGCTGCCACTGCCGCTTCCGCTGCCTTGAGTTGACGCCTCCTCGGCACTAGCTTCAGTCTCTTTGGGCTTCTTCTCCTTGTCGGGCTTCACCTTGGGCTTCCAGATCTTGATCTTGTTTACCAGATATTTAACCTCACGATCCAAGAGACCCATCTTATCGGTTATATCCTTAACGGTCAAGCGAACAGTGGCACTGCGACTGAGCTTCTTTTGGGCAGCACTTTCGGTTTTCAGCCACGCATTTGTCTCGTCAATCACCTTGGCCAGTGTATCGATCTCAACCTGGGTGTAGACATCCTTTTCGGGATTCGTCGCCTTGGTGAGATTGCGTGCAGTGACAAGGAATTTCTCAGCACCATCGATCATGCCCTTGAGCGCCTTAATCGCATCTGGTCGCTCCTCATGCTCCCAGTGACGGGCGAGGAATACGTTGGAGAGCTTTTGCAACTGCGCCAGCTTATCCTCGTACAGCTCTGCCTTGGGATTCTCCACATCCTCGTACAGCCATTCGGCCAGTGTGCTGCATTCGGCCAACAGTTTCTCCATCTCAGCGTCTGTGGCACATTCCGCATACGGTTTCTCCTCCAGCTTTTGTTGAACCTCAATGATGTGCGATTCGAGCGCGTTGAAAGCGGATTCCAAACGCACACGCTCCTCCTCAATCTTGTTGATGGCCAGCAGCTTGGCAGCAGCACTGTCTAAGCCCGATCCGCTTAGGGGTGGCGTATAACGCAATTGGGTTTTGTGCATCACTGGTGCTTTGATGGTGACCAGTTTGATGGTTTCATTCTTGGCATTTGCTTTGGTTTCATCATCAGCGGGTTTTGGTGCAGCTGTATCTTCGGATTTATCCTGCTTGGCCTTGGCACCAGCTGGCGCTTCCTCCTCTGTTTGCTCTGGTTCGGGTGTGGGCATCTCTTCGCCCTCTCCAGCACCAGCACCAGCACCAGCTTCACCACCCTCCTTCTCGGCATTCTTGGTGAATAGTTTGCTAATAGTGTTGCCCAGCTTGGCCAGAGTGCTATCATCGTCCAGCTCCTCATCCAGTTTCTGTTTCTCATAAACGTATTCAACGCCGGTGCAGTGGAATATGCCAGAATCATCCATATAGAAGTACGCCTTAATGCCCTTGTTGTCCACCTGATCTTTCTTTGATTTCTCCAGCAGCTCCTTGACCTGTTGCAACTCAACTCGTGTCACATTCAAGCTACCAATGGCAGCAATCTCCTGCTGGCTGTAACGCTCCAAATCGCCATAGTTGACATAGAACTCAAAGTCATCCGTGTGCTTATTGAATGTGATAACCTTCTTCTGTGGATAGGGATTCATCATGGCGAACAGAGCACGCTTCACCTGCTTGACAGCTGCGCCTTCTCCAGGATCACGCTCAAACGACACTTGCAATGGATACAGAACAGCATCCTTAACAATAAATTTCTTCACCTTAAAGCCGCTGGACAAATCGGCTGCCTTGTAAACGGCACCCATTGTGGCAGACTCATCGGCATTAAGATTTTTGCCCAGCTCCTGTTTGATCAATTGCTTGATGGTCTCCTGGACGCGTGGCACACGTGTACCGCCACCAAACAGAATCACCTGATTGATGACATCCAACGATAGATTCGATGTGGCTAATGCATCCTCCAATGGTTTTGTGGTACGTGGCCATAAATCAGCACAGAGCTCTTCCAACTTCTCACGGGACACCGCCAATTTAAAGTCATGATCCTCCAACAGATTCTCAATCTGCGCATAATGATCTGTGTTTGCGGACAACACATTCTTCAAGCGACCCGCCTCCTTGAACAGCTTGGCCAGGGCACGCGGACTGCTGGTTACATCGGTTTTAGTCTTCTTCAGCGCATTGAACTCCTTGGCCAGATAGTCACGCAAGCGCAGCTGTATCTCCAAGCCACCCAATGTGCGATCGTAGCCAACGCCCAGCACCTGCACCACCGGATTTGTCTCCTTGGTCTGCTTGTCCTTCACCAGCTGATAGCTGACCACTGCCGCTGCTGTCTTGTATGCACCCATGTCGTAAAACAGGAAATACTGTGCCGTCTCATTGATTTCGCCACGATGGAATACACCATAGTTAAGAGCAACGGCCGCATAATCATTGATCAGCTGCAGCACCTTCAAATTGGCCAATTGTGCTGCCACAAGAATGGCTTCACGCTCTGCCTGACCAAAGAAACCGGGCACGGTCAGCACACACTCGGTGATCACCTGCTGTGTGGATTCCTGTGCAAATTGTTTGGCCTTGCTCAGCATTTGTGCAATTAACTCCTCCACGCTGAACTCCTCCGTGTCGCTCTTTTTAAACACAACCGTATTGCGTTCCTTGTCCCCGACAATGGTGTAGTACGGAAAGCGTTTCCTGTAAATTAAAGTACAGAAAATATAAGTTTAATTGAGAGTCATTATTAGTTTATTTACTTAGGCAGTTTGAGCCGTCACCAGTTATTTTGGGGGCGTTAAAGCATATATAACCATAACTCAAACTAAAATGTGACAAGGAATGCAGAAATTTATCACTTGAGACTATATCATATTGTAAATATTTAAATTTATGCAAACAACGTAAGCATAATGCAAGCCAAGTCAAATCGTTTACATATCGAATGCCCATTTTAACATGACGTGGCCTACAATTTTTACAAACACACAAACACACACACACACACATATAAGTATGCAAAGACACTTACCTGTACAGATCGACAATGGGATTATCGATGGTTTTGCCAAGCAGATCGAGTAGATAACCATAGGCAGCCGATGGATCACGTATGCCTATTGTTTGTGCATCTTCACCGAAAGTGCGTGTATTATCGCGAAAAGCGAGTATGGCCGGCGTTTTGCGCTTCGACTCACGATTCAAGGCGATTTCCATGGGCACGCCGGGCGATACGACGCCAACTTTCATCCACTCGTTGCCCAGATCGACGGACATAACAGCGGCCGCATCGGTATTGGGCATATTAAAGGCCATGATGCACAGCAACAGCAGCGACAGGCAGCTGCCGGTTGGCAACCAGCTGCGTCTTGTGTGAGACGCCATATTGCAGAATCACTGAAACGAATGTTCGATTAGAAACAAACGCAAAATAGAGCAATAACCTTTTTGATGGTGTTGTGCTTCCTTATTCTGAGCACATTTCGTTTTCTTGCCAACGCAAGCAGCTGGCAGCTGGCAGCAGGCAGCAGGCAAAATCTTTTTGACTAAGTTTTTTGACTGACTTACGTGTCGGTTTTTTGTTTTTTAGTTTTTCCGTGATGATCACTGACAGCAGCTTAAACTATGACAATGTAAAAGTAATATATTTTTTCTTAATTCAAATAATAAGTCTTTGCAATTCTCATTAATTAAGTCTTAATATCCCAGCTGAATAGCCGCCTCTGTTCAGGTGTTGGGGTTAAACGTAGAAGAAGAAGAAAACGTTGACGTGTTGATTTGGAACTAAACGCCAGATGTCGATAATTATTACGAGCTATCGATTAAATTACACGCGCATATGTTTTTAGTTGTTTGCAAAGATAATAGATGGCGCCAAAATAACATTTAAACAGCATGTTAAATAACAGAAGTATTTAATATTTTCTTTCAAATTATTCGTTATGAATTCAAATAGAAAGAAGAATGTGTTTGTTTGGCGTATGCAGCATTATTTATTAATATATCATACCACAAGGCACAGTGCTTCATCAGCATTGTGGACTACTAGCAGTACAGATATTCAACCCACATAACTTAAAAAGCATATCTTCGTAAAACAACCATTAGCATGTGATGGTTTTATTTGCTGACATATGTCAAAACATATTATAACACTACTCTATATACAAAAAGTTGCTACGTTTTTAATTATAGCATTGTTTTTTTTTTTGTAGAAAGCTATACAAAAAAAATTTTCAATTCTTTTTAAGCGTATTCCATAGTCGCTTCTATAAGATTTTCTTGCTTGGAGTTCGCAAAACTAGAACACTGACGATTTCAACACATTACCGCCGCCAACTCAATAAAATAAATAAATAAAATATTACGACAGTTAATTGATATAAGCGAAAATTTTTTTGCTGATTTGGGTTTTCCGACCTCATAAAAGATTAAGCCACCGGACAATGGTTTAGTTATTACAAACCGAACCACAGCCGAACATGTCCGGAGCGCGTCTTTTAACATTTTTGGCCGCTGGCTGCCTGGTAGCGCTGGTCTCATCCGAGAAACTAGCCGGCAGCAACGAGGAGTTCGAGGACTTCAAATTCCCAGAAGAGAGCTTTGACGAACGTTTCTCTCGCTCCTCACAAGGAATACCGTCGCAGGCTTACGGACCACCAAACGTTTACAACTCTAAGTCAAGCCATTCAGCTCCCGCCGCCCAAAGCTATTCAGCAACAAAGGCTACTGAATATTCGGCTCCAGCTGCTCCAAGCTATT
The DNA here is from genome assembly GCA_035044725.1 of Scaptomyza caliginosa. NCBI lineage: Eukaryota > Metazoa > Arthropoda > Insecta > Diptera > Drosophilidae > Scaptomyza > Scaptomyza caliginosa. The sequence continues at coordinate 309,978 of JAWNNR010000756.1, read as the reverse complement.
CAGCGCCATCCCAAAGCTATTCAGCACCTGCCGCTCCTAGCTATTCTGCTCCAACCGCACCAAGTTACCCTGCTCCAGCTGCTCCAAGCTATTCAGCACCTGCCGCTCCAAGCTATTCGGCTCCAGCCGCACCAAGTTATTCTGCACCAGCGGCTCCCAGCTACTCTGCACCTGCCGCTCCAAGCTATTCAGCACCCGCCGCTCCTAGCTATTCTGCTCCAGCCGCTCCCAGTTACTCTGCACCTGCTGCTCCTAGCTATTCGGCTCCAGCTGCTCCAAGCTATTCAGCGCCATCCCAAAGCTATTCAGCACCTGCTGCTCCAAGCTATTCAGAACCTGCCGCTCCTAGCTATTCTGCTCCAGCCGCACCAAGTTACTCTACACCAGCGGCTCCTAGCTACTCTGAACCTGCCGCTCCAAGCTATTCAGCACCCGCCGCTCCTAGCTATTCTGCTCCAGCCGCTCCAAGTTACTCTGCACCTGCTGCTCCTAGCTATTCGGCTCCAGCTGCTCCAAGCTATTCAGCGCCATCCCAAAGCTATTCAGCACCTGCCGCTCCTAGCTATTCTGCTCCAGCCGCACCAAGTTATTCTGCACCAGCGGCTCCCAGCTACTCTGCACCTGCCGCTCCAAGCTATTCAGCACCCGCCGCTCCTAGCTATTCTGCTCCAGCCGCTCCCAGTTACTCTGCACCTGCTGCTCCTAGCTATTCGGCTCCAGCTGCTCCAAGCTATTCAGCGCCATCCCAAAGCTATTCAGCACCTGCTGCTCCAAGCTATTCAGAACCTGTCGCTCCTAGCTATTCTGCTCCAGCCGCACCAAGTTACTCTGCCATTGCTGCTCCCAGCTATTCAGCACCTGCCGCTCCAAGCTACTCTGCACCTGCCGCTCCAAGCTATTCAGCACCAAAATCTTCCATATATTCAGCACCAGCCCAAAGTTATTCAGCACCTGCCGCTCCTAGCTATTCTGCTCCAGCCGCACCAAGTTACTCTGCACCTGCTGCTCCCAGCTATTCAGCACCTGCCGCTCCTAGCTATTCAGCACCTGCCGCTCCAAGCTATTCAGCGCCTTTCCAGAGCTATTCAGCACCAAAATCTTCCGGATATTCAGCACCAGCCCAAAGTTATTCAGCACCTTCCGCTCCTAGCTATTCTGCTCCAGCCGCACCAAGTTACTCTGCACCTGCTGTTCCCAGCTATTCAGCACCTGCCGCTCCTAGCTATTCTTCTCCAGCTGCTCCAAGCTATTCAGCGCCTTCCCAGAGCTATTCAGCACCAAAATCTTCCGGATATTCAGCACCAGCCCAAAGTTATTCAGCACCTGCCGCTCCTAGCTACTCAGCACCTGCCGCTCCAAGCTATTCAGCTCCTGCCACTCCAAGCTATTCATCACCAAAATCGAGTGGATATTCAGCTCCTTCAGCTCCTAGCTATTCTGCACCAGCAGCTCCAAGCTATTCAGCACCTGCTCAAACCTATTCAGCTCCTGCCGCTCCAAGCTACTCAGCGCCTAAGGCTCCTGTTTATTCAGCTCCTGCCGCTCATAGTTATTCAGCTCCTAAGGCACCAGTTTATTCAGCGCCTGCTGCTCCTAGCTATTCAGCGCCAAAGAGTCATTCATATTCAGCACCCGCTGCACAAAGCTACTCAGCTCCCCCAGCTGGTGCATATGCTGTACCGAAATCTTCTGGATACTCAGCACGCATGTTCAACCCAATTTTGTCGTCTACACAGAATAGCGCCTATGCACCAGCATCTGCTGGCTATGGAGGATCTTCGGTTCCAGCACCATCTTGCCCAACCAACTATCTGTTTAGCTGCAACAGCGTATTCACACACGCACCCTGCAGCCAGCAGCAAAGCTCAGCATATTGAAAAACACAAGATGGGGCCATAAGAAAATAAATTGATTGATGACAAACAAATTTTTTTTTTTTTTACTTATTCTTTATTTAATACAGAGCCTTGCATTCGAACTTGACCGAATGCGGAATATAAGCTTAAAATAGGTGGTAAAATAGGCTGCTTCTCAGTAATTTTACTTAAAACTCTTCAAGAAAGGCTATAAGCAATAAAAAGTTGAACATTTTGCAGCACTAGAATGGAGTGAAGTGAAGAACTTTTTAAAGCTATCGAGAGCTGGAGTGAGCCTAGTCGGAATCTAACCTATCAATGCATCTTTTGAGAGCGCCATCTAGCGTTTAATGTATGCGCTTTTCAATACTACCGGCACTGATACTTTTGCATACAAGCAGCCCTTATTCACCCTACATTATATGCGAAGATCGCATCTGTGGACGAAAGGAGAACTAGAACTAGTCGCTTAGCCAGAATAGTTCAAGAAAAAAAATACATACATGCAGTGTGAGCGCGTATGTATGTATGTATGTTTGTACATACATTGCTTCGTCACGGGCATGTACGATTGTATGTATGTACACAATTGGCAGAGTATAACAGAAAAATTATAACGATTTTTCGTTGTCAATTATATTAATTTTTATAACAGCTTTGTTCTTTTTTTTATAATTCCTTGCCACGACTGCGATCTTCTCTTTCACAATAACGGCAGCAACAGTAACAGATGTTGTAGAAAACAGTTTATGCAGTTTTTTAAACCCTGGTTTTACCAATTTAACATTTAAACATTTCTTTTTAATTAAAGAGTTCCAATAAATCATATTAACATATTTATAATTGATTTTATTTAATTACTACACTTGTTTCGGTTCCGGAACTATACACACACTCCTTTTGCTTATCGTGAGCCCTTGTTTGGGTATCTCTTTCGTTGTCTCGCAATCAAAATTTCTGTTCTCAATGTTTTCGTTAAACATCTCATCGTGCTTAACAGTGTATACTTTGGCACTAAGCAAACTCTCTTTTATGCACTCGTGCTAAAACTCGGTCGCTTGACAAGTATTTTTATTAGTATATGTATTTTTTTAACGCTGAGAGCCTGTTCGCATGCAACAGCTGCTAGAGTCAAACGTTAGCAAAAGAGAGGTTCTGTGTCTGTTTCACCGCTCAGTTTTCGGTTCTTATTGGAAACGAATGGTTGCCGTTGCTTTTGTTTCGTTTTTCTTTATGTACTATGTACATGTACATTGTAATTTGTGCTAACATTGATATTAAGCTTATTTCTAATGTTTTTATTTTATATTGGATCTATCTCTTAAGCAGCATGGGATGTAGAACGTACAAAGCAGCTCATTAGGGCGTACAAGCTGCAGGCGGTTTTGTGGAATCCCGAACATCGAGAGCATCACAATCGCAGTGCACGATCGGCTGCTTGCGAGGGCAAAAGAGATCACGCTTATCGGTGTATTCAAAAGGCAGATTCGTCAAGGTGTCACATGTCCTTTTTACTCAATATCAATGACATTCGGCAGAGGGTAAGTAAAATGCTCGGCCATAAATTTGATCGCATGTTTGCAGTAAATAGAGAGAGAAAAAGAGAGCGAGAGAGATTAATTATTACGCTGTGAGTGCGTTAACAAGATAGGACTCAATAAGGAAACCTTACTCGCTCAAACGCTCTCTTAACAATAACTCAGTCTGGATTCAGACGTTGTGAGCAACGCATCTCCGAGTTTCAGAGAGAGAGAGAGAGAGAGTAATGTTCCATATTAGCAGCATATCTTGTGGAAAAACAAATAAAAGCAAGAGAACAAAAGTAGTTTTTGTATATGCGCCAAATGAGCGCAAATTTACAGTTTATGTTTATATGAGCTATGTTAGATTCCTTAATGATCACTAGGAACTATCGATTAATATAAGTATTGTTCAATTGAGCGAGTAAATTCGTTGGTTCGTTTAGTTCTTTGAGACATATCTAATATTTTCTTTTTTAGTTGAGCCTATGGGACCATACGTAGGATGTAGATGCCTTGGATTTAGGCAATCGAACCCATTTATTGGCATTTAAAGAATTTCTAGCCGAAAATAAAAATCGAACTACAAAGCAATAGCCACAATGTAATTGATCTCGATAGTAATTTAAACGATGAGCAAAGCGATACAAAAAGTCCATCACTAAAGAAACTGTCGACAGACAATGATAGTAATGACACTGTTGTCTCGTTGTATTGTTAATTCTTAGAATCCAAACTGAAGGGTTATTCGAAACAATATTCATCGTATACTCTATGAAGCAGATATGGGCATACTTGAAAAGCCAGACGCAAACAACGTTACTCAATTGAATGTTATCCTACTGAATAAATATCGATAGTTTCTTAACAAAAATCGTTTTTTTTTTTGTGTAGTACTCAGATCGTGAAGCTTTTTTCCTTTCGATAGTCAAGCTGTTATTCAATCGAACCCAAAGAATGTCAATCGATATACTTATCGATATGTTACGTTCTCAGTTTCCAATAGGGAAAGCAAGTTCCAGTTACTGGATTTCGATCTGAGTACAACTTTTAGGAAAGTTAGTTTTATTTTATTTTTCAGCTTGATCGATATCAGAGAATCCACAGATGATACTCTCTCTGATAAGTTAGCTCCCAGGATAAAATACGTATTATGATAATGTGCTGTAAATATCTCTAGCTGAAAGATTTATTGCCCATGTTCATATGCATATAGATTGATCCCAGATGAAACACTTTCAGGTTGACACATTATTATGTTGATCAAATTTATTTTTGCAAATTTTTCTTATGTCCTTTTCCTAAGAATTATCACACTAAAAGCAACTCATAATTAATGTTTATGGTGTATATGTATATATGGTTTGTATTTTGTATATCCTTTTATATATATATACATATGTATATATATATATGTTTTTTTTTTGTATTTTCATGATTTTTTATGTTTTTTTCCTTCTATTTTACAAATATTTATTACTATATATATGTTAATTTTACTTTGCGGTCTATATATTCCATTAAAAAGCACTTATGTATTCTTAATTTCATTGTTATGTATAATAATCTTTGTTAACTAACATCTACGTGTATATATCTTAATATCTATATGCATGTATATGTATCTAAGCATTAATTTAATCATTGTGAAACACAAAAGATCGATCAATTGTCGACTCATCTTATAGTTATCGATAAATGTGTGTGTGTGTCTTTGGGTTTGGTTTGGTTTGGTTTTTCTTCGTATGTTTTTCAATAGATTATTCAACAGTTTACCTAATAGAACTCAAGTAAAACTGCACATAGAACATGCCATTAAAGTGGTCCATAGATCAAGAGGTATTATTTAGTGTATGTAAGTGTTATTTAAATCAAATATTATCAATAAAATCAATAACAAACTAATCAGTTTAGTACGTACAGGGAAGAAATTCATGTGGAAGCTTATGTTATAGGCATAAAGATTGGTAGACAAGTTTTTCTTTGTTCTTTTCGTAACCCAAGTGTCAAGTATGCGTTTAGATAAATCTAAAGTTATCGATAAGTTCCAACTTTGAGAAATCCATCAATTGTTTTACTACAATATAGCGAAACGAAACGATTTGCTTTGTGTTTTTTTTTTTTGGTCAACTTGTTGCTGAAAAAAGTGGAATGAGTGTGCAGCAGTTACTATTTGGCAATATTATGTTAACGCTTGTTGTTTTGTCTTTCTGTCTTTATTTGATAGTTGGTTTATTTTGTAGGGTTCAAGCTCATCGCATCGAGTCGTTGAACGGCAGCGGCATTGGCCACGAATCACAATCACACACACAGCCTGCTCCTCTCTCCACTACTTGACTTCCCACTTATGTCTCTCTCGTTCCCTCTCTCGCAATCGCTCACAATAACTTGAGCTTTGGCAATTTGGTATTCGGAATAGCAAAATGCAGTCAGTCAACGGAACAGAGTCAGTTTTGTTGTTATATTGCTTGCTACTCTAACCCGCTCACTAAAGCACGCGCTCTCTTTCTCTTTTACTCTTGCGTTAGCTTTTTAAGGTATTTGGATGCGTGTTGTTGTTCTTGTTGTTGGTTTTCAATCACATTTGACCCCCAAAATAAAATGCGACATAACCCTGAGCTGGGTCGCACAACGCGCAGAGTTCAGCTAAGCAAATCGACCCAAAACAATACAAACACATATATATCTCAAGCATGCTAATGATGTTGATAATGATGATGATCTCATGGTAGTAGAGCTCGAGTACAAGGTTAAGCCCAAAGCACTGCTTACGCATGCACTTTTACTTGAAGCGAGCTTACGAGCTTTTAAATGATGACTTATCGTTATCGACACATTCTAAAAGCACCGTTACTTGACATTGGGTTCGATTAGTAGTTTTAGTTTTTTGTGGCAGATTTCTGAAAAAAAAAACACAACAAAACACAAAAAGTAAGAAAAATAAATATGAAAATAAAGGGAATGTAAATAAAAACATGTTTTTTTGTTTATATATTGTTATATAATTTATTTTTGTTGTTTTTTTGTAGCTCTGATCGCTTAGTAGAATTTGCTCAAAGGCATTATTTATGATATAATATTAACTAAAATGGAAATAATTGTCATAAACAAATGACTTGTGTAACGTACTTCTACAATTTGCCTAGTTAAACACAAAAAAAAAATAATAATAATAATAATAATATTTATATATAATAATAATCATACATATTATGATAAAGAAACAAAATGAATGTGTTCTATATTAATTTTAAAGAAAACTTAAACTTTAAATAATATAAACAAATAATGCATGTGTGTGTGTGTGTAAGTGTGTGTGTTTGTATGGTTTTAGTTAAAGAAATTAACTTTGATTGTTTGCCATTAATTTTTTTTTGTTTTGTTTCTTTTTTGTTTTGGCATTTTTAAGACAATACTACAAAATAATTATATTTGTTATGCATACAAGGTATATATTTGTTTTATATACTAGGTATTTGTATGTATATGTATTTGTATATATGTATGTATGTTTATATGTTTGTTATTATGTTTTATGTTTAGTTATAAGCCTAGAAAACGGGCAGCTCGAGTTGTTGCCACATTCTTTGGAACGATGCGCCGCCAAAGTGTTTATTTGTTTTGTTTTGTTTTTAAATGTATACAAAAAAAAAAGAAACGATATTTAATAATTAATTACAATTGGTAATTGTTGTTGCTAGACATATATATATGTATGTATGTATGTATGTTTGAGGCGTTTCGTTTTGGCGCTGCAACTAAATGAAAGAAATAAACGATAAAACGAAAACAAAACGAAGCAAAAATACTTTGCAAAATAAGATTAAAAAAAAAAGAGAAAACAAAGAAAAGCTTACAAAAATTTCTAAAGAGAAATGCGAAATAAAATCAATGAAAGCTGCGAGCGAAAGTTGCAATGCAAGAGTTTAAGTTTCAGCGCTCTCTTAAGCTGCGCTCTCTCTCTCTCTCTCTCTCTTTAACGCAACACTAATACTAAATGCTTCTCAAATCATACAATATAAGTGAGTAAGTATGTACATGCTAGACGTACTATTAATGCTCTCTACACACATACATATATATATTTGTAGATCAAAGGTTTTTTGTTTTTGTTTTTGTTAATAACTCTTAATTGAAAACTTAAATTTCTATCACAGCCATTTTTCTTTTCTTTTCTTTTTCGAAGAAAAAAAAGTAATTTTTTTTTATATTTTGTATTTTACTTGTTATTTTTTGTGTAATGCATTTAACTGTTGTTTTGTCGCAATTAATGTTTATATAGATAAATATTAAATTTTGTTTTTTTTTTTTTAGTTTTTTTTGAATGCACTTTTGTTGGTTTTGTTGCTTTGTTACAATATTTTTAAAAAAAATTCTAATTGCACTTTTAATATATATATATTTTTACATACATATATTTTGTTTTTTTTTTATTTAATTGCTATTAAATCATTCATTATGTTTGTTCTTTCTCTTCGTCTTATGCACACAGAGTTGATTTTTTGTTGTTGTTGTTGTTGGATAAGCAATAAACAAAATTTGTTTCTCTTTCTGTTCTCTCTCAAAACGTAAATGAAACCGTTATCAATTACCCCGCCCTGCTAAGAACGCAACCAATCAGTCAAACAGCATTTACAATAAACTAAAGCAAAAAAAAAAGTGTGCCCGTTTTTTTTTATTTGATAGGTTCAGCTGAGTGTGACCTACTCGATCACAGTTAATGTTATATTTTTTTGTGAAAATATCGTTACTAAATCACTGGCTAAAGTAAGTTGCAAGTTTTTTTTCTGGAGTTGAATGCTGTTGACTGAGTTTTTTGATGTGTCTTTGACTTGTGACTAGGGCAACGAAATCTTCTTCTTCTTCTTTGACTTGGTTTTACTTGCCAAAGTTTTCAAATGCCAGTTTCTAAAGTATTGCTTAAGATTTTTGGGTTTTTTTTCCTTTGGAATGTAATGGTTTGAATGTGAAAGTTCTCAGTTAAGAGAGAGAGAGCTGAGCGCTTTTAAGACCAAACTGGTATTATAAGTATTTGGAAGTGTGACCAACGTTCTTAACTATCGCCTAATCCAAAGGCTTTTCCCACAACTCTTTTAATCTCTGCTGTGCCATTTCTTTTCACTGTTACTTTTTTGATATTTAGTTTTGCATTATTAGAATTTTTTCTTGTTTTTTTTTTTTGTTGTTTTGTTTTGCTTTGACTACAAATTCTTTGATTTATGTTATGTTTAAACATTAAACTATGTAATGTGTATATATATTTTAACAACAAAGTGTTTAAAAAGGAAAACTTTTTTTTTTCTTTGTACAAATTGCGAGACATTTTTTGCTTTTCAGTTGGTTTTTTTTTTGTGTGTTTGGGTTTGGGACAGCTGGCGGGGGGTTGGGCGAAAAAGGCGGCAATTGTTTAAATATCGTTTAGTTAATAAATGTTTTAATACTGTAAACGAAACGAAACGAACCGCCCCGCCCCGCCGCCACCCACAAACCCGCTCCCAATTGATCTGCGCTTTGCACCCAAATGGTTTAAGACTTATCTCATAATAATTAGCGCTAAAATTTAATTCTAATTAAAAAATACGAAAAAAAAAATCAAAAGAATAACTTTTTGTCTTGGGTGTAATGTTTTAAATTGTTTTGTTTAGGCCAATTTGTGTGTGTGTGTGTGTGTGTGTGTGTTGAAGTCCCTGTTTGTTTTTGAGGGCTTTCGGAGGCAGGGGGAGGAAGCACGACACCTGTGCCTGTGCCCCCTTACCCTGCGCTCCAGAGCTCCTCATTCTCTGTGTGTGTATGTGTGTGTGTGTTTGTTTTTGTTTTTGTTGTTGTTTTTACTGATACTTTCATGTTTCCAGAGATGTGACAACGAGATTGTGGAAAACGCTTGCCGATTCACTCATCATGGCCGCCTGGCCACACGAATCGCTTGGATTGCTGCCATTCGGCGTCGGCGTACCCAGACGCAGTGCATCCATAATGACCTCGAAATCCTTTTGATTCTGATTCATATCGAAATCAACCAGATGATCAACCAAATGATGATCCGCACAGCTACCATTCAGTTTGATACGCTTCTGACCGCCGCTGCCGCCGCCGCCGCCATGCAAGTCCAGGCCGCCTGCCATCATGCTGCTGCCACAGCCGGCGCCAACGCCGCCACCGGCGCCCGCACCGATAACGACCACATCCAATGGACAGTCCTCAATGGCCGAGATGAGACGCTGTGGCGGTATATAAAACTGTGAGAGGGCCTCGCGCACCAAACGATCGCTCTCATCCTCGCTGCAACTGTTGCTGCGCAAACGTTTCCTGGATGCGGATAGCGATGCCTTTTCCAATTGTTCGGCACCTTGGGTTATCTCTGGATCGATCAGTGGCATTGGTGCATTGATAGCGCTTAGCTCACGATCCAGTATTTCCAGATCGTTAACCAGATTGCTGTTCGATAGATGGCGCTTGCGTGCAGCTATCAAAGATGTTACGGCGGAAGAATTGTTGTTGTTGTTGATGTTGCTGCTGTTTGTGTTGTTGTTTGTGTTGTTGTTGTTGACACGCGGCGATTGATGATTCTCAATGGAGCAAATGGTGCGTGAACCATTGTTGTTGTTGCTGTTGTTGTTGTTGTTCAGTGGCTTGGCATCGTCCATATTGGTCTGGAAGAGGTTCTCACGGGCCAGTTCTGTGCCGTTGCTGTTTTCGGTTCTGTGCACGCGAAGAAGGCGTACCAAGAAAGAGAGAAAGTGGTAGGGAAAGTTAGTCAAGTGTTTTTTTTTTCTGTTTTTTTTTTTTGTGTTAAATGGCAATTGGACAAGAATAATAATAACAAGAAAATAACCTGTATACAGTCGATAACGATAAATTGTTTTGATAACAATTTAATTACTTTTACATATAGAATAAGAAACAACTCTTTAGTCTTATACCTTAGATTGATAACAATAATCGTTATGTTATCGATAAGCTGTTTGCCGATTAAAAGTGTAGGCCAATTTGCTCCTCCTCTTGCTCTTCCGTGGGTCGCACTTTAATTAACTGGGCCAACTGTGCGCCGGCTGGGCGGCTGGCGGCCAGCAGCGAAGTAAATTTCAACTAATTTCTCTTTCAATTAAAGCAAAAGCCCCCCCTTCGCCCTCCAAACCACCAACCACACCGAACAACTAACTCACCCTCTCCCCCTCCCTCTCTCTCTCTATGTTGTGTTAAGCCAATATGCCAAACCGTTTGTAAGAGCAAAAGCAACAACAACAACGAATGCGAATTAAGGCAGCATAAAGACAAAGCCATCAAGAGTGGGACGAAGACGAACGTTAACGTCAACATCGATAGCGACAGCGACGGCGACGGCGACGCATTAAAATGCGCAGCTGAGCATGTCAATGTTCACTATTAAAGCAGAAAAATAAAGAGCAACAAACGAACAGAAGCATGCACACTAACACACACACACACACACTTACATACATGAACGAACTCTCAAATAGCGGACAAGAATGGCACGGGCAAGGTGCACACGCGTAGCGGCATTTGTGCAAAGTTGGGGAGAGAGAGAGACGGCGGCGGAAGAGGTGTGCGCGCGAAATAAATAAAAAGCGAAAGTACGTAGGAATCTGAACACAAGACAAAATAAAGCAAAACGAAACGAAACGCTGAAGCAGCGACGGCAACGGCCACAGTGGCAGCGGCAGCGGCAGCGGCAGCAATAAATCGCGCGCTTTAAAAAGCTTTACAAAAAAACCAACCAGAAAGCGTACAAACAAAACAACAATAAACACTAAGCGACGTACACACACAAAAGAGAGCAAAAACTGAGCAGAGCAGAGCCAACACATAAAAAAAAAAGTGTGTTAGTTTAGTTGTTGCTAGTATTATTGCCTGTTGAGTGTGTTAACTTGCCGTTAACTTGAATTATGATGGACAGAAATCAGAGCAACGACAGCAAAAGCAGCAGCAGCTGCGGCAGCAGTAAAAAGGCAGCGCTGCTTACTGACCAAAACACAAAAACTAACTAAATTGTTGTTGCCCAAAAGCCAAGCAGAGAAGAGCGCAAGGCAGGCAGAGGTGAAGCGTAGCAAATGCAGCGCGTCAGAGGCAGCAGCGCCAGTCATTGCACAAGTGACCCCAAAAACAAAATAAGAAAAAAAAAGAGTTGCCAACGGCAAATTATTTGCTCTCTGCCTTTCATGCTCAAGTGCTTCAGCTATCATAATATACTGCATGCATCTTATGTAAAAACAAGAAAAGAAGCAGATTAAAAGGCTTAAGACACACACACACAAAATTACTTAACACATTAACGAAAACACCAACAACAAGAACAAGAACGCTTTGCCGATCACAAAATTTGCTCAAATATGACAAAGCTTTGATTTTCACCACTTCAAGACATGACGACATCAAAGCTAAAGCGCTAAAGCTTACACTCGAATGCTCTTTGAGTTCTTCTTTGACAGCAACAGCAACAACAACAGCAGCAGCAGCAACAGCAAAATCAACAGCAATTAATGACAATAAAACGTTTGTCAATGTTTGGGACGACGCTGACATTGAGCAGCAGCCGCAGCCGAAGCAGCAGCGACCACATACAGCGAGGGAGTCGAACAAGAGCGAGCGAGCGAACGAGAAAGAGAGAGAAAGAAGTTCAAAATAGTGTTCACTTGTATTCAACGTATGTATGTATGTATGCATGTGCGTTTGTTTGAGTGCTTTGCAGTATGCTGGCAAGCTGACTGGCGACTGGCTTACTGGCTGTGTGGCGTGCGTGCTCTGCTTGCCTTGCCTTGCGTGTATGCGTGTTTGTATGGCATGCGACCGATAAGCAAACGGTATTGTCCACTCTTAACGAAGTTGGAAGTAGGGGGGGAGGAGGTTAGCTTTTTCTTGTTGTTGTTTTATTTTTCTGTTTTTTCTTATCTGTGTTTTCGTTTTGCGCACGTTTTCAATGGTCCGTGGCCGTGATTATGGTGGAAGTGGAGGTGTTGGCGAAATATGTCGCTGTCTTCTATTAATGTATGTATGTGAGGGAGAGGGGAAAACTGCAAGCACACAGCACATGATGAGAATTGGAGCATATTAAGCTTTTCACTTGCTCTTTGCATATCGATTGAAAGCAATTGACAGATTATCGCACCACGACATTTGAAGTCAAAAGCCAGTTGCAAATAATAGATGACGTATGTGTGTGTGTGTGTGTGTGTAGAGAGAAAAGCAAAAGATAGATGGCAAAGCACACAAGTGCAGCATGAAAAAAAATGAAGGGAAAACCGCTGCGACAAAGTGGAAAAGCAGACGTTGAAGCAAAAAGTCGCGCGAATGTAGGACGAGACGCGCTTTTGTTGTTGTTGTTGTTGTTGGTGCGCTGTTTGGGGTCGGTTTTGGTAGCGAAGCGCCGCAGGAGGCGAGATGTCAGAGACAACTTCATTTGATGCCACAAGCTGTATGACTAGGGGTAGCGGCGTGTGTGTGTGCGGGTCACCCAAGCTAAACAACCCTCCCACCACCCCGCACTCTTTCTCGCATCGTTTCGCTTCGTCTAATATGCTGGCCATGCAAATTGAATATTAAAGCGAATTTAAAGAAAAGAGAGTGCACATGCATTTACCGTATAATCGTAATAGTACCTACTGGTTCACGCAACCACGTCACTCTCTCTCTCTCTCTGTCTCTGCTTCTTCTTATTCTTCTTCGATTCAGCTTATCAGCCATTAACTAATGTTTACGTTTGACACTGATAAGCAAAATTACAAATAGCAACAACGCTCTGTGTCTTTTAACATGAGTGTGTGTGTGTGTATGTGTGGGCGTATTTCTAAATGGGCAGACAATCGCTGCTTCTGTGTGTGTGTGTGCGTGTGTAAGCTAAAATCGTTACCGAATAGATGAGATGCGCATTAACAACAACAACAACAACAACAAGAGCAAACGCAGCAGAAACAACTAACTGCAACAACAACAACATGGAGACAAAGATAACGCAAAACTATAAAAACGTCGCCGCAGTCGCGAAATATTACGAGATGCCGCAGCAAAATGGGGCGGTGGGTTATTACAAAATGTGTGCAAAGCGCAACAAAAACAAAAAAAAAAATCCAAAGCAAAATCAAACATCACAAGCAACTACAACGAAAACAAGCAAGAGAGCGAGAGAGCGAACGACTCTCTAACAGTGAATATTTTTCTGTATGTGTATGTAAGTAAGCGCGTTTTGTGTTGGTTGAAAACCCGTAGAAGGGGGGGAGAACAGCAGCAGGAGGGTGCGCTTAGCGTTAAATGTGCGGTAAGCAATTGAATAAGAGTGTGCTGATTTTAATCTTTTCATTTCATTTGAAAAGCACTTTTTGAAATGTAAACAATATAAATACCAAACGCATAATAGAGATCGATAGCATGCCAAGCTAAGATGCTTATTAGGCAATTAACTTGCCATACACATTTATTGTCATTTTCTTGTATACATTTCTCCCCACAAATGCACACTTTTTTTTACCTTCTTTCGTTTGTAATTAAATTATCGATTGCTGCATGGCAACTTCAAAGTAATAAGCGCTTATACATACATACATACATACATACATGCATAGGCGCATTAACATGCATATATACATACATACATATTTATGTATGTAACTAGAGGCACATACATACAGACATGTGCAAGCGTCTCTTGCTGGTGAAAACATGTCAAACAAAGCAAAACGAAGCACAAAAACGGAAACAGCACACGAAACGGCAGCGGCAGCAGCAGCGGCGCCAGCGTCGACAGCAAACCAACTCTTTGACAAGAAGAAGCGAATCAAAAGCCAAAAGGAAAAACTGCGATTGCGATGAATTAAGTTTTGACTGTGCGCAAAAAATAAAAAAAAGTAGCAAAGTGCTTTAAATGTACGTATGTGTGTATGTGTGTAGTAACGGCATTTTTGCTTTATTTGTTTTCTCTCCTTGCAGGCAGCAGCGGCGACGGCGGCACACGCTGAAGCAGCAGTAGCAGCAGCAAGTGAAACATAGAAGTACAACACACACAGCAGCTAAAAAGAAAGCCAAATCCACGGCAAATTGTCGTCCATCGCGTTGGATGATGATAGATGACAGTTCGAGCGGAGGGGAAGGGAGAAACCCGCTGTACAAAAGCAAAAACAAAAAGGGGGCGTTGCGCAAATTAAAGTTGATTTCGCCGTAATCTTGACATGCGTACGGCAGAAGAAAAAAATCAAATACAACGTAACATTTATTAACGGTAAAGCAAATGGCAAAGCCAAGCACCGAAAGCCCAACAAAAAAGCACACGACAAAAAAAAAAGAGACAACAAAAACAAGAGCATTAAAAATTCTGGGCTGCGGGCCTGTGGCGCAGCGCACAGTGGGCCAAACTATTTAACGGAAAACGGCCAGCGGCTAAACAGCAGCAAACGTACAAAGAAGAAAAGTAAAAGACACAAAGAAATACTCAAAAACCGAGTGCCAAAGATATTGAGTCAGTTTCGAACAAATATGCTTAGCAGGCTAAATATGTGTGTATATTGTATATTGTATTATTCAATTTACTTTTTAAGAAAAACCAGTACACTAACAAGACGATAACGATTTACTCTTATCGATATGCATATTAAAAAGCATACTAAATACCCAAGCCAGGGCACAGCTAAACAATACAAATTATCTGAGTATGTATGTACATATATGTGTGCATATTGGTCGCCTGTTCCCGCGGGGCTGTTCAAAACTCATGCACACACACACACACACACACACACAGAACGAAACGACACATACTCTGAGCGCGCCTGCAGCCAAAGCATTGGTTTGTCTGAGAGCAAAGAGCGCGCACATAACAGCATTAAAATTGCATTTGAAAACATAACAGCGACGGCAACACAAACAACAGCCATAGCCACAGCAGCAGCAGCAACAACAACAACAACAACTGCTAATGGATCACCAATTCCAATACATAGGCATTTCGATTTGCACACAAAATATGCGTAGTTTTGTTGTTGTTGTTTCATTTTTCAAGATCAGATTAACGAGATTTGGTTGCTGTGTTTTTTGTTTTTTTTTGTCGCATGCAGTATTCTGGCATTAAATTTAAACAGTTTGGTATTTGAAGTTAAAGTTTTATAACTCTTTTGACTTTGCATGGCTATAAATAATTATACAGACATTCACACAAACACACACACACACACACTAGTAATCATGTTAGTGTCGCTGTATGTGTTTGCAAAGTCTGAAGGTTTTAGTTGCGTTTTCGTAGCTGCTGGTGCTGTTTTTGGTGTTGTTGTTGGCATGTGCTGTGCTTGTGGTATTTTATGCATACATACATATACGTGTGTGCATGTTAGTATGCGTAAGCCATTGTGTGCATGTGTTTCGTGTGTATGGAGACTCTAGAGGTGCACACAACAACAACAACAACAATAATAACATCGTTTGCTATCATCGCTCTTTTTGTTGTTGCTGCTGCTGCTGTTATGGTTGCTTTTTGTTGCAAGTGGAACGTGATTATTTCAACGAGCGCAACGTTTTTTAGCACACACACACATATATATATATACAGATACTTGGGCTTGTGTCTGTGTCTTATTTCTACAGCTTTGGTTTGATTTCTTTTGGGTTTTTTTTTGCTGCTGCTGCTGCTGCTTGTAATCGCGCTATCTGCGAAGGTTGTTCCCCGCTGTTGTTGTTGTTGCTATTGCTATTGCTCTTTGCTTTTATTCCTGTCTTTTTTTTTATTATTTTCTTTTAATTTGTTTGTCCGACTGACGGCAATAAGTTGATTATTATTGAGACTATCGCGCGATGATTATGCGATAATTGTGATCGAGTATCGAATTTTTATAAATCTGTATGTATGTATGTATGTGTGTTACATCTTTTTCAGTTTTTTTTTTGTTTTTTTTCGTTTGGCAAGTGCCTATTACTTGTTGTTGTCTTCCATCTTTATAGACGCCCTTCTTGCTTTTGCTTCTGCTGCTGCTGCTAGCTGACATTTTTTTTCTCTCTTGCTCTTACTCTTTCGTTCTCCCTGTCTAGTTGTTGCCATCTCGTTTTGTATTTTGTATCGTTTCTGTTTCTGTTCGGACTGCTGTTGCTATTGTTGTTGTTGCTGTTGCTGTTTAATGTCTCTTGAGTTTATTTGCTTTGCTTGCGTTTCTTCTTTTTGTTTGACTTTTTCTTTGCGATTGGCCTGAATGCAACAACACAAAAACAAAACGTGAAAAAAACAATATATACATATACAGTGCACGTTCGCTATAATGTACTAATTGTAGTTTGGAGTTGCTTTCGTTTCTCCTCTTGCAAAGCTTTCGTTCATTTTAGCTTTTGGCTTACTGTTTGTGGTGGTGTTGTTGGTGGTGGTGTTGTTGTTGTTGTTGTTGCTGCTGTTTGTGCACTAAGTCTGCAGGAAGCGACAAGCTGTGGTTTGGCCTGACCGCAACATCCACGGCTCACAACGGAAATATCCTTATGAGCGTCAAGTTACAGGCACA
Organism: Scaptomyza caliginosa; assembly: GCA_035044725.1. Classification (NCBI taxonomy): domain Eukaryota; kingdom Metazoa; phylum Arthropoda; class Insecta; order Diptera; family Drosophilidae; genus Scaptomyza; species Scaptomyza caliginosa. The sequence goes on along the minus strand of JAWNNR010000756.1, from coordinate 293,121 downwards.
CACATACAAAGAGAGCAGAAGCCAAATTGCAGCATTGCCACCCTGTCACACATACATACATACATACTGCCATATAACACGCACACGCTTAAGCTTAACATAATTATTTTTCTCATGATATTGCACTAATTGCTTGAAATTTGCAATTTGTTTTGCCAGCTCAAGTAAGGAGAAGGAGAAAATGTTAAATTTTGCGCACTTGAACTATTCCGTGTAGACTCATCAATGTTATTGCTACTTTTAGACACACGCATTGAAGGTTAAACACCCACACATACAAATATGTACGCACATCATTTATCAAAGGGCAATCGAATGGCGTATGAGCGCACAAAAACAACAACAAAAAAAAAAAACTCGCGTGGGTTATCCCAGTGCTGCTCATTTAGCCATTTTTTCACTCACACAAAACAAAACAAAAATAAAAATACGGCTAAAAAACAAACAAACAAGTTTTCACCGTCACAATTTATGCATATCATTTGCTTCTCAGTGCCTGAAACACATTAAATCTAGATTTGCTTTCAATTGAAACTAATTATGACTTAATTGTGTGCTTTTTTTTTCTTCGTTTTAGTTCTTTAGCAATCGTTGGCAACACTGGCATTCACATTTTCAAAAGCAAACTTATGTTTGTATGTATATCTCTCTGTGTGTGTGTGTTTGTGCGTTGTGTAAAGCAAAAAAGAAATATGTGTTTGTATGTGTAGTTTTCTACTTACTTTGGCAAATTTTGTAGGTAACGCATTTGTTTCTCGCGTCGCAGCTCATCGGTGAGACGGCAATAGGTGTTATTGATGCAGACACTGCGACGCAAATTCGCCTCAGAGTCCTTAATGCGCTCTAGCTTGTGGGCGCAGAGCTGCAGGATGCGTTTGCGCTCCTCGCGCTGACGCAGCTTTGGCGAGATCATTGGCACGCGCGAACGATGATGATGATAGCCGATGGGCGGCGAGACGCGGGGAGGTCCGAACATGTCCGAATCATCGTCGCCGCCACCGCTGCCGCCGTTCGCAGCATTTGTATTTGTTGGCAAGGTCATTGTGCGATGTGCTTGTGAGTATGGTTGTGTCTGTGTGTGTTTGTGTTTATGCGAGTGTGTGCGTTTGAATTGCATCCAAAGCCTCTCCCTCCGGCCGTCTTCTGCTGCTGCTGCTGCTTTTCAAGTCTCGCTCTCGCTCTCTTCTTTGTAACTTCGAACCAACGTCTTCTTCTCTTTTTTGTCGTCTTGCTTAGTTGCGGCTGTTGCAATTGCTGCCACTGCTTCTTCTTCTTCTTCTTGTTTCCACTGCACACAAGGTAAACCACAAATTGTTCATATGCTTCAAGCTGAAACTTTTCTTTTTTTTTCCCCTCTTGTGCTTATTTTATTTTTTAATTTGGTCCTCTCACTTGTGTTTGACAAAATTTGTGATACAGGAAGCAACACTTTTTATTCTGAGACAACCAGACTGCGTCTGTATGTTTCTATGTGTGAGTGTGTTTGTCAGTCTGGCAGCTTTTGTCGAGACACGCGCTCGTTTGTGTATAAATTTGTTTGTGTGTTTGTAAGTGTGTAAGTGTTTGGGAGTGCGTGCTGCTCTTCTTTACGTTTCGCTGCCGCTGCGCTGCTTAGTTGCGTGAGATTTCACTTTGCTTTTGCTTTTGCTATGGGGTTTGCTGTTACCCCGTTATGTTTGGTATTATTTTGCTTGCCTTTTTTTATTTTTTTTTTAAATTCAAAATAATCCAGGACTTTTGAATTTATCACAACAAAAAATTCAATAAAAAAAAGTGTTTATGTATATATTGTTTATAATAATATGATTATTAGATAATTGTTCAGTTTCTCTTTGTAGGCACACAATTGACAAATTGCAACTGAAATTGTCAGCCTTTTTAGTGATTTTTAATTATGTTTGCATTTGCGTTTTCTTTTTGTTTATTTGATGAACGCGCGGCGTCGTCGAGCGGTGGGCAGTGCAAGTACTGTTGGAGGGTTAAGAGGGGAGGGCGGGCAGGCGGTCGTTCGACGCACACAAAAGTCAAGAGATAGGCACAAAAAGTCTTTTGCTAATTGTTGAATTTGTGTTTTTTTTTTTTAATTTCGACTGTCTTAGTTTTACTTTGGGAAAACTATGGGCGCCTGTTGAAGTTGCGTGAGTGACAGAGAAAAAGAGCGGAACGTGTAAGTTGGGGAGCGCGTGGTTGTTTTTCTTTTCTTTTGTTGCTGTATTACTTCGAGTTACTAGGCCGAACTTTGCCGCTGCCGCTTGCACGTCCGCACAGTTCTCGCGTTCGATGTGAACTGAAACACTGAATGAATGAAGCGCACGGGCTTTGCCTGGCATCAGCAGCAAACGGCCGTTTTGTTTGCCTGACAGCGACTGCGGCTGCTACAAAGACAGAGAGGCGGAGACGGTGATGGTGGCGGTGACGATGACGTCGACGTTAACATCGGCAGAGCGCACAGATGTTCGACTAACTTCGGCTCGGTCTCTGCCCGGCACGTACAAACGGAAGTAGCAGCAAGCAGCGACGCGGCGTCGGCTAAGCTGAGCAGAGCAGAAGCGCCAGCCAAAGAGCATGCAAAGAGCGAGCCTAAAGAGAGTATTGCATGGCGTACGTGCGTGCTCTGCTTTGCCTTATGTTTATGTATGCGTGTTTGTGTGTGTGTGATATGCAAGATTTTTGGCAGTATATGCAAGTATGTATGTGTGTGTATTATGGGGATTTTCTTAGCTTGTTTTGCTGTTTGTCTGCTGTGCCATTTGTAACGGAAGTAAAGCGCAAACACACGCGCCGCTTGCTCCCACAACACTGCGAAGGCTGGGCGGCTGCGACGGACAGTTTGCGAAAAAAAAAAAAACATGAAGAGCCGCTCGTTGTCGCCTGTCGCTGCTGCGGCTGCTGCTCTGGCGGCTTGGCACGCGCTTTGACAGGCGCTGCGGCCAATGAGCATAAATTTTATAGTTTTCTTTTTGAACATGCATACATGCGAACATATACACACACATACACGTGTATACATATGTGTGTGTACGTAAGCTTGCTGTATTTTCTGGTTGGCCTCACTTTTTTTTCATTTTTTTTATATTATTCATTATTATGTAAAAAGTAACTGGCCTTAAGCGACAGTGCCACAAACCGTTAGTGGCCACATTTATTAAGTCGCCGCATGAGATATTTCGTTGCTGCCTCATCATGAGGAAAGGTTATTGAGTGCCTTATTTTTTCGGCAACTCTATCAAATCTTTTGGCAAACTCTTTACAAATTATGCTCAATTTGCATTTGCATGTGCATGTACTTTGTATATGTGTGTGCTCATTTTTTGGCGTTCTCTTTTCGTTTGATGCTTGCGAGAGACAAAGAGAGAGCGTCTTGTTGATCATTATGATTTTATTGCAGCGTCTTGTTGTTATTATTATTTGATTTCTTGTTATTAATAACCTATGCGCTGGCTTCCAGTTCTTTGAAATATATATTCTTGACTTGTATGCATGTATTTATTGTTATTTATTTGTTGTAGTGTTGAACGCAAAAGAACAAAATGAACGAGAATCTAGCGATAAACAATGCAAAATACAATTTTCTTGCTAAGCGTCATGACTCAAATGTTTACACACATTTTAACTGTGAACTGTTTGTGGAAGCGTGAGTGCAAGAATAGTAAGAAGAAGCAGGGCAGTTAACTGCAAAGCTTAATGTGTGTATGTGAGTGAATTTTTACAGTATAGGCGCAACAATAACAACAACAATAACGATAATAATCAAATTATATGCATATTGACCTAACCTAGAAGGTTTTTTCCTTTTGGTGTTCGTCAAAAAACTGGAACTAACCTCATTTCGCTTTTTTATTATGACGGACTGAGGACAGCGAGAGGCAGAAAGACACGGAGAGAGAGTGTGTTGTTTTTGTTTTCCTCGACCTTGTAGGCGTACGTGTGCGTGTGTGTGTGTACTTATTATCTATGTATGTAGCTCACAAGTTCACTTGCTGAACGCATGTACCATATAATAACTGTTTATTTGCACAAGTAATCATCACTAGAACGGCACAAAAAAAAAAATCCGCCAACTTATTCGCGTTTGAGTTCAATGTCACACACACACACACACACACACATACAGACAAGTACTTATTTACGCGTGTATGTGTATCCTTTGCTTTGCATTGACCTTTTGTGGCCTTCGTCCGCTCCCTTTCTGTTCGTCATTCTACGATTTGAATTGTTTTTCTTTAGTCTGCTTTTTGGTTGCGACCTGCATTCTTTAAGACAAATTCAATTTACGTAATTAAGCAGGCCTAACAATTAAGTATTTATTGCTTTCAATTTGCTGCACGATAAGCAAAAACCTCAAAAACCCAAAACAGAAACGCACATCACACGTACATACATATATACATACACACACGTGCATACATGTAGTACACACTGACGCACACTGAGCTGTCAGCGTCAGTGACTGCGACTGCGACGGCGACGGCGACGTGGTTGACTACCTGCGGTGACTGAGCTAAAAGAAATCACCGCGCTTTATTCCAAAATGGTGTTTCGTTTTTCTTCGTCTTCTTCTTTTGTGGCTGTTACTGTTGTTTTTTGCTGCTGCCGGTGTTGTTGTTGTTGTTGTCGTTACGATTGTTCTTTGGCGCGCGTGTTTAGCGGGCGCGGGGCAAAAATTTCGCTGCATGGCTTTGGCTTTGACAGCAACACACTTACGTACATTTGTCGCGACTTGGCCAATTCGCAGCCATAAATTTTAGCAACACACAACAAAGGCAACAGCCGAAACGAAAACGAAAACTGCCCCCTTCTGCCTAAGCGGCAAACAAAACAAAAACAAAAATACCAACAACGACAACAACAACAACAAATACAGCGACTCATATGCAGCAGCCATAATCAACGTTGGTGTTGCTGTCGCGACGTCGTCTGCATTTCACACAATTCACCAGAGCCAACACTCAGGCCAAACAAAAGCACAGATCTCAAAGGTGGACTAGTAGGAGTTAATACCCATGCATGCATACATACAAACATAAGCATTCATACATACGTGTATCGCATCAACGGGAACAACAACAATTTAATTATCAATAATAACATTTAAGTTTCGTTTGCCCCTTGCAAACCGCACCTCACTTGCCTTATTCGTCTGTTCGTCTCTGTGTGTTTGTTTGCGTTTGTTTTTTTTTAGCGCACGCTCTCTTTCGCTGCTCGCAGTGCGCTCTTTGAATTTGCAAAAGCAGCAGCAACATTCGGCGCAGGCACAGTGGACTTGGGCAGAAAATGCAGCATTGTTCGTGTGCTGTGTTAGTTACTTTATTTAAAATATTTTAACGGTTTTATGAGCACTTTTCTCTGTACATACAGGGGCAACAAACGACATAAAGAACACATTCCCTGCATAGATATGTTTGTAAGTGTTTACGTGTGTACATAATGCAACATATACAGTCTGTTAGATCATTAACATTCCACACAAACAGTCCCACTGTGCGCCGTGTGAATGAACGTATAAAAAGTGAGAGCGCGCCGCCGTCGTCGCGCTCATAAACGAAAATCAATGACTCCCAATGCTCGCCGCCGTTGACTATGAAACGATTCTTCCTCCCTTTCCCCTTTGTGCTCCACACTCTGGTGGTTGTTGCTATTACTATTTGTTGCTGTGGCTGCGATGGCTTGTTTTTTTTTTTCGTCTTCGTTCATTTGATCTTCTTGTTCTGCTTGTTGTGTTGGTGGCCAAAGCAGCGCTGTGATAAATGCGTCAGCGTCAGCGGTTTTTGACTGCGTTGCATATGTGTTATGTGTTTGTTTGTTTGTATGTGTGTGAGTGCTCTGCTCTTCTTGTTGTTGTTGTTTTTGTTGTTGTTGGTCGCTGTGTATATTGTGCATTAAAAATGAGTTGCGTTTAGAGTATTGTTGAATTGACTTAAAGTATTTAAAGTAGATGTTATACACACACACTCAAACACACACACAAACACACATGCAAAGGAGTGGCCAGATTTCCTTATTGTTCCTGCTGTTGCCATTTTACAACGTCTGCGGGCGCTGCTGCCTTTGTCGGTGCTTTTTACTGTATGCCTGCCCTTCACAAAAAGTGGTTGTTGTTGCTGTTGTTGTTGCTTGTATGTTTGCCTACATTTCATATGTACATACATAATAGTGTATGCCTGTTTATCAGTATGTGTGTATTGTGCATACGTATTAGGTTTTTATGTCTATGTGTGTATATTTGGTCATGTTCGCAATATACAGAATCTATTGCAAAGCCAACAAGCAGCAGCAGCAGCGGCAACAGCAGCAGGCAAAAGGGTAACAGTAACGGTAATGCGACCAACCGACCGGCGAAAGTATGCTGCCCATGCTCCCGCTCTTTTCTTTGCTAATCTCTCTCCCTCTCTGTCTTGTTATGTGTGTGTCTGTCTGTCTGCCTGTTAGTCGGTCGCTCTCTTTGCTTGGCACTCTTTGCGTTTATGCTTTCAACATTGATACGTGCCATCAGAGAAACACACACACAAACACCAACACACAGAGAGAGGGAGAGAGCAGCACTGGCAGCAGAGGGACACGGACAGCTGGCTAAGTTTGTAATTAATTGCGGCCTTGCCACACACACACAAACAGACTTATACACCCATTATAACATCCACCTTACCCTTCCCACCATTCCCACAACACTTCTACCGAGACGTGAGAAAGCTGTAGTCATAGCACTCCGCCTGTCCGCCTCTGCTGCCCACTGGCTGAAATTACTACTACTACAACAACAACAACAACAGCAACTGTTATGTTTTTTTTTTTATATTCTCTCAGGGCTAAACATGGGCCTAGCAGAGGGCAGAGCGCAGAGAAAGCGCGCTAGTTACAGTTGCAGTACATGTGTACATACATACAAACGTAGCTGCCCTTGAGTCAATAATTTTTAGCAAAATGTTTCTTATAAAGCGCACAACGTGATCATTGACTAATTAATTGTGTACAAATCTGGTTTGTTTGCTAAAAATAAAAAAAACTCTCCAACCGAACTCGCAAAACACTCCAAAGACACCATACATACATACATACATATGTATATACATTGACAGTGATGCTCTCGGCTCTTTGACGACGCCGCTAATTTGAGTTGCTTAGCTGCAAAACTCAACGAATCTTTAAATATTTAGCATAATCTTTCGGTTTAGTTTAAGCGCCGCCCGCACTCTGCCTTTGTGACCAACACCTTTTGTGTTTCTTTCAGTTTTTGTTTCACCCCCCTTTAACAACGCACAAACGCACGAAAAAAGAAAAAACACGATAAACCATACCACTGCTGGTGCATATGCTTCAGCTGTCTGGTCGGTCGGTCGGTCTGCCTGCCTGTCTGTCTGTGTGTGTACATGCATGTGTAATTGTAATTGTGTATGTGTCAGTCTGTTTTGTTCATGCCTGTGCCTAGTTTGCTGCCGACAGCGTCTGCTGTTGCTGCTCACCTCTCACTCAACTTATCGCATAATCGCGACGCATTGTCAAGACTGAAGCTGACTGTGTATATATGTGTGTATGTATACGTAAGCGCACACATACACACTTAATTGCCATTGCCGTTGTTGTATTTTCTCGCTGGCTGTTGTTGGTGGTGGTGGTGATAGTGCTGCCACTGCACCAGCAGCGCTGCATACATATTTATTATTGCTTTGGCACGTTTTGATTTTGATTTGTTTTGCGCTTAACGTAAAGAACAGCATCATTACGTTAATGTCTGAGCTCACACAACAACAAAATTAACTCTTTCGTCTGTGAAAACGAATATGTTTCAAGGCATAAAGTGATTTCATAATCACAATGAGCAAATGTCATCGGATTTAAAGCATGCATGTAAATATGTTTATGCATACAAACATAAATGCTTAAATTCATTTCGTTCAACTGTTAATTGCATGTTTACGAGTAAGTGTATGTATGGAGAAATATTAGTACATACATACATATGTATGTAGCTTTGCTGGCTAATCATCCATGTTGTTCCATTCGATTTCATTTCATTCCACTTGTGCGCTGTTGCTCCAATTGATTCTCAAGTTTGTTTGCGACAATTTGGAATCATTCCGGAATCACAAACTCACACAAGTTCATGTAGATATGTATGTACATACATACATGTATGTATGTATGTGTAGGCACACATGTCGAAATGATTTCCATTTTCATTTATTGTGTTATTGCTTTTACTGCCGCTGCCTCCGTTTGCTATTTGCTGTTGCGCTGACTTCGCGGTCGCTTCTGTTATTGTAATTTGTGTGTTTGCCGTTTACGTAGTTTAAACCTGTTGGCTATAGTTGCTGTTGTTGCTGTTGTTGTTGCTGCTCTTTCTGTTGTCGCTGTCAAGTTGGAATCGTCGCTGCTGTTGTTTTCATACCGTAATTGTATGTGTGTACGCTTATCCAAATGCTGCATCATGGCGGACATTACACATACATATCTACATAGAGACAGTTATGCAAATGTCCATTTGTATGTTTGTATGTACTATGTGCGTAAGCACTCAGCAGGCATTCTATATAGTTACATACGTACATATGTATAACAAATGCTCTAAGAGAATGTTTGGCGAACATTTGGGTACACTGCCAAGGCTTCATCGATGAAACATTTTTACGCAACATTTGTGCAAGTATATCTTGATATATTTACTTCGGTTATGCCATCTTGTGAGCCATAACAGATACCAATCCACTTTTCTTCTTCTTACTTGTTTTGCTGAGACTTTAAAGCATTGTAATCAACATGGTTAAAATAAAAGCATAAGCAAGCAAGCGCTTTCTTTTTATTAACCGTTTCACTTTTAATAACTAAGCATACACACACACGCACACACACACACAACTACAAATGCGTGAAAATCTACGATAGTTTATTGTATTCAACATAGCATACCTATTTGGGCGTACATGGTGCTCGAAATACATATCATAAATGTTCTGAATATTTTATTTGCTAAACTTAAAGCGTATTACTAATACAGCAGCAGCAACAACAGCAGCCGTTATAAAGAGAAAGAGAGCATAAAACGGTTTCAAGCAAACGAATACACACACACACACACAAACGCATTCCAAAATAAGCAGCATAGCCAATCTATGGCTGTGGCTGTGGGGAGAGCAGCCTAGCAGTGATTTGCCAATGCTCCCCTTTAACGCACACACACACAAGTATAAAGTTAGATTCGCATACAAATACATAGTGACTTGGCAGATAGATATCCATATCATTGGCAATTTAGCGTCACAATTGATAAGCACTTGTGACGTCATGGCAGGTTCAGTTCGGCGTGTGTTCTTGCTGTTTGTGTGTGTGTGTGGGTAGCCCAATGGATCAAAAGCCAAACCAGTTTCATCACGCACATGGGCAAGCAAGCGTTGCCAGACATTGGCATAGAGTTAAACATTAACATAATTATGTTACGCCTTAAGCCTAAACTGTATACTAACATACGTAAGTGTGTATATACACGCATACAATCAAACAAAGACTTGCTCATTGGAGCAAAGACAAATTGATTTAATTACATTTCAAATATGTTAACAAGCTACAGCTACAGCAACAACAACAACAACTACAGCTACAACCGAGCGATAACAAACGAATAAAAAAACAACAACAACAACTAAAAATACACACGAAATGGAATTTCCGAAAATCATAAACATAGAGGCGACCGCAACAAGAAGCAACGCTGAGGCCGACGCTAACGCTACGGCTGCTGCCAACGCCGCTGGCGACGGCAGCAACGACAGCGACGTCGACGCCTATGCCGAGCGTCGACCTGTATTCGCGCGCGCTTTTTACGTTTGGTTTGTTTGCGGGCCCCTGGCAAACAGATACATGCATGTATATGTATGTATGTGCATACCTGCGCCAGACCGTGCCTGCCCGTTTGTATGTACATACTTGTATATATGTATGTGTACATGTGCCTGAATGTGCATATGTTGCCATTTAGCTTTGGCTACTGAGACTGACGTTTGTATATTTGCCGTTTTGGTTATTTTTTTCGTGTGGTTTTTTTTGCTGCTGTTGTTGTTGTTGCCGTGCGAGAAGTGTGAAGCGGTAGCTGGAGCGATAGCGCCAACAACGTCAACAGCTGGCGGCTGTCGGACAGGCCAAAGCCGCTTTATGACCATTAAAGCCATAAAAAGCATGAAGAGCCAGCCAACCAGCCAGCCAGCAACCAGTGACAACAAAAATTGAACAGCTCCAACGTATTAAGAGAGCGCCAATACACACAAAGAGAGCACAAAGCGAGAGCTTTGACAATTTATTCGATTTTGGCATGTTGTTTTTGCTGCTGCTGCTGCCACTGTTATTGTAAAAGTGGAAGGGTTGTGGGTGAGTGAATTAAGTGTGGACTGGAGATGGGGGAAAGGCATAGGGGATAAGGTTGTAAGCATGTGGTGTCGGTTGACGTCGACGGCGACGCCAAAATTGTGCGTAAGCTCCGCTGCTCCATTCCACTGTGCTGTGCGTGCGTATTTTCCCATTCTCAGCTTTCCGCTGGATTAGTTTTTGGGCTTTATTTAATATATATAGTTTATATGTATTCGTTTTATGGCTACTTGCGTGCGCTGCCATTTAGCGCACTTAATTTAATAATTAAGTCGCAGATAAAGACGTGCGCGCTCTTTAACGCCAATACGTACACATACAATGCACATGTTTATTTATATGCATACGTGAGTGTGTGCATGTGTGAGAGCGAGATGACTCCCTTTCGTTTGTATGCTGATGGCCGATGGCCGATGTAACAACAACAATGCGTGCGTACAATAACAAAACACAAAAGAACACTGCTTACGATCGTCGCTCTCTGAGCGCGAAGGCAACGGTAAAACAAAGTATTTGTAATTAACACACAGAACAACAATTGCCGACGGTTCGTTTCATAGCGACAATGAGATACAATGGGACCACTTACTATTTACATACTTACTTTAATATTGAAAACATTTATTTGTTAAGAAATTTAAACTTTGTAATGAACGTTTTTTTTTAAGAATTAACAATATACGTTATTGATTAATGATTAATTTAATACTAGTATATAACTATACCTTCGCTTAATATTTTAAATGCTTTTTACCAATGACATAAAGTACTTTATAAAGGTAACTTTCAACATTTTTATCTGTAACAATATATCAAATACGATTCAAGCAGCGTAATTGAGTTGTGTTTTGTTTATTTTCTTTTTCGGCTTCTCCTTATCGGATGTAGTATTCGCGGTATTTGAGAAGACTGGCAACGTCAGTTGTTGCAAATTGCCCAAAATGTTTTCATAGATAAGCGTATCATGTAGTTTCTGCTGTAATATAGCCAGTTTTCCCAGGTACCTTACTTGATTTTTGGTTAATGGGCGTGCATTGAAGGTGCGTACCGATTCCTGGAGCTTAAGAAATAGAAACCCAGTAAATAATTTGTTAATTTATGAAAGAAAATCCATAACTTACGCTAGAAAGTTCACGACAAGTCAGCTGGGATGCCCTTAGGTCAAATGTTAAGAGAATGGCATCAATCAACGAAAAATGACTCATATCCTGACGAGCCACACACCAAGCCACAAACGTGTCACAAACTCCATTAACTCGTATATTAAAGTGATGAAACAATAAATCGCAAATGCGATGGCTATAATGCATTATCTTTCGCGGACATTCCGACTTTAACAACTGACTCAGATCGCTAAAAATTTTACCAAGCGCTTTTAGATCGAACAAATAAGTATTATTTGCCGTTGCAATGACCATCACAGATTTATTCATATGTCGCCCATAAAAGCTGGGCTCGACCACAATCGAAATAATCAGCTGATCGCGTATATCGTTTAGAGCCATATGATAGATTCGATCGACTTCCTGTATAATAATGATGCGCTCCAGCTTATTGTTCAGCGATATCACTTCGTGCGGCAATAGTGGATTACATATGATTGGTTTTCCTGCTTCTGCGGAGGCAAAAGAAGCTTCACTCACATTGTCAACATCCATTCTAGCTAGTAACAAAAAAGAGATTATTTTTATTTGTATTTTATGGTATTTTTCAATTGTTCATTGATTCATTGGCTTTAGGGACTTTTTACATCTTATAAGGTTCAACAGTAATAGTTAAGCACAAAAGCAACATTACAATCCACTGTACCCAAAAGGGGTATACAAAAGTGTTGCTGTCCTGCTCTTTGGTATAGGCAAAATGCAAATACAAAGAACAATGATGGCACACATATACATATATACACACACATGTGACTTTTAAATGCGTGTGCATTTGTTTACAACAACAATTTGTAATAATCATTAAAATGACTGCAGGATAAGGCGCACTTTACTACGCACTGATATTAAACATTTAAACAGTACGAAACGTTCAATGCTATGATCTGTGCTTGTCACTCTTTTTAGTTAGAGACGAACGGCAGTTTTTTTTTTGCTTGTTTTCTCTCACTTTCTTACTAATTACTCCGTTATGTTTTGTTTATTTCACTTTGTGATTGTGCAAAAAGCACTGCTAAGAATGTATTAATATTAATGCTTACAGATTTGGGTTAATTATTTACTTTGGATAGCAAAATAATGTCAAAGTTTGTACGTTAATCAAGACAACAAGTTATTGCGTATTTAGTTTTCTTCTTTTGGTATTAGAGCCGTTCTCTGTTTGACTCTATGACTCGATTTGCGTTTGGGTGAACTGTGAACAAGTTCGTGAACTGTGAACAACTTGTGTGGAGATTTTGCAACTCTCCATTTGGCGATCGTCCCACCCGCCATATTGTTTGTAGACAAACATACATTTTATTTTTTAAACTAGGGCACTCTTACTTGCATTAAATCATAGATACGTTTTCATTGTCCTGCGATGGCCTAAATACTGCTAAATAAAAAAACAAAACACGTAAAAAATACAAAAAAAAACAACTCTAAAATAAATATTACCTTGAAGTTAGCATTTTATACTAGGGGCTAATGCCCGAAATATCATTGATGTTGTTGTTATTATTGTTTGTCTTTTTGTGTGTTTTGTTTGTGCTTTTGGCATGGATGTGACATTGATATAACTGCTGAGTCAAAATGTTGGGTCATTCGCCTATGTATCCAAAGCCTAATCATCTCATAGTTGAGCTTTCATGGCTATTGACTAACACAAATGAGATAATCAGCGATACAAGTTTATTATCCGCTTTATTGATGCTAACCGTTTGCCAATTACCAATTGCTGCACAGCCAAATTTGCCGGATTAGTTCCCAAGTGCATTAGACAAACACCTTAATATTGCTTATGCAGACTACTACAGCAACAACAACACTGATATTTGTCACTTATCTTGTTGTGGACTTGTTATTTTTGCATAGTAAATACACACACACACACACGTAAGCAAGCAAACACATTCACACACCCACTAACATTTAAGTGTTGTTTTTTTTTATACTATTTTTACGGTTACACGTGCGTGCGTCGTCCTCGTCATTACCGTATTGCCCCCCTTTATACCCTTTCCCACTCTCACTCACATAGTAGTAGTCTCGCATAAAATCATCAACAGCAGCACTTCGACAAAACCGAAACAGAGCGCAACATTTGCCAGCCACACCATTTCGTAGCCTCTCTTGCGCTCTTTCTCTTTCGCATTCTGTTTAGCGCGCGCGGTCTCTCTCTCTCTCGCTCAGTTGCGGCTCTCACTAGATTACTACTTCGTGTGTACTTCGATTTCGGTTTTTGGCTTCTCTTGCTTTGCTGTATTTATAATACACTTTGCTAAGCAATTAGCCTATTAGCTAGCTTAGCAACGCTAAATTATGCACAAATGCTTTTTGATTACTAGTTTAATAGTATGTTTACTAATGCAATAATAAATATTGCATCGAATATTAATGAAAACTACAAGCCTTTAAGAGTTTTAACACAGCCCTTATTATGGTCTTCGCTGGTAAAGTGTATACACATGTCGGTGTTGTGTTAATTGTTATTGCATATCACTTGGCTCATTTTTATTGCGGTTTTGCATTTAGAAATTGATGATGATGCCTCTTTGTGCTGTCGCGCGTGTGTGTGTGTGTGGGAACGTTTTCCTTTTAAATTGAAACTGTAACACAAAATGTGCGTACGCTTGTATGCGTGTGTATGTGTGAGCAAGTGGCCTGGGGTTCGGGTGTTCGCCCAGGCAGTGGCCGGCGGCGTTGAAAAGCAAAATAAAAAAAAACACCATTTAATGTTCTTGTGTTTAGCTTTTGTGAGTGGCTTTAAAAATGCGTTTCTCGACTGATTTTTATTTTCATCGCTTCCCCCTGCACAAGCATACTCAGCGCATTTTTCGATTGATATCCGACTTTTCCAAAAAGACAGCACAGGTACGCAGTGCAAATGGTCATGCATACCTGCTTGCATACGATTGTATGTGTGTGTTATTTGATTACATTTCATTTAGAGCTGTTTCTTGCGATCTTGTTTAATGTACATTTACAATCTTTAGTGCTCTTGTTGTTATTGTTATTGCCATACGTGTCGTGTTAAGTTTAATAATATTGAAAACAATAACAACAGCAACAACTACAGCACTAACCGCAGCTTTGAGATGAGCCAGAAAATGCCGGAAGTCAATATGTGCGTCAACGTCGCTGCTAGCGTTACTGTTGCGCTAAGTGGCAACGCTAACGTTGCGTTCGCGCTTTCTGCTGTTGACGTTGACGTTGACAGCAGGCGTGCTGTGATGCTGCTGCTGCGGCTGCTGCTGTTATTGCTGACGATGATGATGACGGCGTCACCTTCGATATTGTCGTCGTCGTCGACGTCGCTGTCAACGAAAGCGTTGACATTGTTTTTGTTGTTGTTTTCGATTTTCGTTTTCGCTGGTTCTTATTGTAATTGGTGTTGTTGTTGTTGCTTTTGTTGTTGCGAATAAGCAACAATTATTATTGAGGCGCATTTCGAATTCAAATTGAATATAAGTATGTCCGTATACATACATACAAACATATGTATGTATGTAAATATTTATTTGCTGTTTTGTATTTTCAATTTATTTAGCTTTAAGAAACAGACAAAAACAAAACGCGAATTTATTTTGTTTATTGTTTGTATGTGCATATACATATGAACAATTTATCCATAAATAAATTAATTTTTCTCACATTGGAGCTGTCGGCAACGCGGATTTCAAGATGAACCAGACTTCAAATGATCCCCAATTGAAACCAAGATCAACTCAGTTAGCTGAAAAGGTCAACAAATTATTATCAGGCCAATCTTAATACATGTATGTACATACATATGCAATTGAAACCCGGATGTAAATGCTTTCAATGTAAAATTTTGCGACATCTTTGTCTGGTGTGCCTTGAATATATTTGTAATACACACATACATAAATACATCCATACGTACATGTGTACATCGAGACATGTCTTGTTTTTATTTGGGTCAGAACCTGTTGACATAAAGCATTTAACATATAAAAATGGGTTAAAATGATAAACAGACTATCATGCAAATAAAAACCAAGCAAAACAAAACACAACAAAATCTAATAACATTAACCAGCAAATAGTCGAAAAAATATGGCAACTACAATAGCAATAACAACAACAGCAATGCGTAACAGAAAGAAACGAAACAGAGACAAAAAGAAAAGAAAAAAAAAACCCAAAGTGAAACAAAGAAGTGGAAACATTACAAAAACAAAGAAAATATTGCCTCTGGCATGAAGACGTTCAAATACTCTTGTATATCCATATATACAAAACGTTCAAGAAATTGTTGCTATAATAAGTTACAAGCACACATACAAACATAGCTAAGCATATATGCATACATATGTCAAATGTCGTACAATTAACATTCATACATGCATGTAATACCCTTTACATTCGTGTGTACGCACACTTACAAAGCTTACATAGTAAAAACACAACAACAACAAAAACAAAGCAAAACCGCTAAATTACAACAACATGCAGCGCAATAACAACAAAAACATCAGCAACTCATTCGTGTGACGATTATCTTGAAATGAGACCATAGCACACACGTACATGCACACACACACACATTACAAGCACACAAACGCCAAGTTAAACGGCCGCGCGGAACAATGACGACGCCGACGTTAACGTCGCTGCCAACAAGTCCCACAAGTCATTGCGCTGAGCAGGCGGCGCACAAGCAGCAGCAGCAACAACAACAAAAACAACAACAACAGAAACATTAACATCAAGCAACAAGGGCGGAAGCAAGAGAAACCCCAAAGCCTAGCAAAAAGAGAACGAACGCACAACAAAGAGCTGAGCTAAAGCAACGACGTCGCTTCGCTGACGCTGGCAGCGACGTCGAGGTCAGCACACACACACACACACATTGACAAAAATACATAATACAAATGAGCGAACATTTTTCAGCCGCATGGTGGCTGGCCCCGCTCTACAGTGGACAGTTAAGCGGGCAGGGGATTGGGAGGAGTCGCATTTGAATTGGGACGCCCGAGTTTGAGCTTGCTGATGTTTAAGCTTCCATTTGATTATTATTATTTGGGTTTTTTTTTTTACTTTGTTTTTTTTTGTCAGTTTTATTTTTCTTTCTATGTTGCCTTGCTGCGCTGCTGTCGCAAGTTTTTTTCACGTCTCGTCCTTAAGCCAAAGAGAGCGCCCTTCACTCGCCAGTCAATTTTAGCCTGTGCTGCCATCTCTTCACAAGCGTATGCTTGGGCTTGTCTCTCGGCATATATTTGTTTGTGTTTGCGGTGTGTGTGTGTGAGTGTATTTGTGCAATTATACTGGTTTGTTGTGCATAGCCGACGAAGTCGACAATCAAATGTTGCTCTGTGCGATGTTTATATGTACGTGTGTGTGTGTGTTTGTATGTTTGTAAGTGCAACGATATTGCTTGAACCACTCGCAGTTCTGCTTCCTCTTTCCATAGCTATGTCATCACCTATGCGCCCTCTTCGCTTGGCTCCCCACCTCCTCCTCCACTCCACACCTATTCACTCACACACTCTCTCTCTCTATCTCTCGCTTGCCAGGCAATCGACCTCTCACTCCAGTTTACATGGGTTTTGCACGCTCGCTCGCCTGCTCGCTCATTCCCTCGTTTCATTTTGGACATTTTTTTTATTTATTTTTTTTTATTTTTTTTTGTGTGTTGCTATTGGTATTGGTATTGGTATTGAGTTACTTTTCTGTGCTAATCCCGAGACGAAGACGTAGTTGTTGTTGTTGTTGTCTGTAACTATGTTCGTCTTCTTCTTCTTCTTTATTTGTAGCAGGTGATGGCCAGAAAACTTTCTAAGGTTTCGGAGTCGGTGACGTTTGAAGTAATCATTGCCCATTTTGCTTCATAATTAATAATCAACGCGTTGTGTATCTATCAATATACATACATACTTATGTATGTCTGTATGTACACTTACATTGCTATTGTGTTGTCTGCTTGTCGCCAGAGGAGGGAGGTTGTAGAAGCAACGGCAAACACAAATGCTGTGGGGTGGCCAGCAATTAAGCATGGATTCATGTTCAACGCAATGCTGCCAGATCTGTCAGTAAAATATGCCGTAAGAAGAGTTTAAATGCCCTCAAGTTAAGCAGTATGCGTACATGTATGTGTTTATGTATGCATGTGACTACCAGTGTTGCCATTTTGATGGCATTACCACAAGATTAAGTGGTTTTTTTTTCTTTTATTGGCCTGCTTGTGTGAAAACTTTTTAAAACAGTGGCTTGTGGTTTTGGGTTAAGCGTTTTTATTATGCTTTACTTCGCCAAATTAACGCTTATTTTTGCAAGCAATTGTAATATTTGCTTTTTGCTGCTTTTTTTTGTATAAGATTTTGGATTTTATGTTTTTTTTTACAGGATTTTCGAAAAACCTAAGTAAAGTTTTTATAACATAAATTAAATTCATGTACCTACAGCATACAAACATGTACATACGTACATACATACATATGTATATCGTACACATTCTGTGACAAGATTGCAATTCGCTTTGCAAGGGTACATATATAATCAAGACACCGGGCCCCTTACATGTGCAGCTGTTCACAGGTAGGCAGGCAGGCTGACTGGCAGGCAAGCAAACACAATATCACGCATACACATATACGTTACGTTCGAATACGAGCGCATTCTCTTCTCTGACTGCCCACCTTCGATGTGTGTGTGTGTTGTCAGCTGTTTTTTTGGTGCTTATCAGCAACACTGTGAGATGTTACATGACAAAACAATTCACAACAATAACAAGCACTACAGAAGCTTCGATCAGACTTAGACAGAAGGCACGATCCCCCAACTCGGAAGTTGATAGCTTCCCCATCCTTACCGAAAAAAAAGAAAAAACTTCAGACAGACGCAGACAGGCAACAACAAAACTAACAGCAGGGGAGCAGCCACATCAGCCAACAGCAGTAGCAGTAGCAGCAGCAGCAGCAGCAGCAGCAGCATTGCCAGCATAGCTAAAGAGCGCATTGCTTGTTGTCGAAGAGCGCAGAGCAAGAGTGTGAGAGAGAGAGTGAGTGAGAGCGTGGCGTTGAATTGAATGCGCTCAAGAGTTTGGCAGCATCGTCATAAATTTCAAATGCTATCAGCTGTTAAAAAATTCATATGTACATCTGCTGCTGCTGTGGTCTCCGTCGCCGTCAGCGTCAGTGCAGAGCGCCAGCGTCTACTGCAGCTTCAGTTGCATGCGGAATAGAAAACACACACACACACACATGAATACTTAACTTATGCATGCGTGTGTGATTATGCTCTGAGCGCAAAGTGTCGCTGTCGGTTGCGGTCGCTGGGGGGTTGCTTTTAGCTATTCGCCTGCGCTCCGATGAAACCAATTAAAGTACACAAACGCATTTTTATTTTACATTTTTTTTTCCCTTTTTGTTTTTGTTTTTGTTTTCGTTTCAATGGCAGCGCTGCTGATGTCGACGGCGCAGCCAACACAATCGTCACTTCTTATCGCTGTCGAAAATCGTTTTTCCTTTTTGTTTCAGTGTTGACGGTAGCCCAATTTAAATTGAAAATCATTTTGAATCTGAAATTGCATCTTAATGTTGAGTTGAATATGTCCCAAAGATTGGCATGGATAAGTAATGGGCACTTCGTCACAGACTATTAACAAAAACAACCCCACTGTCCCACTGTTACACACACACACACACGCGCGCATACTGTGCATGTATATCCACCCCCCTCAGAGACGCAACGATAAGTGCTTAACAATAGTTAAATCGAAGGCGTCAACTAGCTCCATATCAAATACTTGAACGATGAGGAGAGAGAGAGGGGTGGGGCAATGGAAAAAAACACAAAAATTCCACGGCTTAAAACAAATTGTTTGTGTCCATTCATTGGGGCAACTATTATTAGAAAACAATTTTCCCTGCCACTGCTGTAGATAAAAGAAAACAAAAAATCGTTTTAACAAGAAATACTCTAACAGCAAAGAGTCCATACAATTGTCGGGTAAACACTAAAAATTCCAAAACAAAAAAAAGGTTAACTAGTCACAAAATACAAGCATATTGCCCACTGTACAGTGGTTACTGCAGTTGAACGCCTGAAGCCCAAAAGCCAATGCATTCCAAACCCTGACCTCGATGCAGGAATTAACGAGTTTTGTCAAAAGCCTTTGGCTTTAACTTAAACTTAAGTTTATTTCAGTATTGTGGCTGGAATGCTTTAAGAAACGTTTCTTCTAAGTTTTCGGTATTCTTTTCTTGTACTGTCTCTTGGTGAACTTCTTGGGCAGGGCTTGGGGTACCTTGAATACAATGTGTTCCTGCGGAATTTGGATTACATCGACTGAATAAGTTGGCAACACTGGTTGTTCAATCATCTCAAGCGATTGCAGATAGTCGTTTATATTTAATGGAACGATGCTTGGTTTCGAATTGGAAAGCTCGGGAAATGCGCCCATAAATGGATTGCCATACAATAAATTCGCATGCGGCTCGTCAAATTCGGCTAATTCAAGACACTTGGGATGTGCAAATTTTGGCATTGCTATGGATAATGATGATAAATTACTGGTCATTTTGATAAAGCTAACAGTTAGTTTTACCTTAAAGGAAATCAGCTTAAAGGATCTTGAAATATATTTACAGTTTTATCGTAAGCCTCTTTAAGACCCAAATGACAAAGAAGAATAATACAAAAAAAAGGCAAGGATTTTGACATATGAAATGTCAAAGCTGGACCTTAACAGAATTTCAATCGATAGATTAATAAAGGAGAATGTTAATTGACATTTATGTTAGACAATGTTGGTATGGTCAAGCAATTAGCTTATATTTAGCTATTATTATATTTCATAAACATAATTAAACAATGCCAAATAATATGGTTCATATTCAATGGGGTTGGTTATTTCCTTTGGTTGCTTCCCCCCATGCATGGATATCGGTAGCCACTTAAACTAATTAAGTTCCAAGGTAACAGGGTAACTGGGTAACGGGCTCGGGGTTTTTGATGTGCCAAAAAAAAAGAAAAGAAGGGAAATATTGGGCGTAATGGTAGCGAAAAGAGATTGTAAATGATTTTGCGGCAAACAACGCTAACCCATAACCTAGTAATATTCAAACATACTCAGCACTTCAGTCCAACCCGGTATAAACCCCCCCCACACACACGTATCCCTGGACGAGCTTCCGGTTCGTTCACATTTCACAACATCATCATCATTATCATCATCAATGCATGCCACCCGTTGACAGAAGCTGTGGACAGGGAGGTAGAGCGCAAAAGGTTGGCAGTGGGGGTTCGAGGGTTGGTTTTTTTTTTTGTTGTAGCGACAGGACACGCAAAACCCGGTACGTCGGACCTTCTTTCGCACTCTCTCTCTTGCTCGTTCTCTCTTGTTGTGCGTTGGAGTGTGAAAAATCAACACATACTTATTTAAAGTCGTCGTAATTACTAAAAACCTCTCACCGGTTACCCTCTCTACCACCTTCTCTCTCTCTCTCGCTTTCTGTCTGTTTGTCTTCAGGTACTTTAATCTTATTTGTCTCTCTCGTCAACTCTCCTTTAAGCAAACAATCATCTTAGCCTGCGATCATAGCAGTGTAGATTATCCAAAATAATAAAACCTCTCAATGAAGTTCGTTGTCTTGGCATAGTGGTAGTGCCCGGATCTCCCGGCTTAAAGCAGGTGTGTACACACTGAGAACCGAAAGAAAAAAAACTCACGCAGGTTGAGATGCATTAGAAATCATCTGAATTATTGGCAACAGGGTGGTTCAAAGAGGTTGCTGCCTTACGGGAAGTACCAACAAGTTTGGGTTTTTTTGAGGTTAAAAACGTTAATCAAACTTTGGTCTAGTCTTTGGTTTATTATTCGTTGCATAAGTTCTTAGTCTCTTTTTTTGACGCCTTTTCTTGTTGCATGCCAAATTGGTAACAAAACCAGATTCAGAATCCAAATCAAAATCAGGCAAACTTCTTGGGTGTGTTCCGTTTTGGGCAGATGCTTTTGCTGCTTCTTGTTTCTTTTTTTTTTGTTAACAGGAACTCAAATGCTTCAAGCTGATTGTGTGCGACTTGAAGCTACCATGTTTTTTAGTTTATATAACAGCTCTTTAATACTTATGCTAAGATATAATTATAATATACCCCATTCTTTCTTGTTTACAGGGTATAACAGTGAGCAAATAGTTTTGTTGGTTTGCTGGGTTCACTGGGCCTGCGACTCCGTTTGTTGCCACTTCCACAGCTTCCACTGCTGCTGTTGCTGCAGTTGTTGTTGTTGTAGTTTGTTGCCTTTTGTGCTTGAGATGTTGCGGCACCCCGCTCCGTACGTCTGCTGCAGCTACACAGATACACGCTTTATGGTTTTGCTCTCTTGCTCTCCCTCTCTCTCTCTCTCTCTCTCTCTCTTCGCCCTGTTCCCCTATCCAACAGTTGCTCTCGATTCGGGGCGACGACGATGATGATGCCTAAGATGATTATGACGATGGTTGTCCTTTGTTGTTGTTGTTGTCAGTTTTTTTGTCGGTTGTTGTTTTTGCTGTTAGTTCATGACGTTTTGTTCATTGTAGTACTTTGGCTTTGCCTCTGAGTCGCTGACTCGCTTACGGACTGACTGACTGACTGATGACAGGCAAACGGCTGCCAGCGTTTGTTGTTGTTGTTGTTGTTGTTGCTTATCCTCCACGTTTATCGGCTGCTGTCTCTGTCAGTTTGGAATGTACACATAATGTTGCATCACAACTTATAGACTCTACCATTCTATTTCCCTGTTCAGTTACACAGTTGTCTGTGGAATTGAATTGTCATCTGTTCAGCTGCAGTAATCAGTCAAATTTAGTCAATGAGTTGTTAAATTGATTGCTTCAATATGCATTAACTCTTGACATAAGCTGTTTTGCAACACTGGACAGCTACGTATCGCTTAGTGAATGACAATCCTACGGGAGCTAGTTCTTTATTGAACTAAAACTAATTGAAACCTACTATGGAACACTTTTTGAATTGAACACTTTTTTAACACATTTATGAGATTGTACTTAACAAATGGTTTTGACTACAAATCTTAGTAAGCCGACACGTTGCTTTGCTGCCTTTTTAAATGGCAATTAATTTTCATTCGTGTTTTGTTTAAGCTGTTGGCAACATAACAAAATTTTGAATTTTTTATAAAACATTAAAAGAATTTTTCAAAAAATAACCAAAACTTATTTTTTCACCTCCTAGCGAATTTAATTATCGAAAAGGCAAAAGAAAAAGAAGAAAATCAAGTAAAAAAAATCGCATTTTAAAAAGCATTTCAGCTAGAGCCATGACAGGACAAGTGAAACTCGATCGTCCTGACCTAACAGAGCTACCAATTGTGTGTGTGGTACCGGACATTCCCGAGATGGTAGAGCAGCCGGAGGCGGTTGTAGAACGCAACATACAACAGGATGACGAGAATGTTGGTTAAAAGGTTGGGAAAATTGAATATTTTTTATAGTGTGTTTTTTTTTTAACTCTTAGGCTACAATAATACATCAATTAGTTGCATTGCTATTACAAATCGAATAATCCCTTCATGAGCGAACCGAAATAAGTTTTAATCTGGCATTATGATGTGAACCTTGATTGTAAACCAATATAAAATGTATTCATGAAATGGCAATAAAAAAAAAGAAATTCAAAACTTTTCGCTTTCCACCAAAACAACTTTTGAATGAATATTCAAGCGTTTCGAGTCATTTATTTAATGCGTAACCGAAATTATATGGCAGCTGTGGCCATCATCAGTGAAAATCTATCTTAAATCATATGAAATCTCGACAAAACAACTGCAACTTTAGATTGTTTCCCTTCTCACTCTCCCAGCTATTCCAAATACATGTATTCATATGGGTGCATTCATACTGAATGAGTGCTGCTCGTTTGTTATTCGATTTAAATGGCAAAAAAAAAGAAGAAGATGTAATTATGAGCAGCCCTTAATGCTAGGTAAATCCCATATTTTCACTAACAAAAACATAACAAGAACACACAATGAAGAACAGGAACCAGAATGAAATAAAATAAAATCGTCACTGTGGACCCCATTACATGTGTGTGATGTTTTTGTGACGAATGTGTGCGTACGTGTGTGTGTGTTCCACCCATCCCATTCCATCCCCATGCCAAGCATTTACCATACCCCCCGTCACACGTCGCGCGTCCCCCATCACATCGCACCGCTCAAACAAATCGAGTTTCACTTTTGTCTCTCTCCCCCTCGCTCTCTCGTTGTTTAGCTACAAGCACTCTAGTTCTTTTGATTCCCCTTCTTTCCCTCTCCCCCCTCCCCTACAACACGCTTTGTGTGCGTTTTTGTGTATTTCGTCGCTTGTTCTGTATGTTTTTTTTTCTGTTCTTTCTTGTATTTTATCATTTTGTGAAACGAGTTCTTTAAACCTTAAACCGAATTCAAGACACGTCAAATTGATTTTCATCTATTTTATTTACACGCAAGGCGAAGGAAAAAAAAAACACAACACAAGAAAACCAAAGCAAAGCAAAGCGAAGCGAGGAAAGGAGAAGTGAACAAAAGTAAAGCGTATTACATGGAAGCAGTTGGTACAAATTTCTGGCGACAGTTGTCGTTAATGTGTGTGTGTTTCTGTGTGTGTGTGTATAACTCATCCCTTTTTGAGCTCGGCATAAACGTGCTTACATTTATGGACACGGATGCGGATACAAATACACACAAACACACAAACACACACATATATAGAGAAAGACGCACGCCCGTTTAGTTTGCATTTGTTGGTATAAAAGTGCAACTGTAACTCTGTCGGCTTCTGGATTTTAGATTTGGGTTTCTCTTCCTCTCTCTCTCTCTCTCTCTGTGTGTGTGTGTGTGTGGTAGCTTTGTTACGGTTTAGTTGGGTTATTGCATCCTCCCCCTACCCTCCGCTAAGCGTTACACAAATCAATCAGCACAATCAGCACATCCATATCCATATCTGCCCAAAGGATTATGACTGCTTAAACTCTTAACATATGTTATGACTGCATCCCGGTGATAAGCTGAAGGTTCTTTACTTCGTTTATCAAATTTATTAAAAATCTTCTATACATCCTTTAAACAATTTCATATTATGTTGTGAAATTTTGTTTCGCTTCATTCGAATCAATTTTGTTTTGTTTGTTTTCATTGTCTAACGGGGAAATTTCTGATTTTGACAAGTCGTTATCAAAGCAACCCCCTTTTTTCACCCCATTCTCTCCTTTATTATTTTATGTAATTTTCTTAAATGTTTCGTAAAACGAAACGGTTTAACTGTTATTTTGCTACTCAACGTTCAGTTGCTAGAAATAAACCTTTTACTCATTCTCTGCTACCTGTATAATAACAGACCCAAACAGATTGGTAAGGTTTGGCTTTTCGGGTTTTACAAGTAGGTTTAATGTTTAACTGTTTCGTTTCTGAAGTATTTAAATCAGGTAATTTCATAATTATATCGTTTTAAATCAATTTCCGACACATTTTTGCACTAAATGAACATAAAACGTTTCCCACATCTTTTCAAAATCATTCGAAAATCGCAAAAACATGCATTTAAGTAAAAATAAATGCATTCTAAATCAGATATAACTGACTTATATAAGTTATAATTATCTATTTTTATTACTTTTCAAAGCTTATTTCTTATAATTAGATATTTTCCTTTGATTTTTTATATTAAATCTAAAAATACTTAAGGATTTGACTATATAACAACAACTAAACAACAACTTCGAGCAAAAGTTAAAACCAATCATGTTTTCTTGTTTGTTTGTTTGTTTGTTGGCAATTGCATTACTCAATTGATTAATTGCTTGAACAAAGGATTCATTAGAGTGGGCGTGTGCACTAGTTCCAGTTCCAATTTTAATTTAAGTTACAGTTACAATGCAAATAGAGCACCAATGAACCTAAGAATGGTTCAGCGCGGTGCATTGGCCTCCTTCCGTTGTCTCTTTGTATATTTGTACATACATACATACACATATGCGTGTGTGTGTGTGTGCTTAAACAACAACAACAACAACAACAACAAGAGCGAGGAGATGTAGTAGTTATACAAAAGTCGGCAGGTGTGTAACGCTGTCAGCCAGAATGCACCTAAGTAAACGGCTTTTGGTATTATGTATACGCTGCTTCTTCTTCTACTCCGTTTGCCGTATACTTGTGTGTGTGTTTGTGTGTGTATTTTGTTTGCTTTCAACTGCAGCAGAAATAATCGTGCATTTGTGTGTGTGTGTGTGTGGTGCTCTGTTGTGCTTCTTCTTGTTCATGCTAGCACGAGCTCGCATCCGACATATTTGATAATGAACCTTTAATAACCATCGAGAGAATGATGATGATGATGTTGCGTTGCGTTGCGTTGCTTTGCCGAGTTAAGCTGAGTTACGTTCCATTCCGTTCTGTTCAGTTCAGTTGAGTTCAGTTTGGTTCGGTTTAGTTCAGTTTCGACCCGCCACTGCATACGGGGGTTAGCCGCACTGGGCGCCCCTATAACGACGATAACGGCGTTGATGACGACGACAACAGCGACGACGACAGCCGAACGAAACACACACACGCGAACACAAACACAGGCATATGCAGGGCGCAGGTTCAAAATTCGCAGGAATCATGCCAGGAGACGAAGCCCTAAACGTTGCTGGTGTCACAGATACTTGCTTCAATTGTATGCGTGGGTGTGTATCTGTATGCGTGTGTGTGTGTGTGTGTGTACGTACATTTTGGCTCTTGTTTCTTTTCGCCTGCTTAGCCACAGCCTCGGTACACATCAAATGATGAGACCCTTCTCGCCACGCCCTGACCAGACACAGTGCGCCACATTTGATGAGCTGCAATTTGCCCTAAATGCTGCATAACGAAGTTTGTATGCTCTAACTAAGGTGAAAATACGAATGAAGTTTCAATTACTTTTAAGGAGTAAGGAGTTAGTGCTCAGTCTATAAAGCATGCATTACATGGAATCGTATCAAAGAAAACTTTCTGATGGTATCGAAAGCCTGATTAAAGTAGTAATAAACTGATTGAAAGCGAATTGAGTGATAAGACATTGGTTTGAAACGAACCACTAACTAGTAACCTTATTGCTATATCCCAAAGAGAGTTTCGAACCGAATCCTCAACTCAAAACACTCGCAAAAGGATGATTAACGCTGAATTTCACACGCTGAAGGAAAGTAAATGAGCCCCAACTAACAAAAAAAAAAAAACCAAATGAAAAGGCAAAGCAAAAAAAAAAACCAAATATGTACTTTCATAAACAAGAGTCTCATCAACATGGAGTGAAGTGGAGTGGAGTGATGAGGTGTGGATTGGGGGAAATTTGGTCGTTTGGACAGCAGCTGTTGACCCCAACCAATGGAAGGGATTGAAAGGGAGGGGGGGGGGGGACAATGCCAAAACGAATGAACTCTTGCGGGCTACTTGAACCAACTGGTCGGGGCAATGATCTGTCAAGGTTAACACCGAAAACGTTTCTAATACTTATAGTAAATGTAACAGTTTACTTAATTGCTCTTTGGGCAAGGTGAAGGGGTTTTTTTTTAAATATATTACATATATATTTTTTTGTTAGCTTTGTTCTAAACAAGCTATTAATCTAAGTACAAATCAAATCTCTTGACTACAAATCGGAATCGGGTAATCTGCTTGCATCGATATTATCATAACAGCCCATATCGGCTTTGTACAATATCCGATTGATATGGTATTGCACGGTGTATTTGGTTTTTGGGCTATATGTGTTGAACTTATATGCTAGATGCTGCAAGAGGCTGGCATCATCGTTAGCCACTTGGGACATGGCATTCCTAATGGGATTGCCAATCTGGGCAGATGCGCTTTTTGGGGTGATTGGCACCTGTTGTTGTTGTTCGCTCAAACTGGTGATAATAAATTGATTTACATCGTAGGAGATTGATTTGTTTGTATCAGACAGTTGGCCAGTCGATTGATTTATACGCTCCTCTTCCGCTTCCTCATTCTCCTCATCATTGTTGACAATCTCGTCACAGTCATATCCTCTGGAGACATCATTCTCGAATGCATTTCTCTGTAACAGAAAAAAACTTGTGAGTAAAACAAATCTGAGTACTCAAGAAACCATAAAGTAGAAGGTTTCTTAACCCAATTTGTTCCTTTTACAGTCCGGCAGCTCTGTTTATTAAGCTTACCTGTTGTTGGCCAGGTTCGTCAAGACGAAATTCCAACTTTTCCTATACAAATATATATAATTAATGATTAGTTTTATAAAGTAATGTACACTAAGAAAAAACGAAAAATCTTGTTAAAGGACAGTAAAAATCAATTAAAAACCGGTTCAATGCCAAATAATTTCGTTTTTTCTTCTTGCATACATTATGTGTAGTAGTTGTGTTCAAATTACCGATTTAATGTACAATTTATGCGGTTCCGTTTCGAATTTAAACATGGATGATAATGGGTCAGTTGCATGTGAACCGGATTGTTTTGGTTTGGTAACCATCGATCGTCGTCGCTGCTTCTCCAGCAACACTTCGGCATACGTTGCGGGATGTTTACGCTTGAGATGTCGCATCAGGTTCTCCGAGTGCCTGCCAGCCATATCGAAGTAACATATTTTGCATGTGCTTTTTCGTATATCATCGTTGTATATGAAATAATTGGTAACCGGGTTCTTATGACGCCTTTGCGACATTTTTTAACAATAAACGCAATTAATATTTTATGTATTTATATATGTATGTATGTATGTAAACAAATAACAGAGAGGCGTGCGTCGCATTTGAGTATCGTTCGTTTACTGAACGAAAGAAACCAAAGTCCCGTACAGTGGAGAGGCGGCAAACCAGAGCAGAACCAATTTATGAACCGGTGCCAGGCATTCAATGTTAGTTGGCTCTCGCTCGCACTCGTTGCCGTCCAATACAGCAAAGAGCGGAGCAACTGTGAGAGCGGTTCACAGCAATGGTTCGGAGAGGAGCATTTACACACTCACAGAGCAGTAACTGGCGCAGATACGAACGAAACGATGGCACATTGAACCGGTTTGAAACGGTTTGTTTGTGTGCACCTAAACACGTTGAGGTATCTGAGGGTCATTTGTGTTTTGGTTATTGTTTCGCTTTTTTCAATGTTTTTCGCTGTTGCTTTGTTTGCTAAAACAAAATGCAAAGAAACAAGTGATATGGTTTAAATAGCGAGTATTCTAGGATTAGAATAGAAATATGACGTAATATTTGGGGGTTCGTAATGTGAGCATTGAACTTGAAAACCAAAATAAATAATGTTATTAATTGTTTGCATTTTGTTTTTAAAAATCTATTAAAACAACGTCCCTTATCATTAAAGCTATAATAATTAATTAAATTTTGTTTACTGAAATGAAACGTTTCCTAAGCTGACCTAAGTTCTTTTGATAATAAAAATAGCCCTTATGAATCTTTATGTATGTATACACTACTTATTTGATTAGAATTACTTTTTGTTTTGTGTTTGTCTGAATAGGTTTTAAAGACAATCCCCTGACACCAAAGTTGAGCGTCGGCTTGTTAGTTGAATTCCTTGGCTAGGATTTCGTCTAGACATCACTTTCGTTTAGTTACTAAACACAAAGAACTTATAAAACTTTCTTAACAAAATGTATTTATATCTATGTTACGGTTAATTATCATTTCTTTAACATTAAAGTTAAGGAAATTGAATAGCAATCGATGTACATTGCATTGTGTCAGGACAAAACGGAAGGATGCTCTCGTCACAACAGACAGCTAGGAGAAGGAAAAGTTGATTTCAATACTAAATAAGTGAATAATATTGAATTTTGCGTTTACTATTCATATATTATTACCTTCAGTCACAAAGACTGAGAAATTAATCCCAGGAAATTGGAATCGCACTTGAACAATATTTTCAAATAGACCTCTCTTCTCTCTCTCCCTCAAACTCAATCTCTATCTCTTTCTCTGTACACATGCAGGCTTTTAATAAGTGAATATGTATGTATGTGTGGTGTTTATACATCAGAGCTGTCGCTTTGGACGCCCATAAACACGCCCATTGGCATTGCTTTGAAGTCGAGAGTAGTCGGTTGCCAATGGTTTTTCATAGAGTGTCACTCCTTTTTTTCTTTTTTCGTTTTGCCTGTTTGAATGGGGTCGCTTTGGGTCGGTTCGGGTACGTTTTGGTTTCGGTTTGGCTTGGTCTGGTTCGGTTTGCTTTGGTTCAGTTTGTGTTTGGTTTGGTATGTGACGGGTGGTTGGCAGATTGTCCTTGTACGACTTCTGTTGCTTCAGCTCCACCGCCCACACATACATACAAACCCACCCTTGTGTAGCATACACACACAGATATGTCTAGTGCAAAAGTTTCTGCAGTATTTGGCTAATGTTCATGGGCCCGTTTCATCAATGTCACTTTCGACGACACTCTATAGGCGGAACTCCCTTGTTTCCCTCACCCAGTAACCATCACATCTCCCCTATCTTCTTTGAGGGCAAAACTTCTCAACAGCAGGCAAACAACTTCGTGCCGTTTCCGTCTTTACTGTCTCCCGCCTCCCTGCTTCTTTCACTTCTACTTCTTACACAAAGACACACAGAGGGAGAGAGACAATTGTGTATTGTCCTTTGCAGCTACAAAGTCGCCCCCTTTTTATGGAATCATTTCTTCTTACAGGACTGCATATTAGTTATTGCGAATAGCACCCGAGTATTGTGGCTTTGTAATTCGGTTGATCCTATATGGATTTAACTTCATCATTGGACAGAAACATATTGAGTATTGTGCCTAAACCATTTGGGATTTCTAATTCAACCTAAAGGGTATTTAAAGTTTCATTTCGATTGTGTGGTTCAACTTGTTTTTATGCTTCTGTTGAGTATTCGTCGCATCGTTTGAGCACAAAATAATTCGCATAAATTTGCTTCGAATTGACGGCCAGTTTTAATACACTGATTTAATCTATGCACTTCTAGGAAAATGCTTAATGTTCTGTCACTAGTTGCGTTGTCAGTTTTTAGAATGTTTTAATGCCTTTTGATGCTATTTTGTTAGCCCTTTTCTTGGTGTTTTCGAACCGAGTGGTAAGAAAGCTGCTTTAATTATCTCAACGTTGTTTTTTCCTATGAATAATCATTGCCTCTTCAATAAAGGCAAGCTTATTTCCATCCCATTGTTTTCAAGGGATAGTATTTGATTATGACAACTTTTGAAGATTCACGTAATAGCGTTGGATGTTATAAGACATCCGCTGTTGTTATGCACCTTTATGTAAGTTAAAAATGAAGGAAAAACATATAATCTTAGGGTTCAATGAAGTAACTTCTTACAAGTAGTCTGGCAATTGCTTTCCTGCACCTTTTGTCCTATCGTGCTATCGATTAACATTTACTTAACAGAAAGAACCTATTCAACATTGTGGTTAACAGATTGTTCAAACACAGCTATACCACAAAAAGCCATAAAGGAGAAAGTATATCGAATCAAAGTTAAACAACGTTGATATTCAGAAAGAGAAAATCGTGCTTAAAGCAAGAAAAGGATTAGAAATTGAAATGACCTACAGTTATCTCCCGTCGAACCGTTGATGATGCTTCTCTCGTTGGTTCAAGTAAATGAAGGAGGGTGATATGAAAGTATTGAGGTTCTTCGTTCGTGTGTGCGTTGCGTTAGCAAGTTTATGGTGTTTGGTCAATTCCCATGTGTAGCTGATTTCACCATCATTAAAATCATCCGAATTGCCGCTTGTGACATAATTTGCAGTCATGTGACCCCATTCAGCGGTCCCAGCAGTCAGTCGGTCTCTCGGCTCAGTGTCCTTTTCAAAGGTTTCACCATTCAATTGACTCACACGCACACTTACACACACACACACCCACTCCAAACCACCTTACATACCCCCTCTCCTCATACCTAAAAAGGTCAACGAAGCGTATTTTATGGCGAGATTGAAAAACCCACCTATTGGCAATGATGTTAAATGCCGTTCTCCGCTCAACTTATTTGTAGGTTAAAAAGCTAAAGGACACTAATGAACACTGCCTCAGACAGAGTGTGTGTGTGTATGTTCGAGTGAGAGAGAGCTGAAGAAGTGAAAGAGAAGTATAGAGAAGAAAGGGTAGCAATTTTAAAGGGTACAACAAATGTGTTTTTTCTGCTGATGTTGCAAAAATTTAATAGTTACCCACGTAATTGAATTTGTACGCTACAAACTTGAGATTAATGTAGAGAAAACGAATCTATGAAACTAGTTAAAAGCAGCTGAGCAGTTCTTAGGTAAGTAGTGATTCAGGTGCTATGTAATGCATGAAACTGTAACCGAAGTAATCACGCTGCAACTCAAATCACTCTCAAGCTAGTTTCAACTAGTAAAGGAGTTAAGTACAGTATATATGTAAAATTGTTATTGCTGTCCATTGATGTGGCAAGTGGCAAAGTGAATTGAAAATTGCATTAATGGCTTGCTGCTCTATATATAAATGAGTACCGTTTGTCTTTGCCTCGATTTGTCGCAGTATTTGCTTTCATTATTGTATACATTTTTATTAGTGCATAGCTTAAATTAGTACAATATACTTAGTCTATGGGTGTGGGTGGTGCAGTATGGTGTGCTGTGTCTCGTGTTGTGTGGTGTATTGTAATGTATTACGTATGGTGCTTTGTCTGTGCAGTGCTGTGCATTGGATTATGTGGTGTGGGTGGTTTTGTGCTGTGGTGTTTGGTGGCGATGCCAAAATGCCTATGTATGAGCATAAGGATATGTGCATATATGTATAGATATATGTATGTATGTTTGTGTTTATATGTATGTACATATATGGCAGTTAGTCGGGCGCACAATATTGACGCATCTCGGGATAGCCGCAGGCACGAAGACAACACTCATGAATGGGGCCATTCTGTAATGGCCGATAGAAGATCTCATCGGGTGCAAAACGTTTGGTACGCTTGCCAAAACTTGAGGCTGTCAAAAAAAAAAAAACAGATGGAATTTAAGTTAGTTAAGTTAAATTTTTCAGTTAAATCACGGCTAGACTTACGATAGAGATGGCCCAGTGAGACTGTGCGACCTTGACAGATAATGTTAATGGTTTCGGCTAGATCTTTGCTGCAACGATGCTTTATCTCCACTTCTTCGGGCGTAAAGGCAATCGGTGCCCCAGCCGCTAATGACAATCCAAATGCCACACATACCACAAACGCCAGCAGTGGCAAAAGACTTGAGTTTGCTAATGAGTTAATCATCTGAAAAACAAGCAATGAACATGAATATATATATATATATAGAGAGATATACAATTGAATTGGTATAGGTTATATACAGTAAAAAAGACTGTTTGCTTAACAGGAACAACCTAACAACCTATACCTAAGCAATGAAGTAAGTAGTTCCTCAACACCTTACATAAGACTCTAACTCTTTATTGCTTAACCATAGTTTAAAAATAGTTGAGCGACATCAATGTGCAAATGCAAAGTGAAAATAAGAATGTGTATGTATATATATATTTATATATAGATGTGTGTGTGTGTGTTTGTGCCCCGCGGAGTAGCCGGAGTACCGGACTACACAAAGCGTATCTCGGCATAAAGTCTGCGGGGCACTCGCATCTCGCATGCGTCTGGCCCGGGGTATGCCTGCTCTTCTTATCAATATCAAATATTATTGTGTTTTCCATTCCATTCCTTTCAGATGCTGTTTTTGTTTGCGTCGCGGCCCAGGAAATATTTACATAAACTTCAATGTTTAAAAATAAACCCGAGCTGTGCTTATCATTTGGAACATGAATTAAATAAAATCAAAAAGAAAACAGTATACAAACAAATAATAAATACAAATAAAACAAAAATATATATATGGGGATTTACGTATGTATGTATGTACATATGTATGTACATAACAAACACTACAATGAATTTAATAATAATAAAAATCGAAATGCGTGTGCCAACACCGTGTGTGTGTTTGTGTGTGTATATACATATATGGGTTTCCGATTTTTTGTTTGTAAATAGTTGTTTATTCTTGGTTGATTCTAATAATGACCCAACACCCCAGCAAAACACCCTCCCCCAAAACAAAAGCATCCGTCAGCACCTCACAATACATTCATAGACAAACTGTAATGCTGTTTGTAAGTAATACACATAACGAACGACTATGATTCGAATCACTTTGAGTAGGTTGTATTGTCTTCTGAACACGCTATTTGGTTCAATGCTGTTACTCCTATGTGTGTGCTCTCTCAATCGTTCGTTCGTTCGTTTGTTAGTGTGTGTGTGTGTGTGTGTGTGTATACTTATGATTGTACTGTATGTAAAGCTAGGAGACCCCGAGTGCTCGTGTGTTGGCATTAAGTCACGAGTGGCGAATGTCAAGCCAAGCAAAGAGCTAACCATTATTGCAAATACATATGTTTACACACACACACACACACAGTATGTAGTATGTTTTTTTCATGGGAATCGGATTGGTGAAAGAACACAACATGGGGGCAAGGTTGTGTTAAAGTCTAAAGTTGTTTATTGATTGTGTAATTAAAAGTGTTATTGCTGCCCCAAATATCTCAGCTAACATATCTTAGATACGATCTATAATATTTCGAGAACTTGCTAAAGTTTTCAATTAAAAGCGTTATTCGTTTTTAAACGCCATGAAAGTTTCCTGTTGCATACTTTTAAAAGCAAGCTAAAAAGCTTTATTTTACTGCAGCTTTTCTTTTTGTTTTTTTTTTTTTAAATAAACATTTCTTGCTAGATTTTACTTACTTTTGCATAATAATCTGGTTTATCTGGCCGTTCAAATGCTATTTCCGCTGGGTTTTTTTTTTAGGGGCGCACCTGCTTCGATCGTGTTAAGGGTTTGATGCACGATTTATTTCTTGAAGCAGTTTTCAATTTATCACCGTCTTAAGGAACTTTCTTTTTTTTTGCTGTTTGTTTTCTTGTTTTTTGCAATCACACAGTTTCAAAAATCACAATTAATTTCCACGAAAAAAAAAAATATTAAATAAAATATAGGATATTAAACAAAAAAAAATAATAATAAAACGGTATAACAGGTTGCCAGGTTAAGGATATAACAAAAAAAAAAAAATCTTGTTGATTTTGACGATTACGTTTTAAATATAAGAGTCGTTTATGATTTGCTGGCGTGTTCTTGGCGTTAGAGTTTTATTCTTGTTGATGGTCACACGCGCTAATTTGCGATAATTTTGCATTTCGTGTTGAAGTTTTAAAGTTGTTTCTTCTGTTGTTCAACTTTGTTTGCCCGGATCTAGATGTTAAGTTCGTGTCCTGAGCGTTGAATGTAATTAAGGAGTGAATATTTTGGTCGAGCGCACGACCCAACGATGCGGCTGGCTTGGATTTGGAACGCGCTTTGATGATCAGGCTCAGCGTTGATCAAACGGCTTACCCAAATGCCTCTCGTTCGCGTCTCTTCGGCTCTCTCTCTTTCTCACTCTCACTCGCCGCCTCTCTCACACACGCACACAGTCGCAGTCAGCACTTTGCGTTTAACGAATGCTCCTGCTGCTGCTGCTGCTGCCGCTGTTCGCACTGTTCTTGTTGCTGTTGTTGGGGGCTTTCGCTGACTAAGCTTAACGAATATATTTCGTGTGGCCCTTTTTTTTGTTTGTTGGTGTCGTTGTTGTTGTTGTTGCTGTTGTTACTGCTGTTACTGTTCGCCAGCCTCCTCGGCTATCGCTCAGCTATCGACGATCGAAACGTTGGCGACGACGCCCACGCCCACGCCTTCGGCTATATGCTTTTACTATCGGCAAATATCAAATAAACCATCAGCTGCTCGCCTCGCTGCACGCTTATTACGAAATCGTAAGCTCTCGCTCTTTACTCACGAAGACACGCTCTCTCTTTCTCTCGCTCTCTCTCTCTTTCAGTGCTCGCACTGTTGTTTAGCTAGTTGATATGTTTGCCAGTGTTTGTGGTGGTGTTGATGATGTTGCTGCTGTTGTTGTTGTTGTTGTTATTGTTGTTGGTGCTGCTGCTGGGCAACGGCATCGGAATTGTCTGGATGTGAATTGTAGCATGTATTTTTAGCGACCAGTGTTCTATAATTAGAATTAAGACTCCGACTCAGACTGCAGCCCAAGTAGTATGTGGTTGTTGTTGCGTCTGTTGTTCGCCTCGTTGTTGTGTTATCTCACTTACAGGCACATACGCAACACGCACATTACACACACACAAACACACAAACTTTTACACTCACTCAAGGCACTTGCAAGATGATTTGTTTGTTTGCTTTTTTCGCTGCTGCTTTTGTTTGCTCGATTCCCTCTATTTGATTGTTTATTTGGCAACCCGTCCGTTTCCTGTATACATCATCTGCAGTTTTGTGGTCTATTACGCTCAATTTAATTTTCAATTGGGCATCGATTATGCTATTTTTCTTGGTTCCTTCTAAGTGTTGATTAATTGCATAATTAGCACAGTTGCAATGACACTTTGCACAGTTACTAGTTACTGGTTACTGATTACTGTTCAATCATTACTTTTGCATGAATATCAAAGAAATTTGCGTTGTTTCTGTATGATTTTAGTTTTAGTTTTTTTGTTAAAGAAGGTGGGGGGATGCACTGCCGATTGTAGTTGTTCCTCGTTGTTTCACAGCCAAATTGAAAAAGAATTCTTTGTGTGTTGCAAGCGCTTCACGAAGCCTCGCCTTTGCCTTTGCCATTGCAGCCTCGCCACAGCAGCCGAGTAACCGTTGCGTCGATCTCTGAAGTGATATTCATGAGTTCTACATGCATGTACATAAATTTACTACATGTACATATGTACATTTGTTCATGCATACATACAAACATACATATGTACGTATTTATACATAATTCGCATGAATGTATCCCAACTGTGCTTTCCGCTGTCTCTCTCTCGCTCTTTCTCTCTCTGTATGTGTTTGTGTGTGTGTGCCCGTTACAGTATACCCAGTTCTTTGAAAAAAAAACCAAAAAAAAAAAAATACAACGCGCTATGAGCACTTACAATTTGAAATTTTACAGTTATTTACACAACAGTGCAGCAAGGTTAACAGTTAACGCGAATAAATTTCTGAATTCACTTGTTTTTGGGTAGGAATCTATTGGCTGCAAAAGTGTTTGGTATTAAAAAAAAACAGCTTTTAGCTTTTTTATTTGTAAATATTGGAAAAGTAGCAGCCGCAATGGTATTGTGCATCGCTTATAGCGAGTGTTTACTGTTGCCTGTTTGTGTGTTTGAATGTTTGAGTATGATGTTCTGTATTCAACATTAATAACAATAACAATGACAATATTATTAATATTTGCTGTTGAACAAAGTACACACGCAAACACACACACACACACACACACACGCACACACACGCACAAACAAGCAAGCAAACACGCACACACACACACATATACAATGCATTTTGTGTGCGTTATCGGTTTGAGTAGACGAGAAAGCAACAATGCAAATACAAAAAGAACAACTAGAGTGAATCCATCAGCGAGTGACAGTAGCATCAGCTACAGCAACCCCAGCATCATCATTATCCCCATCATCATCATTATTATCATCATCATCATTTTTTGTTCAACTTGAAATGACAGTGTTGGCCGTTTTGGGGTCGAAGGCGGCAGTAACGTTTTTAACCTGTGTGCACTTTTATTGATATGTTGTTATTGTTGCGTTTCTGGGAATACTAAACGACAACGATAACGATAACGACAACGACAACGACAACGAAGACGATGCTGATTAACAGCTGATTAATGCAACGAAAGCAAAGCATTTGTATCCAAGTATATGTATTGTCTATCCACTGTTGTCAAGTACAATACATACATCTAATTGTTATGCTAAACACAACATTTGATTGCAATTCAGTTGAATTTGTTGCTTTTGAAGCTTTTCGTTTTACACTAAATTGGCGATGGGGGCAAACAAACAGATAGTGTGGCTGTTGCTGTTGTTGTTTGTTTTGATTATTTGTAATTATTTGAGCGGGTTTCCCACCTCCCCCCTCCCCAGAGCAACAACTAGCTAGACAGCTGTGAGGCACTTAGCCTAGTTTTGAATTGGCCTGCTACAAACTAAGAGCAATTGTAATTGAGTCAAGATCGTTGTAGATTTGGGCTATAAATACTATATACATATGTGTGTGTAGTACACAGACTTATTGGGTCCTTGGCTTGTTGTGGATCATCTATTACGCACACAACATGTATATATACATATGTATGTACATACTATATATGGCATCTGTGAGTGCTGTTTTGATAACGGTAGGCATTTTGTGATAAGGCATGTTGTTGATGTTTTGGTTGCTTGAATTGATGCTGCTTGTTGTTGTTGCTGCTGCTGCTGTTTGTTGCAGCCAGCCGTGAACGAAGAACGGAAACCAGCAACAACGACAGCGACAACAACAACGATTGCAGCCTGTGGGCGTAACGCCGATGAAAACGTAAACAACGCCAACGTGAATTCAGCGTGATCTAGTTTCCATTTAAAATAATAACAGATCGCGCGCCCAATCGTATATATCCCCCCCTATTTTTAGCACACAAAGCGCTAGCGCCACAGCCACAGTCACAGCTACAGTTACAGTTACAGCTACAGCCAAAGACAAAAGCAAAGAGAGCAGCAGAGAGTGTTAGAGAGAGAGCTTTTCTGTGTGTGTGTGTGTGTTTGTGTGTGGATTGTGCTGAGTTGTGAGAAAGATTTCTTCAAGTCAGCCTTATATTATTTATTGTTTGTTTGTTTTTGGTTTTTTGATAAGCGAGGATTGGCTTTTCGGTTCCCAAGATATTTGTGGTGTCGGCTATACGATACGCGTGTGTGTGTGTGTGTGTGGGTGTGGGTGTGTGCGGGAAGACATGGACTCCAAACGCTGAGTACGCAAAGCACGGTTCAAAGTCTAAGCGATGAGCACAGCAAAGCTCAGCAGAATTGACAGCGGCGTTTGATTTGTTGACACTAGAAAGTTCCACAATTGAAATTTGTCTCACTTTTCAAAAAGGGATCTGTTGAATTAGCAAATCTTTAATGAAATTAAACTACTTGGTGATGAATCATAATTGAAATTGAGACTTTTCTTGGGTCAATGTGCTTATTGTAGAAAGTGAAAGTGACCAATGATATTTGCTTTAAATCTTAACTAGTGACTTTCCATTGATCTATCGGATGAAGGATTCTTTCAGGTATAACCATCATTTAGACCTATAGGTTTATATGATATCTATAGAGAAACTTTAAGCAGAGTCATGCAATTTGGTTAGTAGATGGTAAGTGATACTTCTTAACGATTAACATTCAAAATGTTGAGGTTATGAGCAACTTAGAGATAGAAAAATTATGAACCTTATTAGATAATTAGGATAGTGAAATGTTGTAGTAAATGATAGTAAATGTTGTAGCTAGTTCAATATTATAATGTTTCATTGTCAAAATGGGTCAATCAAACTGAAAAGACGAAAAAATACGTCTAATTAATCATGAGCTCCTGGGACAAACTTGTTTTCCTTCCCCAATTGCACCAGCGAATGAGATAGAGTAATCTGAGACAGGGACAGATGTACTATGTACCGATGTCATTAAAACATATGTAGTATTATTTAGTCCATCTATTATATGAAAAAAAGATAGAGAGAGAGAGAGAGAGAGAGAGAGAGAAAAAGCGCCAAGTTGTTATAGGACGATAAGGCTTCTGGGTGGCTACCCTAGTTGGGGTAATGATGATGATCGGTTCGCATCGAAACGAAACGAATCGAATCGAATTGAATCGAATCGGCCAGACGCTGTCCAGCGTGCAAATATTGTTTACTTGTGCTAAAATTGGATCTTCATTGATTGACATGCGCGACAAGTGGGCGCCAGAGTAGGCGATTCAGTGCGATTCAAGCACAGGCGCAGATTATTGACCCAGAAGCGTGCAGGGTGCGGGCGTCGGGCGATACCAGGCCTAGATGAGAGTCCATTTCAAAGACTCGCGCTCAACAATAATTATGACAACAACAACAACAACAATTGCAAATGTAAACAAATAACAAACGAGTACGCGGCAAATTCGCGTCTTCAATTTGAACTTTGCATTTAGGATCGATATCGATTTATGTGTATATTTGAGTAGTTTTTATGTCAAATCAGCTGTCGCCTTTTATAACCACAATTCTCACCAAGGCATCTTTACAAGTCAGCATTATTTTTTTTGTTTGTTTAAGCAAACGTTCCCAAGCCTTTTTCTGTTTTTTTTTTTTTTTGGTTCTGTTTAAGTTATCTAAGCTGGGGGTGTCTAGTTTCATATATAGGGTGATGATTGCGTAAACAGACGGGCGAGACAACCAAAAAAAATA
The DNA here is from genome assembly GCA_035044725.1 of Scaptomyza caliginosa. Lineage (NCBI taxonomy): Eukaryota > Metazoa > Arthropoda > Insecta > Diptera > Drosophilidae > Scaptomyza > Scaptomyza caliginosa. Next base: position 253,318 of record JAWNNR010000756.1, on the reverse strand, counting down.
AACGAATAGCTTCTGTATCCGTGCGTTATGAAAACATTTACTTATTCTTATGTTAGGCTGATTAAATATTAAATCTTAACCCTACCATATAAATCGTATGAAAGTAAGGGATATTTCCTTTGCTCTAAACTCAATCGATATTAATCGATTGGATACTATCAACAGCAACGTACAGCTATTTCGTTTACGATTATTAATCGATTTAATCTGATTGTAAAACAGATAGGTAAGAGCAAGTACTATGGAGCATTGTAGCTAATTTTTCAGCTAAAAATCACAAATGTATCGAATGTGTGATTTGTATTTTGGAAAACATTATAGGCTGTGACTTTTTGTTACGGAATAGAATTAGCAATTCATTTTCAATATCAGGTGAGCTTAACTGAAGCGTTTGGTATAGAAAAAAACGAAGAAAACATTAAAAGACTTATAAAAAAAGAAAATAAACTAAAGCAATGTCGGCGCATGATGGGCCCAAACAGCCTAAAACATCAGAGATTTCTAAAATTCCTAAACGGTACGTGCCAACAAAGCAGGACGCACAAACCTCTGAAGATATTGCACTAGACAACGAGGTTGAGCAAATTTTATCGAATTATATAAACCATCAGGAGGATTATCCTGATGGAATTGTGGAATTCAGTGCGGAACCTGCGCAATTCGTTGAAGACAATGTGGATTGTTCAAACTTTCAATCTCTGAACCTGCAATAGTTCCCATATAAAAAAGTCATAAATTACTTAATGCATGTGTATATACAAATTGAGAGTATTTAATAAATATTATATGCATATGCTTTATTTATTCATATTTTTACAATTTTATCCAAGTTTCGTATTAAAGTTCTTCGCGAATTTTCCAAGCGACAGCGCTTGACCTTAAACAATAACAGCGAAATGTTGTCAAGAGAATTTAAAGCAAAAAAAGGAGAAAAAATTCGCCAAAGGCCATAGACACACATTTGGCTGCTGACGAATGAACTCGTGTATTTGTGTGTGGAGGTCATGGTTAGAATGCGTAAGCTACCAGGCTCCAGGCAACCAGCCAGCCAATGAACTGCAGTAACCATTGTACAGTGGACAAAATGTGATAAGTAAGTAGTAAAACTTTTGTTTGTTAATATAACATTTTAAGCAAAACATATTTTTCGTAACAAGTTCAACTGCACTTGTAATGTAGTACAATAATAAGACTTTTGCTCCACTGTACATTGTCGACAGCATTCGAACGCCTGCTTTCAAGGTCAACGTTTGGCCCGTTATGAAAAAAGCAAAACGAAGAGAACGCAACAGAAGCGACGCAGGTTTCGTTTTCGTGCTTCGTTCAGTTCGCATCAGAGCAAATGCAGTGCAAAAAAAAAGAAGAAAAAAAAACACATAATGGTTGGGGGATTGGTAACTGTGAATTAGGCATTTGAACTATGTATGTGTGGAGGCCGTCGCTCTGTCTGGTCGGTCTGCTTAGACGACGGCGGCAGCGATGACGACGACCTTGGCAGGCAACAAAACGGGGACATTGCACCCCCGAAAATAAAAAGTTGGAAGAAGAATCGAGAGAGAGAGATAAAAAAAAACTTAATAAATACGAAGAAAAAAACAAACGTACGCTTTGCTATTGTCATTAGTTTGGGTTTGGGTCGCTGTGTTATGCGTGCTGTTTGAGGCCGTGTGACCTTTGAACTTAATCTAGAGTTGCGCTGCCGCTGTGCATTGCTCATGAATTGAATTGTGGAAATCAACATCTGTAATCGGCACACGGCAATCACTTGGGCGGCGCGTGGAGCGACAGCTGTAAACAACCAACAACTTACTAGTTTTACATATTATACACACACACACACATATGATTATTAGTCTATGTGGCCGTATGGCTTACTTATATTTTATTTGATTAGAAATACAATTAACCGCATTTCCATCAAAAGTTGTAATCAATTAATCATTGACTAAGAAATTAATGTACACACATATGAGCTGCACATGCTGACCTCTAGAACAAATACATATTTGCAAATAGTTGCAATAACAATATCAATTAATTGAAATTAATTTACTTGCTTTTCATGCTAACATAAACATTGCAGCGGCAAACAAACATGCAAAGAAATAGCACACAAGCAAAAATAAAGTACAACAAATGTATATACAAAAAAAGCAATTATAACATACTCACATACATATACAAAAGTTGTAACGTCAGTTAGCAGAAGTTTTCTTAATGCTTTCTGTTCAGTTCAGTTTGTGTTTGAGGCTTAAAAGTAAAATACTTAAGCAACATTATGAATTTGGCGCCGCTAACGGTCGCACGCCACCTGCCGTCTTTTCTGTGTACTAAGCGTTAACACTGCTGTTAACTAACAGTCGTTTACAGCTGTTATTTAAAGTATCGATTCTATTGCGATAGTGTCGTCATCGATAAGAGTTCGATGCCAAAATAACAAACAACAACAATTGTGTACATTGAAGACATAGCCGGCATGTATACGTACATAATTAATGCAAAGCTTTAGCTACATCTAGCTTAAATAAACATGTAAGTTAAATGCAACAATAACTGCACGTCTGCATACATACGTACATATATTAATAGTATTGGCTTATGCATATTCCCATTGCTGAAACCAAAAAGTCGCCTTATCAGCAACGTGCCAACGAGTGCGCAAACCAAAAACATAACAACACTTGCTCAAAGTTAATAGGAAGTGGCAGCCAGATAGACAAACAGCTTAAGATATATATACGTTCGTATGTACATATAATTATTTATGTACACGAAAAGTTTAACTGTCCGTGTCCTAGTTTTATTGGTAAGAAGAGTTCGCAATAAAAACATATGTATGTATACAGTGGGCTCTCGCTAAAGAAAATGAACGCCCAAGGTAAAGTAATTGTTCTATATATATAATTTTATTAACTGGCCATATTCTTATTATCTCAAGTTGACTTACAAGCAATTGGGAGGTTATACACCTGTTTTTGTTGTTGTTGCTGCGTGCTTGTCGCTGTTCTTGGTTAATTGGCAATTGCTGGTGCTCCAAAAAACCGGTAATACAAACAATGGGGCAGCGGGAGGGCGTGCCATGACGCTCGCATGTTTCCCCTGCAATGTATTGCTGTTGGTGCGGCGACAAGGTCATAACTTGGCCGACTCCGACGGACTCCGCTTTTGACCATACCCAAACGTTTCATATACACATTATTACAATACATACACACCCATAAAGTGTCTGTGTAGAAGCACAATCAATACACATGCAAGCATTTTTTGTTTTTGACGGCAACGTTGCCGCTGCTTACTATCGAAGTTTGTGTTTTTGCGGCATACGCAATTCGCAGCTCACAGACGTCGGACGTGTTCTTCACAAAAGCGTATGTATGTTATTGCTAGAATCGGCGTCATATTCGAGAGATTCGCGCTGTTCAAAGACTCTAACACAAAGCCGCAACGTCATCAACAGTAATTCAACCTGTTGCCTGCCCAGATTTTGTCACGCCGGCTGTGCTTTTGTGCGACAGTGTGTGTGTGTGTGTTTTTTTTTTTTGTTTTGGTTTCTCCACTGTGAATCACTTGCTTAAGAACACAAACTGAGCAAGACAACAAAAAAAAAAAAAAACCAGAGAGCAGCGCCTACCTTAAAAGTGAGAGAGTGAGTGAGACAGAGCGTAAAAAAGAACATGGCGTAATCCAGCACATAAGTAGAATGCTAGAGAATGCACATAGAATACCAAGAAATATGAGATAAAAACAACAACGACTATTGTGTACACTAACTTAATGCGTGCAATAAACTTAAATAACTTTAATTGACATTGTATATTAAACACTTGCTAAAGCAAAAAACAAAATCTACATTAAATTGCAGGTGGCAGTCAAATTATCGTTTAGCTTACGCATTGCTTAAACAAATTCCAATTGCATTCGCTGGGTACGTATGTACGTATAAATAATAAATATGTATTACTGCATTATTAACATTCATATTATTTTTGAATATAAAAACCAAAACCTGTTTATTTTGATTATAGAAAACCACAAACGCCCTTCAACAGGCAATTGGCATACTCATTTTATTATACAAATTATTCAAGTAATCGCATTTTATACACAATGGGTTCCATGCTCTGTAAGGAATACAAAACCACTGGCAAAATAACACCCAATCCAGATCAAAATTCAGGTAAATGCAACAACAATTTACAATACATTAAACTTTCATTGACACGCAATAAAATTTCTATTTTCTTATTATAAATCAATAATTCTTATTTAAGCGCTTGACGTTTATCCAAATTTGCAAGTCGATAATTGCCCATAGTTAAACCGAATACATCTAAAAACACACATAAACATAGAGAGTCTGCAAAATACCAATGAACGATTGCGAGCGAGAGAGAGGAAGAAAGAGAGCGCTAAATGTCATTATGTTCGCATTCGTTTTGGCTTTGGTCCGTTGACATTTCGCATGTGTTTTAGTTGCAGTTTACACTCTGAACTTAGCTGAAACGGCGGCGCTTATTCATCTTCTCATTTAGTGAGTTTAATTGATTTGTGTGTGTGTTAAATTGACATCAAGTCTTTCAATTATTGACCGGATTATTTTTTTCGTTGGGTAAACGAGGCTAAGCCAAATTATTTTTGCTTTTATTACAATTGTTTTCATGTGCGTGTGCATTAACCAAGGCTAACCGGTTCGTTTGAGTGTGTGTGTGAGTGTACATTTGTACGGCGAATTTACAAATTTTACACTCCAATGCTTGAGTTTAACTAATTAGCCAAGACACCGGCTTCAACTTTCTGCAACAAATTATATCCAATCATTTTGGAAAAGGTTTTGATATGGTTTTGAAGGTCTCTGATTCATGTTTTTGGCCTCAGCTGTTTTAGTGAAAAACGTATTGGGCAAATACGCTGACGTCATGCATTAAAAGATTAGGTCCATAAAGTGTTTTAATCAATCATTAGGATGTTTGGCTTAAATATAGATTTCTTACCGTTCAAATCTTAAGAACACTTCAAGCGTTTGCTGCTATAAGTACCCATTCGAGTTTTGATTAAAACAATATTATTCCTAATGTCTTGTTGTTGTTAAACCATTCGACTTTTATTACTAAAACCTTATCAGATGTATAACATCATGTCATTAATGCAAACATGCTCAAGTCGCATATCTCGAAACTATTTACATATAAACGCACACTTAACCACCAACGGGTTTTTCTTATCTAGTATCTACTGTACTGTTATATATTTTCCTGTGGGTGGCTTGATGACGGCGTATTCGAGTTAACCTACGTAGTTTAGTTAAAGCCATATCGATTTCTTTGTTGACTTGATCTGTGTATGGGAACAAAAAAGTGAAAGCTATTCAGAATTAATAGCAGCACCATTACATATGTATCTAAAATCAAACTAACTGAACGTTAACTTTTCTATCAGCATGTCTAACAATGCGGCCTTATCAGCAAACAAATAAAATCAAAAGTGGTTAAGCAATTTCAACTTGCAAATCATCAGAAAGTTTAAGAACCAATTAATAAATGTGCTTTACATTCGTTTGGTTCGTCACTGGTTCCAATTTGAACTCTTAAGTGGTTCCACGTAAAGACGTTAGAATTTTTGCTGTTACAATTTGTAATATTTAATATTTATTAAAATATAAAAAAAAAAACAAAAAAAAAAATATTAATTGTACATTGCATTCGATTTTAAACCTTATTCTCGCTATTTGTTTTGGCAGCCAAATGCTCCAAGCGTCTGATGGCATCGTCCAGAAACTGTCGTTGCAACTGCAACTGTGGCAGCAACTCCTGAGCACTCAGCAACTGCATTTTGCTGCTTGGTCCCGTCCATTGATTACCGCGCAAACCGGTTGAAGTTGCCGAATTCGTTGCGGTTTGGGTTGCGCTAGCCGATTGGGATGTGGCTGCATTTGGTCGCAACATGGCCATTAAACGTTTAATCAACGATGGTGAACTTTGACCCGTCTGCGCAATGCTGCCACTGGGAAACTCGGGCATTGCCAGCAATGGCGTAAAGAAATACGAGCCAAGATTGCCAGCCGCAGATCCAACTGGTGATTTGGGTGGACTATTAATGACATCCCGCTGTTGTTCCAGTGTTGGCATAATGCTGCTGCTGCTATTCTGATTGCCGCTGGCATGTTGCATGGCATCCAGCTGCTGTTTCAGATCATCCAGCTTGTGCTGCAGCAGCTCAAAGTCAGCGGTTAGACTCATTGCCAAATGCTGTGCATCCTGATTGTGTGCCTTACCCTCCAGCCGCTCGATTTGCAGCTGTATATCCTGCTGTCGCTGCTGCAGCTCCTCCAACATTAGCGGCGTCTCGGGCGCAAAGCTTTCCATATATAAACGTGCAATCTCCGCTTGCAGCAGCTGCTTATGCACACGCAATGCGTTTAGCTTTAGCTCCAGCTGCTGCTCAACACTGGTCACACTGCCGCCACTAGATCTACCCGATCCTCCCGAACCACTTGCTACATTTCCTTTGACCAGGCTTACAACCGCGCAGAGCAGCAAAGCAACGAGTTCTGGACGCGACCACAGCATATTTTCAACTAACAAACTGATTGGGTTTACTAAAAGGTCGAAATGATTTGAGCTCTGGTTTTTTGGGATGTATTCTTTGGTTGATAGCGCGCCATTTGACTGCTTTCTAACTAGAGATGTGCACGTGTTGTCATTTCGAATATTTGTTATCTTATAATCTTTTTCGGCATGTAAATCGATTATGTAGAACGTGAGTTAAACAATTAATATCCCTATTCCTAAGTAGATAGAACACTAAAAACCATTTCTTTCTAATCTGCCCATGCCAAAAAAGCAAAAAATTCAATTTGAGATACTTAGAAAGAAGTTTTTTCCTTTCTATTAGAGTTCAACCCATTCTTTAAGACAAAAATCGGTTTTTTCCTAATACTTCTGCCCATATTGTTCATGAAATATTTGGTTTCTAAAAGAAGAATATATCGTGTCACGAAAGCACGACACGAGTGCAGTTCTAATTTCGAATAAAGGCAAGGTAGGCGTTGGCAGAAGACTTTCTTTCATTAATTTTTGGGTCGAAAGGTTCGAATTGAAAATTGTCATTTAACGGCAAAAACGGGAAAAAACGAATATAAAATTTTCTGTGTGTGTGTGTGTGTTTACAATTCACAAACACTAACAACAAGCTAAACCAGTATAAAAAACCCAATTAAATAACCAAAACACTCTTTTGTTGCAGGTGCTGTCGGTTCATATCAATCCAAGTGCGATAAAATGCCAGCGACCAAGCCGGACACGGATGCCGATTACACAGAGCCGGTGGCTGTCTGTCGGGCCACGGACATCAAGGAGAACGAGATGAAGCAAGTGGAGTTCAATGAGGATACCAACGTGCTGTTGGTCAAGCAGAATGGACGCCTTCATGCCTTGGGTGCCAAGTGCACACATTATGGCGCACCATTGAAGACGGGCGCATTGGGCGTGGGCCGAATACGTTGTCCATGGCATGGGGCCTGCTTCAATCTGGAGACGGGTGATATTGAGGATTTTCCGGGCATTGATTCGCTGCCCTGTCACAAGGTTGATGTTAGCGATGATGGTCAGGTGATGGTGCGCATTAAGCGTAAAGATCTGGAGAAGTCTGCACGCCTCAAGTCTATGGCCAAGAAGAATCCAAACGATGAGCGCTGTTTCATTGTCGTTGGCGGTGGTCCGTCGGGCGCCGTATGCGTGGAGGCATTGCGTCAGGAGGGCTACACTGGCCGCCTGATCTTTGTGTGCCGCGAACCCTATTTGCCGTATGATCGCGTTAAGGTCTCCAAGTCCATGAGCGTTGGCATCGAAACCATCCAGTTTCGCGATGAGCAATTCTACAAGGATCACGATATCGAGCTGTGGCTGGGCGTTAGCGCCGACAAGCTGGAGACGGCACAAAAGGAGCTTCACTGCTCCAATGGCTATGTGGTCAAGTACGATAAGATTTACATAGCCACTGGCTGTGCCGCCTACAAGCCGCCCATTCCCGGTGCCGATTTGTTGAATGTGAAAACGGTGCGTGAATATGCCGATGCCCAGAGCATTCTCGAAGCGATAACGCCCGAGTCAAAAGTCGTCTGTTTGGGCTCCAGTTTTATTGCGCTCGAGGCAGCCGCCTTTCTGGTCTCCAAGGTGGACAGCGTCACCGTTGTTGGACGCGAGAATGTGCCATTGAAGGCGGCCTTTGGCGAGCAGATTGGCGCTCGTGTTCTCAAACTGTTTGAGGACAATAAGGTCGATATGGTCATGAAGAGTGGCATTGAACAGATCATTGGCAACGACGAAGGCAAAGTGATTGAAGTTCAACTGGCCGATGAGACGCGTATACCCTGCGATCTGCTCATCATGGGCACAGGCTCTCGGCTCAATACACAATTTATGGCCGATTCGGGTGTGCGCCTGAACAAGAACGGTTCGGTGGATGTTACCGATTTTCTGGAGACAAATGTGCCCGATGTGTATGTTGGCGGCGATATAGCCAACGCCCACATCTATAGCCTGGCCCAGTCACGTGTCAACATTGGACACTATCAGCTGGCGCAGTACCATGGACGCATTGCAGCCATCAATATGTGCGGCAGTGTCAAGAAGGCGGAAGCGGTGCCCTTCTTCTTTACAATGCTCTTTGGCAAGGGCATACGCTATGCCGGCTATGGCTCCTACACGGATGTCATTATCGATGGCAGTCTCGAGAACATGCAATTCGTTGCCTACTTTGTCAATCATGCGGATACAGTGACAGCGGTTGCCTCCTGTGGCCGGGATCCCATTGTCTCGCAGTTTGCGGAGCTCATAGCGCAGGGCAAGTGTCTGGGACGCAATCAGATTGAGGATGAAACGAATCGTCAGGGCTGGACGGCCATGCTTAACGAGCCATTGCCCAAAGTGCGCTAACTTTAAATGACCACACACCACGATCCCATGCCAGTTATTATTGTAAACGTATACTCGTATTATGTATAGTAGATATTATCCTTTGTGCAGCTGCATAAAAAGCGATTCATTTGTATGATTATTATTATTATTATTATTACTATTATTATTGTAGATTATGTAGTAGTATTATTTGTGCCCATCCGAATTGTTAAACAAATTTTGTTAAATTATGCATGTTAAAAACTCGCTCATTACCGTTATTTACACACATAGTACATACATACATATATGGATAAGTTAATGTACCAACAATTTTGATCAATTTCCAAATCATGTAATAACTGTGTTAGTTTTTGTACAATAAAGATGTTTCATTGTCTCTGAATTATCTCTAAAGTTTCTTGAATAAACCGTATAGTATTAAAAAGACAGCTGGATCCAATCCAAAAAAAAAGAAGAAAAATGAAAAACAATTTTATAAAGCTATCAAAATTTCAAATTGTTCAAAAAAACACACATACCAAAGTATAAATATATTGTTTTATTCGTTTTTTTTTTCTGTTGGCATCCATTATATATAGTTGCATTGAAATGGAAAGTCGAGAGTCGAGCTTAATTATGTGTAGAATGCACAATTATCTCGATACATGGCGTTTGGTCAACAGGGACTGTGCTCTAGCCAAGTCAACTATATGCAGATGCCAAAACTTGGTAAGCACAATGAACGACGATTTAAGCCGTTACATTTTAAACAACACAAATTGGAACATGTTCAGATACGTTTAGCTAGTGAAAAAATGCAATGTAATGTACATGCCGAAATTAGAACGGACGAAGAAGACGTATCGTATGAAGAAAGCGCCAAATGTTTCAATCCGTTTAATGTTCAACAACTGAGTTGCCTTAGAAGTCAGCTTGCAGAAAAAGGCGAAACCTTGACACAGACCTCATTGGAACTAAACGAAATGCAGAGGCAGCTGCTGGAACGCACAGCTGAAGCGAATATGATGTTCAATGGTCTGAAAGAATGTAAATTACTAACGGAAAAGTTGTTAATATGCAATAGCGAGTTGAAATGTCGGGTAAGCATGAGAGAGAGAGAGAGAGAGAGAGAGAGAGAGTTTTAGTAAGGCAAGAACAAATCTTTTAATTGATAAGTATGCTTGTAATACAGATTTGGTATTTGTTGTACATTGATCACATTAGTAAATGCATATCACGATAAAATCATAATCAAATTAAAGTCAGTCAGTGTTTTCAAATGCCAGTCTGAACAGCTCCTCCTGTGCTGCATCGTCCATTGGTAGATCGTAGTCCTCTTCGAAATTGTCAAAAACTGGATCGATCCCGGGTAAATCGTGCTCCACAGGTATTGGGGGCATTATGAGATCGTTGAAAATGAATGGATTTTCAACCACTTCGGGGATAAGCGGCGAATATGGCCGTTGGGGTACATCCTGGTTCGGCATAGCTTTTGAAATTGTTTTCTGCATGTTAGAAAATGTGTGTTAATGTCTTTTTTGCTGTTGATTGCCCAAAATGTACTTACCTGTAACAAATACAATAGCTCACTCTGAAGTTTGATTTGTGACAATTTGTTGCTAGAAAAGATAGCCGTTATACGGCCATAATTAATAAATATCTTTCACTTGTACAATGGATATGAAAAGTGAGGTTATTGCATGTGTTCGCTTTTAACAGACAGACGATTTATTGGAAGTATATGAATCTCGGGAACTGATGTTTACATGCAAACTAATTGACATGGCGCGAGAACTAAATGCTGCCGATGCCAAGTTAAAATTGTATGCCGAAGCCAGTTCGCAACTTGATTGGTAAAAATTGCTGCACAAAATACGTGGACTTTGTAGTTGTTGGAAATTTTATGTTTTTTCCTTTTCTTTTTTTTTTAGCAAAAACAAACAATTACAAAGCCGGCAAAGGACAAATATAAAAAAAATGGCACATGGCTTTGGCGTACGCTTTTTTAATCTTGCCTGTCATTATATGTGCTGCGTTTGGGAGTGCATCGGCTGCTATGCACATAGCCCCAAATATGACGGACTCGCCGTTATTTAATCAAATCAAATAATCTCAAATTCGACTTACATTTGCAATAATTATTTTTTTTCCACAATTCTGTTCAAATTCAGCGCTGTCAAGCAATTAGCTTTGTAACCAAATTTTAGTGACGGTTTGGCGTCGTTATAAATATCGAAGTATCGCTTGTTCATATGCGATGTTTCGATAAATCATTTGTGGTTTCATTTTTGTTTTGTCTCAGCCGATTAATCGTCGATACGTTTAGGAAAAAAATTTTTTACACACCATCAGCAGCCAGCACACACACAAAAACGCCCAATAAATTACAGTTGCAGGCGCAGGCACAGGCATATTCACATATTAAAGTTTTATAACAAAAAGAAAATTAATAACCAGCTAAGAAATTCTAAAGGTCAGGGCGCGCTGAAGACGTGTTAAAGCTATAAGCACAACATAAACATTCCAATACCAGAGTTACAGCCTGCTGCGCCCCCAGCCCTCTACAGCCATCCAGTGTAACGAAAGTGTAGAAACACCGAAGCCGAAACAATTTATCAATTATGAATTTCTTGGGCTTTGGCCAATCAGCCGAAATCGAAATTGTATTTGATGGTGCCGAGAATAAGAAAACCGCTGAGGTCAAGGGCGAGGATGGCAAAGTGGAAAAGATGCTGCTGTTCTACGACGGCGAAACAGTATCCGGCAAGGTAGGATAAAGATTACAAACATTTTGGAGGCATCCAGATAAGCGGCGACTTCGACTTCCGTTTAATGCTGCCTTCTCCCTCCAGCTAGCAGCGATTATCAGTAGCAGCATTAACCGCTCTTTGCATAAACAGATACAGTGGTCGCTTAAACATAATTCTAATATGCAAATAAGGCAAAACGCTGCCTGCAAAGTTTTAATTAAATTATTTCTTTGGATTAAGCGACAACTCTATATTGAATGATAGATATAATTTGTTGATTAATCTTTAAGCGACTGCTTCAGTATTTAATGTGTTGTTTGCATTTGTATTAATTGTTTTATGATTTTCTTAACGTTTTTAGGTCAATGTTACGCTGAAAAAGCCGGGCAGCAAACTGGAACATCAAGGCATTAAAATTGAGTTTATTGGACAAATAGAATTGTACTATGATCGTGGCAGTCATCACGAGTTCAAGTGCCTTGCCAAGGCGTTAGCGCGTCCTGGCGATCTCATACAGAACAACAGCTATCCCTTCGATTTTCCCAATGTGGAGAAACAGTTCGAGGTGTATGCCGGCTCCAACGTGCGATTGCGTTACTTTTTACGTGCGACAATTGTGCGACGGATAAGTGATATTACACGTGAAGTGGACATTGCAGTGCACACGCTCTGCAGCTATCCGGAGATGAATAATCCAATTAAAATGGAGGTGGGCATTGAGGATTGCCTGCACATTGAGTTCGAATACAATAAGAGTAAATACCATTTGAAGGACACAATTATTGGGAAAATCTACTTTCTGCTTGTACGCATTAAGATCAAGCACATGGAGATTGCAATCATTAAGCGCGAATCAACTGGCACCGGTCCAAACATATTCCACGAGAACGAAACGATTGCCAAGTATGAAATCATGGACGGAGCGCCGGTTAAAGGCGAAAGCATACCCATACGCGTATTCCTTGCCGGCTACAATCTGACGCCGACAATGCGTGATATCAACAAGAAGTTCTCTGTCAAGTATTTTCTCAACTTGGTGCTGATGGATACGGAGGATCGGCGCTATTTCAAACAGCAAGAGATAACGTTGTGGCGCAAAGCGGACATTCCGCGCTACCATGCCACCCAGCAGCAGCAGCAGCACCAACAGCAAACGCATCATCAGCATGTGCCACTTCATGCACCGCCGCATCTGGTGAGTGGGCCGGCGGCGCCCACTGTGGCCCATTCCCTCATAAGTAGCAGCACCGATAGCGAGGGCGCCGCTATCGCCATTGCGGGCAACAAGGCAATGGGCGCTGCAAGCGAATCGAAAATGGGCCTGTTCACACGCGAAAGTCCCAATCAGGAGTTTAGCCAACAGCAGCTTGACTCACCATTGCCCAATTCACCGATGACGCCCAGCGGCATTGGCGGCGAGAACATGGCGATCCCATCCCCAGTGGCAGCAGGCGTTACAGCTGGCAGTGAACGGGAGCGTGGCATGGGCGATGGAGCTGCTGCGGCAACAGCAAGTGCCTCACCTGTGGCGATGCTGTCCAGCACGCCACCACCGCTGCCCAGCGGCCTTAGCGGCACGGCAGGAGCTGGCCTAGGATCAGGTGTTGCAGCCGTTGGCACAGACGAGCCGGCATTGTTCTTACAATCACCAGCGCATGCTGCTGGCGATGGCAATATGGATTTGAATGAGGACGTGCAGATTGTTGCGAATGTGAAGCGATTAACGATCGATCCAGACGATAAGCTAACCGATGTGGCGTTGCCATCGCCACCAGCACCAGCAAGCGCTAAGAAGGTGAACACCGCGCCATTAAGTACGGATTGAGTGACAGATATTCATTTGATGATTTTGATTTAAAAAAAAAAACTAATTACAACAACACCAATACAAACAATGGTTAGCGGAAGCTAAAGCAACTATTATACATGGTATATATATATATATATATATATATATAAACAAAAACAATATGCATATATATATGTATACACATATATATATATATATGTATATATATATATACATATATATCTATTTTTTTTAAAAAGTTAATTTAAAAATTGTTATAAAATGTTTTATTGAGGTTATGCGCGCAACTTTTATCCACTAGCAAAAAAAAAACACACATTTATACCCTATCCTATTTTGGCGATGCATTTCCCTTGAATGAAAAAGAAGGCACCGTGTACACTAGCGCTATTAATACTCTCTCTCACACATACACACTCAATATTAGATCTATTTGAAAGTTTTAGGCATTCAAAAAACCTTGTATTACAAAACGAAACAAAAATTTAAAAAAAAAACTACTTAAAACAAAAAAAATTGCTACGAATAAGTTGTGATCCTGTCCGGTAATTGTAATTCAAAACAATCACAATGTTATATCTCATTCCCATTCAAATTTGTTTTTTGTTTGATATTGTTTATCGAAAATTAGATTTTCAATTAGCGCAAACCATTCAAATGTTGAAAACAGAAACAAACAAATGCTTTTTAAAAGTAAAATTGAAATTGTGCATAACTAACAAGAAGACAAAATAAAAGAAAAAACAAAGCAGATAAAAATACCGATGCGTAGGCATAACTAAGATTAAAATACAGATTAGAGAATATATATATATGAATATATATTAAAACGATGCTGCCAGAGCTGTTCTGAGCACGCGCCTAGAAAAACATGTTACATGCATACAAAGACATATATAAAGGATCGATCCGAATGTATATGCTTGCATATGTACATAACATAATTCATATTAATTATATACAAAAATATACATGCATATATTATATATATATTAAAATTTATCAAATTAATAAAAACGAGAAATACAAATTCCTGATATCATTTACAAAACACACTCAAAAGCAGACCACATAGACTATATAGTAGTAATAATTGTTTATGAAACAGAGTGAGAGGCGAATAATCCAAGTAAAAAAGCAATAAAGAAAAATGACGCAACGTTAATCTTTGTTGCTAGTCGTTGGTTGATTCACTAGAGATAGATATAATATAATTCATGTCGCAGAACAAGTATGATGTTATAGAAGCGTAGATGTCGTTGCCTTGTCCTTGCATACTTGACAGCCGCTGCCAATAAGCAACAATCCTCAACATGATCCTTAGAAGCCATCTGGCATTAACTCACACAAGTATTTAGTATACTATTTATTCTATAGCTTGCAATGCATTTGTGTTAAGGTGAGCGTAGATATAAACAATAACAATCTTAGATATCTAGTCCCAAGCTTCTTTTACTCTCAGATGCTGCAGACGCTCTTCGATGGTAACGTGCGGCTTCAACTTGCTGCGGGTTTGTTCATCTGTCCATTTGGCCACCAGCTTGTCGCGTTTCTGCAGTTCCTTGGCATGTCCCGATGATTGCTCCTACAATACGAATAAGAAATGTTAGCTATGTAGTATGCAGTCAAGCTATGCTGATAAATACCAGCGTGAGATATGGATGCCGCAACAAAAACATAATGTGCTCCTGACGTTCGTATTCACGGGTTAGCGTTTCCATTGCTTGTTTGCTCACTGGCTTGACAAAACGTCGCTTGCCGCGGAATATGTGGCCGGGCACGGTTTTCTTAAAGAAATTAATTAAAGTCAGCTGCATTTTGTGTGTTTAATAATTTATGAAATGAATTATTTTTCCTTATGCACGTTAAATGTTGTTGCACAAGTCTCAGCTACAGCTGATTAGCGAATGTAATATTGTTATCGATATTATTGTACAAATATCGCCCAAGAGTAGTTTGATAATTTCTCATTTAATGGCGCCTTGTGCAATGTAATCGATACTTTCGACTCGAGCGCACAAATTAAAAACATTATATAAATCCAATACAATGTATTTAAAACCAATTAAACAATTTACCGACTTTAATTAAAAAACAAAAAATAAATGCAATTACATAAGTACTTTTCAGGCATTGCTTTCAGCTATAGGAAACGGATTGGCATGAATAGTATCGCTCTTATGCAATGCACCTTCAGCAAAATGCAAAATCTCGAATCCCACTTCGACCATAATCAGGATTATAATCATCCACTCTAGTCGAATGTGATGAGCATCGTTCAGGTTGTGCGACACCAGCTCAGCGAGTTCGACGCAATGGTTGATCTTCTCGTTCATGACCTTGGTGCGACGCGTGATGCTAAAATAGGAGCACACCTGTAAGTACAGACTCTCTAGCTCCTCGCGATCCCAGTAAAAATCTGGAGCATCCAGCAGATCCGATGACAAATTGATCGAATGCCGCAGTGCAAAAAGTTCGCCCGTTTTGCGCAGCATCGAGGCACGAGAGATGCGTAGCCGGCGACCACGTTTTAGATCCTCTGTCAGATACTCCATGGAATCAATATACCGATCCAGAGTCGCCTCCCATATGCCCAGCTTTATCGACTGAGCAACAGCATTGGAGAATGTATATTTATATAGGAAATTATCGCTATCTGGCGTCACATAGAATTTTCCGTTTTGGAAGAAGGCACGTGAGGCGACATTAAGATCATTGCAATCTGCCACCAGATCGCCCTCCACATCGACGGCCTCCGATGCAACGTATGTGTAGGGCATCACTTCACTCTCGCCGTGAACCAAAGCGCTGACATAAGATTCCCGCTCAAAGTTCCGCAAGAAATTGAGCACATTGTTTGTTTCGATGTCATTGCAATTCCAGAAGACGACAGAGCCCTCGCGAAAAAAGAATATCTCACGGGGCTGTGTTCCCGTTGGATATTTCGCTGTCACATAGAGCACGTTCTGCTCAACGCCCAGATTGTCGGTGGAGAAGAAGCGTTTGGTTTCGTACAGATTCTGTTGTTTGAGTGCTGCATGCAGATCCTCCAGATTGTACTCATCGGCCGTCGTATAACCACGCGTGTTCAGGAAACCTAATGCGGATAGTTCATCAATTGCCAGACGCTTCTTGCGCAACGCACGCGTTCGACCCGGTGACATGGTCGTCTCTAGCGGCTCATCTACTAAGGGCAGCGTTTTTACACCGCCGGCGAATCCACCCTTTGTCTTCTTGGTCTTTTCGGCTGCAGCGGCGTCATCTTCCTTTGGCGCTGTTATGCTTGTGCTGGCCATGCGTCTGTTGAATTTTAGCTGCCTATGTGGCCAGCTCCGTTCCAGCTGCGTGTGTAGCCGGTATGTGTGAATGTGCGTTTTTGATACGGAAGTGGCACGAAGGCACTTCACCAGTGATGTTGCAAGTAGCATTTTTGTGAAACAGGTACTAAATATTTATATTATAATTATTTAAAAACAACTCTCCCAAATTGCCATAACTTTCTGATCGATTGATAGATTATACTTATCGTTTGCATATCGATTTCAATGTTTAGCAGCTGGTTCGCGTCTGCGTGAACTTTGTGTGTGAACAGAGAGCTGGCTCTGCTTCAAAATTCAATGCATTTTTTATTGCTGTTGAGCGCCGCTGCAGTCGTTGCCGAAGTTGTATTTAAGTTAACGAATTGACCTTCGCAAGTTCTTTGCTTAAGGAGTTCAATGCTTATTTTGCACAATCATTGTATATTTGCTTTGGCAAATTTTTTTCATCTCATCTCCGCGAGTGTATAAACTTTTGCAATTGCTTATTGAATACAAATACCAGAGGTAAAGATGGAAAATGTATTGTTTTCAAATGTAAAAAAGTTATACGATCACGGCCTATACGAATGCGTAGTTCCAACAGTAAGTACTTTTCGCCACCATCCCACCATGCCACCATGCAAGCATCCAAACATCCCAGCATCCCAAAGAAAATAAAATCAATTATAAGACGAAGCCATTTTGTATTAAACCCACGCATCAAATGAAATATTGCAAATTGCAGGCAAGCCTGCTTTGCACTCTGCTGCAAAATGACCGCAATGTGGCCACACTGGAAACGGAGTATCAGGTGCGTCTGTATCTAAGTAACGCCCACTACAAGGAGCGCAACTATCGCATAGCATGCCAGCAACTGGAGGCTGTGGTCCAGCAGCGCAAGGCAATGGTTCGCTACAAGAGCAGCTATTTAACGGGTATCGAGAGCTCGTATCCACAGTTTCAGGACATCGAGTTGCGCTACAAGATTGCCGTTTGCTATCGCGAACTGGGTGAATATAACATGGCCATTAACACGTTGGAGGCGGTTAAGATGCGCACGCCACGTCTAAATCTATTGCTAGGCAAGCTGTTGCATCATCATGGACGCAGCTATAGCAAGAAGGAAATTGGTGTCGCCTACAAGGAAATCCTACCCATATGCCCCATGTCGCTGACGGCCATTGAGGCACTCATCGAGCTGGGCATTGAAGGCAGCGAGGTGCACTCCATGGTTGTAAATGGTGCGTTGCAAGAACTAAAACAAAAAAAAAAAACAAAGGTCAAGGACAGTTTTGGTTAGAGCTGTGCTTAATTCAGATTGTTTAGACTTATGGTACATTATTATGTTTATAAACTTTTAAGCAAGTTAGCTATTGATTCTATTCAATGTGCAAAAGATAATAATAATTATGGCTAAAACTTTTGTTGAGATAGGTCAATACCTTAAGCTTATATTTTATTATTATTAGCTTGGTCTCCGCAGTCAAGTTTATTATATTCTAATTATATTTTCAATTTCTCACCACAGCTGCCACCTTGCAGAAGAACATTGAATGGTTGAGCAGCTGGATCAAGGGCCATGCTCAAATGTATGGCTGTAAGCATTTGGAGGCGGCCAAAACATTCCAACAACTTAACGATACGACCCTCTTTCGCCAAAACGAACAATTGATAACAAAGATTGGCAAATGTCTGTACTATTATGGCAACTATGTGCAGGCTGAACAGTATTTAAGCATGGCTGTTATGATTAATGCTCACAACATGGACGCACTGTGTCCATTGTCCGTTGTCTACGAGTTCAATGGCAAGAAGAAACCCGAGCAGGAGAAGCTAATAACACCGCTGCGACTGGGCACTCTGGTGGAATTCACAGCAGCCCATTGGTTTCTGCACGCTCAGCTCACATACATGAACTCCAAGTACGAACGAGCATTGATCTTTGCGGAACGCTGCCTGACCATGGATCCGCGCAACGTTGAAGCCATGCTGTTGCGTAGCAAACTGTTTGGCGTCATGGGCCGCTACAAGGATTCGATCGATGTGCTGCGCAGTGCCCAGTGTCTGGCACCACATCGCTTTGAGATCTACAAGGGTTTGGTGGCCAGCTACATACGCTTGAAGTGGTTCAAGGAGGCTCAGTCTATGTGCGTGTTGGCCGTACGCTATTTTCGCACCTCGCCGCGCAGCTATACAATGTTTGGTGGCACACTGTTTAACTCCACCAACCAGGAGGCCAAGAAGAGCGCACGCAAATTTGTAGAGAAAGCATTGGAAATCGATGAGCACTATGCGCCCGGTGTGGCCTTAATGGCTAGCATATACCAATACGAGAATACACCACGTGAGGCGATTGTGTTGCTGCGGAAACATGTCACAAATTATCCACATGCCAAGCTATTTGCCATGCTGGCTGAATTGCTGAGCGCCGAGAAGGATCTGGATGGTGCTCTACACTTTTTCACATTGGCCCTAAGGTAAGTCATTCTATCTCTTTCTCCTTCGCCTACTCTCTTTCTCTTTCTATCTTGTTGCTTACGGTTTTTGTTTTGTAACTGCGCTTCACAGGCTGGATCCAACATTCCGTCGCGCCCTCGATGGCATCAATGCTCTAACCAAGGCGGCACGCTCCAGCAGCAGCGTCATCAAGACCAGCGAGAATAGCAGCAGCAACAGCAGCACCAGCACAAATGTTGCCAGCAATGTGGCAACAATGGCAACACCATGTGGCACACCAAATCACGATTGGCTGCTCGATTGCGATGAGACATCCAATGATGCACTGGAGCTATCGTCGCCGGCTGTGCCGCAAGAGGACACAGAATCCGATACATTCTCCGAGCCCTTCTGGCAGGATGTCGATGGCGAGATAACCAATTAAAATATTATAAACGTATTATCTATCTATATGTATATGTATATTTGTATTTGTATTTGTCTATGTATATAGTCTCCATGTAAACATTCATTATTTTCATATGTCATCCAATTACTATTTATTTTATGTTAAAGCTCAAAAGTCCATAAGACATGCAAATCGTGTTTATAATATTCATTCCAGTTTGGCCATTCCAAATTATTTATTAGCATACATACAAGCATACACACGCGCATACATACAAACATTAACTGTTTTATGCATTTTCGAATAATTATTTTTATGATATTTTAACTATTATATTTGCGCAGTAGATCTGACCGTTCCAGCCACTCAAAAACTTTTAAGATATATGGTTTAAAAAATTGATGTCACTTTAAGCAACTCTAAATGTTATTAAAAAGTATAAAACTATACAGGAAAAATAACTATTGTTGTTTTATTTGCTTAAATGATTATTTTTTAAACAACTGCATGGGTTTTTTCTGCGTGTGTTTTTGGGTGTTGTTGTTTTTTACGCACTTGGTGTAGCTTAACATCGAGTTTGGACAACGCTGGAAACAAGCCCCAGTGGCCTAATGGATAAGGCATCGGCCTCCTAAGCCGGGGATTGTGGGTTCGAGTCCCATCTGGGGTAAAGGATAAATAATTTTTTTGCTGTTTTTGGTTTTGTTTTTTTTATAAAGTGCTTTTTATCTTAGCTTAAAAACCTAACTTAAATTTAATTTTAATCTATTAATTTAAATTATATATTTTGTAATGTTACTTAGCAGGTTACAGCCTGTTCGTTAAGTGAGGAGCAGAGCTGTTAACATGCTGTTAATAACAGTAGCTTAACATTGTGAGACCAGTTTGAAAACTAAGCATTTTGCTGTAATCATTTTATGGTATTTTCTCGCCAGCAGCTGCCTGGTCGCATATCAGCAGCGGTCGCGCGCCCAAACTTCAGTTGTTTATCAATCGCGTATACCGTTGCATGTGCGTTACCGTTAAGCGCAAGTTACCGACGGTGTTTTTGTGTTGGTTATTTTTTTTTTATTTTGAATATTTTTTTGGTTGTGCACATGAACAAATTAAGAATTCAAGCATCAACAATAACAATCGAATTTAAATAATTTAACGAACTGCGAACGGCTTGTGTCTATTCCTTGCTCTCGTTCGTAAGACAGACGACAAATAAATTAGCATGCAAAATCAAAATTTAAATTAATAAGCTTCAAATTTAAACTGTGTGACAAAAAACAACAACGACAATAAAACATATATAAATATTTATGAAATTTGAAATTCGAATTACGCGTGTGTGTCTTTTGCCATTTATTTGTTCGTTTGTTTGACGTGTGAATTTGCAACGTTTGAATTTACATTTCATTTGAATGAATTGACATTAAAAGCGTTACGAACCGTTCCAAGAGATTTTGCAAAGGTGCGTTTAGCTGTAAAAATCGTTATATATAGCTTACCGTTATTGCTTAGCTTTATCTCCCCCCACGCACACACACACACACACACACACCACACATGTGCCAAAAACTTAGCTTTGCGAACTAAACAATAGCTACGAATGGCAGAAATAACCGTTACAAATGTTTCAAGTTTGATTTGATTGCAAGGCAACTAAATCGCAGATTGAAGCTAAATTGTTTGTTTGCCCTCTTTTACCGAACATTTCATACCACACTTTCGATAAGCGACATCTGTGCGAAAAACTCAGCTTAAGACATGACAGCGACAGCAAAAAAACATCTTCCACATGTGTAAAAGAACAGCAATATCATATTTTGTATTGTTTACATTTACCGCTTAGTCGAAAGCAGCGGCCATAAACGATATAACCTCTTTTGTTTGCCTATCCGTAGGTCACTTATTGAGCCATATCAAAAGCTAAAGCTCGCGTCTATATCAGTTTTGTATTGAACTTGTTATCTATTGCGTACGAAGCTTTTGACAGACGCTCTTTGCACATACAAGCTGTTGAGAATGATCAACGTGTTGTGCACTGTAAGAAACCACAAAAAATAAACAACTTGTACCGGAAACAATTTGCTGTCTTTTCTTTGGGAATTGCACTTGGCAATAATGCAAGAATTCTTAGAATACAGTTGACACAATTTTGTTAATTTGCTTAATCATAATATTAATAATAATACAACATACTTAAAATTCAGTTTCAGTCTGCTCAACACAATTTTTGTCATATTTTGGCAATGCCAGGAAATGCAGCAAAGCTCAAAAATACGTACATTATAGTTTGTATGTAACTGTGAATGATTAATAAATGCTCTAACGGTACATGCTGCTAATTAAAAACAGCAATCAGCAAATGAACAAACAAAAAAAAAACACTGATAATCATAATCATAAAACTCACAATAAAAAGCAGAACGAAACCAATCAAGACAAAAGGCGCAAATAAAACATGAAAAGGATTTATTTATGTACATATATATAAAGGGAGAAGTACGATTGCTTACAGCTTCTGGACGGTTAGAGAGACAGAGAGAGAGAAAGGGAGAGAGTGGTGGCCAATGCGGGTGTGTATGTCAACAAACATTTGACAGCTGTTTGTGCCTGTTGGACGCAGGACTTACACAGGGAGAGTAAGCGCTTGAGCAGAAGAGAGAAAGAGAGAGAGAGAGAGCGCGCGGAAGGAGTTATATTAGATGATGTTATTGTCAATGTTAAATGCTTTTTCTCTTAGTTGGGTGCTGCTGTGTATCAATTCTGCTCAAACTTTCTTTGAAACGGAACGAATGCAAACTGATAAGCCAAGGGCCGCACGCACACAAACATAATAAAATTACTGATAAATACACACACACACAAACACCCAGACACAACATGCTGTGTCGCAGTTTTGCGTCTCTCTGGCTTCCATATGTTCCGTTTGTCTCGTTCGCAATGAAACGCATGCGCCCTATCCCCGTACCCGTACCCATACCCGTCCCTGTGTCTGTTTGTCCGTTGGTCTGTGTACCCATCCCCCTTTTCGACTTATTTCCCAAACAACAACACAGATAGCGTTTTATGGATTACATTAATATTCGACAAGAGGGAGGGAAACAGACAAAGTCCAAGGCACAGTGGCGCATAATTGCACAAGCGCTAAGCTTAGTTTTAAACTTTAAAGACGGCAAATTAAATATATTAAATTGATGAGGTGTCTTAAGTGAGCCAAGCCATTAACTCTAACAACAAGCATAATCATATTAATGATGCACAAATTACACAATCTATTAAAATCAAATCATATTAATGCTGTCCTGATGTGAGCCTTTTTATTTTATTTTATTTTTTTTTTTTTGCAACAATCTGATAGAAAATAGTTTCTCAATATGATTTTGTATTTACTATTAGGATTATTAGCTGTTTCGTTTCAAGCAATTGGCTAAAAATCATTGTTTTTTACCCACTGTGTCACACAACTATTTTGTGCATAGTTTTGCCAAGGTGCTCAAATAATTTCTTTCATTTTCGGTGGTTTGAAGTGCTGCAGGACTTGCGCGGAAGCTGAAGCTCTTCACAAAGCACGAAGCACAAACGAAAACGAACCAAAGCCGAAGCTGGAGCCAACCCTTGCGGCTGTGGGCTTGTGCCAAAGTCATCTGGTCTTGGCTCGCAGTTTCGTTTTCGTCCTGGGCTGCTATTTTATTTATTTTTTTGTGCCCACGTCGACGTTGTTGCTGGCAGTCGCCGCAGTTTTCGCGATTTGTCTGCGGCTTTGCACGGACGTCGTCGTCCGCGTTTAGCGTCGTTGCCGACGTTGCCGTTTCTTGTTGTTGTTTGCAACCTTATTTTGTTTACGTGTGTGTGTTTGTGTGTGTGCATTTGTTACTTCTTTTAAGCGAAACGAAGCAACAAAAATTTAGCACATTTACTACCGTTATAATAACGTGCTTCCTTGTCGATAGATATTTGGTTTTATTTGATGTTTGTTTTTTGCTATATTGTTGTTTAGCTGTATTTTCGCGATTTTTTTTTCGTTTTTTTTTGTTTTTTTGGTGTCTGCGTCGCGTGCAACAAAGTAAGCGCAGAATTCAACGTAATTTAAGTTCGATAGTTTGTTGTTGGTGTTGTTGTTGCTGTTGTTGTAGGGTGGCAACCATCGATTTGCGTGTCGCGCAGTCAAACAAATCAAATGGTAAACGCGATTGTGCATAAAACATTTCGATTGTCTGTCTCTCTGTCTGTTTTGCCTGTTTGCCTGTCTATCTAACTGTCTGTCTGTGTTTTTTTCTTGTTTTTTTGGTGCAAAAATTATTGTTATTATATTGCCCCATTATCCATTTGCCTGGCCACCCAATAACTGTCGAGACAGTCTTGTCTGTGTGTTTCTAATTCTCTCTCTCTCTCTCTCTTCCTCTTTCCCTCTCTAACTGTGTGTGTGCTGTGTGCTTTGGAATTTCTCTGCATAAAGTGCAAAGCCCACTTACTTCTGCATGCATTATAGATATAATGCAATTATGCATGGTTGTATGTATGTGTGTGTGTGCTTTTAGGTATGAACTCACGTACAGTATGGTGCATAAGTATGTGCACAAAGTAGCACAATTATATTTAAAGCGTAAATCTTTTGATTACCGGATCGATTTAGCCACTGAAGGTCTTGAAATTATCTTTTTCAGCTGTTTAGTTTTTTAGTTTCAATCTTTTATGCGAATTCTAATCGAATTTAGAGGAAATCCCATGAACAATATATATTTGCTGTATGCTCTTTTCTTTAGGATGCAATGAATCATTTCTTGCTAGTGCAAGTTTTTTTTTTATTAAATGATTAATCCATTTATATTAGCATTTTAAGCGTATTTTTTATCAGTTTCGAATCTTAGCTCATAAGATTATGGAACTAGATAATCAAAAACGTTGGATTAATTTTTAATAGTCAATGTGTAGTAAAAACTATAAAATTTGCATTGTATTTTAATAAATAAATAAGTTTCAGACCACATAATAAATATGTAAATAAAGCTCTGATAACACTCCAAGTTCAACAATAAGTAATAATATATACATTAATATAGCATTAAAGTTGTGCCAGAGACTCAATTCAACGCCCCTCATTAAATGCATCAAGTAAATATAAACATATATGTATATGTATACTCATATGTAAATGTGATTAATTTAATTTATCTGCAACATTTGTGTTAAAGTTCCATACAAAATAAACGCACAAAGGTCTCTGGCTGTACGTTAACTGTTCTTAGGCAAGGTAAAAGTTGAGAGTAGAGAGAGACGGAGAGAGATGCGGTATGGAGTAAACTTCAATGAGTCATATAGCATGTAGCCATGTGTGTTCTATTAGCTCTATTCCAAAACTAATAAAACATTGTTGTTGTGGGGGTGGCGGTGGGGGAGGATAGAATTGAGTCATGTCAGCTGTTCGGGCGGCGACCTTGATGACCGCATGCGCAAGCATTTTGTCAATACTTAAACAAACACACACACACACACAGACACGCACTCGGAGTTCGTGTTGAATCAAGGACCAAGAAGCTAAAGGTCATCCATTAATGCCATCCACTCATTAACGGCCGATTGGGCAATGACCTTGCCTAGCTGGCCAGCCTTACCTGCCCTACCCCTCTCTCTCTCTCTCTCTCTCTCTGTGAACCTCTCCGAATCACACTTGGAGGTATTTCCACGAAAACCCAATAGATTTCGTTTCTATTGCACAATGGTCGAGGTGTCAATGCTGTCGCTGTTGAGGTCAGTTTTCACACTGAAACTTCTAGGATTAGGCCACTGAATGATCTTTGAATGTCAATTCAAGGACATCAACCTTTTTGTTTTGCTAGTAATGCATTTGTCAAGGATTATTACCTACTTGAAACGTACTCAATGAATTGCTTAAGAGGATTATCCTAGCTAAACTTATTTCAGAAAATTGTTCATAAATCCCAGCGAGAAGATCCTATAAAGTATATAAGTTTTGTATCAAATCACTTAAAGCTGGCAATTAAAAGATGATTTTGTACAGCTTTTAAAGACTAAATATGATAAATAGCTGCGGCTGGCATCTTTAATGTGGTTCCTGGAAGGCAGGACCAGTCCTAAGTCCAGTTACCCGCATAGCTTCCGGTTCTGTTTTCAATCGGAAGGGTTTGTTGTTTTTCTTTGAATAGATGTAGACTATATATATAAAAACATATGTCATATGTGTTATTGTTGCTCTTGTTGTGTGTGTCTGTGTGTGTTTGCTGTGCTTTTTGCCATTTCCGCTTGTCAAACATTTGTCGGCTTTTAGCTTATTGCCAACTTTTTATTTTTTTTTTTTTTTAGTCATTTTGCAAGTATGTGTTTAATGGCAAAACAAGCCTACACGAAGCTGTCGAGTTGTTTCGTTTCTATTCGTACTTGTACTCGTCTGTCCATCTATATTATATATATATATATATATATGTACTTGTTATGTCTGCCGATCTGTCTTACAGTCTGTCTGTCTGTCTTGGTTGGTTTTGTTTTTCTGCGCATATTTACGTAGGCCAGGCCGAGTCAAGTTAACGCCTTTATTTATTGACTTATTTGCTTAGTGTATCTCTTGCACTCACTCGATTTACCGTTTTCAATCGATGATGTCACACATTCATTAGCTCTCGCATACTTGAAACAATCAATTTGTATATTTACCTATTAACTTAATTCATAATTCATTATCCATGCTATTCCGTTCTTTCAGGTTCCAGCCACACATTAAACCGAAAACGTTCTGCAATCACTCAACATCAGTTTTGGTAAGTTGGAATTGTTCTCTGGCTTTGGTTTTAGCTTGAGATTGCTTGATCTGATGCTTTCTGTATCTATTCCTATTCTCACCTCGTTCTTATAAATATTCCGCAATTCGTTTGCGCTTTGTTGTTACTCTAGTTTTTTTTGTTTTTTTTTTTTGTACGCATTCCACAAGAGCAGAATAACCCATTAACAGTTTGGCTTATCGAGCATTACGTGGCACACACACACTCACACACACACACATAATCATTCGTTCCGAGAAAGTCGTTCTGAATCACTTCCCCATTACCTCCCCAAGAGCAGGCAATCAGACATTTCTAAGGCGTCCGATATGGGTCCGAAATAAAAATACAAAACGTTTCGTCATTTCACATTCTGGCAGTTGTATCAAGTATATATATATATATATATCTGTATAATAAGCTATATGTGTCGTAGGTCAAGAATTTGAGTTTTTCGTTTAGTTTTGTTAATGGGCAAACTGCCAAAAACAAAAAAAAAGTGACGCACAGTTTGTCGCATAATTTTGATTGCATTTTGTTTATAGTTTTTTTTTTGTTGTTTTTTGGTTTTAAGTGTTAGGTTTTTGGTTACAATTTTTGGTATTTGGTTTCGTTTTTCAATCGCTTCAGTCGCCAGTTTCGATTTCTCATAACTCTTTCCCCCCTCAATTGTCATGCAAACAAGCCAATACCAAAAAAAAAAAACAAAGACAAATTGTTTAAACGTGGTACAAATTAATTCACAGATAGCAACTGACGTTAAAGGTGAGCAGGGAACAATAAATGACGATCCCAAACGATCCATCTATCGAATCGATCCAATCGATTGCCCAACACGGTCCCGGAAAACGATTTGTCGTCGTTTGTCATAAATCGCCATCGATGTAGTATTTCTAGCCATATTATTAATAACTATTGAACGATTTGACAGCTGGACAAGGGATTCGGAAACGGACTACACTCTCATTAACAAGGTCAAGCGATTGCTTAAGGGTTGATCCAGGGCTGCAATAGATGGATCTAGGATTTCTACGGAACAAAACTTTTACGAAACAAATAATCAGTTAAAATCAGTTAATCTTAAAGCTTAGTCATTGATAATCATGCGGGTGAATGAAGAAAGAAACGAGAGTGCGAAGCAGAAGAAGAAGAATGCTTCCTTTCGTTATGAGGGCTGCTGCTGTTGTGGCAGCTGCCGCCACATCGTTTGTTTTACTTATTACTTGATGCCACTTATTCTGCTATTTCATTTGCTTTCAATTAATTGCGCAGACGCTTCTTTGTTTATCTCAAACGGGGGCTAAGGGCAAGACAATGTCAGCCCTCGACTCTGAGTCTTTAGTACATTCAGCGATGTGATCATTCGCCAGCTTTCTTGGGGTCTGCTGGGGGTGTGAGGGGGGTGTTTATGGACCCGCATTATAGTTGCCATTTTATTTGTTTATTAATTGCCGAGTCGCACTCGACAGATCACAAATGATTATCGCTGAGATCGCGTTCAGTTCGCATATTGTTCATGCAACTTAATGGATATATGTGTGTGTGTGTGTGCTGCCAACTTTAGCTACAACTTCAACTGACAATGGCCATATGGAAAGAAAAGTTTCGCTTTAGCAAATTTCTTGGCCAGGTTTTTTTGCTCATGCTTTATCGAAAGCCAAACTTCAATTGCAAGAATTTTTCCTTATATACATTGTGTTCATCATAGCCAGTGACAACTGTTTGAGTCTTAAGCAATAGCAATTTTGGCAATTTATTTCGTTTTATTTGGTTAAGTAGCTCAGCTCTGTTTAAGTTATGAGTATGGGTTTTTGAGTACCTGCTGCAACTGCTTCAATTATCGAATTAACACACACACACACACGCGTACAGAGTTAAGCCACTTAATGGGTAGGCGTGGCGGGAAAGGGGCGTAGCAGTGATTATGCCGATTAAATGCCGCGCCACGATTGTCGCCTATTAACAAAATCAACTCAGATGCGGGCGGCTGACGGCTCTAATCGAAAGCATATTTATGAGATATGGCAAAAAAAAGAGCCTTTGTTGTTGTTGCTGTTGTTCCTATTACAAACTGCTTACTGGGTCAGGGGTACAAAGCGTTTGACAACAATTGCCATTACATTTAATAACGTTTAGTCATCAACGTTGGGTCGCTGTAAGTGCTCCAAAAGAGTTGGCTAAGTTTTGTTTTGGCCGTTAGACTACTTAAGCAACTAACTTAGGGTATCTGTGAGTCGTGTCTTCTCTGTTCGACAACTGTGTGATAAGCCCTACTTTTAAAGTTTATTTTAACATCACATACTTCCAAAGCATGCATGAATGAATGACTCTTTGGGCAATGACTGAAAAAAAAAAGAAATACAAACGGCTAAATGCCAAAAAATCACAGCGCAAATGTTGTGCAAAAGATTATAAATTATGACGTAGACAGCGATACCAAACCGAACCGAAACCGAACCGAACCAAGGCTTTTAGGCTGCTTACATCATGCATTCCAAAGTCAAAGAGCCAAAAGAGCTTGGCAAATTAGTAAAAAAAATGGCTAAACATATTGCCCAAAGGCTTGCAATTAAGAATTTTTGGTTTTTTTTTTCGATGCTTTTTGGGTGGGCGATTCCTAAACAAGAAACAAGAAACAAAAACAAACAAAAAGTCTTAAGTCAGTTGCTCATTAAGCTGTTCAGATCTATAGAGGAGGAAATAAATATATATAAAACAAATAAAGTTTAAGAGCATTAAACTAACGACGACCAAATACTCTGTTCTTTCTATTGATAAACTCTTTTTTTTGTTTTCAAACCTAAAAAAGAAAGTTCTTAAGGCGACCTTCTTAACACAGCTCAAGTACCCAGAACAGACAGTGTGTGTGTGTTAACAAAACGCAAAACTAACACAACAAAAAAACTTGTCAAAAGTCTCGCAACCGACACACGCCGGAACCCAGTCGCATTGAAAGACAACAACAACAACAACAACAAAAGATACTTTGAAATCGTAAACGTTAACTAAGAATCATTATGTCAATGTCATCTCGTGATGTTGCGGGTCTCGCCCCTCCCCCCCTCTCTGTTGCGTGTGTGTGTTTTGTTTGAATTACCTCATTTTTATATATAAACATATATATATATATATATATTCATAATAGCCAAATAATGCCTCAGAGACCTGTGCAGTGCACTCTTCACACATTTTATTGTTGTTGGGTTTCCTTCAAACTGGCTGGCAAAGCCAACTTCCATTCTATTCTCAGTGATTTTGCAATCTAAAGTTTCATTTAGCCAAGGCATTATTGTTGTTGTTGTCTTTGTTGTTGTTGTGCCAATTTGTCTTGTTTGTGAATGTCAAGTGCAGCCCTGAGACAAGCAGCCAAGCCAAGCCAAGCAACAACAATACAATGACCAACAATTCAAGAGCACTTCAATACTTCAATCTAGTGAAAAAGATGCCCCATGAGATGGTTTGCTTGAATTTGAACCTTTCCAGCTAATCCATCAATATTTCAGTTGATAATGCCGCCGCCAACACCTTTTGTTAACCAATGAACTCTCATCTTTACTTGTATTAATAATAATAAAAAGAAAGAAAATTATTCAAAATGATTTTAAGGATTTCAATGTCTTCGATGCACTCTAGAGAGCAGAAAGAGAAGACTTAGCCCACACTTAAAGTAAGCAGTAAAATTTGTTGAAACTCTTAATTAAGACACATTTGTTCAACATATTTACGACATTTGAGCATTTTATTGAGCATTTTTATGGGCTGACAAGCAGAGCTCGTTGTTAATTTGCATATACGGCTATCGATTAAGCCAACTATTTTTGGCCAACAACTTTCCATTTTACACAAAAAAACCCATCAACTTATCTTTTTTTTTTTGGCCCAGAAAACAAAACTCTCAAAAGTTCTTTAAAGATGAGTTTAACGACATTGATTTAAGTATTTTTGTTTTTTTTTTTGGAAGCTAAAACGAATTTTTGGACTTGTTTTTCAGCCGTTTTACTATCAATCGAAAGACAAAGCAAACAATATTGGAATTTGAAAAAGCAAAAAACCCTATGTAAACAGCAAAGAAACGAGGTAAATGCTTTTGGCCTACCTTATCTTATCACTAGTTGTTAGTATATTGTATATAGTATCTGATGAAAAAAAAACCGGATGAAAGAACACCAGGAATGAACAAAAAAAAGAAAAAAAGTACAGCAGAGAAAGAACGTTTAAAGCTGTTAATTGAGTGGTAATAAATTATAGAGCAGTTTATAGATGTATCTCACAGATACTTTTGGCTTACCCAATCGATTGTTTTGGTTTTTATTATTATGTTTACACCAAAGCTGAAGCGTTGAGAACGATATATATATGTATATATTTTTTTTTAGCAATTAGCACACAATTTGGGTCAAGGTTAGTGCCTAGCCCACACACACACACACACACACACACACACACACACACCAACTCATCCAGCAACTGCATCTCAGTGGCTTCAGCTACAATTGTGGGTGTGTATCTTTAAGGGCGTGATTCTGTTGCACTGTTTACAAACACAAGCATTCAATAGCAGTCGAGTCTCCTCGTCAATCGTCGGACTATGGGCTCGCCCAAATGCATATGCACATCTTTGTATCTGTATCTATGCTGGGGCAATTGAGTGCCACGATCAGTTTTAGAACTGGGCTAAAACGTGTATAAAACTCAACTGGGTCAACGATATAAAGCACTCAATAATATTTGCTGTTCGTTCTAATAATACGATTTTACGTACACATTTTCATCCTTGACTTAACCCAATCTTCAAGTTGAAAACCAAAACTCAACGCATAACAATAAAAATCTTTGAAATTAGAAACACATTTTATCACTTTGTGGTGGCCATTGACAATGACAATACATATATATATATATATATCTAGAGACATGTCTATCCTCGGTTTGGCATCGTCAAGTGTTTGTTACTTACGAATTGAAGGGGGGGCAGAACTCGAACTGTGGGGGTACCTCAAAACCTTCCACTCGTTCTCTTGTTTTCTCGCTACTTTCTCATTCTCTCGCTGCAGTTCGAGTCATTAGACTAGATATCTTTCTATCTCATGGGCATCTTTGTACAAAGCTTTGTAAGAAAGCGTTAAGCTTTAGAAAAGACTCGCTAAGATTCTTTGCAGTGTAGCTACCCCTAAAAACGTGTGTGTGCCTGGGTATATATATATGCATTTACATAGAGCTGAAGTATGTGCAGCTGTAGCTCCTGCCCCTGCCCCTGCCACTGCCACTGTTCCTGTTGCTTTCATCTTTTGTGCTATGCCGTTTCGGGATTGCTTCATTCACTTTCCTTTCGGTTCGCTATGGTATAGTACGATATGGTATGGTATGGTTATGGTTCGGTATGGTTATGGTATGGTATGAAATGATATGGTTCTTTTCAGTTTGCTCCTATTCACCGCTTGTGACGTTAATTAGAACGACGCACCATGCGTGCCCTGCTGCCACTGGGGAGAAAGACTGTTTGTGGTGCGGCGAACTGCAGCAGCTTTGTGCATCCAAAAAAAAAATATTGGGGGAGTGTTGCATGTGTGCCTGTGTTGGATTAACAGCACACGTGTTCGCATCTAGCGGCTATTTATTACCTTTCAACACCGGCAAAAAAAAAAACAGAAAAAAAAAACGAATTTTATGATTTTACAAAAAGCAAATTGCTGGGGCGTTTGCTTTGTGCCCCATTGCATATGGCTTGAGGAAGTTTTGTGTTTGTTGTTTGTTGTTTGGGGCACAATAATTTCGTTAAAGGTTGACATTTTTATGGCCAACCCTATCGGTTGAAAGGCGACAGAATCTGGCCAAACACACTTTTCCATTCATATTCTCTCGAGTTTATTGGTTTTTCCGCTCTTTGCCCTTATAACCCCCCCAATCCTGTCTCCCAAACCAACTCCCTGTTTGCCTCTCTGTAATTTCGAATTTCATTCCAATTGGCGATTGCATTTATTTCATTTAAGCTACTTGCCACACAATCTCACCATCATCACGAGATGTAGCTTGGGTTTGGGGTTGCTCACAGACACACACACACACACACACTTTAGGTCTTGCAATGCACATCATTTCCCCAGCCCGGATATAATCATTTAGGCAACCAGAATGTATCATAAAATTGTATTTCAAAACTTTTATGAAACTTGCTTTTAAGCGACAGACAAAGTAATACTTAAGATTAACTAGCTAGAATTTTCTATCTTCAAGTTTAGCAAACTATTAGCTTAAGCTCGATTCTATTTAAGGTTGAAAGATTTTTGTTACTATTTTTGGTTGATTGAGTTATTGATTGATTTCCAATGACATCTGCAACTGCTTACCCCTCAACCCCCTCAACCCCCTTCCCCGCCCTCCGCCCTCCGCCGGCTGCAGTTGGTTGTGTCAACAGCTTGTTACCGTTAGACAAAACTAAAACTGACTTGTCAAGGCATCAGCAGCAAATGGGCGTCTGTATCTGTATCTCAGCATCTACATAGACACAACTGTGTGTGTGTGTGTCTGGTGTGTGTGTGTGTGTGTGGCCAAGTCGATGGCCCTGAATGCAAAGTGGCATTTGGCTTAAATCATTTGAAAAGTTCAATTTAGTGACTAAAACTTGTCGTGGTGCGTTTTTATTTTTATTTATCTATTTATATTGCTTTTTGCTGTTTTCTTGTTGCTGTGCATTAATTAACAACAACAGCTGTAAGTGGTCAACCTGATCGGTTAGTAACGCTTGCTGCTGGCTTATACTATATACAAGTATGCATGTACTTCATAGATACATTTGTATCTACTCTGTCTGTGTGTGTGTTTGGAGATTTGTTTAATTATGGTGACACATGTTGCAACTGCGCCTAACCCCCGCCCCCTCACCACCACCCCTACCATCTTGCCTGTGTTAACTGTGAGTTTCGTTTAGTATCTTGCGGCAGTGTGGCAGCCTCATTAGTTGCACCAACTATGCGTTAGTCGGCTTTTTTTTGGCTTTGCCACTTTGGCGCATGTGCAGCTCCAAGAACAACAACAACAGCAACAACAACAACAATTGCTTGCCAAGTAAAACAAATCGGTAGCCAAACGCCTTTGACAAATGCCGACAACGCCCCCGTTCACAGTCCACGCCCCCAGTGCTTAGGTTCGAGACTCGAGTTCGTTTCAAGTTGCAAAAGCGACAACAAGCGAGAGAGAAAGAGATAGAGAGATAGAGAGTCAGTTATGTTGTTATCAATTTATTTTTTGCATTTGCCGCATACAATTTGCATAAATAATATTCGTAATGCAACTTGCCGAGGTGCGGGGAAGTACAAACAACCATATAGTAAGTAGATAGATACATTTGTATGTATTGCAGCTCATCCGGCGAGTGAAAGATTGAAAACGGGGGGAAAATCATATCATTGTTCTTGATAACCTTTGGAAAACTTTCCAAATGGACCTGATTTTTGTATCTTTTCAGTTGCAGATTCTTATCGCAAAAGCATAATCAAATTAACTTGCACTGTGCAAGTTGCAAGCGTTGCCAAGTTGCCTCGTTACGCCTCAATTTGTGGTGCGTTTTCGTTTTCTTTTTTTTTTGTATTTTTGGGGCGTTGCAAATTCCTTATTGTTATTTATTGCTGCGCAATTCGTTTGGGCTTTGGTCATTCGTTACGTTTAATGTAAAGTGTGTTTATGTGTGTGTGTGTGTGTGTGTGTGTGTGTGTGCAGCAGCAACAACAACAACACTGACAATCGATAGGTTGGAATAATAGTTGTCGTTAATATTAATATTTATCTATTCTCTTTTATACTCGCTTGCCAATTAATCGACTCGTTGCTTTTACTCGTGTTCAACTCGCATTAACATCAGCTTAACCCCCCCTCACACTACCTCCCTCCTTCCCTCCCTCCCTCCACTGTCTATGCGAATATTTTAATGCAATTGGCGCCTGGCGCAGCGTCTCTCTTCGCTCTTGTTGTTGTTGTTGTTGCTGCTGCTGCTGTCGACAGGGTGATCCCGGCAATTGTCAAGTGATATATGACGGAACAACGAACGTTGGTCAATTGGGCGTTGGCTCGTTTATGGATGGATGGCAACACATTCAACTTGACTCGATTCGAGAATGTGGCACGTTGTGCATGCGAATGATTACAGCCTGCGATGCGGAAATGATAAGACATTTAAATTATCGAAAATGCTATCAAACTGATCTTTCGAGCATGCTTCTCATTTGATTCTGATTTGTTTATTGTTTAACGCAATCAAATTGTCTTCAAAATAAACTTGTAGCTTAAGCTTGAGTAAAAGTTTGATTGCAAATGTGCTAAATGAACTTGGCAGCAAATTTTGTGCTAATATTGATCTTCTTATTTAGCATTTATTGTGTAAATCAATTTCCATGTTCCTAATAGTTATGCAATAAGCTGATTTGGTTTTGTTGTGGTTTTGTTTTTTGGGCTGAATACATAATCGATGTCGATGTTTAAGAGTTGAGATCACAAATCAAACAAATTAACTTTCTATGCATGGCAGCCTTATCGCATAAAGCCTTCAACATGGTTTAATTGCTTTAAAACAAAAAAAAAAGGGGATCCAAATATTGAAGTTGGTCAACTTGATGGCCTGCTGGGTTTTCTTGTTTCTTGTGTTTTGCGTTTTGCGTTTTCGAATTTGAATTCCATGTTTGTTTTCGTTTTCCACGCAAGTTCATTATAAATGCTGTTGGCATGTTTATTATTTTTCTTCTTCTTGTTGTTGTTGTTGAACTGGGTTGGCTTTTGACATTTTTTGTTTTCTTCTTTGTTTTTTTGCGTTCAACTTGAAAACCCTAAATCAAATAAAGTGCGTGCCACGTTTGGGTAATCGTCAACCATCAACTAGGCGCTGTCTAGGCCATTTTGATCATTTGGTCATTTGACATCGCACTGTTTTCTCGTCTTGTTTGATTACCCGATCATTATCACAAATGATGTGTTTTGTTTTTTCAATATCTTGATCAAGTTTGGCCCTTTTTGTTTTCTGGCCTGTGTGTATTACGTTTTGTAATTGCCCTCCAGTCAAGTCATAAATTAATTAATACTTAAACGCTTGCCTAACCCCCTCCCCCAAAAAAGCTTTGTCAAACAAGCAAACAAACAACCGAGCAGAAAATCGAAAGTTAATTTATTTCATTTACGATCACAGTGATCATGTTCATTTAGTTCAATCGTTCAATCGTTCGTTCGTTCGTTTGGTCGTTCGTTCGTTTGGTCGCCTTTAAGGTCGATCGGTTCGATATCGGTTCGCGATATCTCGCTTATTCGGTCGTCGGCCCTGATTCTCTTTACGAAGCTCTCCTCGCTCTTAGCAGTGCATCCATCCCACACGTTTTATTGTCAACTTGTTGTTGTCGCTGACAATAATAGCTGCTTGATTAGTTGGCTCGTTGATCTTGTTTGTTTGTTTGTTTGTTCGTTTTGCCAAATTGAAAAATCTACTAAAAAGTCAAGCACACAAATTGTTAATTGTTCTTAAACGACACACACAAAGTTATGTCGTAAAGCCGCAAATGGTTGAAAGACCTTTAACGTTTTGCTGTTTTGCAAGGTTTAGCCATACATGAACATATCTGATTTGTTTTTTTTTTGTTTTTCATCTTTTGGCTACTGTAATTTAAGTTGATCGCTTCAAAAACTAATACCTTAAACTTCGACTTTAAGCTTTAACAGTTTGTTCTTTGTTCAATTCTGTTTCAATTTAGCATTGTGTTAATACCTTTCGGCAAGCATTGGATCTGTGATGGATCAGGCTCCATTCATTAGCTGTCCAGCCTTTCGGCAAGTGTCGATCATTGTCTGTGTGGTTAAAGATCAAAACGTTTTCAATTGGGCCAAGAGGTCATCTGCGGTTTCAAATCGTCGGCTCTTTTACCTGTTGCTTGTTTCTTTTTCGTTGTCTTCTCTTGTTCGTTTCATTTGGGTTTTTTGTAGGAGGGAGTGCTAATGAGCAACACGTTAGAGAGGCAGGCCAGGTTGGGTGGAATCTAAAAGCATTGAACAGGCAGGCAAACAAACAGCAACCAAAACAACAACACATTAGTGCGAGTAATGATGATGATCAATGAAACTAGTAAACAACAACAAGAACAATCGACAACAACAACAACAACAAGAACGCCAACACTCATGCCGGAAATTGTAGAACGTGTTTATGCCACAATTTCAAGTTGTTGAGCCACGCACACAGACAGCAAACAATGCGTCAGAGCAGCAATCGTGAGACATGCGTGCCAAACACACACACACACACACACACACACACACACACACACACACACACACACAGAGATACAGATAGAGTCAACAGTAGCCGAACAACAAACAAACAACCTTTTGAAGTAACATGCTGCCACACGGTGCATGCAACACTGCATGGTGGGCGTTAAAGTAACTTCTAGCCGCTGCCTTTTCTTTTCGCACAAAAGCGAGACAGAGAGTGAGAGAGGGAGACAGAAAGTTTGCCATGCACGTGCTTAAAGAAAAAAAAAACAAACTTTGAACTTTTCAGTAGCAAGCAATTCTCTTTCTCTCTGTGCACACACACACACACCTACACACACACTCTCTCGCTCACGCACTCTTACTTATGCATGTGGCTCCATTCATAAATTCTTCATTCAGATTTCGTACGCTCCACACGCTCGTTCAGTCTTCAGATCACGTGCGTGCTATCAACTTGGCCAACCAACAGTGGGCAACTTGATGGCGGGAAGCGCGCGCGACTTGGCTAACAGGAGAGGCCAACCAACCGGGCTTGTAGTAGAAGAAGAAGGGTGGGGGGGGGGGGACTAACCACAAAAACGTGCGTGCGCCCAACATTGGGCAGACAGTTGTAGCCGTAGTTGATTGACCCGTTTCGCTGCCAACTGTTAATACACTTTAGTAGTTGTTTGCCTCACACGCCACGCCTACAAGGCACAAGGCGCTGTTGCACACAATTCGAATTGGTTTTCCGGTTGATATCAATGCATCAATTGGATTGATCGTCTTTCGGTTGCGTGCTGCATATCAATTCTTTCTTTCGTTGCATACAATTTTAGCTCATATATCACGACAACAATCGAAATGCGACAAAACTAATGAATTTTCTCTTTGTTTTACTTTTTATTCATGCGCAGGTGTGTTTCTTATTGGACTGCGATAAGAAGAAGACGAAGAAGCGTGAGCAATAAGCAATATGTGCAACGGCCACTGGAACCTTAGGCAATGTAAGCAATTCGATGAATAATCGATTAATATCGATTGAGCTAAGAACGTTTGTAACAATAAAATTGTTATGCTGTATAATAAATCGATAAAAATCGACAAGTTGTTATACAAATAAAATGATAAACGGACCAACGATATGTGCTAGTAAGCTGCATCGAGAACTATCGATAATCGTTGTTGCTTGCTGTTGGACTGTTAATGCAAGATCTTAGATCTAAGACAGAAGTGTGTGTGTGTTCTGCTTGGCTTTGCAACAACAGCTAACTGCTGACCTCGTTACACTTATGTTTGTTCATCTTGAAGTCTGTTTCTGGGTTTGCTTTTGTTTTTGTTTTTGTTTTTTTTCTTCTTGTTTTCTTGTCTGTCTCTGTCGCTGCAATCAGGCCGTAAATGGTTAATTAACAACAACGCATAACTCTCACCTGATGTTGCACCACACAGACGAAACGAAACGAAACGAAACGAAACACAAGTTGTGCGGATAATGCAACAATACCAATTATGTCCATGTCCATGTCCATGTCCAATCTCGGATCTCAAACTCAAACTCAATCTGTCGCTTTCAGTCTTTGTGTATTAGCAAAAGTTTCTGTTTCTGTTTCTTGTGTCAGCTTCCATCTCTCTATTATTGTTTGAGTTCTCTTAAGCCAGTCACTTGTTCTTGTCTTGAGCTGTTTTGTTATTGTCACTTGATATGTGGCAATTGTGTCACACCTTTGGTCCAGATTTGGTTCCACTTACACACTCTTCGCCCAATGTCATTTGTCAATACAGCCATGTTCCACTTAGCTCAGTTCGGCCCAGCAGCATCTCTCTCTCTCTCTCTCTCTCTCACTTGACTCTGCATAAGGCGAACTCGCTCATGAGGAAATTGTCACGCTTCGTGCCATATGCAACAGGCATTCTATGCCATTTCCATTTCAAGCCGGTAACACTAGCCTTTAGCATTTATTTATGTTTGTATTAGCTGAAAACTCATCTTTTATTGCATTGCCATTTAAGCTTATTTCGTTTAGTTTTAGCCACTTTAAATAGATATGAAACAGCTAAGGAATCTCTTAAACTATTCCTGACTTTACTTAAATGTTCTTTCTAAATAAAACTATCAGTTGAAATGCAGGAAGAATTTCATCTAAATATAGCTTCTCTCTCTGCGTGTGTGTGTGTGTGTGTGTGTTGTTCCCAAGAACAGAGAACTTGGTATGCGAATGCGAATAAATGCCGTATGCAAAAGAGTTCAAGATACAAAAGATTTCATAAATCGCATAAATCTTTGCACATAAATTAAATATATATATATCGAATCGTCTTGAGTTCTGCATAAGTTTGAAAAGGCTGCTAAGGAACAAAAAAAAACACGCTAATTCCTGGAAACTTGTCGCCTTGTCTGTTGCTGCTTGTTGCTTGGTTCTTGGCCGTCTTGTTGGGGTGTCGCTCATAATCTAAGCCCGATAAATAGCCGCAACTGAAGGCGACGCAACGGCATTAAGCCTGATTAGGTTAGCGCGCACCGTACCGACCAGGCCAACAACGGCAACAAAGAAAGAAAGGCAAGGCACAAACAAAGCTCAACACACACACACACGCACACACACACACACACACACAATGTTAAAGAGCAAGGCAATGGCAACGGGCAACGACCAACGAGCAACGGCCAAATGGCCAAAGAAAACAA
Organism: Scaptomyza caliginosa; assembly: GCA_035044725.1. Classification (NCBI taxonomy): domain Eukaryota; kingdom Metazoa; phylum Arthropoda; class Insecta; order Diptera; family Drosophilidae; genus Scaptomyza; species Scaptomyza caliginosa. The sequence goes on along the minus strand of JAWNNR010000756.1, from coordinate 214,037 downwards.
AAGTAAACCTGTACAAGTTCAAGGTCAAGTGCGGGTCTACACAGTAGATACAAATACACACAACAGCAACAACAACAACAACTGCTACAGATACAGATACAATGTTCGAGATGCGCAGCTGCGCGTTGCCGAACAACAACAAGCCAACAACTTGAACAACAGACAGACAGAGGCTCAGAACGGCAACGGAAAAGGCAACGGCAACGGCAACGGCAACAAAAGCAACTCTTCAGTTGCCGCCTTAAGTGTTGCCGCTGCCTTTCGTATATCATCTTCTTCTTCTCTCTGTGTGTGTGTGTGTGTGTGTGTTGTTTTTTGGCCAAGTTTGTTCGCTTATGCTTAATGAAAGCCTCTTTCAACAGCGGGCGCAAGCAGTATACAAACACCAAGCACCAAGATGATGCAGCAAGAACAAAACGCTTTGCATGTGTTTTTGGGGCCTGTCTGAACAAACAAACAAAACAAGACTAAAGAAGAAGAAGCAGCCAGAAGTTTTTTTTTTTTGCCACCCAAGCAGCCATTGGATTATTTATCGCACGGATAATGCGAGCGACAGTTACAGATACTCGAACAGCTAAAAGATATTTCTTTGTTATATGCAGTTGCACAAGTTGAAAACTTGTCTACACTGTGAGAAAAAGACATTAAGTCGAATCAACAGATTCCTAGTAATATACATAAGTAAATAAAGTAGTTTTTCTATGGTTTTTAACGGCTTTAAATCTAAAGTTCTCTCATATTATTATTATTTGCTTTTGATTCGGTGGCAACCCACACTGAACGGGCAGCGGCAGCGACTGAGGCAGCGACTGCGACTGCGCAAAGCTTTGAGTTAGAGCTTCGCATTCGCATTCGCATTTGTTCGTCGTATTTGGATTCGAGTTCGACTTTGAGTTTTGGACTTCGCCTTCGACTTTTGTTGTTGGACTGCCATTTGGCATTCACACACAAACGCACACACACACACACACACATACAGCTTTTGTTGTCATTTAAAGTCTAATCAAAACATTTGAAGTTACTTAAGAAACCTACGCAGCTTAAGTTGCGTTTCTTGTTTCGAATTCTTAACTTGTCCGCTGTTGTCGCTGTTTTTGTTGTGCATACACAAACAAACGATTATGTTTGTGTTCGTTTGTGTGTGTGTGTGTGTGTGTTGTAAGCAAAGTTTTATGCGACATTTCTTAAGCAGTTGTTGTGCCGTTGTGTTCTTAAGTTTCACATTGCTTAACCAAGTTTTTCGTGTTTTATTTATACAAAAAAAACAAGAAAAAACAAATCGAAGGCTAACAAACTATTTCGTTTAGTTTCCAAATGCTGTCGCCTGTTGCAGCCACAAGAACCTTCAAGCTATCCCCAACCCGCACCCGCACCCGCAGCCGCTTGTCTCTTCGACAAGGTCGTTGTCCCATTACTTGAATAGTTTTTATACTAACCCAACACATATTTGGGCTCTTTTGCCACCGATCCTTTGTCTTGATTTTGTTTGGCGCCATGTGGGCGCTGCGTCTATTGATTTTCCATCACTTACTTACTTGCCACCTAGTTTGAAAGAGAGAGCGAGAGAGGTAGAGAGAGAGAGTGCAGTTCACCCTAAAAATCAAGTGACGACAATTATGGCAACACCGATAATGATGATGGGCTATGTTAATGATGACGTTCGCGATGACAATGCGCCCCATTGCTGCGCATATGGAAATGCAACATGGACAAAAGGCACACACACACACACACACACATAGACAGTCTCTGTGAAACTAAGCCGACATATAGAAAACAAATAAGAGTGCAGCATATAGAAAAGTTTGCTTGATAGACGTAAAACATGTGCACGAAACGCTCGCAGCAGCTATTTGTACTAGAACTAAAGATAACAACATACCCATGATAGGGTAGAGCATGCCCCTCTGGCAAGTTTCTGCTAGGGTATGCATGTGTATGAAGTGTATTTAAAAAGAGCAACAGCCGCGGCGCAAAGCGAACGCATCCATCACAGGGCTTTAGCTTGCCAGACTTTGTGTTGTTGTCTTGCATACAGACAAAGTGTAGGGTTGAGGGAGGGGGTTGCTTGGTATTTTTAGGGCAAGAAGGGCGGGAGGGGGGTAGCTGTTGCTGTTGCTGTTGCATTGAAGTGCCTGTTATGTTGTTGGCTCAGTGGATAAATGGATAGATAATAACTTGTGAAAATAACTCTTGCACTTGACGGCGATGACGATGACGATGATTGTTGTATTGATTCCCGCACACACACACACACACACACACACACACATTTGCATAGCTGCTGTCAAAATCATGGTCCATGGCCTGTTGTCTCCCCCACAAGTTGTTCGTGCCATCTTTGAACGTTGCATGCAGCCTCGACACTGAAATCTGACAGATGCGAAGTGCAACAAAAACGCTTTAAATTCGTGCCACATGTCTTGTTGCATCGCTGCATGGGAATCGCAAAACGTCTCTCTTCTTGCCGTTTGTGCATTTTATGCATTGTTTCCCCCACAACAAAATCGTTTCGATTGTCGCTTCAAGTGCCATTCAAATTGGGAGTTAAAATCTATGTTGTTGGTGTAAAAATCCAAAAGTTAGATCAAGTTCACACCCGCCAACAACACACTTAAGGCCAACAAAAGCAACAACAACAACAACAGCAAGAAACATTAATAGTATAGTGTAAGTACAACGATTGCAATGGCAATACAAGCTGTCTCATCTATCAAACGGCAAATTGTTAATTGAAAGCGTCAACATTGATTTTATGCTGTTGTGATATTGACGTTACAATTTTTCAATCGACAAAACCAATATACCAAAGTGCTTTTGTTGTTGCACATTTTGTGTAGCTGTCATTTGGCAATTCGCACTTAACCGGCACCTCTTCAAGCACTAGCAACAACAACAACAACAACAACCAATTGAAATAACTCCAAGCACTCACAACATGCAATACCACCAATTTCGTAAAGTTATCATCAAATCGAGTCGAGTGGAGTTCAGTTGACTTGAGTTGAGTGATAATGAAAAACCGTTGAATGAAAACATTATACAAAACTAAATAAAGGCAACATGCAATTAACAGTTCAACTGGTAACAGTGCGACAAGAAGATTTATAACATAATGTGTCCTGGCGATCTGTCCCAATAACTAAGTTTCCCAAACACATACTCATTGTTGGTATCTTCAAATCTATGCAAATAATCCTCAAACTCTTGTAACTCTGTAACATCCAAGCGTTTTGTAGCCGTTTCATTTAACATTCTGTTAACTAACATTGACGCGTCCTGTTAAGCTGCTGCTTAGCTTTACATTCGATTACTGGCAATTATCGATTTTTGATCTGATTATGGAACTAGCCGAACGGAACTTGAAGTGTTAAAGAACAATGACCAACTTTATGTTCGAAAAGATAGGTAAAAGCGAAATTAAATATTATGCTGGATATCTGTCAGTCGTGCTACTTGCTAGAAAGCTTTTAGCTGACACCACACATATTACGCAGCTGGGAGACAAATTCAAATCGCAATTGGCAAAAAAAAAAAATAAAAAACAATTACACGTTGCCAAGTTTTTGGTTATGCTCGCCTTATATGTATATCTGTGATTGCGCTGTTGATTGGCGATGATGATGATGACGATGATGCACCATCCAAACGTATGCACAATTTGGACTTTTAATTAAATTCACTTTCAAAAATACCGCTAATCATCCAAACAGAGAAACTTAATCCAACAGTCGAATGAAATAGCATCTGGGAACAATGCGAATAACATGCAAATCAATCTTTAATATGCGCAAATTTGCATATTTGTTTCACTCTCGCAATGGGTTGGCAGGGGGTTTGAGGGCGTGGTAGATAACCCATTCATTCACACTGATCAGTGATCGAACTAAGCAAAAATTTACGCAAGATGAGCTCATAAGCGAAATGAGAAAAAAAAATAAGACGGAATTCCTCCACAAAAAGTTGCGATTTCTTTGGGGGCAAACAGCGGGCGAAACATGCCCCGGGGCGCATTGTCTTGCTACAATTTCCAATCAAAAGTTGCACAAAACAAAATAACCAACATATCAAGCTATTAGTCTTTTATTATTAGCTTTTTTCTTCTTCTTTGGCTTGTGTAATCCGCAAAACTTGCCTCATCAATGCCACTAATTAAGCAATATTTTTAACATTTCGCCAATTTGTGCAACTTATGTAAGATCCACACACAAACACACACCTTTCAACTCATTTCATTCTGATTTAAGCCTAATTAATCTATCAGTGTTGCCTCATCTTCAGTTTATTAACGCTTTACAGCTTGCTCTTGTTTTGAGTTTTGTTTAAGTTTAATTAAGACCACTTTGTCGTCATTGGACATTGCATAACTGGCAATAACATTAAAATAATATATTTTGTTACTTTGTTGGCAATGTGTTTATATATACAAGGTATAAGGGCTCATAAAGTTGTAAGGAACAAGTTTTAAGGCATAATAATAAATTGTATAGCTTAAATAGTTGCAACACTTTGCACTTCGTTAAGAGTTGGCTTAAAGCAAACTGTTGGGTTCTACGACTGCAGCAAGGTCAGCATAATGATTGAATTTGCACGGTTTGAGTGCTTGCAACAGGCTTATGCAACGGCAACAACAAGTTTAAAAAATAGATAAGCGATAAGTTTTATGGTCTGTAAGGCCTTGGTGAAATATATATTTTTTTCTTGGGGATTTTGGCCAAGACAGCATTTAGCCGCAATATTGTTGCGGTATTGGCATTAATCTTTCTCGCCAGCCTGCCTGTCTCCAGTGCTTGCCACAAAGCTGTTGCTGTTGTTGCGCTCCTTGCAAGTTCACAGTTCAATTGAGCTTACCGCTAATTAGCGGCTAACAGATAGATGGACGATGAGGTTGGGAAGGAGTTTGGTTGGATGGCTAGTAATCGCATGTTGCCATTTCGGCATGCCGCTGGCAACACCATTAACCTGGCGCCCAACATCAATATATCGCCTGCTTTGTCTTCTTCTTCTTCTTTTCTTATTTTGTTGTTGTTGCTTTTAAGTAACCGACCGCCGCAAGTCACTTTTATGTTTTATTTATTGATTTTATTTGTATTTATACTCGTTGTTGTTGCTGTTGGCGGTTGCTGCTGCTGCTGCTGCCGATGTTGCTGTTGCTGTTGCTATTGTGGTTTTGTGTCCCATAATTATGTCAGCTGCAGTTCCATAGTCATAAATTTACGCCGTTCGTTTCAACTATACCATTCATTCATTTTGCACTGGCAAACAGACAGGCAACACTGGTGCAGTGCATTGGATTTATATTGTGTTGGCAATGCCGCCGCTCATAGGAAAGGTGTAGAAGGGAAGCCAACAGACAGTCCATTAAGTGCGCAAATATGTATTTGGAATGCAGATTTAATGGAATATGCACATATTGAAATTTATGATACCACTTGATCCGCGCGCGCGTGTGTGTGTATGTGTGTGTGTGTGTGTGTGTGTGTTGTTTCGACTATATCTTAATCAGATGCCTGAACGTGCAGCTCATTAGTTATGGTCGGGAATGTTTGTTTCGGGTTGGAATTCTACATTATTCACTGCTGGCAATAAAATAAATCTTACAACAAATATGCAGAAACTCGTTTCATTAATAATACTTTTGCAAATATATATATAAATTCTGATCTTGTGTCATATTTCACACGTTGCCTTTTATGACTTTTCTAACTTAAGATAATGATCAGGAATTAAAGTAATTCGATCTTATTTAAAGAATATCATGTTTCCTAATTCCCAAACTTAACGCACAACATTTTCATATCTTTGCAGAACTTTGACAGCAACAGCAAGAGGAGAAACGAAAAAGGAAGGAAGGAATAAGGAGCGGTACGGTTTCTCCCCCCTCTCTCTCTCTCTCTGAGCATAACGAACGAGACAATGAATGACTGTTTGCAATCAGCTCAGCCTTAAAAAAAACAAAACTCAAAAGACTTGAATCGAATCTTCCTCCCCCAAAAAAAAAACGACAAGCACAAACGATCGATTTAAATATATAACGAGACTCGAGTATTAGCTGTTTGAAGTTAACGGAGAAACTACAAAAAAACAGTTAGTTAGGCGCCATGGCAATGCTTGAGGCGCGGCCTTACAGGCCCTTTAAGTCCAGCGAGGAGTATCTGGAGGCCATGAAGGAGGATCTTGCCGAATGGCTTAGCATGCTATATCCGGAGCTTAGCATCAATGCCGAAAACTTTATGGATCGCCTGGACACAGGAGTTGCGCTTTGCAAGGTAAGGTTTTCTAGTTGAACTTTAGTTACTTTTCAGCCAACTAACACAAGCTTTGACAAGAACACGTGAAGAAAAAGTAAAGAAAACATGACCCGAATGAAGTATAAAAGTGTTATTTGTGTGTCAAAGGTAGATGGAGGGCAGGGTTTGGCTTTTGGTGTTGGCCCAAATGCTAGTTGTTTTTATGGCCAGCAGCAGCTGTTTGTATGGAATGGCGCATAAACAAATTGTGAAAAGCTCATTGGCATACATTTCAAGCAGATGATAAAGCGGGCATCGGGCAACGTTTGCTTTCATAAAACACAAATTTACACATGCCTCCGATTTAGTGGGCGAACATTTGGCTGTTTGTTTTGGTTAGGTGTTAAAAGCGCTTTTTATGGCCAATGCATGCCGCCAGTCAGTCAGTCAGTCAATCGGACACTTTTGTCAGTTAGTTAGTTGTTTGAAACATGCCATGCAAAAGCGCATCCGGACTGAGCTAAGCTTGTCTAGAGTTTGTTTATATCCTTGTGCTCCTTGCGCTCAGGTCAAAGCTCCTGGCTGGCAACTCTTCAATAAGGTTATCAACGTTCGTTGTGCCTGAATGCGAGCCCATCCATTTGCATATGCCACCAGCCGCCTACCACAAATGTGCAAATGTATTTGTGTGAGTGCCTCAAATGTTGCACTTTATACTCAAGTACACACAGTCAAGTTTCTGTTTCACTTGCTGCCCCAGTTTGTTTGACACTTAACTTCTGCTTCAAGGATCTGGGCATTCAACCCAAAAGTAAACATTTCTATTAAAATCTACTTGAAAACTTTCCGAGCCTCTTAAGCTGAGTATTTTTAATTCAACTTCAGTAAGTGCTTGGTTCTTCTTTACTTTGTTGCGCTATCCAATTACCAATAATTTGTTATTAACATTGTATTCGAAACCTAAGCTCTCTGAAAATTATGACCTGCGGTTATATACATTAATATATATATATATATATATGTGTTGAAGGGCTTTTGTTATTCTTTGATCTTTAAGCGCTTTTTGCGACTATTTTCTTCTTCTACAGGAGATGGCAGAACCCTGGAGATCGATTACAATTGAATAAATTGCCTAGACCATGCTTGTGGAATCTCTTTTGGCAGGGTTTCTTTCTATCCTCGTCGGTTCAGCATCCCTTTGCAACATTGCATGTGTTTCGCTTTGTCTTGTTGTTGCAGCAAATTCCATTATGCCACTTTTAATTACCGATGCGTTGCCGTTTGCCCCGTTGCCTGTTTTGGTTTTGGTTTTGGTTTCGGTTTCGGTTACGTGGCGCATGCCATAAACCTCTGCCCATTGCCACAACAACAGTGTGTGTGTGTGTGTGTGTGTGTGTGTGGTTTGTGCCATTGCCATGCTTGTTGTGATTATGGGCGCTGAGTGGCACTGCCCGCGGCTACTGGCGCCATCGTCGGTCTGTGTGCAACGCCGACAACGTCACGCTGGAGGCCAATAGCCAAGACCTCAACGCGTAGACAATTTGTCTTGACTTGTTGTTGCCGCACTGTGGTTGCAACGAGGCAGACCAACTGAATGCAACGTTGTCTACAAAGTCTGGATTCCTTTTTGTATCAGCGAACATCGCTGCATCGTTTTGGGCTCTCCCGCTGTGTGTTGCTGTTGCTTCTTGTTTGTTGCATTGTTGCGGCTATTCCTGAAAACACACACACACATGCAGAAGTCTTGGGGCGTTTGCGCATTAACACGCCAAATGCATAAATATGGTTTATACCCTGCTTTTACAATTGTATAATATTCCATTTGCCCTAATGGAAAGCGAAAAAAAAAGAGCTTAAAAAACTGCAACGAAATCGCTGAAGAAACATTGAAAATATCGCAAATTGCCATTCACAACGAATTGCAACAATTCACACAGAACATTTGCATAGTCGAGAGCAAAGGAACTAGAGAAAGATCTGATGCAAGTGTAGGACTCTTGTTTTATTTAGGCAGAACTGTTCGGTTGGCTTTTGGGGTTATATCAGCTGGAGCATATATGGTGATGGATATGCGTGGAGCATATAATCATAAAATTGCCTTTGATCTTCAGACAGGGGCTGTCTTAAAATACAAAAAGAAATGAACTTTATGTATGCATACATATTTATTTATCTACTCGAAACACAAACACACACACACACACACACACACACAGAGGCACATTCGATTTTGCATGTGGCAAGCTGGTTGAAGTTGCAAGGGGAGCAGGGGGGGGACAGTGTTGTTGGCGGCTGCCTTTTGAGGGGCTGCTGCCGGAAATGTCATAAGCATAAATATAATTTTTGATAATTGTGTGTGTCGCGAAGCGTTAATGGAACTTTAATTGAAACTCACGACGCGACGTTGCAACGTGAAAGCGGCCAGCAGGCGCGCAGTTGCAACTTGCAGCAGCCAGATACTAACTGTATCTACTATATGCCATGTTTTGTATCTTGTGAGGTGAATCACAAAACGAAACAAAAAACCAATTTAAGGCAACTTTGTTGCATGTCTTCATCACCAATCTGCTTGAGCATCTTGCTCTCTCTCTCTCTCTCTTGCTGTGTGTGTGTGTGTGTTTATTAATTATGCGTGTTCTACATACATACATACATAGATATTTTATATGCTTTTGCAGTTCTGAGCATTGCCAATTAGCATACTCAGATCGTTAGTGGCAATCATTAGCGAATTGTCTCTAACGATCCACGTGCAACGCAACCAATTTCAACACACACACAAACATAGATACAATGTATCTGGCTAATTAATAGCCATAGTATTATTAGTATATGCCGCAGCTGCAATTTACGCACAATTAACTATACATAAAACGTATCTAATCTAGTATTATCCTCACACAAACACCAAGATCATAGCGATTATCTATCATTAACTTTAGTTTGTTGTTGTGGTTTTTGCAAAAACCATAAAATGAATGCTTAATTAAGGAAGTACGCCAAAAAATGCTTAATAATAGTTGTTTAGCTTGATTTTTCGCTCTTAACCTTTACACGAAAACAAACAATTTTATGATTATGCATTTGCTTTTGGCCCAGCTGTATTCAAAGCTTTCGCGCCGTTAACTAATTGAATTTGATAAAGCTGACGACTGTTTTTATTTTGCCTTTTTAATTGGCCACAACACTCACACTGCCAATTAACGACGATATCGAACCAACTCAAACTCTTTCTCTCCCTCCCTCCCTTCCTTCGTTCTCTAACCCCTACGTCAGCAGCAGCAGCAGCAGGATTGATAATGAATGAATGCATTGCTTACACAGCTCCAATTTGACTAAGAAAAAGTTTTAGGAGAGGCGAAGGGGGGGGCGGGGGGCTCTCAATTAAGTGGCTGTTGTGATTATGGGCAAGTGCCGCCAGTTGATTTCCGTCGAAGCGCAGAAGCCAGTTGATATCAACAATGGAAACTACAAGAGAGAGAAAATGAATTTATTCAAGTGATAAAACTATGAAATTGTTTGGTATTTGGGTTACTGTGTTGTTGTCCGGCGCTGCTTTAAAGATTGCAACGGTGTTGGTTAAGTGCTTTAACAATGCTACACAACACTGGCGCATTAACGTAGATCGATTCTTTCGTGACTTTGGGCTTGCTTGCTTGCAAAGACATCATTTCGTGATGTTTATGGTCTTACTTCGGTCGTTGCCTTCTTTATCACTTCTCAAAGCTTGCCCATGCATACCAAGTGGCCAAAAAAGTTATTGCTTAATTTGAACCCGAACATTGATCCAGTTGCAGCAAACTTTTTAGGAATTTGAAGGACAGATTGTGAACAATATCCATATCTTGCAATCAGTTAAATCTATCAAGATATGTGGCTAGTGGTTATGTTGTTGTTTGGGGCACGCCTTTGCCTACCGTCTGACATATATGGGTCAGTTATGTATTAGCCTGGCCAGCCTTATGACAACTGTCTGCGGCAGAAATGTTGATTTAGCTATTGCCAAAAGCATATCGAAATGAATCAAATTCATTAGTGCCAATTTATTGTTGCGCATTATAGCCAAGTGATCAAATAACTGTTTTTGCATCTGGCCACAAGTGTGTGTTGTTTTTGTTGTTGTTGTTGTGACCTGTGGCCAACTGTAATGCAGCTGAGTTCCAATTTGTTGGTCTACGGCGGTTTCGGCCAGGCGTCGTCTGAGGCGTGTCTAAAACGATTTTGACTTTATTAACGGTGCAATTTGTATGAGACACTGCAACAGCAGCCACCCGCTTCATTGCAGTTCCTTATTGGCCGAGTGCAACCGACTGTTAAATGCCCTGTAAGAAAGGTACGTTTTTATTATGCCATATATAGAATGCATTAAAGAACTTACCCTATTGAAAACCTGCAATTCGTAGCTGAAAGTTTAAAGAAAAGTGTTAAGTATGCTACAACTTGGCTAAGTACTTGTCTTTTATGATTTATAACTTGAATCCTTCAATACATTTGGCCAGACTCGGTCGCCTTGCAATGCATTATTTATTGCTGTGCAATGCAACAGCAACAAATTGTATGCTAATCGATAGCGAGAACCCAAGTGCAAGCAGCTAACAACAAGAAGAACGGGCAAAACAGCAGGCGGTCGGTCAACTCAATTGGCCAGTTGTATGTTGTATACGTTTTGGCCAACCAACTGCGCCTGGTCTGTCTGGTCCAGAGGTCTTTATGATTGTTTTCCGTTGTCTGATTTATGGAGTGTTGCTGACTAATTTGAACTCTGGCGTGTTAAAGTTCTTGTAAGTGGCCGCCACTGTCTGCGAATTTAGCTTTTAGCTTTTGCTTCGCTCTTTTGGCCATTGTTAAGTTGTTGCTGGCCATTGTTGGTGCTTCGGCTTGGCTGTGGCATGTGGCATGTGCCGCACAGCTTCGATCAAGATCGTTCCACCAGTTGTCAACTATAAAGTGTATGTAAGATCATTTATAAATAGATTTTTTTCTTTTCTTTTCTTTTGTTTGTATTTACCCCACAGAAATGTCTCCATTAACGGTCATCTGTCTTAGGGATTGCGCTCTATATTTGTCGCAAGTCCAAAATAGAATCAACATGCGATTGAATAAGCAACGCTTGGCATAGAGGCGGGGTGGGGGGCGAGGTTAAAGAGCGTCCGCCATCCCCTCACCTTCTAATGCTACAGTCGATGACAGTGAGTTGCATTTGTGTTGTTATTGTTTGGCAGGCAAGCAAATAGGCGGCGCGGAGGGGGCAACGCTGTTCATGCGTCACGTTGTTGCAGTTGTCGTGCAGTCTCAATGGCGACAATCATGTGGCCGCCACAAAAGGAAGTCCAAAATCGTTGAGTCGCCTACGAAATGCGACTATTTTTTATTGTTGTTGTTGTTGTTGTCTGCTGCTGCTGCTGCTGCTTTCAATGATGATTCATATTTTTGGCCAATTAAACGGCGACAACGACAACAAGCCAAGTTTTGCAGCTATTATGTGACAATTATGCTTCTTTAGCCATATTTGCAAACAAAAATGAAAACGTTTTGCGCAATTCGCTTTTTGTTTTTAATCATACCGCGGCAAATTGCGCGCGCACAGCGGGGTCACACTGGCAAAAATCAAAACAAACGATTCGCCTGTGTGTGTGTGTGCGTGCACACAATGCAGGCGCACTCGGCTTTTTACGCCTGTGTGTGTGTGTGTCTGTGTTTTGTGCTATTGTGAGCTGCCGGCAAATTGCGTTAGACAGGGTCACACTTGTAATGTCGGACAGTGTGTGCACATACTAAGCAGCTTTTACTTCTTTTTCTGCCTTTGAAGTGGCGCACAGCGCTCGCACAAAAATTTTGCTAAACTAAAAGTCTAATGCACTTGATTTGGACATGGCCATAGAAAAATTTTACAAATCGTAGTTTATTTGTACTGTTCATAAAGTTATTTGCGTATTGCTATTGTATCACAGAGTTTTTAAGTCTTTAGATGTTGGGAAAGGGTACAAGCATGTGCGCATAAACAAGGAACAAACAAAATGAGTGTGTAGTAGTTTACTTAGGAGGACATCTCGACATCTTTGCTTGTCTCAATTAAGGGCAGACGCTTAATGATCACCCCTTTGGGCTCAGCTGGAGAATTGCCGCGAACTGTCGTTATTTTGACCAGTTGCTCCTGGACAAGCAATAGAGAGGCCATAAAGTAGCGGCCAAAATGTGTCATGGGCTTGTTGACCAGGACATCAGCCAGGGTTGCCTCACCGCCATGCGCATCGATGACCCGCAAGACCTCTGCTTTGTTTTTGGCCAGCATTTCATCTGGTTTGGAAGTCTGTTCCTTGTTGCAATACAAATGTCACAGTTAATATTTCGGTTGTTCGGTTCGTTTTGCACCTAATCTCACTTACCGTGGCCGTTGAGTTCGAGTCTGAATCGGCGTCACTATGTTGATTGGGATTCATTTTGAATATGATCTGATGCAAAAGAAAAGAATAAAAAAAAACACTTAATTATTTATTGTATGTTTTTCATTTGCACCTACCAAAAGGCACGTGTGAGCTCGTCAAAATTTCCAGTGAAAAGAACGTTCTGGCAATGAGATAATTTGATTGTCAAAATTCGATAGAAACTTCAAGTCGATTGCATTGGAGCGTTGCCCAAGAAATGTTCGATTGCCTTGATTGACTAGTTAAATCTGGCAACCTGTGCCTGGAACTCCTTCCAGCTAGTGTGCAATTTCCAATGATTATCGATTAGCGCATCTCTAGCTAACGCAACACAGCATAAACAACAACAAACCAAAAACAACCAACAACAACAAGACATTGGCACGTGCTTATGCTGATGTTAATGCTGCTGGCAATGCTAATGTATATGTATAATTTAGAGCGTGTGACATCATAATAAACAATTCGATGTCGACGCTTTCGAAAGTGAAAATCTGTGATGCAGCTTAGCAAAGGCAACGACAGGTTTGCTTGCTCTATTCTCTAACTGTAAATGTAAAGTTAAAACAAAATGAAGACGCCAGGCCAAGTGACTGAAAACATAAGACACATTTGACGTGGGCGTTTAGCTTGCCATCTCTTTTGCACTTTGGCTGCGCAGCTTTAATGATAACAGCAGCTGTAGCCGACGCAAGCGATTCGCCTGTGTGTGTGCCAGGCGCACTCGGCTTTGTACGTATGTGCGTGTGTGTGTGTTTGTTTTTGTGCTAGTGTAAGTTGCCGGCAAATTGCGCTAGACAGGGTCACACTTGTAATGTTGGACAGTGTGTGCACATACTAAGCAGCTTTTACGAGCAAATATGGTATGCTGTGTATATGTGTGTGTTTGCAAAGTTTTTGCCTTTGAAATTCCGCAAATAGCCTTTGCAAACGTGCGCACAGCACTCGCACAACACCAACACACACAAAGAGCATGACTTCAAAGCAAGGCCGGCGCAATTCCCACGCATTTTGGGATGCGTTGATGGACTGCCGCTGCTTTTTGTGTGACTCTGACTCTCTTTGACTTTGATAGCAACGCCTGCACGTACATATGCACAGACATTGGCAAATGTTGGACGATGTCACCAAAAACTGTGTAAAACGAGTCCAAGTCCGAGGTTGTTGTTGTTGCTTTTGCTTTTGTTGTCGGGGCCAATAACAGTAACAATAAACAACAGTTTTGCATGGCATAAATATTGTAAATTGAAAAGCCAAATATGAAAAGCGCGCACTGTTTAATCTTAATATCTACATAAATGTATGTGTGTGAGTGTGTTTGTATGTGTGTGTGTGTGTGGGTTGCAATTGTCGTGTCAACGTTTAAAAAGAGTTCGCGTCACGTTTGTTTAATAAAATTAATATTTACATATGCTCGTATTTACTTGCCAAAGCACAGAAATGCTTTTTGCGTTACTGTGCCCAAAACTGGACAAATAGCCAAATAGACATGGCCTGGCAATTTGCACGATTCACCGTCACAAGATTGCCAGATCGCACGCATCTACATACACACACACACATACATACACATACATACATATATTGTTAAAGTTGAGTTCCGCTTGAGTTGAGTCAGTTTTTTTTTCGTTTGGTGCCTGTTTAAGCCCTTTTACCATACTTTTCGATTGACGATTTGCCAGATAAACAGAAAAGTTAATTTTTGGCATGTTAATTCGAAATAGGAAGCACGCTCCAAAAATAAAAATAATCTAACTTAACAAAAAAAAAAAAACAACTCTCATTTCTTGCAGCAGTTGTTTAGATGTTTTTGTTTTAAGTTTCCTTCTTTATGGTCTCATCCGTTTTGTTGCCATTTCGGCTCAATCCCAAGGCGCACATTCTTGTGTTTATGTTTTCCATCTATGTGCTGTTGTTGTTGTCTTTTTGGGCAGTTGCGACAACATTTGTAACTGTCTCATGGCAGCAGGGGAGATTGGCTAAGGGGGCGGAGGTGGGAGTTGTTACAGTTGTTGTTGGCGCTCTCACTGCGCGGCCAAAAGTCTGTCTATCTAATTTGGGCCGAGTCTAAATTCAAGTTTATAACTAAATATGCGCTTAGCAGGTCTAACATTTGTGTGTCTGTTTGTGTGTGTGTGGGGGGGGGGGGGGGGGGGGTCGTCTGCGGTAGGGTGTTGCTGTGGAACCCAACCACGAGGCGATTGGCCTCGATTGCGTTTGCCACAATTTTTTTTTTCTTTGGTTTTTTCCTAACAACTTCACCCACATTCAAAATTCGTTTTGGCTTTGGTTTTTAGCGTTTTTAGCTTTTTTTCTTCTTCTTCTTCTTATTATTATTTGGAAAATAGCAGCAGCAAACGTTAAAACCAGTTCAACGTTTTGGTTAGTTTTCGTTTTTGGGTTTTTTGGGTTTTTTGGCAAGTCGCTTTGTCTTGTTTGTGTATGTAGGTATCATGCAACGTGCCACACGTCGAGATCTTAAAGTTGCAATATTAAATTATAGTTTCTTGATCTCTGTGACAAATTGAGCTTGATAATTTTAATTATATATGTGTATTCCGCAAAACATTAACATAAATCTGTAAAATTCTATGAACTCTGTGACAAATTGAGCTTGAGATCAGTTCCCACAGCTTGCCACACAAAGTGGCAGGTATCGCATTGCAGGCTATCAATTACCAATTACAGTTCTTAAGCTATGCCCCAACAACACCCACACACACACACACACACACACACACACATATATAATCATATGCTGAGTTGAACATCGTTGCAATCAATCGATTCGAACAGTGATCTCATCTCATCGATCTTTTGTCCATGGTCGTTTCCCACACCTGAGCGAGAGCGAGAGAGAGAGAGGGCAATAAACATTTGGCAAACAAAACGCCATCTATGGTATTATGGAAATACCGTTAGCATTAGCTAGTTTAGCCAATCAAATTCATGCATACTCATACCTACGGTGAAGATCAAAGGGGGACAGGTGGACAACACACACACAAACACAAAGAGATTCGATACACAGATCATTGCTGGTTGTTGCAGTAATCATTTGGCAGCGATCTATCATTGCCAACTACAAGAAAAATAAAAACAGACAGAGAAAGAGAGAAAGAGATAGACTTATGTACATATGCTAGTTAGGCTAGGAAGTTGTCCATGAGAACCTTGAACCCCAAGAAAATAACAACAACAACAACAACAACATTGTCGTTGACGGCAACGTCGACACGGCCTTTGAAATATAATTTTGAATAAAATAAGCGTGGACAGTTTTTTTTGTTGCTTTGTTTTGTTTTGTAGATTTTTTCGATTTTGATTGAGTTGAAAACAACAACGAATATTCATATATGTATAAAGCCGTCGTGCTTTGTTGGCCAAGCTGCGTGTTAGTGTTATGGCCAATCCGGCTAGCTGACAATTGGTGGCAAGTCTAACACTTCACTTCATTAGACACAAATCTTTAACTCGATTCCCCGTGCCACAACTAATTTTCAGCCAACACAATGCGAAATTTTGTATGTTTTCTGCGTTTTTTTTGGCTTATTTTAACCATTCGTATAACGCTTGACGGCAAATCCGTTTAGGCGTTGGCCAACTTAACGTGCCCACACACACACACACACACACACACACACATACACCCATTTGTCATCCCCCTAATGAAAGAAATCGGCACGAAAAAAAACTAAGTTAGGGTATTGCAAATTCGTTGCTTGCGCTAATGGTTTTCTTCTTCTTAACTTTTATTTATAAGCTTTATATTTATTTTTTTTTTACTTATTTGCAATGTCATTTTGGAATTGTATGAATTTTTTTGTACTATTATTTATTCGATTTAATTTAGCTTGATTTAATTTGGCATTTTTTATATATTTTTTTCTTGACAGTGGACGGCTTTTGCGGAAGCAAAAAGCTGTTACGGGCATTACGGTTATAAGTATACACACACACACACACACGCACACACACAACAATACGCTTTTCGCAATTGCCTTTTACCTAATGTTATTAACGCCATATTGACACACTTTTTGGCAACCGAATAATGATGATAATAATAAAGAAATGACAAAGTCTTAGCTAATTACGTGACAGCGTATGGTGTACATGCTGTATGTGCCGCAAGTTGCAACCACCCATCAGCCATCAAAGCCTTTGCTTGCACATGTTGCAACATCTTTGTGCGCTTCCTGAACGGCTTTCGCTCGCTTTTTTCGTCTTGTTGTGTTTTCCACCTGCACACATCAGCCACATGTCACGTACGTGCGCTTTGTTGCATGCAACTTGGCTGCATCGACACAAACGTTATGAGTTGGCCCACTTTCCAGCCAGCACTGGGCAAAGTCACGTTAATTGCTTCGACACCTGACACTTGACTCGACCAACAACCGACTCCGAGGCCTGTGACCCAAAGCACCAATTTAATGAAAACTAAACTCAAGAATTATGCTAAACTTAAAGTCAACTGCACTAGGAAAAGTTTACAAATCGTATTTTATTTGTTTTCTTTTGCGTATTGCTTTTGTATCAGAGAGTGTTCAAGTCTTTAGATGTTGGGAAAGGGTACAAGATGTCCTCGACATCTTTGCTTATCTCAATGAAAGGCAGACGCTTAAGGATCACCCCTTTGGGCTTAGCTGGAGAATTGTTGATGCCGCCAAGTGTCGTTATTTTGACCAGTTACTCCTGGACAAGCCATAGAGAGGCTATAAAGTGTTAGGTGCTCGTTGACCCGCAAGACCTCTGCTTTGTTTTTGGCCAGCATTTCATCTGGTTTGGAGTTATGTTCCTTGTTGCAATACAAATGTCACAGTCAATATTTCGGTTGTTCGGTTCGTTTTGCACCTAATTTCTCTTACCGTGGCCGTGGAGTTCGAGTCTGAATCGGCGTCACTATGTTGATTGGGATTCATTTTGAATATGATCTGATGCAAAAGAAATGAAGAAAAAAAAAACACTTAATTATTTATTGTATGTTTTTCATTTGCACCTACCAAAAGGCACGTGTGAGCTCGTCAAAATTTCCAGTGAAAAGAACGTTCTGGCAATGAGATAATTTGATTGTCAAAATTCGATAGAAACTTCAAGTCGATTGCATTGGAGCGTTGCCCAAGAAATGTTCGATTGCCTTGATTGACTAGTTAAATCTGGCAACCTGTGCCTGGAACTCCTTCCAGCTAGTGTGCAATTTCCAATGATTATCGATTGGCGCATCTCTAGCTAACGCAACACAGCATAAACAACAACAAACCAAAAACAACCAACAACAACAAGACATTGGCACGTGCTTATGCTGATGTTAATGCTGCTGGCAATGCTAATGTATATGTATAATTTAGAGCGTGTGACATCATAATAAACAATTCGATGTCGACGCTTTCGAAAGTGAAAATCTGTGATGCAGCTTAGCAAAGGCAACGACATTTAACTGAAATGAAGACGCCAGAGAGCAAACGGCCGAAAACTTAAGACACATTTAACGTGGGCGTCTGTCTTGCCATCTCTTTTGCACTTTGCAAAGAGCTGATGTAGCCGAGGCAGTAATACACTGCCGTTGGTTGTTTGATGCCTACACAAGTGTTTAATCCTTATTATTATTAGTTGTGTGTAATGCAAATGCCACGCCCACTTCAATGTCAGACGTCAGCAGCTGCATTGGATGGATGACCTTGTTTGGTTAGGGTTAGAGTAACGAAACGGTTAAGACAACAATAAACACCAAATAAAGCATTTCGAATGCGGCTCAGGCAGATAACCATAAATGAAATAATATCTCAAAGATCCAAATGACAAGTAATAAACAATAATATGCGACACGAGTTAGAGAAATTGTTATATTAACAACAACAACAATAATAACAACAACAAAAGTTGTGCATAAATAAATATGAAATGATGTTGATGCAAATGAAAATGCATCACACACATCGTTTTCTTTGTTTTGTTGTTGTTTTTGTTACGTCGTGTCAAGCGCAGCGCCTTCAAATTGTATCGTTTCGGCTTTTGCGATGCGATCGAAACGAATCAAATCGCATTGCATTAATAAAACGACGCGCGCCAACGTACTGATGACATAACCAAAAAGCAGTGGGTGGAAGGGGATGGGGGAGCGTGTGGTTGTCAGGTGTACCGTAAGATAAAGCACAGTTACAAGTGCGACAGTGTTGAAAAACAACGAAGGATATGTTTAAGTTAAAGGATTTGTGCAAAGGTTCAAATTATTTGATCACTGTCAACCACAATCTATCCAAAACAATCCATCTATCTACTTGTAGCTGACAAATACGTAAAGTATCTGTGTCAGGCCCGCCCATTCACAAAGAACGACAGACAACAAAACAAAACTAAACTAGCTGCATGCTGTTTTGGCCCAAATGACTGATGAGTGACGAGTGTCGTCTAGCTGCATATGAATGTGTGATTGCAATTTCAATTGTATGCGTGTGTGTGTGTGTGTGTGTGTATGTGTGTGTCTTTTGGTTAGCTGCGTGTCAATTAATTATGCATAACATTGCGGCGCCATCATACGTATGATCATGCCTCATCCTGTCTGCCCTGGCCTCGTTCTCTCTGCCACTGTGTCTTGCCCCGACGCGGGGCGAGTGGGGCTGGGGGAGACAACGGTTAGGACAACGGTCGCCGTCGCTGTCAGCCTAAAAATGCCGTGCTAAATTCTTAAGACGCTTAAAAATAAACTTTTTCTAGATTTTTGTCGCGCTTTAGAATGAGCAAAAAAAAACAAAAACAAAATATATATATATATATATAAGAATATTTTTGACTTTCACTTTGCAATGCGTAATTGTTGTTGTTATTGTCGCAGTGTCTAACTTATTGTTGTTGCGCTTTGTTTAATTTGTATTGCAGCACGCAAATTATGTGCGGCAAGCGGCTGAGGACTATTTGGCCCGGCGACAGGCGCGCAACAAATCAATGACACGCTCGATGACTTCCGGATTGGCCGGTCCGATACTTGCCCTGGGCAATGTACACTATCTGCCTGCAGCCAAAAGTGGCACATTCTTTGCCCGCGACAATGTCTCCAACTTTATAACCTGGTGCAGGTCAGTCCGACAGTCCATACCAAAACCAAATATGTAAATGATATTTTTGTTCGTTCGTTGTTGCAGAAAGAGCCTTAAAATCATTGAGTGCCTGTTGTTTGAAACGGATGATTTAATCATGCGTAAAAATGAGAAGCATGTGATACTCTGTCTACTCGAAGTGGCCAGACGTGGCGCCAAGTTTGGTAAGTCTAGCCTCATGCAACAATGATCATTAGAACTAATAGTTGGTTAATAGGCATGCTGGCACCGATGCTGGTGCAAATGGAGCGACAAATCGATCGCGAAATAGCCGCTGATAATAAAGCCAATGGCTGTGGCATCGGCATTGGCTGCGGCACACAAACCCCAAACGGTTGCGCCGAAAGCGGCACACAAACGGAGGCGCCAGCCACGGTCGGTGCCGAGTGTGTGGCTGTTGAAACGGATCTCTATGATAGCGATACGGAGAACGAGGATGAGAATGATAAGGATCCAATGTTGATGTATGGACCGCAGCCACAGATCATTACAAATGATCTCAAGAGTCTCGATGAGATGGTAAGTGTTAAGTTCGCTCAACTGCTTACCGCAATATTCCTTGAAATCCTTTGCAACTGCTGTCTTTAGTGGAGCTACGTTTTCTCTTTTTTATTTGTTTTGTTTGGTTTGCTACTGCAGCGAAGCTCACGATTTTTTTTTTCTTTCTATTGTTGCTGTTGTTGTTAGTTTCATAGCTACTTTTCTCATGTCCATTTTTAGCCATGGCTAAGTTTCCAGTTACAAACTTGGGCAAAACAAATCAAAAGCACAAACAGCAACAAGCTAAGAAAGACAACAAATTTTGTTTCGACGATTGCAACTTCAAAGTATTGAATTAAAACTTCTTTATCTTTTGTTATACTAACTATCATTAATTATCTGGTAACACTGGCCAACGCTTATGTCACGGAACCGTTCAACCCCAACTCCTGTACTGTAAATTAATTTGACAAGATGTTTCATGTTCCCCTCCACACACTCCATGCCATTTCATTCCGTTTCGTTTCGTTCGGTTTCGTTCGGTTTCGCCTTGTTCGCTGCCCGATGGCGCCAGATGTGCCAACAACAACAACAACAACAACAATTACAATTGCCAATGGTAATTGCAAGTGTGACTTCAAGCAATGCAATGCGATTGCGCGACGACAGCAACATGCTGCCATGGACAATGGACAATGGACATTGGACAGTGGACAATGGACGAAAGCAACGCTTAAGGATTGAGGATTGAGCAGGCAAATCGGAAAAGCTAATGAAAAGCCATGCCAAACATTTCCTCACGCCGCCAGCAACATTGACATGACAATGATGACGACAACAACGACGATGCCCCGCTCTTCCTCTTTCTTTCTTTTCCCCTATTTAACTCTGAGATTGTTGGATCGACAGCTGCTGGATAGATGGATAAATCGTTGCGCATTTATTGAACGCAACATGGACATGAGCGTGCCACAGCGCATTGCATTGCATTGACTACCAAGCACAGCGCCACATGCTGCCAAAACATTGTCAGCCAAACAACAACAACAGCAACAACAATAACAAAGTGGCCCGGCGGGCGGACATGCTCAATGGATCGATGGCTGAGTGTCTAGCCTGGCCTGGCTTGGCCTCGCCTGGCTCTTTGCCTGTGCGATCACTCAGTCAGCCAATCAATTTGTTTGCAACAGCAACAGCAACATGCAGCAGCAACAACAGCAGCAACAACAGCAGCCAAATCAGCAAATAGCCTCAACAACTTGTCGAAAATCAAATGATGTGCCACCATGGCAACTGTTGCAAGCTTAGCTGCAACTGCAAACTAGCCACGAATCATTTGTCGCTGCCGTTTGGCACGTCCGCATCGTCATCGTCAACATTGTTGTTGCTATTTGCAATTTATGGCCTGGCCAGGATCACAGCGCCACAAAGACGGGAAGACAAAAGAAAAACCATAACCAAAACCATTGCCAACGCCAGCTAATCTTGCATGCGTCACAGTCACGCCGTTACCATCCAACAACAGCCCCTCAATCCTCTTCGAGTCCCACTCCAACGTCGTCGTCGTCGTCGTCGTTGCCACCATCCAACTTCGATTGCAAATCTTTGTGGCAGCCAACTAGCCAGATCATTTTGCTGCCTTATCGCCTTGTTAGATTTATTGTGATGTCGTCTTATACCACAAAGCGACGCCTCGACCAGCTCTGCTCGTGTTTCTCTCTCTCTCCCTCGCTCTCGTGACACGAAAAATATTTTATATACATACAGCTATACGACAGCTATTCGCTAGAGAAACATACAGCAGGGTGTCAGTTTATTGTTTCTTGTTTATTTATTCGTGCAACCATCTCTAGTTATGTGGCAAAAGTCACGCATTGCAGCAGCAGCAGCAGCAGCTGTGGCACAGTTCCCACTTAGTTGTAAGACAACTCCTCCAGCAGGCCCTGCAATGGGAAACAGGCAACAGGCAACGGGCAACTAACTAGCGAAGTTCAAAGGTGCAAATGCGTTTTGTCTGTTTCTTACCGCCTTACGCCCCCTTGCCGCCCTGCTGCTGCTGCTGCTGCATTGCTCTGGCTGTCAGAGACAGGCAAACGGCACAGTAGCCAAGTAGCCAAAAAGTAGTCAAGTCTGCTGCTATCTCCCTACAGACACAATAACAAAACAAACAACAAAAAAAAAACGAAAACCCAACAAAACGAGCCAGTTGCTCTGGGCTCTGCCTAACTGGCTAAGCTGTCGTCTGGTCTGGTCTGGTCTGGTTGGGTCTGGTCTGGTCTGTGACTGGGAGCTGGGACTGTTTGTCCGTTTGTCTGTCTATTTGGCTGTTCCGCTCATTTGTTTGATCATTTGTTCGGACAATGGCTGCGCGTGAATTTATGCAGTGAAAAATAAAAGGAAAAAAATATATAAGACAAGACATTTGTGACTTTTTGCCTATTGCGGTTGGATCTCTCTCTCTCTCTCTCTCTCTCTCTCTCTCTCTCTCTCTCTTCCTCTTTCCCCTCTTTCTCTCTGAATCTTATGCAATGGCCTGGCCTGGCTTGGCTTGGCCACGGGGTCAGCCTTTGGGCCTCCTGCTTGTGTCCCTATCACCCCAGCCTCCACCCACCTATTCTTAGCCACTGTTGACACATACAAACCTTTCTCGTTTGTTTGCTTACCTTTATCAACCTATTTACAGGTCAGAGATTTGGTAGAGAAATGCACATGCCCCTCACAGTTTCCCATGGTGCGCGTCTCCGAGGGTAAATATCGCATTGGCGACACCAAAGTTCTCATCTTTGTGCGGGTAAGTAACAGAATTGCTAACAGAATAGCTTTAACAGCAGAGCTAACAGTGTGCATGTTATCAACACTGTATGTTATCTGTTAAAACAGCTGTTGATATGCAAATGCAAAATCGATGTTAAACTAATTGAATATTCCATTTGCAGATCTTACGCTCGCATGTTATGGTGCGTGTGGGCGGTGGCTGGGATACGCTGTCGCATTATCTGGACAAGCATGATCCCTGCCGCTGTCGTGCCCAGCATCGTAGCTCCATACAGGCGCGCCTAATGACACGCAACACAACCAATTCGGGCAATGGCATTGAGCTGCACAAAGCGCATGTGATATACGAACGGTGAGTCATTCTCTCTCTCTCTCTCTCTCTCGCTCTCTTTCCAACCATCTCTATCGGCTGCATGTGCAAAGTAGGCGACCAAGGGGAGGAGAATACCATTACGAGTATGCTCGCAATGCATTAAGTTGTTATCATCGCCTTTTTCTACTTCTGCACCCGCTAATTGCATGCATAAAGCCGGATAATGATGCGTGTGTCTGAAAGACCGCCCGTCAGGCCAGGACAGAATCGAGCGCAGTTTAGTTGAGTGCTCCATTAAGGAGCTCCATTAGTCTAGCTGCGGCAGGTGCTGTAAGCTGGCACTAAAGATCGCTAAATGCCTTCATTTAGCCATGAATGCACTCTTATTGACTTGGGTAGTGAACTAGTTCTTTACTCAAGCCTAAGTAATGAACTCTAAAACGTTGTGTCTTGCAAAAAGACAATCACACAAGGTTATACATAGTATAAGACTCTATACCATAGAAAAAACTGTAATCGAATTGCGTTATAAACTTCAAGTAATCGGGAAAGCCGCTAAGACCGTCTATATAAAAAACTTGGTTTTCTTTGTTATTCTTTCTTTTTTTTTTTTTTGTAATAGACAAACAACGATTTTTAATCTATAACAAGTGATAATTGGCCAGTGTGGTCATTGCTATAACTGATTATGTACAATCATAGTTTAGTTTTAAGATAAGACAAGTAAGACTTAATTAAACTGGAACAACGAACTTGTTTAATGCCACAACAACTAACAACGAGATCAATTTGCAGCTCACCTCCTGCAGCTCGTCGCGTTTTGTCGGCTGGCACGGCAACGGGCACAGGAGCAGGAACAGGATCGGCAACTGTCTCGCCAGCTGCTGGAGCGATTCAGGTGACAGCCAATACAAATGCTACAGTGAAGCATCGCAGTCGTAGTCCAACGCCACAGCGCAAGTATCTGAATCAGACAAGCAAGGATCACACCAACAATGTGGAGCAGCAGCAGGTGTCTAGCTCACCCAGCTTGGGCCGGCGCTCTATGTCGCCCAGCCAGCGTAGGCTACTGGATATGCGTAAAAAGCAGAGCTCTTTGGACACCTACAGCAGAGATGGACCTAAATCTCTGCCACTGGCTGCTGTTGGAGATGTTTGCGAGGAGACAGCAGCTGCTGCAACTACAACTGGAGCTGGAGGTGGAGCAAGTGCAGCAACAGCTGGCAACGGAGCACAGCCAGAGCAGAGCAGCAAGTTTGAGAATATCAGTGACAATGGCAGCGAGATTAGCGATGAGGGCTATCGGAGCCTGGGCGTCATTCAATCCAATGCACAGAAACGCGAGTCCCTGCACAGTCAGGCCTCCATGGAGGACGCTGAAACCAATGGTAAGTAGTTGTCAACGCTCTAACCCAAGGATTACTTAATCCTCGCTGTCTTTGTCCTTAACAGCGCGTCTTGATCAAACATCTAGCGACTCGCAGATCTCACCTACAGATGAGCCAGAAGCGGAGCCAGAACCAGAACCAGAGCCAGAGGTGGAACTTGAGACAGCTGACACAAAGGACGACACAGATTATACAATCTGTGATGTAATGGATGGGCCACAATCGCTGCCCGCTGTCCTGGCATTGCCCCAACCCAAAGCAACCGCCTACGTTGATGGACACAGCAAGTTTGAGCAGTCTGGCGTTTACATAGACGATGATGAGATTACTGTGACAACTGACGATGTGGTTAATGTGGCCAGCAGCAGCAATAAGCTTACAACAAACAGCTCGCAAGGCAGCAAGATACCCCGCTCCCCACTTGCCCAGCGACGTCGTCGTCGCAGCAGCAGCGGCAGCATTGACAATGCCGCTGGTGGTGGCAGCTTGCAGGATTTAAGCACACGTGCTCCAACCCAGCTGAGCAACTTCAATCGCAAGCAGCCCGTTTATCGCTCAGTGCGTCGACCAGCTTCGGCTGCAACGACGACACCATCGCCGCCAGCGCGAGCTGTGAAAGCATCACAGCTGCCGCTGGTACGGGATGTCACAAATACATGGGGTGGACGCAGTGCCGCAACGCCGCAAGCAGCAGCTAGCAAGAAAAGGCCCAGCATCAATGCGGATACGTTTGCGCCGCCTGTGCCGTTCGAGCGTGGCTCGAAGACGCGCTCCTCACAGATCCTCTACGATAGCAATGGGCGGCGAGTGCGTGGCTGCACAAGCTCATTGACAACGTCGCCGGTAAAGAATCATGCCTCGTCACCGCTGGCCCAGCAGCTGCTGGAGGCGGCCAACAGTGCCAAGAACGATGCACAGATTCTGGAGAAGATGAAGACCTTGCTATCACGCTATGCGGCTGGCAATCAGCAGCAGCAGACGCAACAGCGTCCAAGTGCAGCGACAAACTGCAATGGCAAGAAAACGCCCGTCTATGAGGACTTTACAACGGCTTGGGTGCACAGCAATGGCAACTTGGAGCGTTCCGAGAGCTGCTCACCGCCGGCAAAGGCACGATCCAAGCGCAGCTCAGCAGCGTCCTCGTGTGGCAGCAACAATTCGGCGGGAGCTGGTGCAGCGGGAGCAGTGGTATCACCACGACGAGAGCGTGGCATGTCCAAAATTCCGGCGCCAGTGTCACGTCATCACACGGAGCTGTATTAACGGCACGCTCGGCCCAAAAGCCGGCCGCATATAAGGCTACTTCCGAGTCTTTACTAGTGTATCGAATTGTGAATGTGGTTGCTTGATAGATGGAATCAAGTTAGAACTTAAGTTAATTGTTAGGGCCAGCTGGAATTGTCCGTCAAACCAAACCGAACCGAACCGAACCGAATCAAGTGTTATTGAAGCGAATAGAACCGTTCCAAATGACCTCAAACGCATATACAATGCATACAAATATACTCGTCTAAATGAAAAGCGATCTTTTCTACTCGTCACATTTAACAATTGCTTTTACTCGTTTAACTCACTTGATGCAAATATTACAAATTGTAATAGACAATTTATATTTCTTTACGATTCGCGTACTCGCTACTCTATACTACTAGCGAGTAGTTTTCGCACTCTTTGTTCCCTACTCGCTACTCGCTACTCGCTACTCGTTACTCGTTAGTTTTCACCCCAATTGATCGTTTGATTGAGAGACAGACAGCAAGTGAGCAGAACAACCAACCATTAACAATCCAAATTGAGACTATCTAAACTTAACTAAAACCTTAGCGTTTCGTCTTCTTACTTAAACACTCTAGGTATACATTTTTGTCGAATAGGATATCGAACTAAGTAAGGATTATCTACACAGATGCATTGCACTCGTGATAGATCTATAGAAGCAACCACACACACAAGCATACAGAGCGTATAATTTTCTAGAAGTTTTACGGTTAGTGCACACACACTCACACACAGACACACACACACACACACACATATATTGTATATAGGCTGAAAAATAATAATGCAATTATTAAAATGTATTTAAAAACTTGGGTATAGAATATGATAAAAGAAAGTATCGAACTAGGACTGATTGTTGTGTATGTGTGTGTGTGTGTGTGTGTGTTGAATTTTTTTTCCCAGCATAGTCTTAGAAAATGAAAAAAGGCAAATTTATTTTTATACGCTAGCAAAAGCCATCAATGTGAAATGAAGGGAAAGGAAGCTTTTAACAAACAAAAATAAATAAATGAAAAATTCGATTTTACGCATATACAAATGAACTATATACAATTGGATACGATAATAGATTAGAGATAAGCAAGAAATTATATATATTCGTATAATATCAAATTTAGTTAGAATACATGAAAGCATCCAAAACAAATGTATTGGTGCTTTACTTAGATCAGGCGAAATGATTATATAACACAAAATCCAACTAGACTATATCCACAGCAAAGTAGACAGCCATAAACTAAACAGATGTCACAAAAAAACAACAACAACAACAAAAGAATGTTCGCTTAGTTAAGTAATTAATATATACAATACAATACATATATAACTATATACTTTAAACAAAACCCCTAAAAAAAAAACATATAGCCTATATAGATCTGAAGATGCGTTCGTTACCGTTATCATTTGACAATATATTAGCTTAATTTTCTGCTTCCCAAATGCGGTTGCATAATACAAGTATAACAAAAAAATATATGTATGTATGTGTATGAATCTATAGGGCATAATTTTTTTTTTTACATATATATTTTTTTTTCGTTGCTTAAGCAAAGTTAACATATTTAGTACGTCGTACCTTTAATAAAGATGTTTAAAAGTTGTATGCCTATAAGTAATTATATTTTAAAACAAAAAAAAAACAAAATAACGAATCCTTTGTTTACGTACACGCTGAATTTGAATATGATTTCGAAAAGAATTTCTTTTCAGTTTTGCGTAACGTAACACCAAAATGTATTTCAAAACCATGTTAAACATATGTATTCTCTACTATATCCTTACTATATATATTTGAACAAAAACATATGTAGATCAAATCGAAACAATAACACTGCAAAATCGTTTCAACAAAATGACAATTTAATTGTTTAAACACACGCACATTAAAAAAAAAATAATTATAAAACAAAAGATGTTGCTGTATTGACTAAATATCAATTTATTAATACTTTTTCGAAAATCTTTTTATGTTTATTTTCATCATTTTTGTATTATTTTTTTTTTGGAAACTTATAAAACGCAAACATATAAAATGTATTTTAAATACAATTAATTATTATTAAAAAAAATTATAAAAGCAAACTAACTATTAAAAATGGAATAGATTACAAATATATGTATGTATGTAAACGACAAGAAAAACATTTTTGATTTTAATCACAAAAGTTGAATAATAAAATACGCCCATATACTAGTAAAAACAAAACAAAAAACACCAACAAATCCTTTGTTTTTATTTTCTTGTTAATCTTGCATACCTTGCCAAGTGCAGCATCATCTATTTCCTGCTTGAAAACATATCCCATCATTATTTAAAACTAAGTCATTAAAGAAATAATCGGTCGTTCTGTTATCATCAAGTGCAATAGCATTCAGCTTTTTTAAAGTCACAAATGCTTTTCTAAGCTGAGCTTAAATACACGCACGCACCCACACATGAATGTGTAAAAAGAAATGGGAGCCGTTTCTCTTTGTTTACTTCAAACTATATATATATTAATATGCATACATTCATACATACATGGATGATTACAAGCATCAAATGAGGAATATTTTGTACATTTGTTCAATAAATACTACTTATAAATCGCCTAGATTGCCGAAGCTGGCTTCCGCTGGATTCAGACGTGCCTTATCCTGACTTTCAGTCCAAGCTTTTGCAATCATTTGCTTGGTTTTTGAATCACCGCTATTGTACATTTTCTTCATTATGTTGACCAACGCCCCGTCGGGATTCTCTCTGTCTTCAGCCATCTCATCGTCCTGCTTTTGCTTTAGGCGTTTCTGTATGGAGGTGAGCACATCCCAGTTTTGGTCTTCCTTTGCCTTTTTAAGGTAAATCGCAACCATGTCTGTTTTCACCTTGCGATAACTCTTCTCTATATCAATGGCGTACAGCAAATTGTTGACGGTCAGTCCAAAGTCTTTGCCGTTGAGGTTACTAACGTGCAGTTGCAGCGAGTTCTCCGTGTAGTTTACGGTGACAGCCTCCTCCGGGCAATTCTGTACACCTTCTAGTGTTATAAACAGCTTTACAAATTTGACGCTCTGGTCCCAGCCATAGTCTGTTAACTCATGAAGATATCTGCGTTGGAAAAAATTAACAATTAACAGCGTCTATATACAAGAATCGTGGTAGTCTTATTGATTTTACCGTTTGGTATCACTGCCAGTTGCCTTACGCTCGGCAGCAAGACGAGCCTTGATCTCTAAATTTATAATTTCACGCTCAGCCTCTGCCTTTGCCTGGGTTAGTGCGCCCTTAACACGAGCACATTTCGCCTGTTCCAGCAATGCGGTGCACTCAGCGACATCGGCTTTCAGCTGAAATCGAAAGAACACGTTTTTAATACGTGCTGGTTATTTGTAGAAAATTTTACTTACCTGTTCAAGGGACATTTTTTTATGGATGTAATGAATGATTCTTTGCCAAAACGTGCGCAATTGAAACGTAGAAGTTTCGAGCAATAATGACGCCGGCTTTGAGACGTGCTTCTTCTTACAACATAGCGATACATGATTATATCGATAGCAGTCACGAATTTTTAAATTATTTACATGTCGTTCGATAAAAATATAAATAAATATAACAATTTTTTTAAAATTTGGCTAATTTAACAACATAAAGCATAAGTATCACACTCTTAATTGGCTATATAATTCAAATTTGTTTCTCAGCGAATCTAGCTTAATTTTGTAAGAATTGACAACACTTAAATTAACGGTGCTTTTCCAGTCCTACTCTGGACATGTGTACATGAAAACGTGGATATACATTTATGTTTGTATGTACACCAAGTTGGTTCTTGTTTTTTGTTCAAGCAAATATATCATGAGTCTGCT
Organism: Scaptomyza caliginosa; assembly: GCA_035044725.1. Classification (NCBI taxonomy): domain Eukaryota; kingdom Metazoa; phylum Arthropoda; class Insecta; order Diptera; family Drosophilidae; genus Scaptomyza; species Scaptomyza caliginosa. The sequence goes on along the minus strand of JAWNNR010000756.1, from coordinate 184,205 downwards.
GGACGAAAGCTTCCCCGATGACGAGTTATTTGATATGCTTAACGCTACAGGAGTCAGCAATAGACGAAGTTTTCAACGGGAATATAGCATTTGCCTTAATCTGGATGAGCCCGATAACTTTGAGCGCCACGAGTCGCCATTTTTAAACAGCGATTGCTCCGAAAAGACATGCGCAAGCGATCCGGTTGGACTTGAGCATGATGATGACAAACATGGTAAATCAGCTTAATTCAAGTCGTAGAAATCCATTTATGTTATAAATTTTATTAACCTAGCCAACAGCAATGAATGTGAAGACGATGACCAAAACAACAACGGTTCATCCACACACTTACAGCTTGGCAGTAAACGGAGCAGCAAGGCTGTATCTTATCAAGATATACACTCTCAATATACAAAAAGGCGCTACAAGCATGTGACCAGCAAAGTGGCCAAATACATTGCGGATATACACGATCAGGAGAAGCAGCGTCGCAATTTATCAAGCACATTTCAAAGGCATCGGTCCATGCCGGAATCGCTGACGCCACGTGGCAACGCCGAGGATCAGCAGAAACTGGAACAGTCGCTTTCGCTGGCCAACAGCAGCGGCACAGAGACGAATGCGCGAGATGAACTTTACGAGCGCTTGCAGTTTTACAATGAGTTCTTAGAAGCCCGGCTCAATAAGAAATCTAACGATTACATTCAAGTTAAACGGAACTTTGAGGCTATACGTAATGACTATGAGGCTATACGCACTGAGCTTAACAATGCGAAGCTCAAGCGTCAAACAGCCTTGACATCTGAATCAATTGGCGCTTATTCCACCTACTGCCCTCAACTTTCGTCCAGTAAGTGCATAGCCAAAACGACGCAAACAGACTTGCCATCCAGTAAGTGCGTTGCCAAATCAACGCAAACAGACTTGCAAACACCATACGGTTTGACGGCGCACTTGTCGCACCTTTCCGATTTATCGGACATGCCCGCAATTGCAGCGAATGCAACTCCACATCCCAATTGTAATTTTAATGATATCACCTACGACAGCAGCGTTGGCTCCATCGAAATACCTTTGCTTAGCGTGCCTCCAGTGGCTCGACAGCTTCAGCTGCCCAAGACGATAAAGCCGCTCTCATTGAATTTTAGCAACGACAGTGCCGAAGTGGATGCTAACGGAAATGGTATGAATATATTGGAACCAGATACAAACAGTTATGTTTATGGGGTTTTTTTCATATTATAGGCATGACCGGCGATGTTGGCACCAACTTGCAGCCAATAAACTCCGGGTCCAGTTCCAATCGCATCGCCACTGACAATTCGGGCAGCAGTCATCCAAGTAGCAATGATTCTGCCATCGAGATTGATGGGCACAAACCACAACGCTCCCCCCAACCGCCCTATGAGCGTCTAAAGATCAATGCTATGAACTTTGGTCCGATGATGGATTGGAGACAGCCGGAATGCATCATTTACTTTCAAAATAACAGCAATCGAGCTATTATCGAGCAAAATCCCAGCAATCGGTTGGTCATTGAACACTTGCAGCAGAATCACCAAACGTCTACCATTTCCCATGTCAATGCAAATATGAGTACAAGCACGCAGGGCCATATTAGCGACGTGCTATTTGTCCAGAGAAAGAAGTCGCTGGCTGCCCGGATGTTGCGACTATTCGGTCCATGTGCGCGGTGTGAAGATCAGAATCAGACATTGGATGCCAGCAACGATGCCACTTATACGCTTATGGCCTACTCGCCTGGCAATCGCTCCCATAATTTGCGTTAGGGTTATTCTTCATTTGTTTGTATATTAATTGCATTTATTTATTTAGCCGTTTAATGTTTACGCTGGCGTTTTCAAAATTATGCGTTAATTTTTTCGTTTTCTTTTTTTTAACTGTATCTAATAGCTAAGCATTATTGCAATTTTATGTTTTAGTCAGTTTTGTAAGTATTTATGAAAATTATGTATTCCATGTATGCCAAATAATTATGTCGATTTGTATTTTCGTAGCTATGAGTATTGTGCCCATCAATTCTTTAAAGATAAATTAAGAATACCATTCAATCGATAAGCCTTTTTTGACTTATGGCGCACTACAATTTGTCTATCGATAGGCATGGTGAGCTGGTCAAGCGATGTGCCAGCGATATGCAACACTGCAGTCAGCTGGTTGTCGTTTATCGCTGCCGATAAGCTTAAGTTGTCAAAGATGATTGCAATGGCAAATAAACGACTGGCCATCATCGCATCAAAGAGTGAGTAGCTTACCCTATGGGCGCATATTTATCAATAATACGGAAAGTACGAGAGGTAAGTGTGCCCGCTGTTCATATTCGCCAAACATCGTGCGTGATTCGCTATATACGTCACGTATAGACGATTGGCAGCGGGAGCGGTGGCAGCACATAACACGACAGCCAACAATAACAGAATCGGAATCAGAATCGAGTAAAAAGTTAGCGGTTCGAAATGCGACACGGAGCGCCCAGTGTGTCAGTTAGATTACAGCGCTCAACAATCTCGTTTGGCAGATATTAAAAAAAAAATTGATTGTGATAAGTTTTATATCCAGTTTTGGTCAAAATTTTAATGTGTTTCTAAATCAAATTCATCCAAATTATGCCCCGATGCTAGAGGGCGGCAATTAAAAAAGCAAATTCAATAACAAAACACTGTGCGTAAATTTAAAGCGGAAAAAACCGGAAAACGGCAACAAAATTCCCAACTCCATACGCTCCCCCCCATATACATCTCAGGCCGATGGTGCTATTGGTTATGCCAACGACGGCTGGACTATGGACAAGCGCATTAACACGGGCTCCGGCTGCTATGACTACAGCACAGCTGTAGCAGCTGCACCAGCGGTCAAACTCTTTGCGCCGAGGATAAACAGCAGCAAGCCGACAAAGCAGCAAACAAAGATTGCAGCTGGTGGCAACTCTAGTCCCAGGTTGGCAGCCACATTTCAGGGCATGAGTGTGAATGCGCTGCCACCACAGAGCGCCAGCAGCGGCGTTCATTCCTGGCCAAGTGCGCGTCACAATGAACACGCGGTATCAGCGACGCAAGAAGCACCAGCTACTTATTCGTCGATTCCATTGCGTATCAACAAGCAGCAGCAGCATCAGCACAACAACAACAACGGCAGCGCTAACAACGTGATGAAGCTTCAAAAACAGCCAGCGTTGCCGGCCACAGAACAATATGCGACTGCTATCAGGACGAAGCCGCGCAACAAAAGCGAAGGTAGGCAACCATTTTTTCTTTTGTTTCTTTTCTTTCAATATGCACATGTACAAATATATATATTTATACATATGTATATTTTTTTTCGCTATGGCAGCACTGAATGTTTAGTATGTACATATGCATGTCTGTGTGTCTCTGACTTTTCAAATCTATTTTTGTTCGTATACGTTAGCCACTTGGAAAAATTATATGTTTCACAAATTAGAAAACAGAAATCTGCGACTTTTGATAAAAAAAAATACTAAGGTTTGAGTATTTTCAAATATGTCCACAAGTAAAATAGATCAAGTCTGATAAGCTTTGCCTACTTTTATACAACTGTAATAGACTGGACTTTTTTTAGTCTCTTCCAAGAAGCAAAAGTAGCTTAAGTGCTGCCAGATTTTACAAAGAAAACAAATTTACCAATTTGTAATTAATAGCTACTTTTATATAATATAATTATGTTTGACTTGCAGAGGCCATCAATGATTTGCTGCAACGCATACCAGACATTGGGCAAATATTTGACGTGCAGAGTCGCATCGGCAATGGAACGTTTAGCACCGTCCTGCTGGCAACGCTTAAGCGGGAGGCTCAGCTGCCGGACAGCATGCGGCGAAAGTTTGCGATCAAACATCACATACCCACCAGTCATCCGGATCGCATTATGAAGGAGCTGCAATGCATGACCGATATGGGGTACGTCAAATGGTGCTATCAAATAACCAAGGGGCAATCAAAATCCTACTTTCTCCTAATTTGTGGCAAACCACACAACTTAATTTGATGGGCTTTAATGATTTGTGTGTCGGCAGTGCTGCCTTTCTGTTAACAGCGTCACGAACGACGTCAGCCGAAGCAAACCGTAGACGTCTCTTCCATTCTATAAAAACACATACATATGTACTACAAACATATATACGTTCGTGTCTATGTGCATACGTCATTGCAATTTATTTAAGTTGTCGTTCCGTTGCCGTTGGCGCTGCCAATGCCAATGCCATTGCCATTGCCCCCAACGTTTATTGCACTTTCACACACCATTCACGTGCCCTCTTCTTAGTTAAACGACCGCGTCTCGCTCGCTCTCATTAGCCGTTTTTATTCTTCTATTTGGCTTGCTTGTGTAACATTTGTTTACCAAAAAAACTAACTACATGCGCAGAGGTTTAAAAATCTGTGCAATTGGCTTTATAGTTTTTGGTATAATTTTTTTTTCAATCCTTTAAATGCTTTATCTTCAAATTATTATCGATTATACCCTTGGACACTTTTATATTATCGATAGTCGCTGTGCTGCTTAGCTGAGATTAGATAAGTCGCCCATGCACACATACACAGTCAGTCAAACATATGTATGTATGTGTGTTTATTTGCACGTATCTGACTGGCCAATGACGTAGAAAAAACCGTTCAATTCCGCTTTGAACTACCTTGAGCAAGGTTATCGCCAAAAGAGCCCAAAAATACCAAATGGGCTGCCGGCTTGAGTACCGCAATAAGGGATTGCTTTGACACAAGCAAACCAAAATGACGTTTGCCCACTCTATCTCTCTCTCTCTCTGTCTTTTTCCTCTGCGTGGGTCGACAAGGTGGGCGAGAATGGGTGGCTACACATTAATAATAACAATATTATTAGTCAGGCAACCGGCCGGCCGGCTGGCCGATGTGTCTGTGCCAGCTACTCAACTGATTCCCCCCACTTTCTCTTTCTCTCTCTCTCTCTCTCAGTCTGTCTTTCTGTTTTTTACTCTCTGCATACATCTGTTTACTGTGTGTATATATCTAGTCGTTCAATTTGCGTAAATTCTGTTGCCCAGTTGCGTCACAGCAATGATAATTACATATGACTGGGGGATGCGACGCAGATTGGTTCGTGCGCCGAGTGAATCGATGTGAAATAATCATTGCTGTGACGTCAGTTCACCAACGTGCATCAAACAACGTGGGCGGCCTGGACCTTCTCATACGCAGCTGCTGTGTTTCTAATGCCGTCAACAACTCTTTGAGCAGTTAGTACAGGGCAAAATGACCTCATTTCCAGTTTCGTCAATGCAGCGTTAATTGACAGCAAATATTAAACATATGTATGTACATTTTGTATTGTTTATAGCCCTGCTAATAAGTTACTATTAATATTTCACGGGAATTCTCGCATTTGCAAATCTAACATTTACCCCTTAAATGTGTAAAATTCAACTTCTCCTGGTATGATAGAGGTGAAACTAGGAAAACAAAATAGATAAGTGTACAGTAGATGCAGCAAAGTTGTTAATATTTGTTTAATCACGGTTTGCCTTCTCTCTCTTTTTCATTGCAGGGGCATTAACAATGTCGTTGGAATCCATTGCTGCTTGCGCTGTGAGGCATCGGCGGCATTCGTGATGCCCTACATGCCGCATGATCGTTTCCATGATTTCTATACCAAAATGGATGTGCCAGAGATACGATTGTATATGCGCAATCTGTTGCTCGCTCTTCGCCATGTCCACAAATTCAATGTCATCCATCGGGATGTGAAGCCCAGCAATTTTCTGTACAATCGACGTCAGGGACAGTTTTTGCTCGTTGACTTTGGCCTTGCCCAGCATGTGAACGTGTCACAGCAGCATCAGCAGCAATTGGCATATCGAGGTGGTGCATCTGGCAAGATTCAATTGCCCAACAGCAAACGTCCACGAGAACGCGATGTGAATGTCAATCAACAGCAGCTCCAGCACCAGCACCAACAGCAGCAGCAAATGACAGTGGCGTCGACACCTTCGGAAGCAGCGCTTGGTGGAGCCGTTAAACGAATGCGTCTAATAGATGAGCCAGCGTTGAGCAACTGGAACAAGATGCCGCTCAAGCCGGTCAATGAGATTGCGCAAAGCGCCAAGCAGCTAAACATGAACGAAACAGGCGACACATCTGTCACAGCGCAGGCACAGTCACAGTCGCCGGTGATGGTTACACAGTCCGAGCAGGGAGCTGCAACCAGCGCCAAATACAACACAAATCGCGCAGCTGGTGGCGGTGGCGGTGTAGGTGGAGGTGTTGGTGGTGCTGGCAGTGTTGGTGGTGGCGGCAATAGTTCGAAATGCTTCTGCTTTGCAAATCCAACTGTATGCCTAAACTGTCTGATGAAGAAGGAGGTGCATGCATCGCGTGCGGGCACGCCCGGCTATCGGCCGCCAGAAGTGCTTTTAAAGTATGCGGATCAGACAACCAGCGTGGATGTGTGGGCAGCCGGTGTCATCTTTCTGTCCATACTATCATCGGTGTATCCGTTTTTTAAGGCGCCAAACGATTTCGTTGCGCTGGCCGAAATTGTTACCATATTCGGGGATCGCGCCATACGCAAAACCGCCTTGGCCCTGGAACGCATGGTCACACTCAGCCAGCGTTCGAAGCCGCTGAATCTGCGCAAACTGTGCCTGCGCTTCCGTCATCGCCTCATCTTCAGCGATCAGCGAATGGTGCGCAAGCACGAATCACCCGATGGCCGCATTGATGTGTGCATGAACTGTGATCAATACTATTTCAATTGCCTGTGCGAGGAGAGCGACTATGTGACGGAGCCGCTTGATCCTTACGAATGTTTTCCTGCTAGTGCCTACGATCTGCTGGGTCGTCTGCTCGAAATCAATCCACATCGTCGCATCAGTGCCGAAGAGGCGCTCAATCATCCATTCTTTACGGAGCAAACAAATGCACCGATTGCTGCTGTTGCTTCTACGGCTGCAGCTGCCAAAGTGCGTTGCACTGGCGAATCACACAAAACACAAACGACGCGCAGGCGCGCTACCAAAGCAGCTGGACCTGAAGCTGGAGCAAGTGTTGGAGCATCTAATCAAGAATATGCTGTAGCTGCAACTGGAACTGCCGAGCAGCTGTATTCAGCTCTGAACAAATTGTGAAAACTAGTCGAAACATCTTTAACACAATCGTTAGAATTAAATTGGTTTTTTTTTTCTATTTAATCCTTTGTATATATGTTCTTGTATATACATACATACATACACACACACATCACCTTCATTGTCATCATCATAATCATCAACACTGCCCAGTTTATCATCTAGCCCTATGCATATCTTCATTAAGGATTACAGGGGTAACAAAATGGGAACTCAAATTGCCGCCCTCGGACGCAACTACTTAAAAAACAAAAACCAGCAAAAATTTGTACAAGAAAAACCTTTACTTCAATAATGTATACAAAAAAACGAAAAAACATACCTCAGAATAGTTTTGAGCGTTTGTTATTATACTCAAAAATCGATTGATTTGATAAACCCCACTACTACATATATGTACACCAAAAATACATACATTAAATTTATAAATATATATACGTATACACATAGAACTGTTTTTTTTTTTTATATATATATATTATTTAGTAATATATGCAAATGAAATGCTAAACAAGCATAGGAAATTAAAATTACCCAAAAACTGCAACCAGATCTGTTGTCAAATAGTTCTAAACACTAAGTGAGAAACGGGTTTCTTAATTATATATACAAAACAAAATATATTTATACAATGCAACATCAAAAGAAATATATTCAAACGTTCTTTTTTTTTTGTATGATTGGGAACAATTTTGCGGTGCAGTAAAGAGTTGGATTAAGGTTGAATCAAATTGCAACTCACCAAAGAACAAAAGGCAAGTGTATAAAGTTTAGTTTTCTAAACACAGATCAACTGATATAGCAGATGTTACCATTTAAAAGAGCTAACAATGTTTGTTCTTAATGTAGCATTCGTATATTTAGTTACAACACTTTTAAGCCTGTTAATAGGTGAAAAAAAAAGTTTATATATATAAACGAACGAAATATATTAACCTATAGATTAAATGAAATACCCTAAGCAACATGCTTGTTTTATAGATTTAGGTTTCCATTTTGTTGGCTCTCTTCCGAGTTACTTTTGCAGACGTTGTTGGCTTTTCTGTATCATCTTCCATATCATTGCTGGTGTCTTGATCTGCTTTATTTTCGACTTTAATGCGTTTGCCTGCCTTGACCTCATCTTTTGTTGGCTGTGTCTCAATGACACGTTTTTTGGCCTTTTGAAAGTTGCCGCGGCCAGCCGCACGCTCCGATTCCTCGATGGTGTAGGGCTCCAGTTCGAGCGCCTTGAGGCGTCGCTTGTGCACTTTAGTGCGAAAGTGTGCCTGCAGGGCTGTGTCGTCGATAAAGTACTTGGCACAATGAACGCAATAGAACTGTGCAAATCCGGGCTTTTCTAGGTCCACATTCTGGTTGATTAGCTCTGCGCTTCGAGTGCGCATATCGTCGTCGATTTGATCAAGATCCCTGCGACGATTTCGTACACGCCAGCGACGCTGCAAATGCGTATCGCCATAGTGCATCTTTTTACGCTTCTGTACCATACCCATCTTGAATTGGTGTTGGAATTCTTTACTTCAGTGAAATCAAATGTTTGTCTCTGTTTTGATTGCCGCTGAAACTGCACGTGTTTTGGTATTTACTTTTACGCTTGGGATGTGCGACAATCGGTCTGCAGCTTAGCGAGTTGTCGATTTATGTTCTAAGATTAAACAAATAACAAAGACGATTAGAAAGGATTTAACCATTGAATTTATTTACACACCTTAGAGTTAATAATTAATATAGGTTTCGTTCATTTACTGCGCATAAATAGTTGTCAAACTATTTATGTTAGGTGCACACTGTTCACACTGTTAGAAGACGTGCAGTGTGTACACATTCGAAGAGCAACACAGACCACCTGCGTAAGCGGTTCTCAGCTGTTTGTTAAATTTGGTTATTTGCAATTGTTGCTGTTTCTAATATTATAAAATCAACAAAATAAAATAAACACACAATAGCATAGGGAACATGGTGAGCGTTAGATGTTAGTCGTAAATTGCTTGTTTTTATTCGATATATAAAAAGTACTCGATAAAAAACAATCGGATAGAAATACGAAAAGCTTAACAATCGAAGTCGGCTTCAGTGCCATGAAGATGGTTGCACTTCACTCGTGTGAACAAGTTGGCAGCGAGCAGACGTACGCATTTTAATTTTCTTACAATCTCAAAACCGCTAAACGAAATAAAAAACGCAGTATTATAAAATAAACAATAACTCAATTACACTTTGATAGTGCAACAAAGTAGCCCACAAGTCTGCGACACGCATACATTAAAAAAAAACGGTTTTTGTGATTAAATAACGTTGCCTGTGTGAGTTTTTTTTTTCATTTTTTTTTTCCATAGTTATTTTGTGTATAAAATGATCAAAGTGCATAAGTGGAAACGGTCAACATGTAAAAATGCATGATTGTTAAGCTTATGATTGGACCACCTGCGACCGTCGCCGTTGTCTGTTTTTTCGGTTCAGTTAGTTCGCTTGTGCCGTGATGACCAGCTGCTCTGATTGTGCATTTTAATAAGAGACTTCGGCATGCGACACGCAAAACGAGTGTTGTTGTTGTTGTAACTGTCATTGAATCGGCTAGTAAAGTGAATGTGACAGCGTGTATATGTGCAGCTTATGAGAACAGTGATTCCACTCCCAAAAAATAAAAAATTGTATGCAAAATTTTGCTTAATCATTATTGGTTTCTGTTTCAGCTTTGCACATTCCCTTTGCGTATATATACGTATATACTATATATACCGGCTAATTCTTCGTTCGTGGTATTTGCATTAACTGCAGCAGGCGTAGCCATCGAGCAAAGTAAGGTAAGTGCAAGTGTGCATGCATATAAAAATAAGTATCTGTTGTAGTTGCTTTTTTAATATGACACTTATTAATAAAGAAATAAACGTTGAGGCTGGCTCGCTTAATCAGTCAATTTGCCATTTAACAGTTATATGCATTCGCACACAACTGTGAGCTGTCACGTGCGTGTGCGTAGCGTCGTACATGTGCTGGTATTTAAATCTGTTTTGCTTTGTGATCGGTTTCGAATTTAGAGCGGGTCGCGCAGTTTTCGTAATTGCTTCGCAACTCGAATACAGCACGCGCAGTGTGACGTAACAGTCCGAAACATACCCACATAAAAGCTTGCATCTACGATGCCTGCTTCCCAACCCGTTTTGACATTATAAATGAACACACAAACACATGCACCAATTACAGTTTTCGACTGTCAGTTGGCAAAAAATCACTCTCCTTTTGTCTCTGTCTCTCTGTTTCAGTGTTGCCCAAACAAGTTTGTAAAAAAACACAAGAAAAAATAAGTGTTTGAATTATGATGCACAATATTTATCCATAACGATAAATATTTATGTGTTGCATACAACGTAAGGTGGTGTAGCATATGTTTATTTATTTTTTTTTTTTGATCATTTCTTACCAATGTGTTTATGACAAACGTTTAAAGTTGCTAATGTATCCAGTTGGAAAACAAAGTCTATTTGAACCATAAAGTCACATAAAGGAGATAAAAAATACCAACTTTCTTGTGGTTGTTGTTGTTGTTCGTTTTGCGAATTACAAAATAAGAGAGAGTGAAAGAAAATCCAAATTAACGGTATTTTTGCCCATTTTGCTTATTTTTGATCTTCTCATACACAAATTTGGTTGTAAAATGCGAACGGCAAATTGAGCACATAACTTATTAAGTAACATTCATAAGCAATTAGTAGTATTAATTTGTTGTAGTTGTTGCATTGTGTTGTTTTTAGATCGTGCCGTTATGTGTGTAAAACTTTTTGGTTTCAACAGCAATAATCCTTAATCATCGTTGTCTTCTTTTTATTTTGCAATTTTATGTATTTGGTTTTTGCTTTGTCTTGCTAAAATAAGATAGAAAATGAATCAAGCTGAATCCAAAGAGGAGCTAAATGGTGTGGACGAACTGACACCAAACGCTCAGGCAATGATCCTTAAGCCAAATGAACTTAAGTTGGCGACTATTCATTCTCTAGGTGGAATACTTGCTCCTACCGAGAATAAAACAAGCTCAACTAAAAAATCACTGGTTGAGTCTGGCGAAAATGTTAAGCCACAACAATCACCATCAGGTAATTGGAATGGCAAGTGGGAGTTACCAAAGATGCAACCACTTCAAGAGTCTTCTATCAATACTGTTGCTGAACGCAGTCCAGCTAAATCGAATATAAACGAGCTTAGTTTTGGTCTGGGCAAGGCCTCAATCGGATCTCCGACCGCTTTAGAGTTGAAAAATCTGAATATCATTGGGAATGCATCGATGAATCCATCGGTTAATGCTGAAGTGCAGCAGGGTGTTCTCGTCATGCGTATCGTTGGCAACTCTAAGTATCCATCGGAACCGAACTCGCCGCAAACGATGACCTTTTTGCCCGCCATTGAGGCAATATTCATGGAGGAGCTACCGATGCTGTCGCCTGGATTGCTTAAGCGCCAGGTCTATGATTCCCGTTGCAGAAACATGTTGCTTGTTAAGAGAAACCAGCCAATTGGTGGCATCTTGTATCTGGCTTATCCGTGCCAAGATATTGTAGAGTTTGTTTATTGCGCCATTAAATCGTCGGAGCAACATAAAGGCTATGGCAAATATTTGGTCTTTGTTCTCAAGGATTACCTCATGCGGCGCGGCTACAAGCATCTGTTGGTCTATGTTATCGGCGATGCCAAGGTGTTTTTCGAAAAGCAGGGCTTTTCCGACAGAGTCACGCTGCCACGCTCACGCTATAGGCATCGCCTTGTGCCAGACAAGAATGCCACGCTTATGCATCTCAAATTAAACCCCAATGACATGGCGATGACTAGCTATGAGATTGCCGAACAGCCAGTTGATCAGCCAGAGCCAGAGCCACAGCCAATGAAACCTAATCAAATCAAATATGTAAGTCTGGATGGCACTGTCATAATGTTGAATACAGATATAAAACCCATGGCTCCCGGCGAATTCGAAGATCCCTTCGATCTGGCACCCATTTTGAAGCTGGTGCGCAAACATGAAGATGCCTGGCCTTTTCGCAATATGTTATCCTCTGGTCGTGTGCCCGTCTACTTTTTTCACCTCAACAAACCCATGGATCTTAAGACTATAGATCAGCGTTTGCGTGCCGGTCATTACAAGACACCGCTCACGTTTATAAACGATATGAATTTGATATTTGAGAATTGTCGCGAACACAATGCCCGTGATACGGCCGTTTATCGTTGTGGCCAAAATCTAGAGCGTTACTTTAATTCGATAATGCCCTATGGGAATAAGGAAAACAAACCAAAGAAGAAGAAGGGCCGTGCTACCAAAAGATCTCTGGATTCCGATTCTCCAAACTAACAAGTAGATTTCATTCTTGCTTTGTTTTCCAATACACATTTCTAACATTTTTCGAACTTAACACAAACATATGCATATGTAATTAATCATTACACTTATTTCGCACACACACACACACTTACAAACATTGTAACGGATATCTTAATCATAACCTTTTGACATTCTTTAAAAAATTTACATAAATATTTTGCGCACTTAACACAAACATTTTAACGCATATGTAATTAATCATAACACTTATTTCGCACACACACACACACACACTAACACCCCCATACACACAAACACACACACTTACAAACATTGTAACGGATATTTAATTCATAACCTTTTGACATTCTTTAACGAATTTACTTACATAATATTGTATAACCTTTTTGGGACAAACATTATATCGAATTTGTTTATTGATCCCATCAAAATTGACTGTTATTGTAAATATACGATAAAGCAATAGCATCCAAATATGTGTATTGATATTGTGTCCCAATTACCCTTAAAGCTATTCCTAATACTCCATTGTATAGAGTGTATATGTGTTGAAATGGTTTAAATGGTAAGCAAGTTAGCTTTATATATATATGTATTATAATAATATCGAATAGGTCTTTGAGAGGAGTACCGAATTCTTAGTTATGTTGGTGCTTAGTGTAGCATTTACTTTTGTTAAGCTAATTTGTAGCTTTGGCCAGCCAGTTAGACCAGTTAACAAGCCTTTACCAGCTCTTAACCAAGGTGAACAACTATTTTTGTAGCTCTCACAACTGAAGTGAATGTCCATAAGAAATGCTGTTTGAGTTCAAATCAGCTTTATGGGCTAATATCTGTATTTTGAAAACTATTTGGATTTGAAGTATGCCAAAAAAAAATCCCGTGGATTTAGGGCTTTGATATTGCCACTGCACTTGAGCTGATTTGCCTTATCTCAAACCTCAAACTGCTTTTATTGCGGTTTCTTTGTTAGACTTCATATATATATACAAAAAATATACTTTGTTGTTATTAAACTGATTTCAAATGGGTTTTAGACAGCAACGCTTTTGCGGTCGCTTGCATCGCAAGTTGAATGTGTTTTGGAACTTGTTTCTCGTTTTGATTTGTTTGGAATTATCCCAGATACAAAACATTCTGCCACGGAATGGGCTCTATCAAGTTAACAGTGGCAGGTTTTCTAATTACACAGAAAACAAAAACAAAAGAGATATTGTAGTTGTTGTAAGTAGTGCAAAGTAGAAAGACAAGATAACTGGCATTTCCCAAAACTCATTACAATGTATTGTACAAACTGTTTAGCGATCGTCGATGATTACAAACAAGCAATCAAAAAAAAAAAAAACACATTGCTTTACTTATCTGTGATTGTAAAAAACAAGCAAAAAAAAATAGTGAGCAAAATAAAATAAATAATTAGCATGCAATATAATATGGAGGCACCATTGTCAGTGAATGGTAATTCCCCCAAAACCACATATGTATATCACGAAATCTATTTATAAATGACCTTTGTTTATATGTACATGCATGGATATATGTATAACCCTTCTTGTTTTTGCAACAGATTGCATATATATATGTATATGTCAACCCCTTTAAAACGCACCGCAAACAAGGCAAACAAATAAACAAAAACCCACAAGCAAATAGAAACCCCTAATGCACCTTATCACATACTTTGTCTGACATTCTGATATGACCACCGCAGACATAAAAACACACATAAAGTGTATCGCCTGAATCCAATTCGTTGCACTTGTAGAGAACTGAAAGTTTCATATCACGCCTCCCAAAAGCGGGATTTGCGGTAAGTGCTAAAAGTGATAAAGTCTGATATATATATATATATATATATATATATATGTAAACATATTTCTTTACACAATTCGATACTTCACGTTGTGACGAGTCGAACAAGTGCATTGAAAAGGTTTGCATATAAAAATAAATAACAAAACGCGCTGATAGTGATGTGTGGATTAAAACAATCTCTAATAAAAAGTAATCGATTACTAAATCGATAGTCGCTTAAAGTTGAGCCTGGATGCTTATTGCTATCCCTCTCTCTCCCTCTCTCTCTCTATGCTTGCGCATTTGCACGCACGCATTAAGTTTTGTTGAGGAATTTCAATTTATTCGAGACTACAGACACAGGAATGTGTGACCTTTGTTTGTATGAGAATATAATGGCGTTGGCGATGGCATTCTTCATTCCTGACTTTCTAAGCTGCTGGCTGGGTGAAAGATGCCTTCAAAATGCGAGTACGAGCATTTTTTTTTTGTTTTGCTTTCGGCAATGCTGCGTCATTTGATTGTTGGAAGTAAATTAATGACTTTCTAGCTGTTGATTGGTAACGGGGTGGAGAAGGGCAATTGCTTATTCGAAATCGAAATTCGAATATTCGAAACCAGGGTCACAAAGCCATATTAAAATTTTGTTTCTTAGTTTTTCTTATACATGATTAATGGTTTTGCTGTGCTAAATTGTTGTGCAATTTTACTTTCACCACAGATCATATAAACTCTAAACAATAAGAAACGGCTCTAGATTGCCGTAGCACTTGAAAGAGAAACGAACAAATCAAGCAAAATGGACGCCCCCAGTGTTGGTGAGTACAAGAATAGTTCACAACAGTTGTGAACAATGTTGCCACATCGTTGTTGGCTTATGAACCTACTCCTCTGTCAGAAATGATTGACCATTCCATGCACGGGCACGGGCACGATCACGCTGGCATGCATCACGAGCACATGACGACACTGGATGCAACAACACTTAATCCGCCGCTGGCGACGTCACATGGTGATCTGCATGCGCATCATCATGCGGGCGGCACAGGTCACGGCATGGAGCACATGATGTCCATGGCGGTAAGTCTTTAAGCCAGCTGGTGCATACTGCAATACTGATTGATCTTTAATACAGTTTCACTTTGGTTACAATGAGACAATATTGTTTTCCTGGTGGCACATTGAGACAGTCGCCGGTCTCGTTGGCTCAATGATTGCCATCTTTTTGCTGGCGCTACTTTACGAGGGACTCAAATACTATCGCGAATACCTGTTCTGGAAGACATACAATCTGCTGGAGTATCGTCCGGTCACGGGACCCCAGCGCAATCCAGAGGCACCACGACTGCCGCCACCCACCGCCGCCGCAGCGCCTTCGCCCGTGCAGTAAGTATTTTGGTTAAAGCTTTTCACTTTTTGAGTTTCGTTTTGTTTGTCACGTTCTGTGCCTTGTTATGCTGCTCGCCTGTAAATATTATATATATTGAAACTAATCCTCTTTTCTGTACTCTCTCTCTCTCTCTCATTCTTTCTATTTTTGTTGTGTTTGCCGTTGCCGTTTACCGTTATATTTATGCGTCTTCCTTGTGTGTGTATCATACGCTTTCTGCCTCCTCTGCCGTCCATCATCTGTAAAAAAAATATCAAAAAACTTTGTCGCGCCTTCATGTAAATTATGCTCATTATATATTAAAAAAATCTTATCACACAACAAATGTACAAAAACAACATTGAAACGAAAAACCAAAACAAAACAAATAATCAACATAATCCAATTATAATAATAATTTTTTTTTTCTGCTACATAAACAATAACAATTAAAAAAAAAAACTTGCTGCGATAACGATAACAATATTGATATTGATTTCCCTTACACTACAACAAAACGAAAAAAAAAAATCACACACACACGCAACCGTTACCGTTAACGCCAATACACGATATTCATATAATCCCAGATTCGTTGGCGAAGTTGTGCACAAGCAACCGTAAGTATCCCAAACCGTCCACTAACTACCTTTCTCTCTCTCTCTCTCTCTATCTTTCTCAATCAGCACTCGAAATCTTTCTAGTCTAGTCATAACTATTGTTATAACTGATACACATATGTTACGTCTCAATAATTAACGCTCTTGATTGAGTGTGTATGTTAGCTTAAAAGCTGGCTAATTAATCGTCCGTTTCATAGAAAAAACACTCGCGTCTGATTGGCAATAACAAATCGCAACCTGATACCTGCCATATCATATACATATATGTATAAACAAACACTTGATACTATTTAGATTACCCACACATATCTGGCCGAGAGTCGAATAATAATGATTGACTTAGTCAACAGCACTTTGCACACTAATTTTGTAATTATATTGAACACATTTATAGATTAAAACCAAAACTTCGTTATACTAATGCACAAACTATATATAGATTATTTATAGATATATAGATATACCTAACCACAAATGCATCAAATGATTGAAGTTTAACTAGTTTAAATTGATCAAAAGCACAATCGGTTATCGTTAGGAATTAACGATAGCGTTTGATGCCGTTAGAAGCGTTTCAATGAAGTGCAACTTGTTCACCCTGTTCATATATATGTTAAATTGTTTATGTTTGATTAATACCAGTGTTATGTTTCATTAATTGGGTCTGGATGTGGGTTTTGAACTTGCTTGGCACAACCAATCTAATCAAATCTTTTAACACCAAACAGACCAACGATGCTATCGATTAATCATCTGTATCAGACGCTGCTGCACGTGCTCCAGGTGACGCTCTCCTTCCTGCTCATGCTGATCTTCATGACATACAACGTGTGGCTCTGTATGATGGTGGTGCTGGGCGCTGGCGTTGGCTATTTCCTCTTCTGCTGGAAGAAATCGGTTATTGTCGATGTGACCGAGCATTGCCACTAGCAGCGGAGCAAGAGGAGCATGCCTATAACCAGCAAACCAACGATTCACTCCAGCCAGCATTGTCTTACCCATGATGATACATCTTGATAAGCTGGCTAGCCCGATATAACCATCTTTCTCGAAATGTTCAAAGACACACAGACACACACACATAGACATCTACATATTCGCCCATTTGTTTTAGGTATTAACATACATATATATATATATATATATATATATATACATATACTTTATTGAGTGCTGAATGTTTGGGCAACGCATTGCCAGCACTCGAAACTTTTATAACTGTGAGCTTTTCAAATGAAGTTTGTAAACTACACTTGATAATAGTTATCCAAGCAGTTGCATTGGACACAATACTATTATTAATATTATTATTATTTTTTTACACCAAGCAACTGACTTTGAGAATAAGTTTAAAGTGCAAAAAGAACAAACAATTTTATCAAATTTATTTAAGTTGCCCAATTGTAAAATTTGTAAAGAAACGAAAGAAATTTAAACGTTAATCATTTGTTATGCTATTTTGTACTCAATGTAAGATAGTAAAAAAAAGTCTTCTCAATTGCTCAATGCTTTGTTTGTAATTCTCTTGGCTTACCCCTTCACATTTTATACATCTAAATATATATTTTTACACATTGTTTATATGATTATTATATCTGTTAAAAAAAATGCAAACTTATGTATAATTTTACAATTTTGTTCGTTTTCCCACTCTCAACCATGTAAGAATTTATGTTATTGAATGATGCAAATTCCGTTATAAATGATATTGTTAGATCACCAAAATTGATACATGCATAGTTATATATACATAGACCATAATATACATACTTATTTACATATACATATGGTACATATGAATTGTTGTAGATATTAATTATAAATGCAAGTACATACAATAAGTGCGAACATCAAAACTATACGTATACAAAAAAGATTACACAAAATATATATATACAACTGCTATACAAAACAAAAAGCAAACTGACTTTTTCTGTATGCGTTTGCCATTTTATCTTGCATTGCGGTTTGAGTTTTTGCGCAATGTGGGGCCCTTAGGTTATTGCTTATGTTATGTAAAACTATTGCATACTTCTCCGCTGATAGGAAAATGCTACCATATTTTACTGTAACGTACTTCAAAATGCGAATTTAATTTAAATCAATTTTGTTAGGTATCATTTTAAAAAAAATTGCATACTTGTCGGCAGTTGTGAAAAATGTCAAAACATATTACTGTAGCATACTTTGAAGAGCGAATTTAATTTGAGAGCCAAGACTTAAACCAATATCTAAACTATTGCATACTTCTCGGCTGATGTAAAATGCCACTATATGCAAATAAGTTCGAGAGCCAAAACCTATATCATTTTTTGAAACTATTGCATACTTTTCGCTTGTTGCAAAAAATGGTACCACATATTTTTGTAGCATACTTTGAAACAAGAAATAAATTCAAGTGTCAACCAGAGTCGGGACAATACGTTCCTGGTCTTGCTCCAAGCAAACACTGAACAACAAAAAATGTACCCTGTGCCTTAACCAGCCCCAAGTCCCAAGAAATTAAAACAAATTTACTAAAGATTGCGCAATCTCTTGCGTAAGTTTGCTTTTATTTTGTTCCACTTCTTATTGTTTTTTTTTTTCAAGTTCTTTTTTGTATTGAAAAATTATTGCAAGTTTTGAATTTAAATGTTATCATCATTAATTGTAATAGTATGTATTAGTTGTAGATGTAAGTAAGGTATGCATTAATTAAAAAAAAAATTATTATCTTGCATTTTTATGACTACATATTTTTTTGTTTTGGTTTTTATTATCTTGTTTTTGTTGTATATTTATATATAAATTTATAAGTTTTTCGCTCGGCAATCATAGATTTATGTATGCGAATAACCAAATAATAATAAAATATATATATATATATATATATATATATTTGCTAAATACATAACGAAAGGCGGGTGCGTCAAGGGCGCAGGCGACGCGTAATCCTTCACAAACGCTTTTATACTACTTTAAGGGAAGATCGATCGATGGCAAATAAGAAATTAAAACAAAAAACAAAAAAGAACGAACCAAAACTGAACCGCAGTCATCCAAGATATTAAATGCATAGAAATATGTATTTCTATGTAGATTATGTTTGTGAAAGATACAGCAATATCAATAATAATGAGAAAAAAAACCAAAAAACAAAACATTTAAATATCTAACATGTTTTGTTGTTTTTGTGTTTGTGTGTGTGTGTGTGTTTTTTTTGTTCTTCAATTTAATGTTTAAAACAGACAGAGATAGGTTAAGAAATGAGCAATAATAAAGATGTTGAAAGGCATATGTATGTATATAGTTATTAAAATATATACATATTCTTATGTATGTATATATATAGAGAGAGAAAGAGAGATAAAGGAGAGAAATTGAAATTCACCTCGTATCTCATGCTTATTACAGTTAATCACATGAGTGTGGTAGATTCACGGTAAGCCCGCCACTCGTTACTTATTGCTTGCTGTGTATATTCCGTTACTCGCGGCTTTCGCTGCTCATCTGTCTGTCTTGCTATCGTCTGTCTTGAAGAAACATTACTGGTTGTTGTGGGCATAGAAGTTACCTGGAGGCACACAGGCAGGCATATACGATCACAATGGGTGCTGCGATTAAGTTCGATCCTTGGCAACAGTTTCGACCACGGCGTTGATCCTGAAATGTGTGTAGAGAGCGTGGCATTAGTTAGGTGTACGAAGAGCTTACAAGAATAGTCAGACATGTCCAGTGGAATGTACATTTGTATGTACATAAAAGTATGTTTCAACACCCCTGAGAGTGAAAGTCTATTAAGTATATAACTAACTAGTAGGTTTGTATGCATGTATGTATATATGTTATGGGTAGTACAAGATACGAACTTCGCTCATGTAAGAGTAAGAACCAAAAAATAGGTGGTGGAAGGACATGTAGTATGGTAGTAGTATTATTATTGTCGTTGAACTCAATTATTCCATTATTGGTTGGTTTTTTTTTTAAGTATTTGTAGTAAGTTAAGCCCACCAGCAAAAGAGAGAGAGAGAATGAGAGATTGGGTAGTGTGGGGAAACTTTAAATTTTATTTTGCTGCTAGTTGCAAACTGCTTAAGTTCTATGATTGATTGCTTCGGAGTACAATTTTTTGGTTTATTTATTATTCTTGTATGCGCTTTTGGGAGTTTGTTTGTGTGTGTGTGTGGGTGTTTGGGTGTGTAGTATTATTCATTTAGTATTTAAATGTAGTTTTATATAACAAAATTTACCTGTTTGTATATGGGATCGGGTCGGTTGAACATATAGTACATACATACACGGTACACATAGTCTGGCATTTACATAACTTTAATAGAGGATGCCCAATTTCATTGAATGTCTCGCTGCTGGCAATTTGTGGCGCATTCTTTATCCCACTGCTGACGACTAAAGTATCTACAAATCGTATGTTATTTCGGATGTTAAGCATCTGCAAATTTTATTGGCATTTGTTTTTTGTGTATGTGTGTGTGTTTGTTTGTTTTGGTATTCAATTGCAATTACCTCGTATGATTTATCTTCTTTATTGACCTGATAGCTCTGTGCGGATCATCTAACGTTTCGATAACAAATGCATATATATCGATCACTGCAACTTTTCTCTCTCTCATTAATCGCTTACGATTTATATAATGTTTTAAACTCGTTACAAATGGGATTTGGGTTTTGTTAAGTATTCAGCACAACAAGGAAAAACATGAAGTTAAATATGAATTCGGCCTGACTTATGCCCTTTATTTTTCAATAAATATTGTTCTACAAAAAAAGTTTTTAGAAATATTCAATAAAGATCGTTACTTGATTTTAAATTGGCATAAATATTCTTCGAACTGGGAATCTTGCTTTTATGATGCTCTTGTGTAAGAGAAGCCTTTTGTTTTGAGGACTACAGGAGAGGTTCGTTGATAGAGAAACAGAAACAGGGATAAAGAGAAAGAAAGAGAGTGATCGATATCAAGTTTGAGAGGATTACATACCTCTGGGCCCTGCAAAACTATTAAGAATTATAACGCGGTGATCGAATCGACGATCCATGGTTCGCTGAACCACAAAGCTCAAGCCATTCCCATGCAAACGCGATCTGTATGTAGGTTTCATTATATATATGTGTGTATACTTAAGATTGTTTTTGAGGTTAGTTAATGTTGTTGTTGTTTTTGTTTTTGTTGTCGAGTTTTAAATACCTGGCAAAATCAATTGAACGTATATCCAATAACGAGTACAATACCAACACTTTCATTCC
Source organism: Scaptomyza caliginosa (assembly GCA_035044725.1). NCBI lineage: Eukaryota > Metazoa > Arthropoda > Insecta > Diptera > Drosophilidae > Scaptomyza > Scaptomyza caliginosa. The sequence continues at coordinate 162,724 of JAWNNR010000756.1, read as the reverse complement.
CAGCGAGTTCTCTGAGTTATTTTCTTTTGTTATTATCTCTCTGTATGCGTGTGTATGTATTTGTGTGAATGTTGTGCTTTTGTTGGTGTAGTTCTCTTGTTGTTATTGTTGTTGTAAATAAACACTATCCTCAAGGAGTAGGCAAAAATAATAACCATATACCATATAGTCGAATGTTCAAAAATTCAACTAACCTGATTCCATATAGTTCTTTTCACACATCGATCCCATCGATACATCAAATGGTTTGTTTTTTGTTTGTTTGGATTTGTTTGTTTGTTTATTACCCCCGGGACTAGTTGTATTCCACATTCGTATGGTAAAATTCGATCCATTTGTCGTGTCTGTCGGGCTGTCAGGCATGTCTTTATGCTATCGATGTGTCTATATGCATATATACATTAGAGTGAAGTGGTGGAGCAATCGATAATCGATAACAATAATCAAAGACTATTTTTAAACTATTCACTTCGCTCTAATGTACATATTTATCGTATATATTAGGTACATTTAGGAAGAGTGTGACAAAAGACTTTGCAGGTCTGTTCCGGACTTTAATGAACACGAAAAGCAAATTGGGTTTCAAAAACATTGTATATGCAGCCGATTTTTAATAATGTTTAAACGAGTGTTAAAACTGAAACGATTTTGTAATCATGATGATGAATAGGAATACACAAAAATGGTTAGTATTTGTGAACCGGAACAGACCAGAGTAATTTGTTGTTTAGCAAGCGATAGGAGATACGACATTTTTTGTGTGAGGTCTCTGTACAATAAGGATTTATTTTAAATGATGAAGTTATTGAGTATTTTGGGGAGGTTTTTTGTTTTTTGGACTACGAGTAAAGGTATATAGGTACGAGTACGATAAGCGGATAATAATTAAAGTTTGTTCAACTCACCTCCATTCGCATATTAGGAAGGTTCACACGTGTCACACATGTGTGCCCCTTTTTTGACTGTGATCTTATATGATTGCTTTTTTTTTGTATTTTTTTTTTATACAGATTATTGAAATGTGTTATTATTATTATTATTATTATTATTTGGAGTACCTCGATGCTGCTTTCAGTGAGAGAAGGGGCAGCGCGATATTGGGGCGTGGCACTAAGCCAGTTATAGTTGTTGTTTGTCGATGTTGCTGTTGCTGTTGCACATACATGATTTGTTGATGGTTTTTCTCATTGTTTTTTTTGTTTGTAAATCATTTTTCGGTAATTTCTCTTTTACCAGCATTAAGTTGGTTTTTGCATCTTCCCGTTGTTTTTATTGTTGTTGTTGTTGATGATGTTGGCGTCGTTCGTTCTTATTTATAGAATTGTTGATGTAGCTGTATTTGGTATTCATTTTCATTTTATTTTCTCTAGTAGCGACTGCGACTACGACTGCGACAATGCCGCTCCCGACTATCGTGCCGGTAATGATTGTGTCGACTCCGACTGCCGCTGCCGCTGGTATGGCTGCCACTGCGCGAATATGAATGGCCGTGATGAGATGACTTGTGATGATCTATAAACAGAAGTGATTTAGTCATTTCACCAATGTGCCACTATTATAATAATAGCAAAACTCACGATGCCGTCTATCCGATGACTGTCGATTTGGCGCATAGTCACGACTGCGTTCCCGGTATTCTGTTCGCTGATCGCTGCACGAACATGTATGAGATGGAAATATGTGAAACAAGTATAGAGTTAATACAAATGTGTATACATATATCTTAACTGTCTCGCTTACCGCCTGTTTTCGTAGGTATTGTGAAAGCGTTGTACACGATCATCGCGACGCCTTCGTTCCTCCTCTTCGTGCTCTTTTTGGCGACGCTCGTTGATTTCGGCTACAGCGTTTCGTAGCTTGGAGTAGCCCAAATGTTGTTTGCCCATTAGATGATCCTCGATACGTTGCTGCGCATCGCCGACAATGAGAAAAGCGCCGCAGATTTCACAGACTTTCATCTGTTTTTCGGGCAGCACCTCGTGTGTCCAATTCGCACCTGTTTTTGGATCTATTTTATGATCCGTTTTAGTGTCGTCAGACATGGCATTGGTGCTACCTGTTGGAGATGCTGATGATGCTACTGCCTCAGTTCCAATTGCAATTGGTTGTGTGCTACTAGAGTTATCTTCGCCAGCATCGTTCGCTTGGATGGTCTCATCATTGGCCACCCTATTCGCGGTGGGACTGGTTTGGTCACCACTGGGAGGTTCGGCGGCATTTGTTGTAGGTGTTTGCGTTGGCGTGATTAGTGCTCGAGTCTTTTGGTATTGTTTAACCTGTACCTCGTATTGTTGCTGCAGCGTCTCCTTCTCCTCCTTCAGCTCCTCGCAAACAGTCATCAGATCCTGGGCTTGATCAACATCGCCGCGTATGCCCGCCTCTTCTGCTTCAGCCAGCAGTTTGCTTATACGCGCATTTAGATTGCCCAGCTGCTCCTGATGCTTGGTCAACTGCTGTGCTGGCGCCGGCGGATGATCACGCTGCATTAGCTGCAAACGCTGCTTTCCCTTCTGTATCTTGCGGTCCACATCGTGCAGCATTACATTACAAAAGCGCAAAAACTCATCTTCCGTATGCCGTTTGCGCTGTGAGGGACGCGCCTCCTCGTACAGATGTTTTGCCTCTTCATCGTGGATGCGTGTACATGGGCCCAGATCGGCGCGTGTGTTGATAAACAAATCGTGTGGACAGAATTTCACATTGTAAAATTGACAAAACTGTAAAGACAAGCAAAAAGGTTAAAGATTTGGTATTGCTTAAATTAAAAGGTACTTCTAAATTTCTTGTTGCTTCGGATACCACTTGGGCAAGCACTTGCTTTAAATGCCTCTCTATATTTGGTTACAAGTATTCAAATGTAAACAAATGTACAATTGTATTAACTGTTTGACTTGTACCACAACTTTTGGAATGCACTATGCAACGCCGGCACAAGAAAAATGCAGCATACAATAACAAAAAAAATGTGAAATGTTATGAAAGGTGCCCAAGTTAAACAAGGGTTAATCTGCACGAGATATCGCATTATATCACCAAAAGTACATCTTAGGTAATGTGTGATGGCTTGTTAGTGGGCAACTGACCTCTGAATCTTCCCAGTTAACCGCCTGCCCCGCCTCCGAAGGATGCAAATTTCGATTGCGGCCCATTAGCTCATCGAGCATTTGTCTGGCAGCGTCCACCATTTTGCCTGTGTGTGTGTGTGTATGTGTGTGGATTGCTGGGTGTATGGATGGTCCAAATCACTTGACAGTCACAGGTGCTTCACAAATGAAATTGCTTTTTTTTTTGTTTGCTAGCGCGCAATTGGCAAACGAGTTCAATATATATATATATATATTATGTATATACACTGTATAAGTAAAGGTATTTCTCTAAAAGAATTTCGGAATCAATAACTCCCCCGTCGCAGCCAGTTTGCACGCACTAGCGATGGTAACTAACAAACAAAAATACCCGCAATCGCCGAGACATTGCGATAGTGCTTGCACATTGCTAGAATATTGCTACCGAGTGTTGATTGTTGATTTGAGCGCGCTGTTATCGAGTGTTCTTTCAAAATAGCTTTAAGCATGGTCACTAGCCCAAGATACATGCGAAAAAGTACTGCAGCCTTTCAGTATGCTAGTTGTTAGGTTATTAGCCAATCAGACCATAAATATTTTACATGTACATAGCTTATAAGAGAAAAATAAAGAGTATACTAATAATAAATTGCATTGCGAATAAGAAAAAAATAATAACTCTATCGTGCTGTTGCTTTTATAAGATCTACGTGATTAATTATCATTGTGATAATAACTTGTCAATGATTCGATAAGCCTAATGCAATCGATAGCATGCATGCCAATGCTGTCCTGGCGAATTGTCAAAAAAGGCGCGAAAATTAGCAAAACACGCAGCTGTAGCTAAGTAAATAGCATCAGTGAATACAAATCTTTTGCGCGTTTACAATTTATTTGAAGTGCACAGATTGAACGAAATGGATGTTGCAGAAGCACAAATTGGCCAGTTGCGCGTTAAAGATGAGGTGGGCATACGCACGCAAAAGCTCTTTCAAGATTTTCTTGAAGAATTCAAAGAGGATGGCGAAATCAAATATACGCGTCCCGCTGCCAATCTCGAGTCGCCCGATCGCTGCACTTTGGAGGTGAGCTTCGAGGATGTGGAAAAATACGATCAGAATTTGGCAACAGCCATCATCGAGGAGTACTACCATGTCTATCCGTTTCTCTGCCAATCTGTGTCTAACTATGTTAAAGATCGCATCGGCCTGAAGACAAACAAGGACTGTTATGTGGCATTCACGGAGGTACCGACGCGGCACAAGGTACGCGATCTGACCACCTCGAAAATTGGCACCCTAATTCGCATTTCCGGTCAGGTGGTGCGCACCCATCCCGTTCATCCGGAGCTGGTCTCAGGCACATTCATGTGCCTTGATTGCCAAACAGAGATACGTAATGTGGAACAGCAATTTAAGTTTACCAATCCCACCATTTGCCGCAATCCTGTATGTTCCAATCGACGCCGTTTCATGCTGGATGTCGAGAAATCGCTGTTTCTTGACTTTCAAAAGATTCGCATACAGGAAACGCAAGCGGAGCTGCCGCGAGGCTGTATTCCTCGAGCTGTTGAGATCATACTGCGCTCCGAGCTGGTCGAGACAGTGCAGGCGGGCGATCGTTATGACTTCACCGGTACCCTTATTGTAGTGCCGGACGTCAGTGTGCTGAGCATGCCTGGTACCAAAGCGGAAATGGGCTCACGCCATAAGCCCGGCGAGGGTTCTGAGGGCGTCACTGGTCTCAAGGCGTTGGGCGTTCGTGAACTCAATTATCGCATGGCATTCCTTGCGTGCAGCGTTCAAGCGACCACCGCTCGTTTTGGTGGCACCGATCTGCCTATGTCCGAAGTTACAGCGGAGGATATGAAGAAACAGATGACGGACGCGGAATGGCAAAAGATCTACGAGATGTCCAAGGATCGAAACTTATACCAGAATCTAATTGGCTGCCTTTTCCCTTCCATTTATGGAAATGATGAGGTCAAACGTGGCATTCTGCTGCAACTGTTCGGCGGCGTGGCTAAGACCACAATGGAGAAGACATCGTTGCGTGGCGATGTCAATGTGTGCATTGTGGGTGATCCCAGCACAGCAAAGTCCCAATTCCTTAAACAGGTCTCGGACTTCTCGCCTCGTGCTATATACACTTCAGGCAAGGCATCCTCGGCGGCTGGTCTTACCGCCGCCGTGGTGCGAGACGAGGAAAGCTTCGATTTTGTAATCGAGGCGGGAGCTCTAATGCTGGCGGACAATGGCATCTGTTGCATTGATGAGTTTGACAAGATGGATGTGCGTGATCAGGTTGCTATACACGAGGCAATGGAGCAGCAGACTATATCAATAGCACGTGCTGGCGTTCGTGCTACTTTAAATGCGCGCACCTCAATCCTAGCTGCGGCAAATCCCATCAATGGACGATACGATCGCTCCAAAAGTTTGCAGCAGAACATTCAGCTATCCGCTCCTATCATGTCCCGCTTTGATCTGTTCTTCATATTGGTGGATGAATGCAACGAGGTGGTTGACTATGCCATTGCCCGCAAGATCGTTGATCTGCACTCAAACATTGAGGAGACGGTGGAGCGCGCGTATACGCGCGAGGAGGTGCTTCGCTATGTGACCTTTGCCAAGCAGTTTAAGCCCATTATTAGCCCGGAGGCGGGCAAAATGCTGGTGGAGAACTATGGTCACTTGCGGCAACGAGACACGGGCTCATCGGGACGCAGCACTTGGCGTATAACGGTTAGACAGCTGGAATCTATGATACGATTAAGTGAGGCAATGGCCAAACTGGAGTGCTCGAATCGTGTGCTTGAGCGCCATGTCAAGGAGGCCTTCCGTTTGCTCAACAAGTCCATTATTCGCGTCGAACAGCCCGACATTCATCTGGACGATGATGAGCCACTGGACGATGGCATTGAGCATGATATGGATATGGAAAATAATGGTGCGGCTGCAAATCAAGATTCCGGCGATGCTGCCATGCTGGACACATCGGGCAATGCAGTTCAAAAGAAGAAGTTTACGCTGTCCTTTGAAGATTATAAGAATCTATCGACAATGCTGGTGCTGCACATGCGCACGGAAGAGGCACGCTGCGAGTTCGAGGGCAGCGATACGGGAATGAAACGTAGTGATGTTGTCACCTGGTATCTGGAGCAGGTGGCCGATCAAATTGAGTCCGAGGATGAGCTTATTTCGCGCAAGAATCTAATTGAAAAACTGATCGATCGATTGATCTACCATGATCAGGTCATCATACCATTGAAAACCACACATCATCTGAAGCCATTCCGCAGCCCAAGGACAGCAATCGATGAAGAAGTGGATAACGATCCGCTTCTGGTTGTGCATCCCAATTATATTGTGGAGTAATATTTCCCACCACACCTATGAATTTACTTTTTAAATTTCATGTCATTCTCGTGTTTTTTTTAAACTTGAATTCATTGTTTGTCATCAATTACATATGTTATTTAGCATAGTATTACTTTAATTACTTTAAGAATTAACTTCATTTGTATGCAACTCTTTTGAAACTGATTGAAATTTAATATTATTTTTATTCCTTTAAGATTTCGAATGCATAAATAACTTGATGTATTTTGCAGACTACGTTACCAATAAACACTATTATTTAAATAGATTGTGTACAAAAAGTTTGTTTGTCAAACTGTTTTAAAACGTTGCACAACTTTTATAAAAAGTAAATAAAAAATCGCTGAATAAATTTCAATTTAGTTTTTCTTTTAATTGTACATATGCGTTGATTAACTGCCTATTAAATTTTAATGAAGGCCAGGCAAAACAAAATTCAGTGAACACATACAGATCACAAACAGAGAAATCTGCTGCCCCATTGAGTGTTCCGCCTAGGGTTTCTTATTGCTCAAAGGTGTAGTGCTTCTTGCCATCACCGGGATACTGCTTGGCAGCTACGGGACGATACATTTTCTTGTCCTCCAGCCAGTAGTAGAGCGCCAGGCAGCCGGACATGACGCCCAAAAAGCACAAGAAGTAGTAGGCTGTACTGTAGCGTGGATAATCCGGCTGCGAGTAACGATCCTCGCTGTATAAATCATGATCTGCAGAAATCTGTTAAAAACAATAAATATGTATGTTTATTGTTGCACTAGTTGTTGTTTTTATTTACTGGCTCGTGCAAGTTGCGCTTGTGCTCCGGATAATCATAGGGATAGTAGCTATCCTTGTTCTCTATGCCGAGTCCGCCGCCAACTTTGGGATAGTCTCCAAAGCCCAGGCCATTGTCTGCATAGGGTTTGTATTCCTCTGGCAGTAGATAGTATTTCTTGGCAGCTGCTTCGCGTTCCTTCTCTGTCTTTGGATATGGCGCTGGCTTGTAATCCTTGTTCCAGCCGGCAACTGTAAATTATGGAAAATTATTGTTAGGACTATTTGCAAATACGACAAAAGTTACGTAAACAAAACAGCAAACGGCAATCGGTAATTGCTCTACTCACGATTGCGTGCAATCTGAGCCGATACAGCTGGATTAGAAGCACTCAGTTTTTTAGCCAGGCACAGAGATTTCATTAACGCTGACATTGTGTAGACGTTGTCGTTAGTTGCTTTACAATTTAACAATTTATACACAGCTCTTTTCTCTGCCTAGCAGCAATTCGGCTGACAGCTGTCACAGCTGTTGAATAGAGCTGTGCGATAGTGTTAGCGATATGTGTACATCCCAGTGCTGGTGTGTAATCGATGAATATACGTTAACGGGCCACATTAATGTTCTTGTAAAAATGAACGTTGCATGTGAACTATATTCAAGATTATACACCTGTAAAATTTAAATTTATTCGCTTTAAAAACAATTTTGAGTAACATACTTATTCTAAGAACCAAATCAAATTATTTTTACTGTTCTGCTGTTATGATATCTGAATCTATCGATATATTGCCAAGAGCCATACCAACGCTATCGGAATTGCTGATTTTGTTGTGTTGCCTGCCTGCCCCGCTGGTTGAGAGCGAGTGAAATATACGCGGCTTTTATTTCAATTTGCAACTGCTGTATTTAACTACCCATATATATTATAAAGATGGTGCTACCGCTTTTGCAGCGCTCCACGCTACGTGGCGTACAACAGCTGACCAAACCATGGGCGAGTGCAGCGTGCAGTCTACGCATGGTAAGGAGATTTATCGTTGGATGTGCGCTTATGTAATTTTTCATTTCTGTTTTGGCCTGCACTGTCGCCCATTTGACCATATTGAAGTGCAACAAGCACTTTGGGAGCTTAAGACACACTCAAACATCTGAAAATCAAGAATCTATGCAAGTTGCCTATGCACAGCTGATGCTTCCAGTTTGAATTACGAATAGGGCAATTACCGGCATTTCATAATCATGAACCATCTGCATAATAAAATGTTTGTCTATAATAATGGCCATAGGGGCAAACGTCCAAACCAAATTAAGCAACACTCGAGCTTTGCCATCCTATGGAAAGAGTTTGTCACACCAATCAGCGTTCTAACCAGAAGATTACACATTTGTGGAACGTATTTTCTCTAAATCCAGTTAGAACAGTGCATCTCATTCACAACCGTGCCATATGAATACAATTAGATATTTTCATATCGCAATTAATTTTTGTGAGACATCTTGAACTGAGCAGCTGCCATAGGTCCAATACCATTATGTGCGGTCGGTACTTTTCTGTGCAAAACTAGATAAACTTCCATCTTCATAGCTCAGATTCGATCTACTTGACAAAACATTAATAAACAACAAAATAAAAATCAAATAACACAATATTTAATGGTTGTGTGAGTTGGCCTTTGTTGCAACTCTATAAATGGCATTTTTTTTTTAAATAAGATGTACAAAAAAACCTTTGCCGACAAAAAAAAAATTGAATTACTTTTAATAATGATTTTTTTTTGGAGCATTAGTCAAGCTACATTCATTTTTGTTTGGCCTACACACATTGATTTAGTATACATTTTGTTAATTGTAATAGCTATTGTATGTATGTATAATTTACAACCGATTTCATTGAGCTTGCGCAAAAACTTGTAAGTGGCCCGCATTTCAAACTCAACAATTAAATTCGCAATTATTCAGGTTTTGTTATAGCAAAACCGGTTATTAAATATGTGCGATGATGTTCTAATTGGAGTTTTAAGCGCTTGTCGCGCAACTGTGCAAACTACTTAGCCCACCTTCCTTACCAAATCGCATCCCCCCTAAGTACCGTTGATTGTCTGTGCGACTTTTGCACCTACTCTCTGTCATAATCTCTCTTTCTATCAAATTTATAATTGTTGGTTTTGCACGATTGTCTTTTATTTAGCATTCGCTTTTTAATTTGTTGACGTACCTTCAATACATTTATACATATAAAGTGTGAATCTAACACACACACACACAGATAAGCGCACAATCGCTGTCACACACAAAAGCGCCCCCCGTTGGTCGTTTAGGACTAGCGCACATTTAATGCCCTGCATTGAAGCACACTTCATAATTAACACCCCAAAAATATAAGTAGTTCAGCTTCTAGTCGTGTCATATTTCGATCTTACTTTATTAAACAGTACGATACACTCATAAATGTATTTAAAGCTGTTTATCGGTCACCGAAAATAATAATATTCAGATTAAGTTCAGGGCATCTGGAAGTCATGCTGGCGCATGTAAGAATTTACTTTACTTGTTAAGCCAGCTCTTGCTTTTGATTTTCCGCTACTGTCGGCATTTTATAGTCGTGGTCGAGTCCGGTCGCAACTTATCTGATTCAACGTTCATCGGCGTAGCCGCTCACAATCACAAGCATTTAATTACGAGAACCAGGGCAGATAGAATGGTCGGCAGCGGATAACTTTTGCATAATACAAAATTTATAGATATAAACCAATATTTTAACATAACCAAGATGTTCTTAAAGAAAAATTTCTTTGTTTTTGTTGGCAGGCCTCGCAGGAATTTCGCGTGGAGAGCGACACGTTTGGCGAACTGAAGGTGCCCGCTGAGAAGTATTATGGCGCACAGACAATGCGCTCCCAAATCAACTTTCCCATTGGCGGATCCACCGAACGCATGCCAGTGAGTCTAGCACAATGCCTGGGCTATGAATAGCACTAATTATTTTGGTTTATAATTTTTCCACACAGAAACCTGTTGTACAGGCAATGGGCATCTTGAAGAAGGCAGCCGCTGAGGTCAACAAGGAGTTTGGTCTTGATGCAAAAGTTAGCGAGGCCATCTCCAAGGCGGCAGATGATGTCATCTCCGGCAAGCTGTACGACGATCACTTTCCACTCGTCATCTGGCAGACGGGCTCTGGCACCCAGAGCAACATGAACGTTAACGAAGTAAGTTCTTAAGCATGCATATTCAACATTTCATATTCATTCTGTATGATTTTAATTTAGGTTATCAGCAATCGTGCTATTGAGTTGATGGGCGGTAAACTGGGCTCCAAGACGCCCGTGCATCCCAACGATCATGTGAACAAATCACAGAGCTCCAATGATACCTTCCCAACGGCCATACACATTTCGGTTGCCCTGGAGCTGAACAATAATCTCAAGCCGGCAATTAAGACGCTGCACGATGCACTTGCTGCCAAGTCGAATGAGTTCAAGGACATCATCAAGATTGGTCGCACCCACACCATGGATGCGGTACCTCTTACTCTGGGTCAAGAATTCAGTGGCTATGCCCAGCAGTTGGCTTATGCCCTGGAGCGCATTGATGCCTGCCTGCCACGCGTCTATGAGCTGGCCTTGGGCGGCACAGCCGTCGGCACTGGGCTCAACACGCGCAAGGGCTTTGCCGAAAAGTGCGCTGCCAAGATTGCCGAACTCACTTCGCTGCCCTTTGTAACAGCACCCAATAAGTTTGAGGCACTGGCTGCCCGCGACGCCATGGTGGAGGTGCACGGCGTGTTAAACACTATTGCCGTTAGCCTGATGAAGATTGCCAACGATATACGCTTTTTGGGCTCTGGACCACGCTGTGGTCTTGGTGAGCTCTCACTGCCAGAGAATGAGCCGGGTAGCTCGATTATGCCCGGCAAGGTCAATCCCACCCAGTGCGAATCCCTGACCATGCTCTCAGCCCAGGTGATGGGCAACCAGGTGGCTGTAACCGTTGGCGGTGCCAGTGGTCACTTCGAGCTAAATGTATTCAAGCCCTTGATTGTGTCCAATGTGCTGCGCTCCATACGCTTGCTCTGTAAGTTTTCAGCTTTGTTGGTTGTTGTTTTCCATCTCTAATTTTCACATATTTAACATTACAGCCGATGGCAGCCGCACATTTACTGCCAATTGCGTTAATGGAATCCAGGCCAATACGGATCGCATTGCCAAGATTATGAACGAATCGCTGATGTTGGTGACAGCTCTGAATCCGCATATTGGCTACGACAAGGCGGCCAAGATAGCAAAGACGGCGCACAAGAACGGCACCACACTTAAGGAAGAAGCCATCAATCTGGGCTATCTGACCGAGCAGCAGTTCAACGATTGGGTGCGTCCCGAAGAGATGCTGGGCCCCAAGTAAAACAAAACGCATCTTCTAGTACTTAAGAATACAAGTCAATCCTTTCTATTTAACTGTCTAAATTGAAAAGGTTGCCAGTGAAGTCTTCATTGGCGACCAGTTCGAAACAGGCATTAAAAAAAAATAAAAGTCATATGTTTGAAAAAAAAAACCTTTATATTGTCAGCTCACTTTTTATGTCAGAAACACATTCGATTCCAAACAACCGACTAAATAACAACTGTGTTACAACTTTAAACTTAAATTATACTTAATAAGAAGAAATGTTGCGAAATCAACGTTATGTAAATGTGTTGCAACCATGGATGGCCATGGGATTTCGTCAATTTGGCACCACACTGATACTTCAGAACAAAAAGGAGATGGACGTAAGTTGGCTCAAAAAAAAAAGATTCATTTGCAATCTTATTGATAAGTAATTTATGCAGGATGATAAGTTTCGCATAGAGAAAGATACATTTGGTGAGCTGAAGGTCCCAGCTGATAGACTTTATGGCGCACAGACCATGCGCTCGGTGATAAATTTTCCGATTGGTAACATTGGCGAGCGTATGCCGGTAATCACATTAAACCAAATTCAAACATCCAAATCATTAATAAACGTGTTTACTCTGCTAGAAACCTGTTGTTCAGGCCATGGGCATATTGAAGAAGGCTTGTGCGGATGTTAACAAGAATTTTGGCATGGATCCCAAGGTAGCTGACGCCATATCGAGCGCCTGTGATGATGTTATTTCCGGCAAGTACTATAGCGAAGGGCACTTTCCGCTGGTCATCTGGCAGACGGGCTCTGGTACACAGTCGAACATGAATGCCAATGAAGTGATTAGCAATGCAGCCATCAAAGCAATGGGCGGTAAGCTGGGCTCCAAGAAGCCCGTGCATCCCAACGATCATGTTAATAAGTCGCAGAGCTCCAACGATACCTTCCCAACCGCTGTGCACATTTCTGTTGGTATGGAGCTTAACAAGCGTCTTATTCCATCCTTGTGCTATCTGCGCGATTCGATTGAGGGCAAGTCAAAAGAATATAAGGATATTATTAAGATTGGTCGCACTCATCTTATGGATGCAGTGCCTTTAACCCTAGGCCAGGAGTTCAGTGGCTATGCCCAGCAGCTGTCAAATGGCATTGCACGCATCGAAAGCTGCCTGCCGCGCGTGTACGAGTTGGCCTTGGGTGGCACAGCAGTTGGCACAGGCCTAAATACATCCAAAGGGTTTGCCGAAAAGGTTTCGGCACGCATCGCCGAACTGACCTCGCTGCCTTTTGTGACGGCACCCAACTTCTTTGAAGCACTAGCTGCCCGTGATACCATGGTGGAGGTGCATGGTGTTTTGAACACCATTGCCGTTAGCCTGATGAAGATTGCCAACGATATACGCTTTTTGGGCTCTGGACCACGTTGCGGCCTCGGCGAGCTTCAGTTGCCAGAGAATGAGCCGGGTAGCTCGATTATGCCCGGCAAGGTGAATCCCACGCAGTGCGAGTCTCTTACCATGATATGTGCTCAAGTAATGGGCAACCAGGTGGCTGTCACTGTGGGCGGTGCCAATGGACACTTTGAGCTTAATGTGTTTAAGCCCTTAATTGTGTCGAATGTTTTACGTTCCATACGCCTTTTGTGTAAGTAGATTTAAAGATGTTTTTTGACTTGGCCATCGATCCAATAAACCTTTAATTTGCAGCGGATGGAGCCGTTAACTTTAGTAAGCAATGTGTAGAGGGCATTAAGCCTAATAAGAAGCGCATTGCTCAAATCATGAACGAGTCCCTGATGTTGGTAACAGCTCTAAATCCGCATATTGGTTACGACAAAGCGGCCAAGATTGCTAAGACGGCTCATGAAAACGGCACAACACTTAAAGAGGAGGCCATCAAAGCTGGAGTGACTGAGGAGCAATTTAAGGAATGGGTTGATCCCAAGAAAATGTTAGGTCCGCAATAAAAATTTGTTTGAATGAATGATTTAAATAAAATGTGCAACTGAAGAAATTAAATCGATTTCATTTATCATATCTATCGATATCTATGGCATTCACTGCACCATCGACGTGGATGCAGTGCAGCTCTGCGAAACAAACTGACAGCTGTTTGCGTTTGTGAATTATTATTCATTGTTTTTATTGTAAAATCGACACAAAAACGAGATTTGGTGCTAAATAAATTATCTTTTTTGGCTATTTTATACTTTCATATACAAATTGATTATTTCGCATGCGGACCTTATATTACCTATTGCGTATTTGCATGTGATAAATGTGATTATCTAATTATCTACTACAAACTCAATGAATCTACTAATATTAATATCGATGTTTAACAAACAGAAAACAGCGAATCGTATATAAACACCAAAACAAACACACAAACCGACGTATGCACAGGAAAAGACAAGCACAAGGAAACTAGTGTCTGCTGGAAAATCAATCAAGGCGAGTTAAACAACAAAAATTATCAGTTTCTTGAGCAAAATCAATTTTTCATACACGCTTACAAAATAAAATAATAATAAGGACAAGCTTAAAGATATTTCCAGTTGAAATACATGCTAATGAGACTTATGGTGTATAAACTAAACATATACATATATCTATAATACAGCAGTGACGGCGGATTTCTACGACGCAAAACCAAACAATCGCCTGTTAAGGCATATACTCATCGATACATCGATAGTTGACGATCATAGCTGAAACACATGACAAAAGGTGGCGCCGCAGTAGTAAACACAGCGGCAAGAAACAGCGAAAACAAGACGACCTTAGGCTAAATAAAAACAAATAGGTGAGCTCATCCTTAAAACATATTCAAAATTTTCACCTGCTCTTTAAAACTTAAGCAATGCCCACCCCATTTTATAGGCATCGATCCGCTCCGTTCGGGTCTGGGTGTTTTAACGACAACAACAACAAGCACGACAACAAGGCCGATCTGTAATTGGTAAAATGTCTGTGAGATTATTAACCGTGCGGCTGGTTAAACATGGTCGCTACATTCTACGAAGTTATTGGAATCGGGAAATACACACCAACATTTTGGAACAAAGCCATATAAAGACACGAAGCAAACGAGGCTTTCCCCTTTCGTCCGTTAATGTTCTTCGGGTAAGTAACAAATGCATACATACTATACTGGGATGACACTTGAGCAAGTATTGGTGATCACTGCATTTACGGCAAAACCGCACAGAAAAGAGGGAGATAGACATAATTTGCACATTTGTTTTGGAAATAGGAAACTACTGTGAAAATTCCTTGATAAAATGACTGGAAATCATTTAACAACCTGAAAGGTGGTATTAAAGGCTTTGTTTAAATAAAAATCAAACTTACAAGTAAATGTAGTTCAAATCGCTCGTGCAGCTAAGATCAAATGTCATTCTAGCTTAAGTGTATATTTAATCCTAACATATGTTTGTTTACATATTACTTAGAAGTCAGCGGTACCTCCACAACAGACAGCGAATTTGTTGCCACGTTGTTCGCCAACCAGCCCAGCAAATGGCGGAATCTTTCGCTTTGGACAGCATGCACGCAAGCTTTTTATTGATAATATATTGAGCCGTGTGACCAACAGCTACTCGGAGGAGCTGCGTCATCGGGCAACACGCAAACTGTTTTATGGTGATTCTGCGCCGTTTTTTGCATTGATTGGCGTTAGTCTGGCAACTGGTTCAGGTGTGCTTACCAAGGAGGATGAGCTGGAAGGCGTTTGCTGGGAGATACGTGAGGCGGCCAGTCGTTTGCAGGCTGCCTGGAATGAAGATGAGATATCAGAAACGCTAAACAACAATTTCAACATTGACAAACTGGAGGTGGGTCCACCTATTGCCAAGGGCTGTGCTGCCGTTGTCTATGCGGCCAATTTTAAAAAGACACCCGCATCGGAAGATTCCATCAGTGAAAAAGCGAACACAGGGACTGCCGCAAATGCAATGAACAGCTCCACTACTTGGAATCATGAAATGATGTCGCCGCTGCAGAATATGTCGCGTTTTGTTCATAATTTTGGCGGCTCCGTGGATAACATTTATACTTATAGTCAGCCAACGGCGGCCACCGCTTTTGTGGATGGTCTTACTAATACCCTGCCAGCTGGACAGCAGCAGCAGGAACGGCAACAAAGTCCGGAGCAGCAACAGCAACAGCAGCAACCACTGTCAACTGGCTATACGGAAGATCTGGGACTATCAGCGCCCAGTGATTCTATTGAGCGTTATCCACTGGCGCTTAAAATGATGTTCAATTACGACATTCAAAGCAATGCCCTATCCATACTACGTGCCATGTACAAGGAAACGGTGCCGGCTAGACAACGTCGCATGAATGCTAGCTCTGAGGAGTGGGAGCGTCTATTGCAGCATCAAACGTTAACGCTGCCACCCCATCCAAATGTTGTATGCATGTTTGGTTTTTTTTGCGATGAGGTACGCGACTTTACCGATGGCCATCTGCTCTATCCGATTGCACAGCCACAGCGTATCAATCCGCAGGGCTATGGACGTAACATGTCGTTGTATTTGCTAATGAAACGTTACGATCACAGTCTTCGTGGCCTGCTAGACACAAGTGAGTTGAGCACACGCACCAAGATACTCCTGCTCGCCCAGATGCTGGAGGCTGTCACCCATCTCAGCAGTCATGGTGTCGCCCATCGGGATTTAAAGTCAGATAATGTTCTGATTGAGCTACAGTCGGACGATCAATCGCCGTTGCTGGTTCTATGCGATTTTGGCTGCTGTCTGGCGGACAAGGTGCATGGACTGCGTTTGCCTTATGCCGCCAATGACATCGATAAGGGTGGTAATGCGGCGCTAATGGCGCCTGAAATATTCAATACACAGCCTGGTCCATTTGCTGTGCTTAACTATAGCAAAGCCGATCTGTGGGCCTGCGGCGCATTGGCCTATGAAATCTTTGGTCAGCCCAATCCCTTTTATTCGGCCACTGGTGGTATGGCTCTTGCCCAGGGCGAGCTCACCTACTCGCTAAGGAACAGCGACTACAGACACGAGCAGCTACCGCCACTGTGCGATGCCTGCCCGCCACTGCTGCAGCAGCTCATCTACAATATACTTAATCCCAATCCGTCAAAGCGTGTTAATCCCGACATTGCCGCAAATGTGCTGCAGCTTTTCCTTTGGGCACCATCTCAGTGGCTCAAAGCTGGCGGCATGCCAGACAGTCCGGAGGTAAGTACTACTTAACGTTATTTGCTTTTAGTTTGATTTTCACTTTTGCCATTTGCCTTACAGATCCTGCAATGGCTGCTCTCCCTAACCACCAAGATCATGTGCGAAGGTCGTCCACAGTATGGCGTTGCCCAACAGAGGGGTCGTCATGCCTACGTTGAATATCTACTCATCTGCAGCTTTCTGGTGCGCGCACGGCTGCGTAGCATTCGGGGCGCTTTAAAGTGGATTCAAAACGTTGTTACCCCATAAATCGAAAATGGCATGGAGCTAGAGCTTTTGGGTTGTGGATGTTGGTCTTTGTTAACATCATGTTATTCTCAAAAGTGAAAGAATGCAAATAGAAAAAAAGCGTGTGATATCTAAAATATATAAAATACTATACAATATGTATATTTATACATTAATGCAAACATATACATATTTTATAAAAATTACAAAATTTAGCCGCATACCAAAAAAAAAAGCTTTCATTTTGAACATGTTCGATCGCCTTTCTATATTTGATGTTTGATTCTCGATTTGTGCAGAAATAATATTTATCAACGTTTATATATTATATAAAGAGTTATCATTTTAACAGAGAATATTCTCAGTGAACGCAATTTTATTTTTCAATCCTTAATTATTCAAACTTCGTTGTTGCTTAATCACAGGTCGAAAAATCGATAACTAAAGGAATGAACTCATATTTCCCATTACTTTATCAGTTAACAACCTCCAATATTAATGTTTACCATTGGTGCCTAAACACGCAATAAGCAGCTTGAATGGGATCAATTTTTCATTTACAGCAAACAAAAATATACATAATTAGGTGAAGGGACAAATTGGATATAAAATTGCCAGTTGGTTTGACTTTGGTTTTAATTAGACACCTGTTTATTTGCGATTATTTGTTCTACAAGGGATTAAATACATAACAGAGTAATATATGAACGAACTAGTTTATCGATATGCTTGACTACTTAACGTTTCCATAAACACTTCCAAATGAAGCTAGTAATTCCATTAAATCCTGAGATTCGGCAAAATATTCTTTAATTATGCCAAAACTTTCTGTCATTGGATTCATGTAAACAAGCTCCAAACGATACTCGTTCCTTGTGACAACAATGCAGTGATCGTTATCAAATTCGAATCTGTATAGCTTCTTGTTGTTTGCATCGCAGCCAAGCAACAGGCTGCAGCCAAATCGATGCAATTTATGCTTGAGTAATTGTACAATTCGCTCATCATTGGTGTTCTCTGAATAAAACAGAAAATAGATTTGCTATTGTATTTCAGAAGGATATGCATGTATGTATGTATTGTGCACCTAGTATTTCATCGAACTCTGCCAGAATTTTCTTGTGCTCAGCTTCGATTTCATGCAGCTCCTGTAGCATCTGTGTGAGTTGGCCATCAAATTCGGCTGCAGTAGTTTGTTGACATTTGGAATTTGCTATGGCTGCACCGATTTCCTGCACAGCACTGGTTGTTTTATCTAAGGTTTTCTGTATGTCAGCCAAGTCACTGTCTATTTTATCCAGTTTATTTCTTTTTTCAGCCATTGCGACATAAACCATTTCGATGGGATCCTTTTATAAACGCGCGTCTGATAACAATATCGCATATCGATAACCCATATATGCTTCCTTATCGATGTTGCTGTTAATATTTTGCACCCTAATAAAATGCACTTTTCGTTAGGCCGTTGTATTCAAATGTATTAATATGCAATTAGCCTCGGAAAGTAGTTTGAATTGTAACTGCTGAGCGATATTTTTATTTTCTTAATTTATTTTTAATTACGTATTGCATTTAATTAACAAGATAACATAAAACTTTAAACTTGAACGCTACACACACACAGCTGATGGTCATAAAAGGAACAGGTTGCCATATGCAGCATTTCAGCACTGCCACCTTCGGTTAATTTCAAATTTTCGATATTTGGCGCCCAATCGGCACCGTAACATATGCTAGTATGCTGCTCATCGTAAGTGCTTATCAGGCTTAAGGCAGACGATTTTAGATCAACGACGTGAAAATGGTTGTACATGCAGGCAGTCAGAAACAAATCATTACGCAGTGGATGCTGCTTAATCCGCCAAATCCCACCTTTTAGATTCAGCTCAGTTAGGCTGCATTTCATGCTGCGCGTATCGAATAGTCGCAATACTTCATCATAGCTGCCAGTGAGCAGCTGGTGTTCATGTTGTGGATGGCTTAGCAGACAGGTGACACCGGCGCAATGGGCCCTGTTTGTCCAGATGCGTTCGCTTGCCTCTCCACCAATACGCAGATCGTAGGCATGCAAAAGGCAATCGTCGCCGCCGCTAAAGACACGTTGTGGCGACCAGCGATCAAAGGCGCATGTCCATGCCTCAAAGCTATGTGCATTCCAACAGCTTAGCTGATTAAGCTTGTGCAGCACCGTGTATTGCACATGATGAATGTTGCCCTTGGAATCGGACACAAGCAGCTCCACAACGTCGGTGTTGTCAGCACATTTTCGCCAGTCGATAGCCAATGCCAGCACCGGTTTATCATACTCTTCGTTAGTCTTTAATGTCAGACTCGCACGTTTTTTAAGGAGATGCTCGGCGTGCACCAGCTCGTAAACCTCGACTTCACCTAAGCCATTGACAGTGGCCAGTAACGGTCCACTGTCATTGTTCCACGCAGGCAGCCACTTCATGTCCAAAATTGCTGCTGTTTCAACGCACTGCAACCGCTGCAAGGCACTGCTCTGCACATTGAAGTCATAAAGATAGATGCAACCTTTGCGAGGTCTATCCGACTGTGGTGTTTCGCTGTCACCAGCTACTTCTTCCGAATCCATCAACTGATATGTACCGCAGACAAAGTAGCCTTTATGCGTCTCATCCTGTGTGCACCATTCCACTGAATCAGCAGAATAAACGGTATCCACACTGTGAAGCGTTGTGAACTTCATGCTAAAACACATTATACAAATGAATATGCATTATTTTCTTAATTATAAATATTTACTTGCTATTGAAGCAGTCAAGTCGGAGCGAAGATAATATTTGTGTGTTAATGTAATGCAACAGATAAATAATTTATTGTTTAAATTTTACTACTAAACAAACTGCTGCCGCATGTTCACACATTTGCGAGTGTTGACCAACACCGTTGACTTTCGGGATTTGATGTCTAAATGAATATGGCCACTTTTGCCATTTTGCAATCATGAAAAGTACGTTAGAATTTAAATCTTGTATGATTAGATTTTGCAATGCGAATGGTATTCAAAAGTTACAGTTTTATAAATTATACATTTTTGTTAAAAGACAACTACGATGATAAAAACATCCCATTACCAATTCAATGCGAACTCAATTTTTGATGTGCTTAGTGACATTTTTCCCTTATTCCATTTGATCCTAAGGTCTGAATGCTAGAAGCATCTACTGTATGCTATTGGTCAACGTGGGAGTATACAGCTTTCACTGCTGTCTGCTGATTTCTCTAACAAGTGGGAGGTTTTTATACACGTATTGTACATGTATATGTGTATAGTACGTCTTTAGTTAGTATGTAAGAGTCTATGCCTATTAAACGTGTCTGTTCGGCTCTGACTTGTGTGTATTCATTTAATTATCGTTAATTTTAGCATTTGCTAACATTGCCAATATTTGACTGACGCTGCAAAATTCATTAAGCAAATAAACATGAGGTAAGTCGCGTGCAGATGCAGGTACTCATACAGTATTAGGTTTAGTCACAGATGCAGATATATAAATACATACATTGTTGCCGCATCTTTTTCTTTATTTTGTAAATGATCTTTACCCTTATCAATAAGATACACAATAACTGAGTGGGAATCGCGTCTGACTTGATCTCAAATAATTAATAACGATACACAGAGTGAGACACAAGCGTTGTGAATGAAAAAACTAGATGCAATGTATAAATCCATGTTAAATAAAATTTTTTAATTTACATTTCTTTAAAGTAATAATTTTAGGTATTTGAAGATGAAGTTAAACTTAATCTCTATTCCCAAATTTTACTTTTGGATTTGGCTTAACTTATTATTATGTTTGATGCTAATTGTGAAATAAAAAGAATTTGCTTGCGTTTTTTTTTTGTTTATTTTGTAATTGGGGATTTTATTTATATACTTCTGATTTGCTTTATGTAATAAAATAACATTTTTGTTTGTTTTTTACACATTTGTATAACAGATTCAATTAAAATTTACAATCATTTATTATCTTACTGTGCTCTGCCGTAAATAACGGCTTAAAAAAAAAAAGAAAAAAAAAAACAACGAATAATTAGAATCATAATAATAGAAATAGATAATGTTATATATGTTTTTGTTCTTTATTTATCGTATAGATATATAATACGTAACATGCATTAATAGTATCAATAATAATTATTATAATAATAATAATAACAACAATAACTGCCAGCAGGCGTTGCTGCTTTCGCAATGATCCCTGCTTGATCCTCTCAACATTATAATCATCATCTCTATCCTTCTTTTGCCATTCAGCCAGACTGCTTCCCCTTCTATTGTCTTTATTCTTTCTTGCAGCTGCTGCTTTTTAGCCGGCGCCGGCGCTTGCCAAATTAGTTTTTCGTTTTTTATTTATTTTTTTTATAGCTTTTTAAGCTTTTTTGTTTGCATTTCTTTTTATTAATTTACTAAACAACTTTAAAATACATACATAACAATATTTGTTTACACATACATATATGAATGTACCTTTATAGCGGCTATATATATATATGTATATGTATGTATGTGTATCTTCTCGCTGGCTTTGGGGCATTTTACAAATTTCAATAGATAAACAAAAATTCAAAAAAAAAAATATTATTTATATTATAAAGAAACAAGTGTATTTCTCTTGTACTTAAATGCTAGACACAAAAAAAAATCGTTATCGTTAACATTAATCATAATTACTAACGATCCGCAATAAATCGTAAATGTAATCCATATAATGCAGGGCATACTATACATATATGTGTATATAGATGTAAATAGATACGTACAAAAAAACAATACAAGGCCCGCATAGGGCTTAGGTTGGGTTGAAGGCGTTAAAGGGTTGGTTCTTGGGATAACTATAGTTAAATATTGTTTCTTTTTTTTTTCTTTCTTCGGCGGAGTAGTTAAAGTGTTAAAAAGGGATTGGGCGGGTGGGAATTGCGGGTGTTGACTATATATGTATATATATATATATCTTTAAATTGTTAACGGTATTTAATTGAGCTCCTTTCGCGTCGTATTGGGCAGGAGGAGACACATGAGACCGCCACCAATGAGCAGACCGGACACAATAAACGTCGGCACTGGACAGAAATTATCGAGCAGCTGGGCGATCACAATGTTGCCAATGATGCCACCAAGACGTGCCGCCACCATCGATATGGCAACGCCCGTTGCACGCAACTTGGTTGGGAATACTTCGGTGATGAGACAATCGAGGGCTGCATTTGCTGCAGAAATGGCGCCACTGAACACAGCTGAGACGAGAAGATTCTGAAGCGAACTGCGCACCAAATACATGAGGGCCGAACAGATGCCGGCCGTCATTGTGCCGGCGATGAGGAAGAAACGACGTCCCAACATATCCATGCCAAGGATGGCAAACAGATTGGCGGGCAGGGCGGAGGCGAGCGTTATAAGCGATTCCATGAACACCGATGATGGTATATCCGAATTGCATTGGCCATTGTTGCTATCGACAAGGCTCTGGTTCACCACATATTCGGTGACGCGACATATGTCAGCCGATTCTTGGGGATGCATCTTTTCGAATTCCTCGTAGCGATTGAAGACCTCCGGGAACCACATCATCAGGCCATAGTAGCCAATGTGGAATGTAAAATTGATGGTGATCGAGACGAGCGTAAATCTCAATATGGGCGTTTTGAACAGATCGCGACTGTGATCGACCATCCCATGGATCATGCGATGATATTTACCCTTAACGCCCACAGCGCTCTCTGTGGACATTTTCTCATCGACCTCCAGATCATAGACCATGTACTCTTCGGGCTTCTTGCGGGTGTTCGTCACAAAGATACCACGGAAGATGGCCAGAGCCTTATCCTTTTTGCCACGGGTTAACAGAAATTTGGGCGATTCAGGCAGATAGAAAAGCAGGAAACCAACAAGAAACGAGGGGAACGAGCAGACCAACAGGAAGATACGCCACGAATTGTATGTGAATTCGGGTGATTCGTAACCAACTTTTGTAGGAATGATTAGCCAAGCGAGGCCAGCCACAAACAGATTACCAAAGGTCCAGAAGGCAGCCATGAAACTAAGCATGGAGCCACGTTTCGCTTTCGGTTGGAACTCGGCGAAGTACGACCAGATGACAGGACCACTGCCGCCCAGCCTGTAAAGATTTTAACAAAAGAAACAAACAAAATAAAAAATCTCATTCGACAACAATAAGCTATAGAAAGAAATGTTCATGTTAAATGATGCATGAAAATGTTTACACTTGACATGCTGTAGTTGTATAGCAGTCAGCTATTGAGAGCATCGCCCCAGAAACGTGACGAGTCATGGCCGATTACTGTTATTGTGTAAAAATACAATGTTCAGTTTCAAATTCGCTTAAACAATTAGCAAACGATTGGCAAAACACACTCACACACACATATACACACAGATACACAGACACAGAGGCACAGTCTGCAAATAGATATTGAGGAAGGGTTGGCGAATTGAGGATTGAGTCATTTAAAGTAGCCAAGGGTAATGAGATTTTCCCCATTTATTAGGATTAGTCTACAATAATGTATGATATGTTTTTGAGATAGCACATATGCCAGTTGTACAACTGGCCAGAAAAGTCCTAATTAGCATAAACAGTCACGATATTGTGGCTTAAATATTTTTGTTGTTATTTATAACGTGGTTAATTGAATTAACACCTCGGCACCCGAATGCCCCCAGGCATGCAATACGTGCTGTAAATAATGTGTCACTAAATAAATAGTGAAACGATAAATCTTTAAGACATCGTTCAGATAACAAACAGAAAAACTGCTTGAGAGTGTAATGCAAGCAGTTAACTGCTTTGGAGCACTCAAGGAACATGAGTAAATGAATATTTAGTTAAATATTAATGTTGTACTTACGCTGCGCCATTGAGAAAGCGAAACAGCATGAAATAGCCATAAGATTGCGAAAACGACGAGGCAACAATGCAGAAGGCGTTCATAAACGAAATGACAATAAGAATCTTTTTGCGGCCAAAACTGTCGGCGATGCTGCCCCAGAAATAGGCGCCGACCATCATGCCAATAAAGATGATCGAATTGAGCCATCCTTTCGTTTCGGTATTCAAATTCAAATCACATTGCGCCGATGGTAGAATGAATGACATCGAAATGACATCCATTTCCTCCGACGTACTGACCAGGCCACAAATGGCCAGCAGTATGTAATGGAATTTGCCATAGTCGCACAGCTCGATGGCTCGCTCAAAGTTGGCGACTATGGGACGGGTCGGTGGCGGCTGCTTACGCTTTGAATCCCCATCGGTGTTGTCAGCGCCAGCAATCACACCGCCACCGATACGCTCTACGTCCTGCTGCTGTTTGCCATTGGTATTTGGTTCCGGCTCGTAGCCGCGATTATCAGCCGCAAATTGATATTCCGGCTGCTTGGCGCCCGTGCCCAACGAATATGGCTGGATGATCGCACGATTATCAATATGCGCGTTGCTATTGCTATTCGAACCGGTTAGGCTTGGTGGATTGCTTGGATTGCTTGCTGCGTTGCCAGCGTTTGCGGCTGCGTTATTCTGATTGTAGTTTGGTTGTAGGCCAGCTTCTACATTATAGGCTATAGGATGCGAGAAAGAAACCGTATTATTAGGGTTTTGGCTTTGAATCCCGATGGATTTACTTACATTCGCTTTTACTTTTCGCAGAATCACCTTCTACCATTCTATAGTTCAAGTTTTTGTTTGGTTTTTGTGCGCGTAGCAAAAAAAAAGGAAATTAAATAAAGTTTTGGTGCGGGTTTGTTGTTGGTGTTTGGTCCGGTTATATACTGGATCTTTTACTTAGCCAAGCGTTAATGCTCAGTAAAGTACAATGTTATATGGGGTTTGTTTTGATCCTTAAGTGATCTGTAAAGACAAAAGAGAAATTGTTAAGTGCATTGTTGCAAGTCAATTTGTTGCTGTTTTCACATTCAAATACATCCAAAAAAAATGCCAAAACAGAATCGACCTCATGCTCAATCGTTCCGATCGCTCAATTGGGTGTCTAAATTAATAGTCCATTAAAGTGTAATTGAAGAAAATGAATAAAATGGAATACAAATACAAATGCAAACACAAATATGTATGTATGTATATTGCATATGGCAATGATGATCGATGCCTCAATGTGTGTTCATAGACTGTCTAATTGATGGCACAAACAACGCCCGAAATGCTTCGTCACATAACGCCCTAATTGTTTAATAAAAAATTATGCCCAAAAATAGACAAGCAAATAATGTTGAAGGCGTGCAAAAAATACTAGAACAAACAAACTTATTAATCATAACAAATATATAAATGAAAACGATCAAGAAATTTAACCACCCATTGCGACGCATTCATTAGTGGCTAATTGCTGTCCCATAACCTATGATCATTAAATAATGTGCTTCTAATCGGTGGCCCCGTTAACAGTGAGAGCACTGTTAAAACGATGCTTGCTGTTAAGGCGACAACTGTTAGAACTGCTTCAAGGCGAGCGGAGCAGACAAACTTGTTTGCTTATAATAATCTACAAAAGTCGCATTGCTAATATGCGTTTAATGATATCGGCTAACTGTACAAATATTATGCATATGATGATTGTTGTTGCTGCTTTGTTTGGGTTTTTAAAGTATGTTCATGTGTCAACCGTGCAGCCATGTTAATGTTAATTAACAGCTAGCATCGTTTAAGGTCAACTAATTCTGTTAGCATGACAGACATTTTCCTTTCTTTCTTTCCATTTCTATTTCCGCTGCGCGTGTGACTGTGACTGTGCCTTTGAATGTGAATGTGACACAGTGGTGACAGTTGCGTGACTTGTCACTTTGGCTAACTATTTGTCTTTGTTGTTTGCCGATGGCCGCCATTGTTGTTGTTTTAATTTATGATTTATTGTGCGGCAACACAGTAATCTTTCACTTTATTTATATTTGTATTGAAAAGAATAACAGCATCAGTAGCAGCAGCCGCCACAGCCATAAACAACAACAACACTAACAATTATGTACAACAAAATCGTTTTACATTGAACCTGCCAAGATATAAAACAAACGGCGCTCGCATGTTAAATGAAGGAGAACAGGAACCGAAACCGAAACCGAAACTCAAAACCGACACCGTCCAAGCGAATTGAACTTAAAACGTTCGCAAAGCGTCGAGACACAAAGAGAGAGAGAAAAGAGAGCGAGAAAAGAGAGCGAGAGAGCAGAGCGTTCTCAATTAATTATGTATTTTATAAACAATTTAGAATTGATTTCAATTTTATGCCAATCGTGGACAATCAACATGTTTCAATTCCAGCACGTTCCCATTGAAAACCAAAAACCAAAAACCACTGCTAATTAACAGAGACTACAAATCAAACAGCATCTTCATCTACTTCATTCTTCATATACTATTTTTGATATTATTGTATTTAACCTCCGCCCACGCTTCCGCACTTCACACAATGGCCTTGGCAGGCCAGGTTAAGCGACGTCGAGCAGATTACAGATTCCCAACTATTGTGCTGCATAAATAGAAATAAACATATCGACGAAAAAATCGAAGAGAGGCAGGGTTCGGAACGACTATGGATAAACAGGAACGTAAACAGTGTGTGAGGAGATAGAGAGAGAGAGAGAGAGAGAGAGGCAGAGTTTATTTATTTATGATCGCGACTTTTAATGCTAAATGCAGCGCTCAATTGAATGGAATACCCCGTACGTAGAATCAAACTGAGACTCAGACTCGAATTGCTTTCAATGTCAACTCAAGCTGAATGGGATAAGTGAGAAATGCTCGTGTCTATGACTGTGTGTGTGTGTGTTTGGTGTGTGGGGCACAACATGTTTCACAGGTTATTTATGCTCATTTTGTTCATGCGAATTTGCAATAGGCAACTTATTAACACCGTAGCGTATCCCATTGACTTAAGAGGAAAAAATCTGTAACTTCTTTGTACTTAAATGCTTCCAAACTAAGTAGGGTTTGAATAGGTATTAAGAATAAATATGTTGTAGTACTCAGAAATTTTCTAAGAAGCTTTTATTTCATCATATTTTTCACTTATGTTTCGGTTACGAAACAATTGTAAATTGTTGTCCTATTCCTTGTTGTTGTTGTTTAGTTCAATTTGTTTAGCTTTGTTGCTCAAATGAAGTTGCTAATTTGATGCACATTGTGCTCAATCTGCCGTTCTCACATACAGTTCTAATATGTTGTTGCTTTTGCTGTTGCTGTTGTTTTTCTTTTTGTGTTTTGTGTTTTGTGATCTTTGCGTTTACCTGCTGGCTGTTGTAATTCTCAAGATCGCGTTGCACTTGTTGATTTAACGCGCTTTTTTCTTTCCGCTTTCGTCTTAATTTATTTTGTTGTTGCTTGTTGCTTTTGAAAATGTTGAAAATGGAAAGTTTTATTGGTGTATTTGGGGTTGTGCTCGTATCATTTAGCACTGCACTTTTCACTTAATTTTGTTATGCCTATTATGATATATTATAATAATTTAACTTAATTATAATGGAATAGTTTTGTTGTTGTTATTGTTTGTTGTTTGTGTGTGTGTGTGTCAGGTGTGCACTGAGTATTTTTGGTATTTGCTTTTGTTGTTGTTGTTGTTGCTGTCTTTGTGGAATTTGGTTCTTGGTACGATAATAGTTCTTGTTCTTGTTCTCAGCTGTTTGGTTGCTAGCTTCAGTTTGGCTTGCGACAACATTAATAACGGTAAATTTGATAGCGTCGGCTTGGCGACAAACTGACAACAAATCGCATTTAACTCCAAACGAGTTGAAATCACAATAATGCAAAAAGACAAAAAAACGAAAAAAGAAACAAATAAACCGAAAAACCGAAAAAACTCAAAAACAGACGCGACGAGACTCGATTGTTGTGTATTTATTATGTATTTATAGCTGTGTGTATATGTTTTGTTATTATTGTTACTTTTGTGTGTTGGTTAATGGGAGCGATCTCGTTAAACGTTCGAGCGCGTCAAACAGTGGAAAGTATCTGAGACGCGTTACGCGCGCGCTTTTAAATACTTACACCAAGCCACGAAAAAATAACAAAAACAAAACAAATAGCATGTCTGAGCCGGGGGAGCGTGTGCGAGCATGCACAAAGTACGCACACTAACAGTAACAGTGGCCTTAACAGCGCCGTTAACAGCGCCGCGCAATAACAGAGAGACAGACAGAGGGAGTAAGAGAGAGAGAGAGAGCTTGCTGCTAATAAGCGAGCGATCACCGACGATCGATTGCAAGCAAGCAGTGCAATTAAATATGAAACCCTGTTATCCTGTTTCCTTTAGCAATCTTTGACATTGGGTTACTTGAAATCTTGTCGCTATTTCCGTCACCCTTGATTATTTTTAACTAAATGTTTATACAATATGTAAATTATTTACAGATTATCACGTTATTATCGATATCATATGACTGAGAAGCGCATAAACTGTGGTTAAAGCTTAATTAATATGTTAACTGCTTATTAAGTTTATAGCTTTTGTATAATATAGATAGCAAACTAATTAAAATGGGCGTCTCAGGCGACAAGTTAACGTCGCAATCGCAACTGTACCACACAAAAACATTAACATTCTTTTGTTATATTGATGATATTGTTGTGATTGTTTTCTTATTATAAAAAGAACTCATGCAGACGGTTTTGACCGTACTGTATTGGTGTCGTGTTGGGGCCCAGATCTTTCCGGGTGCGCAGAGACAACAAAAAACAGCTGCTGATAAGCAGCATAAAGTGAATAAATTCTTGCTCTTTCTCTCTTTGAGTTTGCTGGGATTAGCAGCGAAACGTTTAAGAGAGTCAAAAGATGATGTTGACAAGGGAGGCCCGCATATATTGCTTACAAACGTATATTCAAGAGAATTAAGTATGTGGAACAATTAATGACAAGTGCAAAAAAAAAATTGATTAAAGAATATAAATTGAGGCTTAAACTTTACATTATATGCATTTTATATTCAGTACAGCGATTATTATTTATACGCTTTAATCGATGGCAATACTCGTATATAGTACAATTAATAAACCATCATGGATTAAGCTCGTGTGTGTGTGTGTTTGCAAGCCATGTGACTCACACACAGAAAAAGCGAGAGAGACAGAGAGTGTGTGAGAGAGAGAGAGAAAGATTAAGTTGCAAAAAAACAACACAACAATGTCATTTTACACGTATATTCTTGATCAGCATCAACAGACAGGTCAGTATATATAGTATATAAAGACCTTGTGATTCTGAATGTAGGCTCTTTGTAAACCATTGTCGGTTATTGTTATTGTTTTTCGATATAAAAATGTTATCGATAACAGAGCATGTTAATTGTCGAAAATGAGCTATCGAAGATTATAACAAGCCTAAAGTCTAGAGCTAGAGTATCTGCTAGTCGATCCTATGGAACATTGTTCAATAAAATGATTAAACTATTTCATTTCTTTTCAAAAACAAATCAACCAACATATTTGTATATACCTTATGTAAATACATATATGAGTCAGTCTTAACAGCTGTGTCGTCAATATTTTAAATGTTATCTTGAACCATTTTTGACACATCGAACAAAAAAATGAATCGCGTTGTTTTTTTTTTTTGCTGTTGTTGTTATTGTTGCTGCACTAATTTTGTCTCTGATTTGTGACGTCAACGGGCAAAGAGTGAAGAAACTTTAAAATATATATGCCAAAAAGATTTATGTGAAGCAAGCTGGCATTGGAAACAAGAAATTGAAACAGTTTGCAACGTTCTTTAGATAAATAACACTTATGTCGAGCTGGTCAGTTAATATATTAATCACTTATTGTTGTTGAGAACGTGACTGGCTTAAGCGAAGCTTACATAAGTTTTGGCTATGTTTATGCATCGCATAATGTAAAAATAATATTATTATCCATTCAACTATCCATCCAAACGTGTGCTATCGAAAGAGCGGGAAAGATAGGGAGAGAGAGCAAGAGAGAAAGACGTGTCTTTGGACTATTTAACTTATTGTTATTTGCTTTCTTTGTTGTTAACAATTGCATTTGTTTTGTGTTTTGTGGCCTTAATTAAGTTAATTAGCATTTGAAGCGCTTTGAAAATGATCAAATTACTGTCAACAAAGCTCAAAAATGTTCTAATAATTATTATATTCCATGATTGACAGCATAATTATAAACAGAAATGTTCAATACATGCCAACAAGTTTAGCAAAAATAAAATACAAGAGGTATAAAAAGTGTTAAGAATAATCTGCTTGAATGGTTGCTGCACTTGCTATGGTTGCTGCCATTGCTAACCGTAGGTCGCTTTTTTTGAACCGTTACTTTATTTGCACTCGTTATTTATTTTAATAATTTCAGGTCGTTCATATTGTGCAGCTGCATTTAAGAAGACAGAAGTCAAACAAACAAATAAATAAAATTCCAATGACAGACAACAACAACAACAACAACAAATAACAACAATGTATACGCATGTATCTGCTTTGTATTTGTATTTGTATCTTTTGTTGTATCTCTTCAGTTGTTCTTGCTAAATAATTTAACTGCGTGCGCAGAAAAATGTGTGCGCCGGAAACTTGTTCGAATCGGTTTTCGTTTGTTTTTATACACGGCCGCCTCTCAATTGAGGCACGCCCCCATCCCCACCCCC
The DNA here is from genome assembly GCA_035044725.1 of Scaptomyza caliginosa. Lineage (NCBI taxonomy): Eukaryota > Metazoa > Arthropoda > Insecta > Diptera > Drosophilidae > Scaptomyza > Scaptomyza caliginosa. The sequence continues at coordinate 132,054 of JAWNNR010000756.1, read as the reverse complement.
CACTCGCTGTATTTATTTATTTTTTCTCCAAAGTGTTTTTCTTTCAATTTTCGTTTTGTTTCATTTCATTTCGTTTTGTTCTTTTCCTTGCGCGCACATTTCAATTAATTCGTTTTAATTGAACACAAACGAAAACGAGAACGAAAAAAAAAAATAACAGTAAATTGTATTTGAAATGGAGAATTGGGTAAACAATAAAAATATTTTCATTGATTGGGCAACGATGCGCTCTGTCTTCTTCTAAGCCAAGGGTTTAAGTAAGTAAACAAAATGACTAATGATTGGCGTCTGGTGAAATAATTTCGTTAATGTTCTGCATTTCTCAAGCCAATGAAGTTTGACTCAGCAATAAGCGAACAAAGATGTTATGATCACGTGCTAAGCGAAAAGAACTTCAAAATAAGATGTTAACAGGAAAAGATCTCGTTGCGAAATAAAAGCTTTCTTAGTTGATGAGGACCCTGAGAATATTTGAATATATATTATCTTAGAATCATTCGGAAGACGCTCTGTAGAAAGCCTTTAAAATCCTCTTGAAATGATCACTAATTGAAGTTAATGTATGAGTCCTTAGCAGATAGATCACTTTCGATTTTAGTTCTGTATTTTTTGTTAGAATTTTATGAACTTTGTCGCAAAAGTTCAACATTTTGTTGGCTGTTCAGATTTACGCTTTCGTTTTCACTTTTGTCGCACAATTTAACAACAATTTATTTTGCATAATTAATGGCAATGCATTATGCATGAACATTTTAAGATTTTCAACACAAAAAACAACAAAAAAAATTGTATTTTATCAGAAGCCAGAAAAATATTCTCGAAAACAAGAAAAAAATTGTTTACGAATATAATTTAAAAAAAAATGTATGCCTAACAGGAAGACGCATTGCTTTCAATTAACACACGTAATATGTATATAATTTTTCGTTGTCTTTTATCCTTTATCCTTATGATATGTTATTATGTGTTGAAGGAAAAGGAAAGGACAGATGGCGATTGTTATGGTTGGTACGAACCTAATGCTTTATAAAGATGTGTTTTGTATTGTATTTCGTCGTCGAATTCGCAAAATATATGGCCTTTTCTGCCTTCCGGACCTTGGGGTTGGCTGGGATACGTAGCACGTGAACGGTACTCAGCGAATAAACGTAACGGTATATGTTTAATAAGAACGAATAACGGTTATCACTAGATGGAGAGCTCCACGCAGCTCCAAAAGCGATTGGACAATGCGTTCAGTTTGATGCCGGGGCAACGTATTTATAATCGGCTGGCCGCCTCCCTTGACCAAGTGCCCGTTCTCCCTCTGCCTCGGTTTGTCTATGCCTCATCTTGATCTTCATCGTGTCCATGTTTGTTCGCTGTCAACGCTGTCTCTTTTTATTGCGCCCTCGCTCGCTTGCTCTCTCTCTCTTTCTCTCTCTTTCTTTTATATTCTCTGCTATGCTCTTTATTGCCTGGCCTTTTGCCTTGTTCTGTGCACGTTATCTCAAAATCGGTCCGAACGAACGAAAAAACTTCGGCAGCTTCTTTACTCGTCTTTACTCAGCATCTACGACAATTGATGCTTATCACTGACGAGCTGATGCTTATCTCTTGCCCAGTGAAGATTTGCAGCACAAAGTGGTAGAAAGGTTTACAAAAGAGCAAAAAATGTTGAGGTCGCAGTTGTGGCATCAACAATATCCGAAATAGCTCTCATATCATACATATATCATCTTCACATGCTGTAGATAGATATAGTTAAGTGTAGATTTTGTATTTCAAACGATATTTGCGTGCTGATAGCTGTTCATGACCAAGCAAATCAACCCTGCTATCCATATTTGCCTTCCAACTACCCCACCGTTGAGGCGGCAAAAGATCTGCGTAATTGTCGTCTTTCATATATTAATAATTAATTCTCTTTCTCTGTCTTTGTGTGTGTTTTTTTTGACGGCATCACAAGTGGGAAAGGGAAATAATATCGATATTAAAAGCATTTCAAGTTCAACAAAATCTTGCATATAGCATTCCTTTAGGTACTTAAGCCACATCAATCGGCAATGTTGCAAGTCGGAAAAGTTAGTCGAAAGACCAAATGCACCTATTAAGAGCTTTTTAATGTATATGTTAAAATATTCTTGTTTTTCATGCTAGTTTCAATTCAGTTTGATTGCAACAAATTGATCAATTCATTTCGGAAATGCCTTGAGACAACATTTTCTTTTCAATAACTGCAGCGAAATCGAAACAAAGACAAACTATATCAAGGGAATAATTTTGTAGTTTCTTTTTTTTTTCAAAAAGTTACTTAAAAATGTGCTCAAGTTCAAAAGCGAGATAATTGCGACTGCGATCTGTATCTGTATCTGTATCTGTATTTGTGCTTGCAAAAGACTTGTTTATGTTTATCCACTGTCAGCTGTCAAGAGTCGCTGCCAGAGGGCAAACATTTTCCGGCTGGTTAGCTGACAGTGGCTGTCAACCCTCAACCCTCGTGACCGGGCCTATTCGAATAACTGGCATATCCCTGTCCTTTGACTGACACCATGCCCCCTTCGGCCTGCAGCCTGAGCCGTCAAAAGTTTCCGAAATATACTATACAAACATGGATATGAAAACAGAAAAAACTGAAGACAACAACAAAAAAAATACTCGGTATCTTTTCACAAGTTGTACAATGTTTGCATAGCTCAAGATATTGTGATATTCTTGTACTTGTACACACTAGTAGGGTAGTATACTTTATATGATTATTTGGCTTAAGCTTCAGCAGACAGAGACAGGGTAAGAGGGCGGTAGGGAGAGAAAGAGAGAGAGAGAGAGAGAGAGAAGGGCTGACGTCAGCCTCAATATACACAATTGTACAATCGTATATGTTATATGACGCTGCGGCTTATATTTTGTTGATGTTGTTTTCTGGCTTGTGCCACTGATGAATTATGGCCCAGTCGCTATTATTATATCAGCAACTGAGCAAAAAAAAAATAATAATAATAATAATAAACTGTTTATCTGATGAACATGAACATGAAGTTGAGATGCGATGCGATGCGATGAGATACAATGATGAGATTTGGCAACCACGTGCGGATGGATCGCAAACGTACTGGACCAAGCTTAAAATACCTGCGTAGCCAGCTTGAAAGTAGGCAGCAAATACTTATAGTAAAACGTACCTTGAACTTCAATTTCTACATGCTGTAAATTTTCCATGGATGGAATTTTTGTTCAACTTTTTACTTTATTCTTTTGTTTATCAGCGAAAACAAAGATATGTATAAAATATTTCTTATGTCTTAATTGGACAAAAGGATTATTTCATAGATTTCCTACAAATTTTCTTCATACTAAACTAATAAACTAAAGCTAAAAACCTAATAAGTATAGCTTTGTAAGAGCTTTATACTTTCGATTAGTAGAAGGTATATTTTTATTTGTTTTGTTGCCTGTGAAACAATTGATCGGTTACTGATCTTCTCCACATTTGGCAGTATTCAATATCTTACCCCAGCTGGGAGATTTACAACAGATTTTGCGCATCATTGTCAAAGGTGTCGAAGATAAACACGGTGATGAGGAAGATGTGTTAGGTGTGATGTTGAGGGTAAATTAACAGACACAACAACAATATAAGAGATGAACAGACTATCTTATACTTTATGATCTGTCGTTTAATGACCATAAGATCATTAACAAACAGTATAAATATAAAACCCAAAATCAACTTATTTTCTTAAAGTGAAGATCTTTTTATGCTTATTTGACTGCGAATTGACGCAAATGTTGTCACGTGATCATAAATGCTCCGTCATTTTGGCATTGAATAATAATGAACTGGAACTGGAACTGGACCTAGAGAACAAACAAATACGAATGCGGCTTAAGGCGATTTCAATCAAATTAATGTCTAAAGGCAAAGAATAGAAGTGAAACTAAAACTAGTACTTAACCAATCTGCTGATCTTCAGCACACTGTCATAATCACTGAACTGGAACTGGAACTGATACTGGAACTGCATACATATATTTATACAATTGAATTCGAATGGAACTGAAGCCAGGAACCAGCAAGCAATGGTCCTTAATGAAGTCAATCAAACTGTAACTGTGTTGAAAGTGCATGCATGTGCATGCTCAATATCAATTAAGACAAGGCGAATCGAGTATATACATAACGTGTATCTGCAAGATACTTGCCACATATACACACAAAACTGATGCTCATTTCATTGTTAGCGTGAAGCAAGCAATTTGCGATTCAATACGTAATTTTTTTGTTTTTTTTTTTGTTATTGCCTTTGTTATTATTGTTTTTGGGCAACGCGATGACTAATTCATTTGCGGCTCTTAAGCAGAAATCAATTCGCAGCCCAAAGCCAGCTTTGCCGCCACCCGCGCCAGCCCCCTTTAAAAGTCGTAGAGACAAAAAAAAAAAAAAAAAATGCGGCAACAACTGGTTCGAACCGACGTCAATCAAAGCAAGACCCCTTCAACGGCAACGTTATCAGCTGGAACGGTTAACGGGGCGCTGTTATGCATCAATTGGTCCCTCCATAGGGCCGATAAATGATAAATACATACATATACCCACATTGAGTGACCGACTTGGACTGCAGACAACTCAAATGAACAGCAGTAGGCGCCTTAAAATCGCTTGCGTTTGTGTGTGTAACAGGTTTTGAGGCAATTGATATTATTGAGATTGTTTATGCACGACTAGCAAATACCTTTCCTTTCTTACAACTATTTTATTGCGGTTGCCAAGTAATTTCCTTCAAAAAATGCTGTTAAAGTAAAAGTATTTCGCCTTAACATAGGTTTTATAACGGTAATAAAATAATATTTTGCTATTAATAAATTCAGCCATTCTTCTTTTAAAGGGATGCAACTGTTGGATGCTTACTCAAGTACATCAAGTTTAAGGAGCAAACCATAAAATAAAGTCTAAGATATCTATGTTAAATATACATGAAATTCAAATGGAAGCAACTAATTGTGCAATAATATACTGTCAAATCAAATTGTATGCTATCGTATAACTTGAGTCTAAGCAAATGCCAACAGAAACAACAAAATAATAACAATAAAAATATCACAATTGTCACATGCGCTGTAGCTTGTTTTGTTTGTTTTTCATTTTGTTTCTTTTTTTTTTTTAGTTCTCTATGTTTTTTTTTTGCTTTGTTTTCGCTTTATGCAAATAAGATTTAGCTTATTTGGCTTTTTAATTTCTCTCACATTCGCATTGTGTGCTAGTTGTTGAGCTTAGCGTTTTGATTTAAAATGTTTACAGCTCGTTTTGTTTATCTGCTGGGCCCAACTAATTCCGTATCTATATCTTCAATCTGTTACAAACACTGCAGTTAGTAGAAGACAGTTGCAGCGAAAACTGTAATCAACTAGTTTTGCATTATATACTAGTAGCCGACTACTGGTTAAACAAGGTGGCACAATATTGCAGACACGAGCCCATAAAGATCCATATTCAAATTATAATACTGCGCTAGTAGCACTAATAAACCGAACCTTGAACGCAACTGCACTTGACGTTCGTGCCGATGAGAGAGCGAGAGAGAGAGAGAGAGAGGGAGAAAGATTACGTTGTGTTGTTTTGGTTTAGGTGCAAACATGTTTTGTTTTTTTTTTTTGATTTATAACGTTTACTTTTTCGTATTTGCATTCCAACAACATAGTTGCAATTGACGGCAAGCAGTGCAGGATTGTGAACAGCTTGCTGCAAAGCAGTTCAGAAGGCTGCCACTATGGCTACGCTTCCGCTAAGCAGTGCAAAGATCCATTTCTGTTAGTTTTAACATAAAAGTTAAGCTGTTAAGATTAACATTTCTACTCGTATTGATGTAATGAATGGCTGCTTGGCTGGCCTTGTGTCTGTTTGGCGCGTAAATTCCATGTCAATTTCGTCTGCAGGTTTAATGACTTTACGCGCTTTTTTAATTTAATGCCTTAAAACAAGGAAAATCTATTTTTATCTTCATTTATTTGTTTCTTCGCTTGCTTGTATTGTGATAATAATAATAAAATAAAAAGATCTTAACAACTACTTGCGAAGATGATCTTGACGCAGCCACTCAATAAAATATTAACAGTAATGCTGTTCCATATGATGAATGCTTTAAGAAATCACATTACGTATACGACGTGGCGAACTTAAGTTACAAATGTTTTTTCTCTATCGATTGGGCACCTCATTAATGGCTTGTTCGAAGCTCATCAAACCGTTCAGCTAGTTGCTGGCCAATTCATTTCGAATCGACATAAACAAATAAATGAATTTACACTTGGATCGCCTGGCTCGGCTATAATGATGTGCCAAAGAAATAATGCGCCTGTGCCGTTATTTTGGATTCTCTGTTCTTTCTTCTGCTCTCTAATGTAATTATGTAGCTAATTGCACAATTAACACAGCAGGCAACCGAGGGGAGAATGATCATGGGCTACGAAGGGCATTGCAAGTCCATTGATAGTCACAAAATGGCTGGGAAAGAACTCAAACTCTCTCTCTCTCTCTGTCTCTCTGTCTCTAACGGTATCGTATCGTGTTATTGAACCAGCGCAAAGCAATGCAAAGCGGTTCGAGCCACATTGAAATAGTATGACGACAACGTTTCGTATTAATAGTACGTGAATAAGTGTTGCCAAAAAACGCACCGGGGAAAGGGAGGGAGAGGTGTATTCATTTGAATAAAAGTTTTGGCCAAAGGTAAAGCATACATAAATATTATTGACAAAAAAGCATTGAACTATTTGAAAAAAATGCTGCTTATTTTCTTGCCGTTTTCTCTTTCGTTGCGAACAAAACAACAATGCGGAAAATGATGATCAAAACTTATCCGCAATAAATTGAATAGAATAACACACAAACCAATATACACAAATCATACGAGCTGAAGCAATGAAAATCGTACATATTGATTTGCGAAACAACTAAATTTATGAACAATTAATTTATCATTCTCAAATGCACACTTAACACCATAACGGACCGCAAGGAGGTGGGTATAGGTGGGAAAGGGAAGGAGCAAAGTCTGCCATGTCGAACGGAGGGGGCGTTATTAATTTTTTTATGTAAAATAACTCGCTCTGTGCGATTAGCGCTCGTGGAAATTACTTCGCATATTATTTAGATTGATGCATCATTGCATCTCGATGTAAACAAGAAATAAAAATCTTAAATTCGACTCTACGCATACCCTGTACAGGCTTTTGCTTAGTTCTTAGTTCATTTGATTGTTTAGTTTGTTCCAATTTGATTCAAATGAACTTTAAGCCTAACGAACTAGCTAAACCACACTCGGGAGTGTAATTAGTTCCTTTGAGTTTAGCTTATAGTTCAATTGAACGAACCTATTCTTTAGTTCTTCAACTGCTAATCCCGTTAAAGTGTTCGTTCGTTCGTTCGTTTTAAGTTCTAGGGTAACGACAAACAACTAATTGTGTTATTAGCTGGTTGTACATTGTGTTTAATATGTATTAGGGTTGTTAATTATAAACAATAACATGAAGAAAACAATATATAAAGGGCAGTTCCCTATGCAAGACACGTGTCTTTTGTTCAACGTCGTGCGCCTTAAGATTCCAGGAAAACGGGAAACTTTCGTATGAATGGATTGGTTGTAACTGGATAACTGGAAAGTTATTATTATTGTAATTACAATTGTGCGATGATTGAACAACATCCATTATTATATATTAAGTTAATTGTCTGACAACAATAGTGAAATAATTACTTACAATACACTTAATTTAATTCTAGCCATGTATAATGTACAAAATGTAAGCTAATAATCATATTGTATGTAAGGGTTTTTGCTTACTGTCTTACCTGTTGTCTTGATGGCACGGCCAATTTCGTATTTGTTGTTTATTATTGTTGTTGTTTTTGCTGTTTTTGTTGTTGTAATTATTATTGTTTACTATGAAGCAGCCTGCTTGTTGCTGTGCTTTGTTATTGCAATTGTGCTGCAATTTTGCTTCCATTCAAATGTTGTATTAATTTTTCGTTTGCCAAATGATGTCCTTTTTTTTGCTTTTGCTCTTAGCTTTTGAGGCGCTTCATAGGTTAGTTAAGCTTGTTGAAAACCTAATGGAAATGAGTATTAACTAATATAGTATTTGTATAAGTTTCGTATGCTTTGTTTGGTTTACTGTGTTTAACTTCTATAATATCGAAATACATACATTTGCCAGGCAAAAGTAAACAAACAACTTTTGTGGCAGCACGTGAGCAGCACGGATATTTTTCTGTGGCGCCAAACACGAAACTTGCACTTTTAGCGATCGCTAGATAATAAAACGAAGAAAGCACAACAAACGAAGCAACTAACGAACCCAGGAAACGAACCGAATCGAACCGAACCAAACTAGCTAATTTTCCTTCAAATTGTTTTCTATTTTGTGTTTGGTATTTTTCCATAGGAAAATATGGAAAAATACAAACGAAGAACGAGAAGAAGAGAGCGAGTTAAAGAGAGAACGATAGAGAACGCAAGGGAAAATGTTATTCAAGGTAAAAATGTTTTTGGTTTTGATTTTTTCTATGTACACAGTTAGAAGAGGAATAAAAAACATATTATACTAAGTAAATTTCATAGAAGAGTTCTTAATTAAAGTGGCAATTAAGAGAGAGCTGTAAAAGTTGTTTTTTTTTCAGTGTACGTATTTATTGGTTCTTAACTTTAAAATGCTTATACATATACCGTATAACTTTAAGATTGGGGCATATTGGTCAGCTATATTTGGACAGATGTAAGGCATCTGAATATTGGTTAAACATTTCAACTTTGTTGCATCTGCAAGCAATTTGTAATTCTGGCTGGCTTGCATTATGCTTATCTCAGATGCTTATTGCTTGGCCATAAGTTGCAGAAGTTCCGCTATCGGAATATATACATGGGTAGATAGATGTATGTATGTGTGTAGAGCTCATCGTTAAGGTGTCATCTAAGAATTACTCGTTTGAACCAGTTAAACCAGTTCGTGCTGCAATCAAATAGAGTGTCTGCGTCAGAGAGCAGCAAAACCGTAGTGTCTGTCATCCAAAAATAGATCACATATCGAAGCATTAATTCTATTAAAAAACCCATAGCTACAACCTTAAGAAAACAATAACAACAACAACAAAATGTGTATATTTATGAGGACTTGCCACAAACAAATACACAATCGAGACAACAGCGGACAACGGACAGCAGACAGCAGACGTTGGATGTGCCAAGTGTGGCACAGTTCTCAGTTCCCAATTACACTCAGTCACACTGTCGTCTTTTAACATATTCCTTTGATACCCTAACACTATGTTTAGGGTACATTGAAAGTGTTATACGATTTTAGACTCAGACTTATGAACAACAATTTGCTATCTATTTGTTCTAACGGAGTTTGTGTTCTTATTCAAAACCATATTCAAAAATATCCAAGTGTAAAGTGTATTCGTTTTTAACTGTTTGATTTTTATAATAACAAAATAGGAAACCAAAACATTATCTCACAGACAGCTGAAAAATGTAGTTGCAAATGTGACGTGACGCAGCTCTTAGCTTTGGCTTTCACGTTTCGCGGAAATCGACGCATGATTCTTATATACTCTCTCTCTTTCTCTGTCTTTCTTGTTCTATGTTGATCTTACTCACATGCAGCCAGCCCTCCCCCTCGCACAGGCACGCATCGATTGTCTAAACGTCAGTTGTTGTCTATGGCCGCTAGAGGTCGACACAACTGCCCCAGGGCCGCATTGAGAGTCACACAAAGAGAGAGAGAGAGAGAGAGAGAGAGAGAGAAAACATGTGATATATATCTAACTGTACCTTTTGATCACGCACATGTGAATGCAATGCAGACAGTCAGACAGATGATTGTTTGGGCCTGTTTGCTCTGGAAACGGGCGGAATGGACCGGAATAAAAAAGCACATACAGAGCGGGTAAGAGAAAAATAACGGAAAAACATACACACAAATGTACATATGTGTGGTTGTATGCGTACACAGTCAAAAAATGGAAATGTTTGCTGTTTCAAGCTTTTAGTATATTAAAATAATGCCTTAATACATATTTCTGCTATATCAGAAGGACCTAAAGTGTAAAAAGGTTTCACCTTTCCCTAGATAATTAAATCAAAGCAATAACTCAATAAGTTTAATAAGTTTTGTATTCAAATTGGGAATATATATTTGATTTTAATTGTTTCTTTCAGTGTTAATATGAGTTTATTTTCTTGCAGATGCTTCAATGTTGACATTGATGACGCCTCAGATACAAAGATGAGTTAATGAGTAAGCTATGTATATCATGGAATATTTTCTAAGAATCTGTTGCTATATGCTCAACGAACACTCCAACCCAACCGCTCTGGCATCTACCAATTCAACGTTCTGACGTTGAACAAGTTGTTTGTGGCCTAGGCATATATATATATATCTACATATATACGATATGCATCATTTGTTAGTTATTGGTCACGCTCTGAAGCCCATTGTAGTATTGGGATGCAAGTAGCAGATGATCTCGCACTTCCCATAGTACAAATAACTTGTTACAATTTAAATCCTCACTGACAATAACAACAAACAACTAAAGTTCAAAACATTCCCAACATTTAAATGCAAATTGCATATAAACAAATCAATTTGAATATTCAGCTCTGATTTATTAATCATAACACATTTGACAGCAACTAAACCGTTTCTATTGAGTACAGTTTCTTTTTGCTGACCCTGAGCCAAGGCCAACATAAATTTGTCACTAAGGTCGTTTGGGGGCCAATGAACCATTTTAACTATAGAATATTCAAAAGGCACGATTCTTCATAATGTTGTAAAATGAAGTTCTATTTGAATTGGGTTTTTCTAAAAGTACCATAAGATTTGGCTAACACGGCGTATGTGTGACTTCTTTTTTCGTTTGCTTCAATTAGATAGCTCTAAGTTCCCTTTACTCTCTTTTAATTGCCTTTTTTCAATACCAAACTATGAAAATACCTTTTAATATGATTTGTTGTTGTGTTTATTTTGTGTTGTTTTTTTTTTATAGCGCTTCAATTGCTTTAAATATATATATTGTAGTATACATTTATAGTATATTATTTTTATAAATTGCCTTTATGTTGTTGCTGGTCTTTCTTTTATACAATTTTTCGCATTGGAATTTGTTTAGATGAGCTTCTTCTTGTTGTTTTAGTTGTTGTGTTCGTTATTTTGTTTAAATATTTATTGCATTGCTTATTTTACACGAATTCTTTTCGTGGCGTAAAAAAATTTTCCTAGGCTCAATTAAGGAAAACTTTATGTTTATATTTTTATTTACTTTTTTGCGTTGATTTGTTTATTTTTGTTATATTTTTGTTGGCTTTTATGTTATTTTTCTCCCCCTTTTGGCTATGGTTGATTTTGCAGCTTTTAGCTTATTTTTGGCGATTTTTTTTGCCGCTGTTTTTTACGCTCTAAAAACGCGCTTTACAAATCGATAACAACAAACGAATTTCGATTACAACAGAAAGCGCGTGTTTTTGTGTGCAAAAGAGATGCGAAGAACTGTGAGTGTGTGTGTTTGTGTATTTGCTTTGATTTGTATAGATAGATGTATGTATTTGTGTATAGTTGCACGGATAATCGCAGATTTCGTGTGTTAATGTCGCGGCTTGAACTTTAAAACTGGGCACAAAAATCTGAAAACACGAAAAAAAAAAAAAAAATAATAAATAAATTCAGAATTCAGATATTTCGCATTGTTTAGTTCGGCTGTGCGAGTGCCTTTTGTTGTTGCTGCTGTTATTGTTATTGTTGTTATTGTTGTATTATGTTTACTCGTATTATAATTTGTGGCTGCTGCTAGGTGCAGCAGCGCTGCCGCATTCGTTTGCCTCCTCGATCTGCCTCCGATTCGCCACATTGAATCGCTCAATGAGCTTGAGTGTCATCCACTTAGGAAGCGCCAACCACTGAACTCGCCACAGCAACAGCACAGCTTGAGGGCGGGGTTAGATGCGCAGGCGCAGGCACAAGGCAGTGGTCGCTGGCGACGGCGACGTCAACGTTGACTGAGCCGCTGACGTTGTCGTCGTTGTCGTCGTCGTCGACTACTGGAATGATTATAATACAATGGACGATAATGCGAGCGATCATGTAAATTAGATTTGTCTCAGTTGTCGACGGCTATATACACACACACACACAAACACACATCTATGTGTGTGTGGCAACGATTTCGAGCTCAGCTCAAGACCCCAGCTTTTCCCAGCGCAAAGCCACAAAAATAAAACAAAAAAAAAAAAAAACAAAAAAACAATAACAACAACAAAACAAAACAGCAGACGCCTCTTAAAATGTTATATGCTACAACATTTATTGCATTATTTGATAAAAAGCAGCGGCAGCGTAGCGGTAATAGAAATTATATCAAGTATGCGCAATGACTAACTAAGTACGTCGAGTAATCAGTATAAACATATCTTATACATATGTACGAGATTTCAAGAGTAGAAGAGCACATAAATGTATGCGAAATTTCAATATCTATAAGCATGTTCCCTGATTATATGAACAACAACAACGCATCAACATGAAATGAAAAAAAAAATGAATAAAAGAAAAGCTGAAAAGAAAGCAAAAAAAAAAAATAGATTCAACGAAACGCTGTGCCTCAGCAAATTGAATTAATTCAATTAATTTGCATTGTAAGTACATATCAAAATGGCAGAATTGTAATAAAGAAATTGTGGGGAAGCAACTAACTAAACGAGTGAGCTTAAATGAATAACGTTTTATGGTTGTGCCAAGTACCACTCATAAGCAATTTGAATTTGTGCAAGTTGTGAATGCGCACAATGCGCTAATAGCCAGCGCCTATCTGCCATTGTTGCTGCCATTTGTTGACGCTGCGGAAGGAAATGAAAGCAACATTATTAAGTACAATTACGAACGGTGCGACTCTGCTGTGCAGCTCTGACCAATTCAAAACAATGTTGAAATGCGCGCGCAAAAACGTGAACAAGTGACATAAAGCTGACTGCTATGTTAGCGTATGGAAATATTTGCCATGCAACACTGTGTGCGATCTACGCTGTGCAGCACTGTGTTATTGTTATCGATAGCGATATGGTCTGATATCAAGCATGGCCGCCAATTCACTGTCAAAGGTTCTTTTCCGGTTTCGTACACGACGAAGGAGGTACGCTGAATTGGCAAAGCCGCAAATAAATTTTTAAACATCGTTGTAATAGCAATGTAAACACATAAGAAACGCGTAAAATATCAAAGAATATATAGTGTTGCAAGCATTGGTTATAAACTAACAAGCAAATTGCAAATGAAAACAGCAACAAATTGACTGCAAATTTTGTGTTATTTTTTTTTCTGTGTGCATACAAACATAAATTTTTTTTCTTGGTACTTGAAGTGACTTAAACATTGGTTTTCAATATATTTTATAGATATTAAACAATGGGCCGTTACTCACGTGAGCCAGATAACGCCACCAAGTCGTGCAAGGCGCGCGGCCCCAACCTACGTGTTCATTTCAAGGTAAGTTTTGCAAGTTAGCTCAAAGTTGTCTGCTAAACGCAGACGGACGCTAAAATTGTTCTTGTTGTTGTTGACATTGTCGGCATAAGTGCGGTTATGTTGTGTGAGTGTGTGTATATGTATGTGTGCAACATAAATCAGTGAATCGATTGCCAAATTAAGTGCAGCATTTCACTTTTGCATTGTTGCTAGACCAATTCAATAGGGCAAGTTCATCAGCTGGGAACGCCGAAAACATGAAACCACGGCGCCCTCTTCTTAAGTCTTGTCCACAGCCTACATCTAAAATAAAAAAACTCAGTTTTGGGTACACTTTATAATTGATTTGCTTGATTATAAATTCATGCATTGAGTTTAAGTGTGCCCAAAACAAACTCCAGTCACGTTAAAACAGCGGCGAATCGCACTTAATGCGTTTGTCTCTACCTGAAGCATGGCACATCGCTTGATTTTTCCACTGATATTTATCAACCTTGTTTATTTCATTAACCACTCAGTTGTGGGCACACTTACTAAATGATTTGCTTGCATTCAATTGCGATCATTGAGTTGGAGTGTGCCCAAAACAAACTCCAGTCACGTTAAAACAGCGGCGAATCGCACTCAATGCGTTTGTCTCTACCTGAAGCATGGCACATCGCTTAATTTTTACACTGGTATCTATCAACCTTGTTTATTTCATTAACCACTCAGTTGTGGGCACACTTACTAAATGATTTGCTTGCATTCAATTGCGAGCATTGAGTTCGAGTGTGCCCAAAACAAAATCCAGTCATGTTAAAACAGCGGCGGGCAGTGCTCAATGCTCTCGTCTCTACCTGAAGCATGATACATTACCACACAGCAGCAACAACAACATTCGATTTTAATTACATCGCATTTATGCCCAAACCTATTTTAACCCATTTGTGTTTTGACAGAACACCCACGAGACAGCACAGGCCATCAAGCGTATGCCTCTGCGTCGTGCCCAGCGTTTCTTGAAGGCTGTTGTTGATCAGAAGGAGTGCGTGCCATTCCGTCGCTTCAATGGCGGTGTTGGCCGTTGTGCTCAGGCCAAGCAGTGGAAGACCACACAGGGTCGCTGGCCCAAGAAGTCCGCTGAGTTTCTGTTGCAGCTGCTGCGCAATGCTGAGGCAAACGCTGACTACAAAGGACTCGATGCCGATCGTCTGGTCGTCGATCACATTCAGGTGAATCGCGCCCAGTGCCTGCGTCGCCGGACGTACCGTGCTCATGGTCGCATCAATCCCTACATGTCATCGCCATGCCACGTCGAGGTCATTCTGTCCGAGAAGGAGGAGGTCGTCGCTAAGGCTGCCGATGATGAGCCCACAAAGAAGAAGCTCTCCAAGAAGAAGCTGCAGCGTCAAAAGGAAAAGATGTTGCGTTCTGAATAAATATATATCTTCTGAAACGGAGGCATTGTCGGCGTTGTACGACGACAGTTGCCCGGCCGGTGTTACACAACTAAAACAAACGTAATTTTTTTTAAACAATACAAACATAAAGATACAGTTTCCATGTGTGTTTGTGTATGAATATATGTAGGAAGAAAGAAATTGCGAGGCTGCATAAAAGAGAATATAAAAACTTGAATGGCAAAGAAAACTTCCATCTCGTAACCAAAGATGATTTGAAATTCATGCGATTTTTCTAAGGGTCGAAAACTTGCGTATTAGGTATATTGGGAACCCATTAAAATTATGTGGTTGTGCCTATTTTGTTCTATAAAGTATTGGGTGAAGTTCAGTTTGCCAGGATATTAATCGAGGTGGTTTCTGATGCTGCTGGAAACAAAAATGTCTTGGCAATAGCTGCACAAAGCCTGTCATAAAAGTTATTGCAAGTAGATTGTTCATTTTTTAAGAATGCAGCAGCTCAAGAACCCGGTAAACATACAAATGCAGTGTTTTGAATTCGCCGCAGCATTCAGCTGTGACGATAATCGAATCAGCTGTTAGCAGTGCACGATGTACAGCACTTGATTGCCAATACGCTTATTATTTTGAATAACGCAGTATACACTAAAATTAACATGTTTTGGTGTACCACAATTAATGTGTTTTTCCACGTTGTACTAATTAAAGTTTCTTTTACATTTTTGTGCAATGTTTTCATTTGGATATTGTCAGTAAGCATGGGTTAGAAAGAGAAGGCGCTACTGTGCACAAATATGACAGGGATAGACTCTGTCACCAAAACCGCATAGTTTTTAAAGTGCGGCATTCGCATTTATATTAAGCAGCTTATAGATATTTTCTTTTCGAGCAAAGAGTATAAAATTATTAAACATTTGCATGGAGAAACGTATTTTTAAATAATACATTCCAGCCAATCGTCATGTAGCCCTCGAATATTCTCTTAATCTCTCGCTTTACAGCACTGAAACGCTTGGGCATTTGCAGCACTGCAATACAGCTTCATTGTAGGTTTTGTCAAACGTATCATTGAAGCCGACTCGTTTTTGTTAATTCACCGTCTGCGTTCAAGCATCAGTTTAAAATATCAAATTTTGTCGCGATAGATAAAATTAATATTTTTAAAAACGGTTAGCGTGTAGTGAAATGAGTAAGTTTCAAGATGCAATTTACTTGTAGATTTTTGCAATTGGCATCGGCGCAAACTGCCCGTTTTTTTTTTCAATACATAAAAAATGCCAGTGACTTTTTGTGAACATTCAAATGGTTTAAGCCGCAGCACGAAATGCGGCTATTTGTGCCGCCAAATAATGTTTACAAAATTGTAAAACTGTTGAAATTTTGTGAAAATGCCATGTTTGCATTATTAGCGTAACTCTTGTTTCAATAAATGTTGCTGTAACAAAAGGAAAAACAGTGTGGCCAGTTTCAAATTTGTACAACGTATTACAAGTCATGTTGCACAAATTACATTAGCTTTATATCTGACTAACTTTTTATTTTTTTATTTTGACATTTCGTTTATGTTCCCCGGCTTAGTACAATGCTTGGTCTCAAGGAGTCTCAATGTCGTGTGTGTGCATAATAGCAAAATGGTATTTATTGTGACGTTAAACTAATTGCGTTCATTCGCAGATGATGACGGACGCGGCCAAAAAAGATGACTGCGTTATAATAGACGTTTGGAACTATAATCTGGAGCATGAGTTTCGCACCATTCGCCGAGTGGTGCAGAAATATCATTATGTTGCAATGGACACTGAGTTTCCCGGTGTAGTTGCTCGTCCCGTTGGTGAGTTCGGGTCGATGGCCGACTACCAGTACCAGTTGTTGCGTTGCAATGTCGACCTGCTGCGCATCATTCAGCTAGGACTAACATTTATGGATGACGACGGTAATATGGCACCCGGCTGCTCGACTTGGCAATTTAATTTTAAGTTTAACCTAAAGTAAGTGAGCATTATACGACTTTATACATATTATTTGATTGTCTTTGGTTTTTGTAGTGAGGATATGTATGCACAAGATTCAATTGATTTGTTGCACAATGCTGGAATACAGTTCAAGAAGCATGAAGAGGATGGCATCAATCCATCCGATTTTGCCGAGCTACTCATGAGTTCGGGCATTGTATTGATGGATAACATCAAATTTCTGTGCTTCCACTCTGGCTACGACTTTGGTTATTTGTTAAAACTGCTCACGGCTCAAAATCTGCCAGCCGATGAGAGTGAATTTGTTGAGCTATTGAATATGTACTTTCCGAACATATACGATATCAAAGATCTAATGAAATCATGCAAGAATCTAAGCGGTGGCCTCCAAAAGGTGGCCGATCAACTGGAACTGCGTCGCATTGGCACCCAACATCAGGCCGGCTCGGATGCGTTGCTCACTGGCATGGCCTACTTCAAAATGCGTGAGGTGCAGAAGCTGCCCGAGGTACAGCAGACAACAACATTTGGTATTCAGTTTCCAGTTGCCCCATGTGCTTGAGCCCAGCTTGCACCTGAGGATACAGCAACGGAAACGTCAGCAATCGCAGCGCAGCAACAACAATATCAGTCCATCTTTTCTTTTTATTCTCGTTCTCAATCGATGTACCTTTACACACATGCACATCCTTTGTATATAAGCATATATCCTAACGCATCTATACTACCATAGATAAAGCCATCAAGCCATAATGCTCAAAGCTAGAACTGTTGTTGCTGTACTGCGATGTATTGAAACTAATTCGCTTTCTTCCAAACATTAGGTGTCACTTTATAGATATATTGGTTTATTAAGGTCTTATTTTTCCTAATGTTGCACAACTCTCATTTTAACTTTCATTCTGTACATACTTTCACTTTATTTTCTCGTTTCATTTCGCAGTCGTAATGTTCCTTATTAGTTTTAACACGCCGCTGGACGCTTACGAAATGCATTTTTCTTTGTTATGCTGCATGAAACGTACTCACCCAAAACAAAAAGACAAATTTATAAAGAACTAAAACGTTTGAAACTTCATAAACGGATTAATAGAAAGAAAAACACAAGCACACAAAAACACTAAGAAAAAAAATGTACCAGTTAACCATAGTACCATAAAACTATGTACAACAAGACTGTTAATTTACAAACCTCTGACGAAAAAACAATAATAATAGTACAAAAAAAAAAAAAATCCCAAATATATTAAAATAACGAAAAATCAAAATTAAACTAATTGCATTTAATTTTAAATTTTGTTAAGTAGTAGTTATAATTATTTCTGGTTTCTGGGCTGTACATTTATGTCTTTTAACTTTGCACACATTTACCACATACTTACTGCCATGTAAACTCTTTCGCTCATTTAATAGACTATTCCCTAAAGCTTGAATCCTTGCTATATTGCCAAGTTGAGAAATGCCAAACTAATTTAATAGTTTTGCACAGTATATTCAATGTAGATTCCTTGGTGTTATATGTAATTATTGATTCTTTTTTGGAAACTATCATCCGTAACAAAGAGTATTTTATATGTAGTTATTATTGTGGTGGCCCAATTTCTTTGGGTTTTCGTAAGTTCTGTATCAATAATAAATGTTCAAAAATAAAAAAAATATATATTAAAGCAATGTTTTATTTATTGAAAAACCAATTTAAATTTCATGCGACACCGAGAATAATAACTTTATTTTTGTATATATTTTTTGCGAGTAAAATAACATTCATATCGGTTAATACTTTTTGGGGGTAAGGAGATCTACATATTTAACGTGTCTACATTTATATATTTGGGAAGAATTAATCTTGGATTTATTCATTGGCGGATGTAACAGTATGCGGTATCTCCTTACTATTTGCAGCTGATGTAGCAGCCTGCTCTTGCAACTCCCTATTATCGGCTGTTGTTACAGTATGTGGTAGATCCTTGGCGGTGCCAGCATTCCTTCGCATCTTGCTATTATTGGCTGCGCTAAAGACCGGCTCGCGGCGCACTATGTTCGGATTGGCATGCATGCTGACCGTAATGTGTTTCAAGAGATGCTGCTTGCGCATAAACTCCATGTCGCACACAACGCAGGCATACGGCTTGCGAATGCTATGCACAAAGTGATGGACATTGCGAGTCTCGGGAGTAGTAAATTTCTTGCCACAGATTAGGCAGCTATAGCGCTTTACGCCAGTGTGGCGCAACATGTGCTTGCTCAAATTAACAGGATTACTGAATGTGGCTTTGCATTCCTTGCACTTCAAGTCGCGCACCTTGGTGTGCTTGGACTTGGTGTGATTGATAAGCAGACGCTTGCGTTTAAAAGACCGATCGCAATGGTTACATTTGAATGGGGCTAGATTCTCATGCGTGGTGCGCATGTGGGTGCGCCAGTTTGCACGTTGAGCAAAAGTAGCATTGCACACCTCACACTTGTGTGGCCTCTCGCCGGTATGGACACGCAGGTGCTCCTCTAGCGTTCGGCGACGATCAAACTTTTGTCCGCAGAACCTGCAGGTATAATCGACTATTCTGCGTGCGGCTCGCAACTGGCGAACTGCAAGTAAAAATTTACTCAGCTATCGTTTTGGCAAGAACATTAGAATGGGCCATACCTGTGTTTATGTCTATTGCCGGCGCCGATGCGGTTAGATCGTCGTCACTATCTGGACACTCCTCAATTAAATCATCAAAATTTATGTGATCTTCTAACAATGCAGATGGGTTATCAACCAAGTATTCGGCATGTTCAAACTGTGCAATCAACTCTTCATGGTTAGTGTTCATATCAATGGGGAGACCTGCTATTCCATCCTCAGGGCTCAAGTTTGAATCATAGAATCGACGAGTGTCTGTGTGCTGCTCTAGTATATTTATGCGTGCCACAAATAGCTTTTCTTGATATTGTTTATAGTTGAGCAAGTCTACCTTACAGGCGCCGCATATTTGCTGCAACAAAATGTGTTAAAAATCGATTTTCTGATACTTTTCAGCACCGGACTTACTGTTGAATGCATATCAGATTGATGCAATTTGTAGCCTAGCGCCATACTTAAAATTGTGGCCATTGGATCAAGTTCTATGCCATGCACATTATAACGCTTGTCAAACATATTTTCATGCACTTTTCCATCATCAAAATTGCAATCGCACACATAGCAACGGTCTGCGCCCTTTGCCATGTCTTTTTTAAAGCTCATTTTTGGTTAATTCACGTCTGCAAGTTCAACAATTTTCTGGTTTTCTTTGTCGTTGATGCAGTTTTTCAGCGGATCGATATCGATATTGTGCGCAACACGTACTGCGCGTAAACAAATTTAGCCGATATATCGGCAGACAATTGATGTTTCTTGCAAATTGTTTGCGTTTGAATAATTGAAATATTTATTCAACTTCAAGCAGTGCTATCATTTAAACAGCATAACGTATACACACACTTGTAGAATTTTAAAACTTTTAGCTCTTATCGATTAAATACTAACAGGAAAAACTGGAGGTTAAATCATATTTGCACATTTTTTCAAGCAAAACATTATTGTAAGTCAAATAATTTATAAGTACTAGCTCACACATCTATTTAGAAAACTTAAAAACATTTGTTTAACTGCAGGTAGCACGTTGCCCAACGAAATACTGATATATCGCAAATATTTTCATTCAAGCTGGTCTCACTTTAGACTCCAATAAAATTTCGATATTAAATATACACATATCGATAATCTAAATAGAAATATAACATTATCAATTCGATTGCGGAGTTCTGCGGTAAAGTGCCGGAGATATTGCTTTTATTAACGAATTACAATTAATTAATTAAAATAAATCAACAATTAAGTGCTAATAACCGTGTGAGTGTCTGCGTTTTTTTTTTGTGTTTTTGCTGTTTGCCAACTTGTCGTATGCAGAACCAATATGGATAATATTTTTTAAATTTTTTTAAGTTCTTTGTTTATAATAGAAAAACCATAAACTAAAAGTGTCGAAGTATCTGAACGGTAGTGTTTCGCGCGGTTCTTTTTTGTAATATATGTGCCGGTGTCAAAATCGGATCCACGAAGTGACTATAGCATTGGATTCGAGTGCGTTTTCGAGGCGGCAACAACAATTTTGCAAGATTTCCAACGTCAGAAAATTGTTTACTTCCAATTAGAGTTGAAAGCAACCCCAACCAGAATAAATGGCATCGCAAACACTAGGGGTTATTTTTGCTATGTTGTGCGTGTGTGTGTATATATATTTTGTGTGTGTTTCTGTTGTTGCATTTAGGCTGCTGCCATTAGTTCTAATCTGTTTGCGGCCTAAGCAAATAAAAATTAATATGTTCTTCGTATGTATTCAAAAAAATTGCATGCTAGTGATGAGCTCATGATAAGGTGGCGCTCTCTGCTCTCAATATTTACGCTGTGTATTTTTTTTTTTAATATCACACACACACGCACGCACACATACGCAAAATTTATCCTCCAAGTGCCAGCAAAGTTGCGTTGCAGTCGCGTCGCTGCCGCAACCGCCTTAATGCTTCAATGTTTGCGTCATTCTGCCGCCACCCGACCCATTCTATGGGACGCCATTAAACATATTAGTATTGGTGTTGTTGTTGTTGCTGTTGCTACAGCGAATTTGTGTTTTCGTTCGTTGTTTTTGTGTGTTTGAGCGTATCAAACTTTGAATTAAAATTAAATAATACAATTGTCACGGGACGTATTTACAGTTTTTCAGAATATCGATAAAATCTTATAAATTATAACAGAACAGTACATGTTTATGTACTTGATTAGAGTCTTGGTGTGTGTGTGTTATTTCCCCATTTATTATTTATATAAATAGCTGAGAACAAGTTGTTGCCGTCGTTGTAGTTGTTATTGTACGTATTGTTGTGATTGCCGCCGCCCCAAAACGCAAAAAAACAATACCAAAACCAAATAAAACAAAACAAAAACAAAAGCGTGCTTAAACGAAATTAAAAGCGTAGTATACTTTCAAGCATAACATAAAATACTTGAGCTGGCAAAATGTGTAGCTTGCTTTCCGGCACCGCAATTAAGGCCAACCATTTGAATGAAAGCTATTTGTTTTGTCTTCCGTCATTTGTATTGGCTTTTGTTTACTTATTTTGTGTTTGTTTCGTTGTTGTTTAGCATTAGCTCCAAACGCGATTTTGATCAGTTTTGTGAACGTAAGCGTATATATATATATATATATATATCAATAACCACTAAATCCAAATACCAACAGGAGGACATCGGCAACAAAGAGTCTTCGAAGCATGGGCAACATACACACAACAGGCCCGAATGAGGCGTTAATTGTTTCAGGTAAGTTATGCGTTTATCAACGCATACGGACGCATACATTGTGCCTGTCCCCCGTAATGACTAATTTTAAATGCAGCAATTAAGTTACAACCAACCGCATTGTTGACAAACGGCAGCAGGCACATTTTGTGCTGCATTCTTTTAAGCGCTCCGGCTTTGCAGGCCTTACTTTAAATACGCTTTCAAGTATATTTACTATGAAGTCGTAAAGGTGTGTTCATTGAGTTATTCGTTTACTTTGCGGTCAAATAATGTAACTGTTGCTTTGGCATTAAAAGTATATTTGGGTGCAAACATGATGATGATTTGATAAATTCGTTTAGAATTAAAAATAAATATTAATAAATGAATG
This sequence comes from Scaptomyza caliginosa, assembly GCA_035044725.1. Classification (NCBI taxonomy): domain Eukaryota; kingdom Metazoa; phylum Arthropoda; class Insecta; order Diptera; family Drosophilidae; genus Scaptomyza; species Scaptomyza caliginosa. The sequence goes on along the minus strand of JAWNNR010000756.1, from coordinate 109,482 downwards.
AGTTATGTAATAAAACTAATGCATTAAGGTATTTTTTTATGAAGTTTAGAGTATTAATGTTTCGTTGCACACTCATTTGCCTAATGCAGATGGTTGTTGTCGTTGGGTTTGTTATGTGAACGAAATCCCCCGCCGATGCATATTGAATCTTTTATCCAGCAGTGACAACCCGGCTGACAACAACATGATAAGCAAAAACAAAAACACTAGCAACGGAAACAGCATCATCCAAAGCCTTTGCACACACTGATAACCACTTGTATGCACAACCCTCTATCATCTACTTCGCAAGCTCCCCTTAAACCCTATTCCTCTGTACCCCACTTTTGCCTTGGTACAGCCAACAGTATCCGTAGTCAAGTTTGTCAGTTTCATGTTTTGACTATTTTATGACTGGCGGCATCAAACCACCCTATTCGCTTTGCCTCTATGTGTTTGTGTGTGTGTGTATGTGTGTTTACTTGCTTTGCTGCAAGCCTAGTCGAAAGTTTTTCAACCCTCGTTACTTGGGACTGGGTGAATGCACTCTGCGGCCGGTCAACCCCCAACTGAAATGGTTAAGGCAAACGGAGCAATGGGCTCCAGGCTCGTCAACGTCGTCTTTTCTCGTTCCTCGCTCCTCGTTCCGCGCCTTTTTGCTTGTCGCTCGTTAGGCGATTTTATTTAATTAACTTGCCGAAGCAAACAACCGACTTGGAGCACTTTTTTTTCCCTCTTGCACTTCTGGTTACCCATTCCCTTACTCCTAAACCCCACTTAGCTCCATTCGGCCCTTATCAGGTCAGCTGCCTTTTCACCGATCATAAAGGCCGCCGCATTTGTGTGTGCTGTGGGTGGCACTGGGATGATGCTGGTGTCCACAACTCTCAGTTTCCGCATGCCATGTACCTTCAGTTGTGGACTGACTACTGCAGTGGGATCTGTCGCTGGACCCATGCGACAGGTGGCCACTTGGTGATGAAGCGTATAGGATAGGGTGCGAATTGAGCAACGCCAATAATCATCCGATCCAAATATATAACTCTCACACCCAGGCACCGGTCGCTTGAGTAGTCTAATCCCAATGGCTTTAAGGGCAGGCATTTGTGCGATGCGTAGAGTCTCCTTGATGCCGTCGAGCAGATACTCCACATCCTCCTCATTCAGAAAGTACTTGGGATCAATTTTTGGCCAGCTAAATGGATCACGATTCTGCAACCAGAGCCTACCAACAGACTTTGGATGAAACTGCATTACAAGAACCGTAAAGTGATCCTGCTGTGCCTGTTGCAGCGGTCTGTAGAGCGTGTCATAGATTTCGTCCTTGAAATTGGCGCCGAACTTAAGAGCCGTACCATCATCGCTGGCCAAACTGCCCGCCACCAATATAAACTCCAGATCCGGCCAATCTCTAGGCAGCGTCGAACGTGGTGACTTTAAAAACGCCAAAGCCTCAACGCCACCAATAGAGCTAAGACGTGTTGCAGGGTTACCAGCTAAATAGAAAGAAAGTATATCCGGTAGGGTCACACGCGAGGTAAATAGCGTCTGGCCAGTTGTATTCGTCACAAAGGTGGGTCCAAAGTGGCACATGTGATCGTAGAGCCGTTTACCCACCGGCAAAGCTTGCACAACTGGCAAGCCGATTGCTCTAAGATTATCCTCCGGTCCAATGCCCGAAAGCATCAATAGCTGCGGTGAGTTAAAGGCGCCTGCTGATAGGATGACCTCCTTATGAGCTTTAAATGTATATTTCTTTTGCTTGTAAACTAGCTCAATGCCCTGAGCCGACTTAGTGTTCTCATCAATAATCACGCGGGTCACCTGCGTAAACGGAAAGATATGAAGATTGCTTCTCAGATCTCGCACGGGCTGGATGTAGGCAGAGTATGCGCTGTGCCGTCGTCCATTAAGAGTGGTTGCCTGCACATAGGAGACGCCCAGCTGCGACTGGCCATTGTAGTCTGTGTGTGAATGACCTGCCTCCACAGAAGCAGCGACAAAGGCATGTGCCAACTGCGTGCGATATCGTACATCCTCCACGCTGAGTGGACCACTGTGGTTGTGGTAGGGTGACTGTGCCAAGCCCTGCAACTGGGCAGACTCACTGCGCAGGAAGTAGGGAAGAACATCCTGATAGCTCCAACCGTAATTTCCACGCTCTGCCCAGGCATCAAAGTCACGACGATTGCCACGATTGTAGATCATAAAATTGATAGAGCTTGTTCCTCCCAAAACCTTACCACGTGGCAGGGCACATTCCTGATTGTGCATGCCACGGCAGGAAAGGGTTTGAGGTATCGAGCGATAGTTCCAGTTGGAGGCAGTTAGCTGCATTGCGGGCGCCAGCACTGGTGTCAGATGGGCAATGTTCTCCACGCCGCCAGCCTCAATGAGAGCCACACGCCATTGGGGATTCTCGGAGAGGCGAGCGGCTAAGGTGCAGCCAGCGGCACCAGCGCCAACCACAATAAAGTCATAACTAGCCAGATTCTGAGGCACTGTAAACGTTTATTTATTAGATACCTCGTCCTCCAAGAACTGATTACACTTACCATTTGGGCGAAATCTCTGCTCTAGAAGATTGACAAAACCAAGCTGTTGAAGTTGCTGGAGCAGCGGAGGATTTGCTATTATTGCCACAATAAGCGTTGCTATCAGTGTGAAGAGCAACATTTCACTGATGCTTTCGTCAGGGAATTAGGGCTTTTTAAATCTACCCTGAACTTGAACTTGAGTGATCCTCAAATGTCATCAAATCTTAATTTTTTTCGCAATTGTTAAAATCAAGTGTGCGAGCTAAAAGTTAAACACCCTGAACGCGTGCTGGCATACTCTGTACTCAGCTATTTGTAGGGTATATTGTATATAAATCAAAAGTAATAATTTGAAATAAAAATAAAACTGAAGATGTTTAAGGTGTATACTTTATAGTTTAATATACATTAATTATTAAAAAAAATATGCGGTGACTCTAATAAATAAAACATTGCTTGCATTGTCCATATGTAAATTACAAGGTATTATTTTTAAAATGAGCATAATGCTGAGTGCTGTTAATTTTCACACTTTTAATTGCTGCGAGTTCATTTAACTTCTAAGCCACTCCCCAAAAACCCCAACCATCAAATTGGTACACTTTCGGTCATGCATGAAAACCCGTTAGACTCGTTCTTATTCTTGTTCTCCACTCATTCGCATTCTCCAAGCTTTCGACTCGCATTTTATTGACCCATTTACATTTTACGCAGCCAGCAAACCCATTGACTCATCTATAGGTCAACTTGAGCTTAGCTCCAATCGGCCCTTATCAGGTCAGCTGCCTTTTCACCGATCATAAAGGCCGCCGCATTTGTGTGTGCTGTGGGTGGCACTGGGATGATGCTCGTGTCCACAACTCTCAGTTTCCGCATGCCATGTACCTTCAGTTGTGGACTGACTACTGCAGTGGGATCTGTCGCTGGACCCATGCGACAGGTGGCCACTTGGTGATGAAGCGTATAGGATAGGGTGCGAATTGAGCAACGCCAATAATCATCCGATCCAAAGCTGTAACTCTCACAGCCAGGCACAGGACGATCAAGTAGTCGTGTGCCAATAGCTTTTAGAGCGGGCATTTTGGATATACGTATAGCTTCTTTGATGCCTTCCAGCAGCTCCTCCACATCTTGTTGGACCGTAAAGTACTTGGGATCGATGCGTGGCCATTCCAACGGATTGCGATTATGCAGCCAAAGACGACCCACAGACTTTGGTTTGAACTGCATAATTAGAAACGTAAAATGATCCTGCTGACTGCTGGCCAGTTGCTTATACATCTTCTCATAAATCTCAGGCTTGAGGTTGGCGCCACGCGCCAAGGCAGTGCCTTGATCACTGGCCAAACTTCCACCAACCTGTATAAGCTCAATGTCCGGCTGATTGGCCGATGTCTGTGCCGTGGGCACCTTTATGAAAGTGAGCGTTTCTACGCCGCCAATGCTCGACAATTGAGTGTCCGCGCGACCTAGTAAGAAGTCCTTCATCATGGGCGCCGTAAGTCGGGAGCTAAAGAGTGACTGTCCAGTTGTATTTGTTACAAAAGTGGGTCCAAAGTGGCACATGTGATCGTAGAGCCGTTTACCCACCGGCAACACTTGCACCACTGGCAAACCAATAGCTTTAAGATTATCCTCCGGTCCAATGCCCGAAAGCATCAATAGTTGCGGTGAGTTAAAGGCACCCGCCGATAGAATGACCTCTTTGCGTGCACGCACCTTATAGTGAACACCTGCATGAATGAGTTCCACGCCATAGGCAGACTTGGTAGTCTTATCAATAAGCACTTTGGTGACCCGCGCCATGGTCAGTATATGCAGATTCTTGCGTCTCAGATTACGCACCGGCTCAATGTAGGCACGGAACGCGCTGTGCCGGCGACCCTTTAACGTTGTGGCCTGCACATAGGAGACACCCAACTGGGACTCACCGTTGTAGTCGGTGCGTGAGTGACCCGCTTGCTGAGCGGCTCGTATATACGCATGAGCTATGCTACTGCGATATCGTACATCCTCCACGCTGAGTGGACCACTGTGGTTGTGGTATGGTGACTGTTCCAAGCCCTGCAACTGGGCGGACTCACTGCGCAGGAAGTAGGGTAGAACATCCTTGTAGCTCCAGCCATGATTGCCACGTTCCGCCCAGGCATCAAAGTCACGACGATTGCCACGATTATAGATCATGAAATTGATGGAACTTGTTCCTCCGAGCAGCTTTCCACGGGGCAGTGCACATCGATTACCGGGCATGCCAAAGCAGGCCTTTCGTTGTGGCTGCGACTGATAGTTCCAGTTGGAGGCAGTTAGCTGCAGTGAAGGCGCCAGCAATGGCACTAGGTGCATTATGTTTTCCACTCCACCGGCCTCAATCAAATAGACATTCCACTGGGAATTCTCGGAGAGGCGAGCTGCCAAAGTGCAACCAGCGGCACCGGCGCCAACCACAATAAAATCATAGCTCGAACGTGGCACTGTCAGGGTTGAGAGGTGAGCTTAGATACGTTAGATTGGAGGAGCTGCAGCTACTTACAATCGGTGTAGAGTGGCAGATTCACCACATTACCCAGCCCCAATTGACGCACTTGCTCTAAGCTGAGCTGTTGTGCTGTTGTCACCGTCAGGGCCAAGGTTAATACAAGCAACTGGCTTAGTTGGCTTCTCGTCATCGTTGTACAACTGTACGCTTGGCCAATTCGCTGGCGACTGTGCCGGAGAAATTTGTACTCTGGTCCATTTGAATGCTGTCTGCGCACATTGGAACCAACTCAGTAGGTGTGTATTTCGGAATTTTTGCTTTTACTTACATTGAAAACGAACATAAACAATTTCATTGTATTAACTTTTGATTCGTGTTTGTCTTCTTTTTTCTACTTCTTTATATTAAACGTAAATTTAAAGTTATTTGTATTAACTATCGTTCTTTTTAGAATTAGTTGATACACACTTCTTGCGCACTTGTAACAATGTGCAGCTTTGGCATCTTACAGCTAAGCTTAACTCATCTCAGTTTTCATTTGAGTTCAGCTCATTTTATTGGCCATTAACGCTTCTCTGTCTTTCGATATCTTTCTTAAAGTCTTTCTCCCCCACTCTTTTCTACATTCCTATAGATTTGGCACCTTTCCTCTCAACTTGATTTTGTTTGATGTTGTTGTTTTTTTTTTGCATAGCTCATTGGCATTACAGCGGCTTCTTGACTACTTCTTGTAGTTCTGGTTCTGTGCTGGCTTTCGGGTTAACAGCAATGCGAACATAGAACAGCGGAAACTATCACTTGACAGCTCTTCACATCAACTTGGACTCTGGAGTTACATAATGTGTTTTTTTTTTATATGTTATTTTCTTTTGTAGCGCTGCATAAAGTGAATTCATCAGCAACCCCATCAAAAACTGTTCGCGTTTTTTTGCTTTTTTTTGCTGCTGTTTTCGTTTTGCCATGACAAAGTTGAAAGAAAACATAATTACAAGAGTTGGGAACACAGCATGCGCTATCAGAGCAGATTAAGCGGGCTTTAGACTGACAGCCACCCTGTGCCAGCTTTTGACTACCAACCTAACACCCTCTCCATTAAACCCCCCCTCCGCCCGCCCGTTACACCGTTGTATCAAGCCTGCATTGCATTGCGTCAATAAACAACCCCCATAATCGCGTACCATGCCCAAGGCCCAGACATATTGAAAATAAGTATGCAATTGAGGCCCTGGACGACCGGACTACTGGGGCTTCCAAAGGTTTTGTATATTTTTTTTTGGTCAGGCAATTGCTTTATTCTGTCTGTTGTACATCTCTGTAGTGGCACCTGTTCTCCATCCACCCCCTTAAACAAGCACCACCCATTGTGAATTCATGAATATTTGATGCTTTGATAATGAAAATTTCGTTTTTAGATGGAAGGGGAGTACACATGGAAACGAGATAGCCGGGGCGCAACTTCAGTTTCAGCTCGTGCATGAAACGAATGCCAAACTGAGAGTTGCATTTTACGGATTGATAACATATTGCCAAGCGGAAATGTTGTTGTATGCATATGTATAAGAGTTGGGTTCCCTTATCACAATGTTTTGTGACTTAGTTAACAATTTTCAAATCAATACTCAATGTTTAACTTTCGCTCTAACATTTCGTTCTTATAAATTTACAAGCTAGATAGTCCAGTAAGTGGATTACTTTTGTTTCTGGCATTTTAATATAGCTTATCGAATAAAATTTTTAATAATAAGTCCAACTGTATAATCTAGTCTCTTTGATATGCCTCATAGGCAGAAGAGCGACTCAAAAAAAACTTAATAACATTATTTTAGCTTTAAGCTGAGAAATTACATTAAAAACTTGAGTGTTGCATACTTTTAAGCGCTGCTTATGAAATGCTTAAAGCGAATTTTAAGCCAAAATTTAAGCGTGAGAATATACAAACATACATGTACAGTGTTTAATCGATAATGTTGATACTCAAAAAAGGTAAACAGCTCTTTTGAGTGCTCTTAAAGCTGCAAGCTGAATATGACGGTATTTGGCTTTAAACTTCCTTCCCATTATCGAGCATTCACTATAAACAAACATCAAATCAAAATGTATTTTGTAGTTATGTACTATTTATCTAAATTGTATTATCAAGGCAAAATAAGAACTTGAACTTCTCTAAGGTCATTTTATATAACAAAAAAAAATATACACAAATCGAAACATTAACACACAAAATTGCAACAATTATCTGCATAGTTAAAATCAGTAAGACTAGCACAAGGCTAGATGTAGCCGACTTAAAAATACCCTGTAGATCAATATTATGTTTTTCTTGTTATGTTTTAACTATTTAAAGGCATATCTTAACAAGTTTTCATGAACTCGATCTTCTTTTTGACAACAATATATGCAACTAAATAGCTCTTTTAGCTCTGAGATTAATCCAATCAATTGTATTCACACATTTTAAATGGATTGTACCCATGATTTTCACACTTGATATGGATTTGAAATGGAGCCAAATTATTTGAATGCCGCTGCGCATATCGTTTCCGCAACAATAAAAGTCGAAAAAAACAGCATTTCATAAATCTGACCAAAAAACAAAAGGCAACAACAAACAAAAATGCGGCATTTGAATTGGGCGAAGTCGCAGACTTCATGGCTTTCAATTTGATGATGTTGTTAGCATTGTTGTTGTTGTTGTTGTTGTTGTTAGTGTTGTTGCCGTTGATTAGCATGAAAATTGGCAAAAAGAAGGTAGGCGCATTCAGATGAATAAAATAAGATATAGAGACAAAAAGCAAATAGAAGTACAAATACGACTAAATCTAGATAAGTGTAAAGTTATAAACACAGATACTGGTTAAATATAAATTAAGATGAGAAATAAAATGTTGAATTTTATAGATAGAGGTTAAAAGCAAAATGAAATGCAATGTCAATGTCAATTTCAAAATGCCGTACCGGTATGTACCCAAAAGAAAAAATACCCAAAGTCATATTGTTTAACATTATTCTAAGCCGGAACCAGTTGGTTGGAATAAATTTGGAGAACCAGTTGAGGATTTAACAACTTCTTAGATTATTTATTGTTGTCTTAGGTACTATATTGCTTAAAGTAAAATCAGTTCATTATGTACGATAGACAGAGATAGAATGCTGGCAAGATCTAACAAAAGCAACGTTCACTGTTCGAAAAGGAAGCGAGCGTGTTCAGAAACTTAAACTCTTTCCCTTACAAACTTTGGACTAATCGAACGAAGCTTAAACCTGATATAAGATTATAAGCTAAACTAAATAAAAAAAGAAAGTTAAAATTATGCGAATCGCAGCTTATTTGATAAAGCCATGATCCTGTTTGATCATATCGGCTGCCTTCTCAGCAATCATAAAGACCGGACCATTGGGATGTCCGGACATGATCTCAGGCATTATGCTGGCATCGGCCACACGCAGATTACGTATGCCATGAACCCGCAGACGAGCATCCACAACTGCCGCCCGATCCGATTTGGGACCCATCTTGGCTGTGCCCGAGTAGTGATAGATGGTGAAGGTAAAGTGACGCACATAGCACGCCCAGTATGCCCAGCTCTTGTAGGGATGCTGCTTACAGGTGGGTATCTTGCGCTCCCACAGTTTGCCCTCGATGGCCTTCATGCCCCGCTGCTCCATCAAACTGATGGCCTTGAGGAGGCCGCGCACTGAGATGTCCACATCGTAGGGATGGGCAAAGTAGTTCGCATGAATCAGGGGATATTTGAATGGATCGGTACTCTTAAGCATGATGCGACCTCGGCTCTTAGGTCTCAAGATCATGGGAAAGATCATAAAGGCATTCAGTGATTTATCCTCGATCTCGGCAAATAGCGAATCGTAGATGGATTTTTTAAGGCCGAAGGCACGTGATATTGCTGGATTAGAAGACATAGAGCCACCGACCAGAAACAGCTCAATATCTGGCCAGCCATCCTCATCACGTTCATGATCCAGATCCCAAAAGGCAATTGCCTCACAGCCGCCGGGTGAACCATATGGACCTTCTCTGCGATTAAATCGCGTCAGCCAGGTGGGATCGGAAAAGTCCTCAAACTTAAGCGATGTTGCGTTCGTTGTAAATGTCACTGCAGGTGCTGTATGATCCTGCAGATTATATCCCACAGCCAGATCAGCAATGGGCTTGATGCCCACCTCACGCAAGTGCTTGGCAGGACCAACACCGGAAAGCATTAGAAGTTGTGGGGTGTTGATAGCTCCAGCCGAGACAATCACCTCCTTGCGGGCCAGGACCTTTTGCATGCGACCATCAGTCATGACCATAATGCCATAGGCAACCTTTGTTTGTGGATCAATAAGCACCTTGGTAACCAAAGCATTCTTCTTAACATGCAGATTAGAGCGTTTACCCTTGATGGGATAGAGATAGGCACGATTGGAACTCCAGCGTGTGGAGTTGCGAGTTGTTGTATGCAGAAAGGCAACACCATTTTGGATGCGTCCATTATAATCACGATACTTGAGACCATCCTGTTGGGCAGCATCGACAAAGGCCTCTGCAATCCGGGAGCGCCAGTTGACATAGCTGATCTTCACTGGACCATTGCGTCCCACGAAATCTTCCTCGGCATCTGGTACACTGCTTCCCTCATATTTCTTAAAGTATGGCAAGACATCCTTCCAGCTCCAGCCCGGATTGCCCAATGCCTCCCAGCGATCATAATCTCGACGATTGCCTCTGGTATACATCATATAGTTGAGTACAGAACTGCCGCCCATTACCTTGCCACGAGGCCAATTGCAGCGATTGTTATTCATGGCTAGACAGGCGTGATCCGAGGGCTGTGTACGATACTTCCAGTTCATCTCGCCCAGTTGCAAAAAGTGCGCCACTATGGGCACATCCATGACCAGACGCTCCGGACCACCTGCCTCCAGCAACAGCACCTTCCATGCCGGATTCTCTGAGAGACGTGCAGCCAAAGCACAACCTGCTGTGCCAGCGCCCACAATAACAAAATCGTATTCGCTTTCCATTTGTACGGTATTATCATAGTTCTCCAGATCCACATCGGATTGGCCGCGTCTCAAAAAGTTAATGGTCTCGAAAAGCACATTTTCGCTTTGGGCAATAACCAGAGCAACGCCAGCCAAAAGGCACAGCAGCATTTGGCTTAGATTTAACTTTGCCATTTTGTTCTAACACTTCACTTGTTTGTCACACAACAAAAAAAGTATATATATTTATATTGGATATGTTGGTTACTTCTCAGAGTTCTAAGACGTTTCGTCTTTATATTGCGAACTGTGCGCGCATGCGTGGCCCGTGCCGTTAGTTCGAACTCGTAACAGGTAATGCTGACAATCCAGTGGCCAAGTTCAATTTAATATTAAATATAAGCGCCGTCAACGTCTTTTTCTCTCCCAGTCAGCCGAATCGTGTTTTGCGAATCTTTTCGGCAGTCGTTCGATCGGCAGCACAATCGTTAACAATAACTACCAAGAATCTTCGCAAGCAGCAGCAACGACAGCAGCAGCAGCAGTAACAGTAGCATGACTGTGGGCACGTTCACAATAAGCCGCAGTCAAGCCAAATTGAAAGCGAGATTTGAGCGAACGAAACGCGTCGCGTCTGACATTGACTTGAGCTGATCGTTCACACGATCGACCATTGACCAAATTGCGGAAGCTGGCATGCAGCTAAAGATTGACTGCAAGCCACTACTTAAGCTAAGGGCCACCATTTAGGGCCAAACTTTAGCGCTCACTGCCTTCTACCCCATTTAAACTGTTTGTCGATGTTTACGATCTTTGATCTTTGATCGACTGTCGTTTCAATGCGGAAGGGCGAACAACATGTTTGTAGCAACAGCAACAGCAAAAGCAACGGCAACAACTACAACAACTCATTTTTATTAGCAACAATATGTCAAACCATATTGAAGAGCAATCAAAAAATACATAAATTGCCTGTATCGATCGAACGAGAAAGATCACACCAACTTGTTCTTTTGTCCTAAAGTTGTTCCACAGGATTTGTTGCAATTTCATTCTGAAGTTGCGTATTTTCACAACGTTCGATCAGACAATCTTTTGCCTGTCGGCATATTTCAGAATTTATTTATTAGTCAGACAGAAAATTGCACTCATAATTACTTATACGAAGTGCAATGCACAAGTACTCGACGTGTCTTAAAAGGGATATAAAGTTGTGTCTGAATATAGTTATTAAACAAAAACAGTAAACGATATAGTAAAAAAACCTGAGAGTCAAATAATTTGTATGGCAGCTGACAGCCTAAAACCCATAGGAAATGCTATTCGATTTACTTGCCTGGAAGACTTTGGTTGACATTTATAGCTTCTATAATTGGATGTTATTAGTTTTGCTAGACCTAGATGTAATCCTCCTTAATCATGTCTGCCGCCTTTTCGGCTATCAGAAAGACCGGGCCATTGGGATGACCCGATACCAGATAGGGCATAATGCTGGCATCCACCACGCGAAGATTTCGAATGCCATGAACACGCAGTCGAGCATCCACAACAGCGCTAGGATCACTGCTTGGTCCCATCTTGGCTGTGCCCGAGTAGTGATAGATGGTAAAGGTAAAGTGTCGAGCATGACATGCCCAATAGGCGCTAGTCTGGCGACCCAAATGCTTACAGGCAGACAGCTGTTTGTCTAGAACGCGTGCATTGATGGCTTTAAAGGCTGGTTGATCCATTAGGCTAACTGCCTGCTCGATACCGCGTACTGTTATGTTGAGATCATAGGGATGTGCAAAGTAGTTGGCATAAATCAATGGATGCTCCTTTGGATTGCGACTGTTTAGCTTGATGCGACCGCGACTCTTGGCCCGCAGTATCATTGGAAAGATCATAAAAGCGTTCGCATCGCTGCGTTCTAGCTCTCCAAACATGGGCTCATAGATGTCCGCTCGGAGACCAAAAGCCAGACGTAATGCCTGATTGAAGTGGATACCACTAGCTGTCATAAACAGTTCCATATCCGCCCAGCCCTCGGCACGTTCCGCTTCGTCCAGTGCGTAAAAGGAAATAGCCTCCACACCACCTGGGCTACGCAAAGGTCCGTGGCCACGCAAAAACGAACCAATTGCCTCCGTATTGAGAATTTTGTTCATTTTGAGTGAGGTGGCATTGCACAAAAATGTTACCGCCGGCGCTGTATGATCCTGCAGATTGAATCCCACAGCCAGGTCAGCAATGGGCTTGATGCCCACTTCACGCAAGTGCTTGGCGGGACCTATACCGGAAAGCATTAGCAGCTGCGGTGTGTTTATAGCGCCAGCAGAGAGAATCACCTCCTTGCGGGCCAGAATCTTTTGACTGCGACCATCAGCCATGACTATGATGCCATAGGCAGTCTTTTTCTGTGGATCGATAAGTACCTTGGTCACCAGAGCATTCTTCTTAACATGCAAGTTAGGACGTTTACCCTTGATGGGATAGAGATAGGCACGATTGGAACTCCAGCGTGTCCCATTGTTTACGGTTGCCTGCAGATAGGAGACGCCCAGCTGCGAGTCTCCATTGTAGTCCCCTACTGGCTGACCCGCCTGCGCCGAGGCCTCTACAAAGGCTTCTGCTATGGGCGTGCGATATGCCGTATAGGTTATCTTTACGGGTCCCTGACGACCGGGTCTTGCATGTCCTTTATCCGCGTCTGGAATAAAAGAGCCCTCAAATTTGCGAAAATATGGTAATAGTTCTTCATAGCTCCAGCCCGTATTGCCCAGACGCGCCCACTGATCAAAATCCTGACGATTTCCTCTTGTGTACATCATATAGTTTAGGACAGAACTGCCGCCCATGACTTTGCCACGGGGCCAATTACAGCGATTGTCCTTCATGGCCAGACAATAGCTATTGGATGGCTGTGTACGATACTTCCAGTTCATCTCGCCCAGCTGTAGGTAGTGCGCCACAATGGGCATGTCCATGACATAGCTCTCCGGACCGCCAGCCTCCAACAATAGCACCTGCCATGCCGGGTTCTCAGAGAGACGCGCAGCCAAAGCACAGCCCGCTGTGCCAGCACCAACTACAATAAAATCGTATTCGCTTTCCATCTTTTTGCGGTCGTCCAACGCTTCAAGTTCCATTTGACGTTGACCGCGGGACATGAGTTCCATGGCATCGAGCAGTCCATTGCCATCGTAGTTTTGGGCAATTGCATGACTTAGAAGAAGCGTCCACACTATTAGGAATTGCATTCCCAGTGGAGTTGTGTCCCGTGCCGAGGCAATGCGGTCCAGACAGTTGCGCTGACAGCAAGCAACTGAATCAATAATTTGTTTGGCAATTGATTTCTATAGAAGAAAATAAATTGAATATATACCTATAAATTTCTTCCACGTGCTAGCTGATGCTTTAATAAGTAGCATATTTTAACGTGTATTGCTCGACGTGTGCCGTGGGAGCGAGATAGCGTGCGAGCGATGGAGAGAGATGCAGTGGGTACGATTTGCAAAACACGTCAGCAAATTAGTAGTTGGCACTTTAAACAAAGACTGGAGTCTAGAGTGTGAGTCTAATGAAGTGAACACACTCTCGTCAAGACAACACAAGTTAAGTATAGTTAGAACATTAAATACCCTTAGTTATTGTAGACTTTGATTTGGATGTTTGGATCAACTACTCATCCTCCTCCTTAACCATAATATACTTAAGGTAACTTTCAAAATGCTGCATTCTCAAAGTAAATTTCTCGATAAAGATCTTCTAAAGAGCAAAGATTTTGTTTTTAGTATAGCTTCTACAGATCTCTCGCAAACAAATTCGCATATTCCAAATGTCTAACTTTAAAATAAATTGTCTGCAATCAGTGGAATGATCCAACAGATTTTTATTGTTCTCTCCCCCAGTGCCTTGACTGATGAAGGCTCGTCAAACCATACGATTTTGTTAGATTGCTTGAAAAGTTTATAATTATTTCCGTTTGCATGAGAATTTTTAAACAACAAAATGCCTAAGAATGAGAGACCAGCAACAACAACAGCAGTAATACCAATGCCAACTTTATTGTCGTCGTCACAACTCACAACATTGTCTGAAAGTAGATTGCATTCAGCTACATACAAGAGTTGTTGATTTTAAGTTAATTTCAGCTATGTTATTTGTATTCCCTAGTGTCTTATAAACAATCCAAAAAAGGGTCTCTTCAACTCCCTACAAAAAAAGGTACACTTAAAATTTGTGAAGTTTCCATAAGTCGCAAACTGGTTTGAAATCAATGTAGAAATCGAAAAAAAGAGTATAAAACGAAACAATCAAAGGTCTTTTTTAAATCAATATCAAGAGAGTCGTTGATGTGGTAAACCACACGGCTGAATAAATTAAAATATTAGTTTCTGTACTTGTTAATTAGATAGGAAACGTTATAAGTGTGTTGGCAATAAAATATGATTAAAACTAGGCTTGTGAAAACTCTAAAAGTTCGAATTTAAAATACACCAATATCCCACAAGTACAGCAATATAAATAAATTAATAATAGACTTATGTAAAGAAAACAATATTTTTTTATTGCACTAACTTGGAGATTAATGAGTATTTAAATTAAAGTCATCAAGTTGTAACATAAAAACTCTGGCAATTAAATTTTAATTTAAATGCTTAAACAAATAAACAAGAAACTGTGAAATAGATGGATTAGAACTCAAGTCTAACTTCAACATCCAAATGCAGTGCATAAACGAAAACCACCAACTTGTGGTTTGTGTTAAGAACCAGATTTACTTGAATTTATAAGCAAAGCTTTTGGTTTCTTGTCTAATAATCTTCATTGGCCTAGCGGGTGTAGGGCAGACAGCGTGTGGTTGGTTAGAGTTGTGACGGGGAACCTTGTCGAATTGGTAAGTTCTTGACAAAGCCAGCACAGTTGGCCCGCCGGCGACCAAGGTTTGACAAAAGAATCGATGACATTCAAGTAGTGGCGACGGCTGCGGCGTCGGCGCCAGTAGCAGCATTCAAGTCAAGGTAGCGGCGTTGTTGCCAGCCTGCTCTGCCTACCAATTGGTGCGCAATTATGCAACAGTTGGCCACGCTGCAGCGAGCGCAGCGTCTAACGGCAATTAAGGTTTTCGGCACAATCGATAGTTTGTTGGTTGGCTGTTGTTGGTGCTGTTTCTGGCGATTTGCTGTTAAAAAAATATATATATAGTCAAGAATTTTGTATAGCTGTTGTCTTTGACCGACTTTCCAGCCGGCGAAACTGCGGCCAAATGCGTTTTTATGGCCATATCTGTTGTTTTTTTTTTATTATGTGTCTCTTTAAACTGCAACTTTTTTCGGGGTCGCGACAGCGTGCATTGACATTGTGGTCTAAACGGCTTGTGGGCGTGTTGGGATGCAACATTTGAACTTTTTGTTTGTTGCTGCTGCTGTTACTGTTGCTGCAACAATCAAGTAGTAAACAGATGTTGACACAGCTGCTACGGCGATTGTCTAGGGCGCCAGTGATGATGATGACTGGACGATTTTTGTCAAAGTTCCCCTGCTTAACAGTTGGCATTAATCTGTCGTTCTTTTGGCGACAGTCGTCGGAATGCTTGTTTATGCGTTTGGGCGCGACTCGTTTTCAGTCAGTGGCTTTGTTTAACACTTAATGGATCACAATAAACATATAGTATACTTAACTACGCACTACGAGGGCAGATACCCTGCCTGGCTGTACATAAAGGAAATGGGGTATTCTAAAGCTTGTCTAGCTGCAGTGTTCTTTGCATTGAACAAGTTTGTATTGAAACTAGGTTTTCAAGAGCATCTACAAACCATTAACAGTACCTGACAACGTCTTCCTTATCGAGCACTTTCGCTTTGAATGACTGTTTGACTTATAATTTATATGCATTTCATGGAATGCTCTCAATAAAAAAACAAACTATTCCACAAGTTTAGTGCATGCTTCAAATAATTCAGTAATGCGAGATAGCAATTGATATGTCTTTGGAATAACAATAACCATAAGTATGCAACTTAGATATATATATCTCATTAATGTACTATAAAGAGCCTGTTTAGCTTTAGTGTATGTGCAATTCGGATTGTTAGAAAAATTTCTTGCTACATTTATGGCATCGATTTGTAGACACTCGTAAATATTAGTATTGCAAACAAAGCGAAGAATACGCTGAAGTCAAATGTTAAAAGTAGTTGCGCTCCGTTTGATGGCTAAAAAAAAAGATTTAAAAAAAACCCAAACATGAAAATCGTTTTTTCGCATTAACACAAATCTTCTACAAAAAAAAAAACACTTCAAGGTTACCAGACAAACACACACATGGAAACCAAGAAATTGATTAACTTGCAAAGATTGCAAGAGAGAACAATAGAATTGCTAAAATTACATATATTTAGCGATAAATTTGTGGTTTTTCTCAGTCATAGTTGACAATCGGAAATGTAAATGTAATGTGTAAGACTTGAAACAAGTATGTTTTCAACCAGACACACAAGCAGTTAGTATTACAAATTTGCCAACCTTACCTCTTATATTCTTTTTGATTGTCATACAGTGGTGTCTAGATATAGTGAAATCCATTTTGTATACAAAGATTCTAAAGTCTCCAAGAAAAATAAGACTAAAATCTTTATTTGCTGTATTACAATCGTAGCAAGTCATATTTATTGTGTTACTTAACACTTTGTTTATTTTGGAAAGCTGTCACTCAGTCGTTCAGTGCTTTCAAGCATTTTAAATTCAAAAGGCAAACAATAGTCGAGTTCTCATGAATATTTAGATACAGTAATTACTTCTTGTTCAAAACGCAAAACGCAGCAACATGTGCAGTGCTGATAAACAGGAGCAGGAGCTCTTAAAGCAAGGCGTTAAGAATAATATTGAGGAAGATGTTGTTAGTCTCAAGGAGCAAGTGGAATTTTCGCTACATGCCAAAGCGAAGCAGGCAACGGAAGTAGCTGCAAAAAAAGTAGATCACTCCAATGAAAAGGATCAAGAAGAAAGTCAGGAGCAAGAGCAGCTTGAAGAGCTGCATATAAAGCAGGAGCAAAAGTTAGATCAAGAGGCGGATTCGGATATACGTTGGAATCGCATTAGGCGCGCTCTAGTTAATTGCCTTGCCTATTTATGCGATCACATTGCAGCTGGTTTTGGTTTGGGCAGCCGGCAAACGGCCTGGTACAAACACTGCTATGAGAATCCAGAGCCGCATCCACGTGGCATTCGATTTTTGGGCACAAAACAGGATCACAGCATTTAATTGCTGCTGCTGTTTAGCAAATCACACATTCAATAAACAAAGATCTTATTAAATTTGATTTGTCTATAAAAACCATGCTATTTCTTTGAAGTCTTATCTTGTTTTGACAGCTGTCTTCAAGCATTTTTGTATATGATTACTTCCTTCTTGTTCTTCCGTTTTGCAAGTGTTTTGAACTCATTGTGAATACATCCACGCAAAAAAAACATATTTGTTATGATTACAATATATTTTGTTTTCGAGTATCATTTAATTGGGCAAACACAAAGACTTAATAGAAATACCAAATAATTGCAAACACTTTAAAGTGCTTTAGAGCACAAACAGCAATTGATTGACAATTGTTTTGTGTGTCTGTCTGTGTGTGTGTGTGTGTGTGTTTGGATCTTAACATTGTGTGTTCACATACTTAACAATTATGCGTACCTAAGCAAAATAAACATATTGAATTTCAAATGTTATTCAACCGCAATTGATGGGCTAGTGAACCGCAGTGGCTGCGTCATCAACTGATCGAACACAATCCATAAGCCGATTGTCCGATTTGTTTTGCTATGGATGCGATTTGCTGCTTGTCATCGCACAATTATCAATTATCATTTATTAACAATCAAATAATTACACACAGTCATACAAAACAGTTAAAAAACAATAGGGAAAATCATACCTCGACTGTGCTATAAATAAAACACTTTGATTGTCAGCTCATTGCCCTATTTTTGGCATTGGCAGCGGCTTTTTGATAATGCCCCTCAGCTCGGCTAATCATCTAAGCCAATTCAGTCAAGGCCATCGCTTAGAATTCTAATAAACCAGCCCCGCTGACAGGTGGACCAACCAACCAAAGTCTTTTTAGTTAAGTTATACCCTATGCCCATGCTAATGTCTATACTTAGTGTAAGCTGTAACGAACACGAAACGATAATAACTACTTAAATACAGGGTCGAATCTTTATGAGTGGGACCGGTTGAGCGTTAAGCATTCATTCTAGGGGACCCCCAAAACATTTCCGTCTATCACCACACACCAACACAATCAAGACGATCATTAATAACCATTTTGAAATGTGACGTTGTAATTTTCCAAAGCCGATTTTAATAATAAATCTCTTTTTCTCTCCGTCTTTTTACAGGTAAGATGAGTATACATAAAATCTAGCTGGGCAGCAAAAGGTGCGTGATAAAAACTTCTTAGCCCTGAAATTCTTAAAGTTCGTTGTTTGATTATGTTTGTGTGTTTCTTTTTGAAGAGACAAAAAATAGCTAAAGATCAAGTTCACTGGGTCTGGGTCAACTGGGTTGTATGTTATGAGTTTTGTGGACTGTTGTCTAACGGATTCGCATGCAAATGTTAATTGAAAATCATATCAGACTATAACAAGTTTATTAACCTCTAAGTGGAACATAACGACAACGCATGGGCGCGATGAAATAGGAAGTTTATCCATTCCATATAATAATCGTATAGAATAGATAGCAACAACAACAACAACAACAACAACAACAACAACAACAGCAGCAGCAGCAGCAGCAGCATCTTTGCATGTATATGATGATGATATTACTTCCGTCAGCCATTGACCCAGTTAATCGTTTTGCTTTAGCTTCTTCGCCTTTGCATTGCCAAATTTGGATGCTTATGCTTTGTGTTGCTTGGATCGAAGCGAAGGGCAAGTTGGTGACAAGAAGCAGCAAGCAAGCCAAATGGCAGCAACAGTAGTAGTTAGAAAGCGTTTATTATCTGTTGGCTTATTGCATGCGGCGCGTATACGTAATGCACAAAAAATGTTTGTAGTTAATTAGCTATTGTTGTAAGTAAATGACTTGTAAATCCTAAGCTGTGCTCGTTTTTCAAGTATTTAAATACACACACTCAAACCTCAGAGTGTCTTCTAGTCGAACTAGTTTGCTTTTATTGCTTAACAACTAGAATAATACTGCATTTAATGCATATCGATCGTATATGGTCGATCACTTTCGCCCATGATTAACAAGAGAGCACTTTTATATTTGACACGTGTTGGTTAAATTGGATTTTTATCGTAGCGATACTTATAAGTTCGTTTGAACTATTCACTAATATGCACAAACAAGTCTATCTAATTCGTTCGTTCGTTCGTTTTGGACTGTTGCTCTCGATTAAAGTTGGCAATTTGTCGTTCGATCAAACTAAACTAAATTACTTATTCTCTTTGTTTACCTAAACATAGAGATGCGCATCGGGTCAAGGTCAACGTCCGGCTAATTCCAAGTTTGCAACCTTTGTACACAAACAGAAAACTATTAACAGTAAACCGATAAATGTGCAGTTTTTGTTGTTGATGACAGTTAACATTAAGTACAATGTTTTGCTATTGTTTTTTTAGTTTGCATGGACACGCCTCAGTTGCTGTTGCTGTTGATTAATTTTCTATTGCCTGCTTTTAGGCAGCTTTCATAAAATCCAGCGTGGTCTAAGCTGGGTTTATGGTCGTGTTGCACTTCGATAAAGTATGCATGCAAAAAACACATAGCATTTTCCATAAAGTATATACTACTTTTATTCATAAGCCAAGTTATTCAACTGTGGTAAGCTGAGCGATTAAAAAGGCTATTTTCCTTTAGGTTTGCTAGTTAATTTTAAGTTTATTTCATAAAATTGTGTGTTTATAAATAATATGTGCTTGAATGTTGGCTTAAAAATAGTCAAAAATATACATTATATTTATAATACATAAACAATTTTATATATAAATTATGCTAAAAAAAAATTATTATATATATATATATATGCTAGGAGAGAAAACAATAATTATGTTTAAATTAACTAGAGTCTAGAAGGTATATAAAATGTACTTAACTATGACTCGATTTCATGCATTTTTGTTTAGCCATTACATCATTTTCAAATATGTTTTAAAGTAAGAAAGTGATTGTTGTTGTTGCTGCTGTTGCTTGGCATTTTGTTATGTGAGCGAACTGTTTGGTTTTGTCTTAAACACTAAAATTGAAACAATGGCAAACTTTTGTCTGGGACTAACCATAGAAACAGAGAGAGAGAAAGAGAAAAAAGAAAAAAAACGGCAACAACAGAAGAAAAAGCAAGCTGCCTAGTCAAGTCTTTTAGACACAATATGTTCGACTGTGATTGTAAAGCTATTTGACCCCTGAGCACACGTGGCCCAAATAACACAATCAGCATAGCTAACTGTCTGTAATGCTATCGCTTTCAACACCAGCAGCAGCGGGAGCAGCAGCAGCTGTTGCTGTTGCTGTCAGCGTTAAATTGTTGCTGGTGCTGCTGTAAATGTTGCTGTTGTTGCTGGCAGCTGGTTCGCTGTCACTGTAGCTGTTGTCCTGCCGCTTGACCTTATATTCGGGATTCTTGAGCCAGTCCTCCTTGATGAGATCGGCACCCTTTTCGGCTATCATGATGACGGGCGCATTGGTATTGCCGCTGCTTATTGTTGGCATAATGCTGGCGTCAATCACTCTCAATCCTCGCACACCGTACACTCTCAGGCGTGGATCGACCACAGCCTCGGGATCCCAGCTGGGACCCATTTTCGCTGTGCCACAAGGATGATAGATGGTCATTGATATGGTGCGCACTTGACACTCCAGATATGCATCCGATAGAAACTTGTGCTGCTTGCAATTGGGCAACGGCTTGCGCCACAATCGGCTGCCGAATTGCTTGAAGACCTCCGCTTCGGCAACACGCAAGGCTATCTTGGCACCCTCCACCAGTGTCTTGGCATCCAGTGGATCATCAAAGTAGTTGGCATTAATAAGGGGATAGTGAAAAGGATTGGCGGAACGCAGACGTACGCTGCCCCTGGAACGCGGTCGCAACAGTAACGGCATTATGGTCCAGCTATCCTTATTCGCAATGGGATGATAGACCTCCTGATAGACGGACTCCTTTAGGCCCATAACCTTCTTGACACGTGCGCCGTTATCCGAGTTGATTGAAGCGGGCGCCATGTGAAATTGTATATCCGGCCAGTCGATGCTGCGATTCGAATATGGCGTATGCACAAAGGCTAATCCTTCAACGCCACCTAATGTGGTCATGGGTCCACGTTCACGCAGCACGTATTGAAAGGTCACCGCTGTGGGATTGAAGCGATCCTGCACAATGGCAACGGGTTTGTCCACCAGAAATGTAAGTCCACCCATGCCCACATGATCCTGCATATTCTCACCAACGGGCAGATCCTGTAGCACACGTATGCCATGTTTTTCCAAATGCTGCCTCGGTCCCAGGCCCGACAGCATCATCAGCTGTGGCGTGTTTATGGCACCTGCTGACAAAATGATCTCCCGACGTGCCGCAATGCGATACACTTTGCCGTTCTTCACAAACTCAACGGCCTGGGCACGCATATTGCCCGGCTCGATGATGATGCGTGTCACATGCGAGTTCATTGACAAATGAAAGTTTGGCCGCTGTCGTATGGGCCGCAAAAAGGCTTTGGCCGTTGAGCAGCGTGAACCACGTCGAATGGTGCCTTGGGCGATCATGAAACCTGCCTGCTTGGCACCATTTATATCCCGATTGTCGTAGCCCAGCTGTGTGCCCGCTTCCACAAAGGCGGCCACCAAAGGTGTATGCCAGGGTGACTCCTGTACGGTCAGTAGTCCACCACGGCCATGATAGGCGCTCTTCGCCAAGTATGGATTCCGATTATCCTCGGACTTTTTAAAGTAACGCAACACTTGATCATAGTCCCAGCCCGGATTGCCTAGCGCTGCCCAGTGATCGTAGTCATGCCGATTGCCACGCACATACAGCATATAATTGAGAACGGAGGAGCCACCGAGTACACGTCCACGCGGCCAATTGCAGCGATTGTTTTGCATGCCCAGACACGCTTTGGTGGAGGGCTCCGTCTTGTAGGCCCAGTCCAGTTTGCTTAGCTGCAGATACGCTGCCAGCGAGGGCACATCCGAGATCTCGTTCTCATCTGGACCTGCCTCGATCAGCAGCACCTTCCATTTGCGTATTTCACTTAGTCGATTGGCAACCACTGCACCCGCTGAACCGCTGCCCACCACTATGAAATCGTACTCGGGCCATAGATTCAGTTGATCCAGGGGTCGCGATTCGGGATCGACAGCATCATAGCGGTAATAGGTAATTGCTGCCAGGAGTAATGGTATTAGCCATAGGCCCGTGGTCACCACACCAAATGTTGACTTAATCACTGTCGTTATGAAGAGCAAATTTAGCACCATATTCCTTAGGGATTGCTCGTAGGAAATAAATGGAAACGATTTAAGTCTTGGATTGTTTTTCTTGATCTTCTCTCTCTCTTAAGGATTCTTCTTTGTCCAGTTGATAGTTTCTTCTCGCTCTCTCACGCACGTCGTCCGCTCTCTTGCTCTAAGGTTTCTTTCTCTTGTGCATGGCGTTGCGTCTGCGACCATCCGAACCGCTCCTTCTTGCGAATTGCCTCCGGAGTCAACAACTGCAAATAGAATTAAATTGTTATCAGTAAGCGAAAGTGTGTGGCACTACCGGCTTTACTCAGCAGCAGAGCTAAAACCGTATTAGTTTTCGTAATAAATCTTAACTTACTGCACCTTAAAGTACACGTCAGTGAGTCTTTAAAGTCTCAAAGTTACGGTTTGTGCCTAACCCTAAAACTTAACTCAATGGGGTCTCATATTTACAAACTGTTTTTCTATTTGTTTGCGCTTTCGTTCGGCTTAGGACAGTTACAAGAGGTTAATCGTGCAACGCTCTTAACCCCAAATTGCTGCTGTACCGGTTAGCGTTAAGGTTGCTGCAACTGTTAAACTGTTGCTGTTGCACTAACCATCCGCCAATCAGTTTACCATTGTTGAGTTAATACCATTGCACACGATTGCATTCCACTTATACACATTTTATTATTGGTGGTTGCAATCGGTTTTAAAACCAAATTTATACCTCCCTGTGCCCAAAAAGGGCCACTGGCGCTGCGACCTTGACGACTATTGCGGCCAATATCGTTGAAGTGTTGAAAAAAAAAAACAAAAACAAAAAACGCAACCGCGTTGGCAGCCACAACAAATGCGGCTTATAATGAATGTAAGCCACGCAAAATGCCGTTCAAAACTGCAGCAACAACAAAAACAGCAAGCACAGTGAAGATACAAAAGATATATGCTATTGTTGTTGCTGTTGTTTGTCTTTCAAATCGTTGGGCCATTCGTTTTTATTATTACATTATCTACTGGCCATGATGTAATAGCTACCAAATTGTTTACTGTTGCTGCTGCTTTTTTTTTTCATCGTATAATTGGCGCTCGCGATTGGTTAACTTACAAATCTACATATGAAATGAAATATATACAATATATATATATCTATATATCTGTGCTATTGTGGAATTGTTGTCTATTTATTTATCGGGCTAAACAAAATTCATTTGCCATGTCACTCGATCAGCCGTTTAAAACTGTACTGTGTTGTTGCTGTTGTCGCCAGTTATTTGGTTGTTATCGTGCGGGTGTTGAAACGCGAAACGTTGCGTTGTTTCTCAGTCAGTCTTTCTGTTTGTCTGTCTACAGTTTTACAGTTAAGCTCTTTTTTTTTTGAGTGCCGGCTCCTCGGTATAATGGTTACCCAAATAACATAAAAATCAACAAGCAAAAAATAGCAAGAAAAAAAAAACAAACACAAGTAGTTCCCACCAGTTGAATCATACATAATGCACCATGGAGCCTATAAATAACTCTGACCATATGAGAAACTACCTTTTTAAAGAAATAACAAATGAAAAACTATTGTATGTTAGTCGAATAGTTATGCGTATGCATCAGGAAATGTTTAAAGCTTATAGAATTGAATGTTTGACTGCTGCGAAAGCTAATTAAACTAAGTAAAAGTTTACATTAATATAGATAACAATTCGTAGTTTTTATAGAACTATAAAATATAAAGCAAATCCAACAACTAAGACCAGATCAACTTAGTAAGTATGCAGAGTATTACGTAGTCTCTATCTAGTTGCTGTATATACCCTGTGTGCCATACTGTGCCACTGTGGTGCTCTAAGTCTTTCTATCTTTCTTTTTTTTGATGCTTTTCACTCGCTTCGTTGCGCCCAAGTGAAAGGCCAAAGGCTCCTTTTAGCTTGAATTACAAGCTTTTAAGCTTTAGCTACAGCTCTGACTTGGTGCCGCAACAGCAACATCAGTAACAAGCATACTTGCAACATTAATTTTTTTTTTGTGTTTTTTTGGAAGCTGGCACAAAAGTTGAAGTTGAAATTGAAACTGAAACTGGGGAGCACAGCTCACGCATTGCATTCGTTGTTGTTGTTGCTGTGCGAAAAGCCAAACTTAAGTAAAGTATTGGTAAAAATGTCGACAAAAAATAAAAGATAAATAAAGTTGCGCATGAAATTGGGTCAGCGGCAAACAAGTTTGCAGCAGGCAGCCCAAGTTGAAATTAAGTGTAGGAGCGA
This sequence comes from Scaptomyza caliginosa, assembly GCA_035044725.1. NCBI lineage: Eukaryota > Metazoa > Arthropoda > Insecta > Diptera > Drosophilidae > Scaptomyza > Scaptomyza caliginosa. The sequence continues at coordinate 84,819 of JAWNNR010000756.1, read as the reverse complement.
TGAATGAAAGAGAGAGAGAGAGAGAGAGAGGGGGAGGAGGGAAGGCAGGCAACCAAAAGTGGGATGAGAGGTGCTATGGGTTTGCCTGTGGTTAGTTAGCCAGCCAGCCAGCCAGCCGGGTAGGCTGGGTAAACCAGTTGAGCATCTCTGCGCAAAAGCGGCTGCCTTGGTAAACCGCTGTTGCTCTTGCCAAATGAGCTTGTAGCTATATCTGTTCAAACACATATGCATGTGTGTGTGTGTGTTTGGCCAAGTCAATTGACTATATCACTTCCTGGGCTAAAAACGATTTGAAGGCCAAAAAAAAGCTTGGTCTGCAAATGTCAAGTTTGACACGCCCACACACACACGCACACACACACACACATACCAAAGGCATAGTTCGGATCTTTTTATGTACCAAATATCAATTAAAGCTCAATAGTTCACTCGTTCACAGTTACAACTATATCTTGATGGATGCACGCTTGACACTTGACAAGTAACAACAGCAAAGTGCGCACAATTAAAGTAATTTTTGTGCGCTAATTTGGTGTCAAGCTCGACGAGGCCAAAGTCAATGGCCAACAAGACAAACGTCATGATCATCAACAGCAACAACTGCTACGTTGTGGGTTGTTGCCAGTGTTGTTAGTAGTTGTTGCTGGCGTGTTGGCTGGTTGCTTGTTGTCCGGGTCGCTGCTGGTGTCAGTCACCTTGACTGGCTGGCTTCAGAAGCAGCGCACAATGTCACAGTAATCAGTTCAGGCTGCCTCTCTTTGCAGTACGTGTATGTCACTCTTGGGTCAATGTGCCAAGAGACAGCAGCAGCAGCAGCAGCAGCACCAGCAGCAGCAACATACAACGGCAACAGCAACAGCAACAACAATTGTTGCCTTTTATACACTAGTAGAAATAGATGAATGCGTAGCGGCAAATTTTGTTGTTTTATGGTTATTTATTTAGCTGCAACAACACCCAAGACAATTGCAACAATGTTTAATTGTTGCCTGCTGCGTGTCGGCTTGGTGTTAGCTAATGCGCTTGTGTCCTAAGTCTTTTGTTTTGCTTGTTACGCAGCACAACTGAAGCAGAACAAAGAGTTTAACATGAAGAAGCTTAACGAAGTAAAGGTAATGGAGAAAAGATTAAACAACAAACTTTTGCACTTGTATCACAATTACAGCTCAAATCGATGTTCTCCCTTTAGATTCAAAGTTTAGGGTATTGCAATATAGAGTAGTGCAACTCTATGTTGTCGCTGTTGTTGTCTGTCTGGCTGTTGTTGCTGTTGTAGCCTACTTATCTACGAAAGTGCTGCGTCAATGTTTTTCTTTGCATTTTCTTTCACTCATGTCTCCCATTTATAAACTATTTTTTCAAATGTATCTCCTCGCACTTGTATGTGCGCACAGTTGTTGTCGTCGTTGTTGTTGTGGGTGATTGCAAAATGTTGCCGCTTGCAATTGTTGCTGTTGCACTTGAGTGCCTTTTTGACTAAATCACAGACCATACTCGTATATGTGCATGTGAAGGGTGCCCCGTTGATGCTTAACGTTTTTGCCTTTTCCCTAAATCAACAGCAATGTCAACAATAGCAGCAACAACAGTTGCTGTTGCATGTTGCTCTTGCTATTGCAGCTGTGCACTGCACCTGTTCCTGTCTCCTCATACAGTGGAAATAATTCAGTATGTGCCTTATTAGTCAGGGTTTCACTTTAACTGCAATTCCTTTCAAACACACAAAAACACACACACACACACACATTGACAATTAAATGTTGAACGTTGTATGGCTGCTTACTTGAAAAATCTGCACGCACAAAACACACGCACACGTTTTGTCTCAGCGAGTTAGCCGCAAAGCTTATCCTGTGCTCATCAGAGCAAACAAGAATCCAAAAAAAAAAAAAACAAAATAAATAAAAAATGAATCGTATATCGTTTATCGTTAATCGCTCTCTGGAGCACTGCGTCCGTGCGGCTGCGTTGCACGCTTTCAACTGAACGCTAAGTAAAACGCGAAATCCGTGCAAACGAGCCAGCTAGCGTCACCATCAGCAGCAGCAGCAGCAGCAGCAGCAGCAGCAACAGCAGCGGCAGCAGCAGCAGCAGCGTTAACAACGTCAGCATCGGTAACTGTTTGGCAACAGCGGCAGTAACAACAACAGCAACTACACAACCAACTACATATTATTGGCACATTGGCATCAAACTTGTTGTCGACCAAACATGTTCGATGCGCTGATAAGACACGCAAAAAATACAATAATAAAGATGGCAAAGATAAAATTTTAAAATAAATGAACGTTGTTTCTTACAGATTATATCTTTACAAAGTTCTGCTAGAAATATGTTGCAAGCTAGCAAGCTTTAAATTGTTCGATTAAGTTGTGGTTATGGACAATCATGATGAAAATCTTTACTATGGTCAACAAGAAGATAGTCAAGGCCATGGTGAAGGTATGGAAAGATGTTTATTTATATAATTAAAAGATAATTGAAAAAGATTGATTTATAAGTGATTGAATACTTTTGTTCAGGAACGTTTTGTATAACATTTGGGTTAGATTATAAAGATAAAGAAAGCAAATTGATTGCAGTAAGCAAAGTAAGTAAAATTTTAAAATAGCTAGAATCAATCGAACCTGTACATTTTTTTGTATAATTCCACTCCCGAAAAGGAGCTTTTTAGGAAAAAAGCTGTCAGAACTTTTCTTTTTGTATTCATAATATGGCAAATATAGACTCTGCCTGTGATCATAACATGATTAATTAGTGTTGTCCTCAAAAATTGTGGTTAACACACTTGTTGCTGCTGCTGCTGCTGATGTTGTTACTGTTACTATTGCTATTGCCACTTACTGTTGCCGTTGTGGTTTAGTAGCTCGTTGCTTGCGTGACCGCATTCCACGAATTACATATACGCATTCCCCAACAGCAGATGGGGAGGCACAAAAACAAACTAACAAAAAAAAAAAACAAAAAAAGTAAGAAAAATGGATGGATGAAAGAAACAAATGCGAAATAAAGTTATTAACCTATTAAGTTTTGCCAGAGTGAACATATTTTTAGGTGCCACAAGCTTGTGGCAGCCTCTATGGCAGCATGTGTTTCTCTTCCCATATGCGAGACTATAATTTATGTAATCTTTAGCAAGAGAAAATTGTGAGCAAATTGTAACTGAAATACAACTGAAGATTTGGTTGCTGAAACCTTGCTGTTTTTAGTTTTGTTGTTGTTGTTGTTGGGTGTTAATGTGCAATTAGCGCGAGTCTTCTATTTGGTTTTTTTTTGACTGAGGGAGTTGTCTACTGAAGCTGGCAATTTTTTTAAAATGCGCCAAAATTTCCAACCAAAAATCATATCGTTGATGGTGCAGAAATGAAATGCAAGTAAAAGTGCACTTAGGTAAAGTGTGAAAAAGATTATGATCGACTTGCAGATATTCTTATTTGCCCTTTGATTCAATTGAGCTTATTCTTGGAAACAAAAAGAAACTGTTCAAGAAATTTATGTGAGAACTTTTACTCTCATCTTATCGCAACTTCTGAATATCTTCTAGTCCAGCTCTCTTTAGCCTTAAATATTCTTAGCACATTTGAGTAATAGCTTTCCATTGACTAAAACCCTTTCTGGCCTGCCTACAGGGTATGCCAAAAAGGCCAAACAACAAAAGAAAAACTTACTTTCGCCTTGAGCGTCAGGAAGCGAATGAACCATAAGCGCTTGTTTTTTTTTTTTGCTGTCTTGAAGCTGTTAGTTGCTTTGAGCATGCTCTTGCTCTGATATTATTGCAACTCCGCATCCAATTAATGGCCAGTTAAAGACTCTGGCTCTGGCTAAGGGCAGATATCAACAACAGCAACAACAACAACTACACAACAGAGGCAGCTGCTGCTGCTGCCGCTGCCTACGTACGTACGTGAGCCCAATCAAGTGGCAGGCAGGCAGGCAGGCAGCACAGACACCTACCAACCAGACACCATGGATTGGATGGCTGTGACGCAAGCATTTTCACTGAACTGCTCAAATTTGCTGCTGCTGTCTTTTTTCTTTTTCTTTTTTGTTTATTATGTATGTTTTTTTTGACAATGCTGCCAAGCGTTTCCCAGATTTTTAACCCACCGCCCCCCACACACACACACACATGCATCTCGAAATCGCAAATGAAATTACATGTCTCCAACATTTTGAAGTTTGGGACTCGCTTGAGTTTGCTTTGGGTTCGGTTTGAGTTCGGTTCGGTTTGGTTTCGGTTCGGTTCGGTTTGCTTGTGTTCGACAAACGGGCGGCATAATTGACCGAAATTAAGCACACGTTATTCAATTTAGTGCCGTATCTGAAGACAGCTGCTTTTGTCGGCTTTTGGCTGTTTGTAAATTTTGTTGTCTTGTTGTTGTTGTACACATCGGCTGCAACGTCAAATCAAATATGTGTTCGACATCACGTCGACACATAAGCCCCACTCGCATTTATGGGATAGTCATGGAGCGGAATTTCAGATAGAGTATTTGCCAATCACACAACCAGCCCATAACTCGAGTACCCAAATTGCGTTTGTTGATTGATTCACTCGATACAATATGCGATTGGGGCGCTCACTTTCAACTCGACATGACAGCTGATTGCCCTTTTGGCAAATGATCCTCAACTTCATTGATTTAACTGTCATTTTACAATGTGTTAAACATGTTAGCTGACATCATCGTTGAAGAAGTTAAGCAATTAGTTTGACCTTAATTTTTGGTGATAATTGATAGCTCCTACCGTTTTTTGTTACAATAAAATCTTAGTTTTACATAATGATAATTATCTCTAAAAAAGTCAACAACAATGTTCAAGAAACACAATTGTTAATATAGATTGAAATATAGTCGAATATTTAAAGCTCAAGTTCTCTATGGGCTATGTTGCTTAACATGTTACTGAGCCGGTTTGTTGCAAATTATGCATTCGACAGTTTATGCTGTAATATTTCATTTGAATAACTTCTGAAAACTGTGAAAATTAGCCACAAAGTTGATCCTCCTCCAAACACAAATAGATTCACATACACGCCCCAAAAAAAAAAAAACCACTTGACTTACAACACATACTTACTGAACAGGCAACAGCTTTAACGAATACCCAACAACAATGCAAACAATCACAAAATGTGCCAATTGCTGTCTTGTTCGCAGTTTGTGTGTTGTGTTATTGGTATTGCCCCTTTTGGCCTCTCTTAGGCGATTAATGACCCAAATTCGTCGTCGCACTGACCACAGACACTTTTCAACGCTACTCTTTGTGGTGTATCATCATCATTATATGGCTCATCTTCATAATGAGCAACTCTTGCTTTATTGACTGTTTCGCTGCTTAACATTCAGCTTCGAATCTGCATCAGCGTTGTCTTTCGCATAACACTTTCCATTACTTGTTGGTGCTCACGTACGCCGTCTTGTTTTGCTAAGCCCCGCTCTTGCCCTTTCTTGTGCTGTTGCGGACTATGACTTGGCGTTTCGTTTAAATCAAATCAAATATTTGCTTAAGGTCTTTGGGCGGCCATCTAAAGGGCATTATATAAGAAATCCGCCTTGGGTGGTTTATGACCAGCTTGCAGCTCAGCACTCTTTTGCATGTAGATCACTTGATTTGTCTACCCTGTAGCTAACGTAGTTGGGTATATAGCAGAACCGAAACATCTTGTTAGGGTATTTCCACGCCAGTTACGATTTGCTGATGGTGAATTGTTAGTTAAGAAATTGGAATATGTGTAACCGCAACAAAATAAAAACATTGCGTCTTGCAATTAGACCGTGTATTTATTGAGCCCATTAGCTATCTGCTGCTAACTTGGACAACTAAGTTAACAGCCTGACTTAACTGTATTGTTGTCTGGGCCATTCCCCAGCTAACACCTACGAAATAAAACGTGAGCGCTGCCAAACAAAACTTTGTCGCCAATGCATAACGTTTTTACTTTAGTGTATAACCTTGGCACACTTGAGCCGACAGAGAGACAGAGAAAAGAAGTAAGAGGGAGAGAGCGGGCGTAATAACAGCGCTTGGTAAGCAGGAAATGCTAAAATAGCCACGCCCATGTTGGTCACGGAAAGTTTGTTATGATTTCATTTGATTGCCAGTCAAGTTTTTTGTTTTTTTTTGATAATTTGACATTTGGCCAGTCTTTTAAGTTTTGGCCAAATGGCGGAAGCTAAGACGAACCGACCAAATGGCTACTGTCGCGTATACGTGACTACTTAAAGCTGTTGCATTGCATAAGGTCGCTGTGGTGCGTGTACGTGCTTAGTGTGACCCTGTCGCCTAGGGTTGTTGTACACGCTTTACTAATATGGGTGCTTGCATGAGCTAAGCCAACACGCAAAGTGAAATAATTGTTGCATACTTGCAGGCAGCAATAGTAAAATGTAACCCAAGCTGCTGTATTTTTGCGTTTAATATGCACAAAATCAATAAACAATTTTAGTTATAAAAATTACATGTTTTATTTGCTTAGCAAACTAAAAATAAAAATTTAAAAAAAAATAATAAATATATACGCATTTAGTAATATCAGAAAGTAATAAATTAAAAATGAATATTCGTATAAATATTTAACAAGCGAATAAGAAAGTGTTAACATAAAGCTTACAACTAAACAAGATGCAATATAAAAAAAACAAAAAATATATGCATACATTAATTACACACACATCTTTGACTAGTTGATCAAATTAAATAGTAGACAGACAATGTTGAATAAAATGTACATCCTAACTTTTCTTTGATAAACATCTATTCTATTTGTACACTGTATCCAGACACGACTGTAGTTTAGAGCTAGCCCGCAGTAGCTGAAACCGTTGCTGCCGCCGCTGCTGGTCCACCTCGGCGTGCACCCCAATCCTCCTTAATCATATCGGATGCCTTCTCGCCAATGGCAATAACCGGCGCATTCGGATTACCATTGACAATGGTGGGCATTATGCTGGCATCCACAACACGCAAGCCAGAGACGCCATAAACTCGTAGCCGGGAATCCACAACGGCCGTCACATCCCAACTGGGACCCATGCGGCAAGTGCCTGCCGGATGATATATGGTAAAGGTGAACTGCTTAATGCAACAAGCCCAATACGCATCCGATTGAAAAGTTAGATGCCTGCAGCCAGGCAAAGGTATATTGTGCAAGCGTGAGCCGAAACGTTGAAACGCCTGCGTGTTGGATACATTTATGGCCAACTTGATGCCCTCGACAAGCACATCAATGTCCTCCTGATGTGCAAAATAGTTTGGAATAAGCTTGGGCGCATGCTGTGGATTACGTGAGTTCAAACGAACCCAGCCGGTGCTCTTGGGGCGCAACAGCAATGGTAGTATGGACCACGTTTCGCTGTGTTGCAATGGTTTATAGACCGTATTGTAGAAACCATCTCTTAGATTCAATATCTTGCGTATCTGTTCACCGCCATCTGAGTTAATGGAACTGGGCAGAAAATGGAACTGCACATCTGGCCAGTCGACGGCGGGATCTTGATATTTTGTATTCAAAAAAGCGACACCTTCAACGCCCGAGAATGTCATTGGACCACGTTCCCGCAATATGTACTCCATGGAAACGGGTATGGTTTGAAAGCGACTTCGGGTCACAGTTAGAGGTGCATCCACGACGAATGTAAGTCCGCCTAGACCAACATGATCCTGTAGATTGTTGCCCACCGGCAAATCGGAGACAACGGGAATATTGTGCTCCTGCAGATGATCCGACGGACCAATACCGCTTAGCATGAGTAGTTTGGGTGAATTTAGTGCTCCGGCACTAACAATAACCTCGCGACGAACAAAGACAACCTGTTTGCGTCCACCTTTCATATACTCGACGCCGACAGTGCGCTTTTGTTTGTCGAGCAGCAGTCGCGTGGCCTCCGCATGGAGCAGTACATCTAGATTCTTACGTAGGCGTACCGGACGTATGAAGGCTTTGCCGGTACTGCAGCGAGCACCGCGTCGTATAGTGCTCTGGGTGAGCATAAAGCCTGTCTGCTTGGCACCATTGATATCACGATTCTCATAGCCCATCTCCATGCCCGCCTGCAGAAACGCTATGGACAGCGGTGTGCGCCAGGGTGACTCCTGTACAGTCAGATAGCCACCCGTCTCATGAAAGGGTGTACCCGCCAAGTATGGATTGCGTACATCCTCCGATTTGAGAAAGTATTTCAGCATATGCTTGTACTCCCAGCCCGGATTGCCCAACGATGCCCAGTGATCATAATCATTCTTGGAGCCACGCACATAAACCATTGCGTTTAGCACCGAACTACCGCCCAGCACCTTGCCGCGTGGCCAGAAGCAACGATCACCCTTCATTGCCTGACAGTATTGACGCGTTGAGGAGGGGGACGTTTGGTATTTCCAGTCGAGCTCGGTCAGCTGCAGATAGCCAGCAAGTGCAGGCACATCCGATATCTCTGTCTCATCGCCACCTGCCTCTAGCAACAGCACCGTCCAGTTTCGTACCTCACTCAAGCGATTGGCAACCACAGCGCCAGCGGAACCGCCACCAATCACAACAAAATCATACTGGCGACGTATCTGTTGAAAGAAATAACAATTTTTTGTGATTAATCTTAATACTACCCTGAAGGGTAGTGAGGGGTCTATAGACGATACTTACGATTGATGGCTCCTGAACTTTGTTCTCGGGATCGACGCTTTGATATCGATAGAAATTCATGCCGATCGCCAGTAACGGGATCATGCCAAGCAAAGACGTCATTGTGCCAAACGCCATGTTTCAGTAATTGTCAAATCCAAGGATCCTCCGTAGAACCAACTCTACCGCCGCTGGCACCACTACTCGAGTTACAAGCGGCACCGGAACGCTGTTTACTACTGCTTGCCTGATTGGAGTTCGCCGGATAGCCGAAGCTACTAGATGGCGCACTGGCAGACAGCGTTGAGCTGCTTGACTCACTGCCACCACCTAGAATCTTAGGCGTATAGTTGCGTATGCCACCCGGACGCGCGGACTTGAAGTGAGCGCGAGCACGCTCGTCCTCCTCCAAGATATCCAGATAGGACTTGATGTACAGATGATGGCTCAAATAATGCTTCTGCTTGTCCAGCGAGGCGCGACTCGATTTCGATGACAGCAATGAGCTGGGACAGCCGCTGCTCGAACTGGCCGAACTGCTGCTAACTGCTGAGAGTGAAGAGAGCGAGGAGCAGTGACAGGAAGAGTTATAGATGCCACTATCTGAGCTCTGTGAGCTGCTCCGGTGCAAATATTTGCCGTTGTTCAACTTGGCGTAATGTGAATCACTGTCCAGACTGCTGCGATGCTGGTTCAGGTTGATTTTGGTGCGTTCGTATGTCTGTTTGGACAGATTGTATTTGTGACGTAGTCGAAAGTTGGTCTCGTAATCCTCCTGTGTGCTCTGCGAGCTGCAGCTGCTCGACAGTTGGCTGGCGGGCGTATATATGGGATCCTTGCTATAGCTTCTACGATGTGGTTGGCCACGTTTCGGACTTAGGTTGTGATTGTGGTTGAGGTTTAGGTTTTGGTTGTGGTTATGGTTGTGGTTTTGGTTATGGTTGTGGTGTTGCTGCTGCTGTTGCGATATCTCTTGGCCCATATTTCAACTGCAATATGGACAGAACTGCAATGAGACAAAAGAGTTACACACAAATTAGTTGCAATTTCAACAGCTATTTCGTTTTAGCCATATTGTTATTGTTAAGTGTTAACCATTCGAGCTGTTGCAGTTGTCTTTGGCCATGCAATAATTATATTTTGGCATCTAATTGCTTTTTGCAATACGGACCTGCACAAAAATGGACTCTTATTGCTAAAGAGCAATTATACATTGTTTTCCTGCATTTTCCTGTTAAAGATTTCACTTGTTACCGAGCTCAAGCTGGAGAGTTATCTAAAAGTGAAGTAAGACTTGAACTTTAGAACATTTGGTTCCCAGAAATGTATAACAATATTTAGAGAAAGCTTTTAGTTGATTGTTTCTCTTACTAATCTTTACTTTCGATCCCAACTCAAGCATTCTTTGCCATCGATACCCATCAGTCTTCTTATATCATACAAAAATGATGTCAAGCTATGTGAACTTTTTAAATTAATAACGGCCACAGCGCGGAAGAGATGATGTCGATTTTGCAATCATTGGCCAATTGTGGACGTTCATTTGCATGGCCAGCAAACACACCAAAATACACAACACACAACACTTAAGCACATTTGCGCGATGGCAAAAAAAAAAGACTTAGGCAACAAACTTGTTTACATTTTTCGCAAGCAGCACGAAAATAAAAATAATAATGAAAAACAAAACAAACAAACAAAAACGAAATGAAATGAACGAAAAAAGAAATAACGTTATCAAATCAAAGATTGAAAATTCATAATTGAAACGATGTCAAAATAGCATCTCATTAAAGACATGCGTGACGATTGCCTTCGCCGTCTTTGTCGCCCCCTCCGTTCTCCCCTTTTCTACAACACTACAATCTTGCTCCGGCTAACTGTTGTTTTGTTTTTGGTTTTAAGTTTTTAGTTGTCCAGCGATTATGCGATGCGGTTCAAGTTTTTCAAGTTCAAAGCCGCCAATGGCGGAAAAGCAGAAAAAACTTTGCATCGCGCCGCAATCTTCAATTTATTTATTTTGTTTCTGTCTTTCGTTCACGTCGCAGATGTTTCTTTTCGATTTAAAAATGCTTTAGTTATTGTATGAAAAGCAATTTCGTTATTTTGTCTTGTCTCCGAATGTCATTTGTGCCCCACCGCATCCCGTTTGAGTGTCAGCTATAATTGTGCACCGTCTGCTGTGGTTTTTCCAGTATGTGCAACAACATGTTGTTGTCGGGGTCGATTTAAACGATACCAGTGAAAGCAATTCCCGCACACACACACACACACACACAGTGTTACCCGATGAGAGCGTAGAGAGACTGGGGGTGGGATTTATAACTGTAATAGTAGGAGTGCTCTAATCAAGTTTTGCATCTTATCGCTTCCTACAACTTAAGCCCTCAATATTAATGCTACCTCTTTTTATGTTTTAAATTTATTGCTTAAGTTTATACTTTGAATTCTTAGAATTTGATTAATGATTTATGTATTAACTAGTATTAATTAAAATGTTTGTTTTTTTTTACGTTTTTATAAATAAAGAAAATATGTCACAAGACAGCTGAAGAAAAATCTAATTATTTAATTGCACTTTAATTACCCGATAGTATAAAAATAATAATAAATTAATTGCTGGCTGTTGTTGTTGTTTTTGATGAAGTTTATCGACTGCAGCCGCTTTGCGTTTTGGCCGTCTGCGTGGTTGGCTTGTAACTGAGCCATAAACCAAATATGAAAAGCAATCTTTACAAATAAAATCAAACCGAAAATAACCGTTAAAAAACGAACGCAATACAAAAAAAAAGAAGAAAAAAACGAAAGAAGACGATGAAAAATACCAAATTAAAAAACCGCAAACGTCGAACAACGACTTGCGTCTTTCTTTCTACAGTGCAACATGTTAATTTATGCAACGCCCTTGGGACAGACCCCATTTATGATTTGGGCCAGCTTCGGCTATATCTTCTTCGAACTCTTTGCGCGTGTGTGTTTTTTTGGGTGATGCAATCTCTTTATATACATGTATATTTGAGCTTAAGTTTATCTCATTCATTGTTGTGTATGCTTTTTACATCACATACACAATGTGTGTGCGTAGACGGTCCCCTTCGCCCAGACTAACTGAACTCGGACAAACTACAGTTAGAGTTCCAATTCCCTGATGCCCTGATGAGCTGCTGTCGATTGTTTGAGCTTGGTTTATTGTTATTTCTGTTGTCGTTATCGTTATGCAATTATACATTGTTAGAAAAAACTGCTGCTGCTGCTGCTGCTGCTGCTCACACATGTATACAGTTGGTTCGGTCTGTCAATTATGATTTGAAAGCTTTTAATTATGGCTGGGCTTACACACTTTACGGCTTATAATTGGTGACATAAACCACAAATGCCACAAACAAAGCATGCCGTTTGTTTTGGCTAAGCATTTTAGTGGGTCACTCAGCGTTGCCATAAAGCCTAACAACCTAACAACTGACAACCGCCAACCGCCAACCGCCAACTGTTAACTGCCAACTGCAGATCTTGACACTTTCTCAGCTGAGTCACGCTCGCTGCGTTTGCCGTATCACAAAGCAAAACGCGCGGCTAATTAGTCAGCTAGTCAGCCGGGTAGCCAGCTTAGCTGCTTCTATATTAGTTAGTTAGCTATCCGGCGCCAAGTTCCATTCACATTTCCGTGCCGCTAGTTTGGTTAATGTGGCAGCACATGCTGGCCAAGTGTTTGAGATCAGCAGCAGTAATTGCGGTATTGCGGGTGTAAAAGTACTTGGTTATCGATAAATAATAGCTGCGACACTACGTTTTCATTTCATTGAAGAATCTAAAGCATGGGCTGCTGTCATCGATAACCTCTATTTCTAGCTATCTTCATTCATATCAACTTCTAAACGTTGAAATTGTAATAACTTGGGTGTGTGTTGTTGCCTTAAGGCATTTTCCCCATGCCAACTAACTGGATGTGTGACAAGTGGTTATCGCCATTTATTCCTATGGGCTGTTTCGCCAAGTTGGTTATGAACTTGATTTTGAGCCCATGGCCAATCAATCAAATGGCGCCCGAGCAGGGTTTTCAAAAGCAAACTGCTCGCACTTTCCTTTCTGGCTGGTTTTCCACTTTAATCGGTTTTAAATGCAACACTACCTGGCGCAGTAGCTGGCTGCCACAGTAGCCAATATGATCGTCTCTATTCATAGCAACGACGTGCACAAACTGATAATAATTTGCGAGTCTCTCTGTGCTTTGTTTGTGTGTGCGAGTGTGCATGGCCGAAAAGGTAGAAAGTGTGAACGTGCCTGAAAGGGTATAGAAAAACAAAGAAAGAAACAAACAAACAAACGGGGAGGAATCGCTGCTGCTTATTGGTTATTACTGGCAATTGCAGTTACATAAGAACGCGCCAAAACGAGCAAAATAAATTGCAGCGAATTAAAATTCGGTATTCGGTGTACGATATCGAAATGTGTATGGGAACATAAATTTCACAGATTACATAACTGAATTGCAAGCGTTGTGCGCTTTCCAAAAAAGTGAAAATTAGGACAAGTAAATCAAGAGCTTAACAGCTATGTGTGTGTGTGTGTGTGTGTGAGTGTGTTGTTTTAGTACAAGACACTTTGTCAACTTGCCTCCGCTTGTTGTCGCTGTCTTTGCTGTTGCTGTTGTTGTGCTGCTGCTGTTAGTTGTCTGTTTTGTTGCAAGCGTTGTCTTCGTCTGCAGTTTACCACAAAGGCAACCGCTTGCCACTTTCCTTTGTTTCAAACATCATAAACATATATATAAGTAACTCTTCACTTGTTTCTTTGCTTGCAATGTTTTATGAACATTCAAATAAAAAAAAGTACAATAAAAAAAAAATAAATAAAAAAAGCTATTCGGGCACAAAGTTTGTTGTTGCTTTTTTAATGTATAACACGTGTCATACTTCAAAGTATATAAATTATTTGGTTATTGTGTTGTGTTTTTCTTCTTTTTTTTATATAACAGTTGCACTCGACGTCACGACGTTGGCGACGTTGGCAGCTGGACGCTGACTATTGTACGATACGCACGCCACGAACTCCTCTTGTTCAATGAGCAAATCGCATGAGCTCAGTCTCAAGCCTCACCGAAAGAAAAGCTCTTTTACAGCCAGGCCCAAGCCTAAGTCTCTAAAGTAAAGCAAAGAAAAAAAAAGCTGTCCCATGACCATTGCGGCTGCACTTTCGTTTTCATTCGTCGTCGTCGTCGTCGTCGTCTTCGTCTTCTTCTCTTTCTCTCGCTATGCCTTTTCGTTTACGTGCACTGCCCAACGTTCGGCTGTGAGCTGGTTTTTTTCTTTACGCTTCTTCTTTGGCTGTTTTTTTCATACACAGCTAAAGAAAGCTTTTTGCTTAAAGCTCTCTGGTGGTAGCTTCGCTTGACAATGATCGTGAACGATTAACGAGTTTGACCATTATTTGATTGCCAAGTAAAGATCATTTATTGATTTTATTACACACACGGCAAGTAAGCTACACACTTTTGGTGTGTGTGTGTGTAGTTGTGTCATGCTGACTGGCAAAGTACCTTGTTTCTACATTTTATAAGTGTTTTATTTTCTACCTGATTCACTTGAATACCCTTAATCAGGGCTTAAACCAGTTTACGATTAATTGTGATGTAACTGTGAGCCGATTTGTTTTTTTTTGGTTTTATGTTTGAATTTGTTTAAAGCAATTGCTTAACGTTGAATAGCTTTGTTAGAGATCATATCATTAAATCAAATTAACTCAAATGATCTTGCTGGTAGTTTAAATTATACTTATGTCTAGTCCCATATATCAAGTTTGAACCATTTAGAGTTATTACTTCTTAAAAAAACCGCAAGAAGGAACCATTCTCTACTGGCTAGATCTTATCTATATATTTTCCCACGCTACCCCTTAAAACGATGAGCAGTTCCAGTTTGACTTTTTGGTACTTCGAGAGTGCAATGTCTTTCAGTTGAAACGTTGAATGACCCCGCACAGAGGCAGAAACCCACACGATAATCGTTTGTGGGTATGGTATGGTAAACCCACTTTGCACCGCTGTCCACATTTGCGCTACTCTAACTGTCAACGCACACACACACACACACACACCTTTATCTACCAGGCATCTTCATTCATTCATTCATTTACTCATTCATTAAGTCATTCAAGTGGCTTGAAACATTTGTTGCTTTTTGTTAGCTTGAACTCTGCCCGAAATTGCAAAGAAAACGCGGGAAATGCAGGGTACGGGGGCAAAGCTTTTGCTTTGGCATTCGCTTAAACTGAAATGAAACATTGAACTCTACTCACACACACCGCACACACACACACACAGCCAGTCACACCTAATAAATAAGCCAGTTAATTTGAGTCAAATAAATTTGCTACGCATGACACTCACATACTATTACTTATGTCTGTTTTACCAGCTTCCGACAGTATTTGCATGCAGCTTTAAGTCATGCCACAGGCAACTTGCAACTGGCAACTGGCAACAGCCGGCAACGCTGCAAATTATATCAAAACAGCTGCACTTTCGGGTTGACATTCGCGCCGCTTTTCTGGAGCTGGCAACTTTCGTTTTTCTTCTTTGTTTTTTACTGCATTTTGGCGGTCATTGCGCTCCTGGCCATAAACTTAGCCAACTTAGGGGGGGTGAGGGGATGGCAGTGTATAAATATTTATGCGTTGCACTTGAAAGACCCTCCCTCCCTCCCTCTCTCTCCCTCTCTCTCTCACACCCACCCTGCTTATCTTTATCTGTTGCAGCAACAACTTGCAGTTGAATTTATAGTCGTTTTCCGCGACCCAAGCCACAGAGGCTCGTACTTGAAGCAGAAACAGTCGGAACGAGCATTTCAATTCAGTGCACCAATAAACCAAAACCAAAACAACAACTAAAACCAGTCAGAACGTGATCAGCTCACGACTGTGTGATACTCTGTTTAACGCTTTGAAACACCTAATAAAATGCTATACGATTCCGATGCTTGATTCCGAAAGTTTGGCGAAAACAAGCATTTAGTTTGTAATAATTAAAAAACTGTTGCTTCTGTGTTTAGACTTTTATTAAAAACCTACGAAATGGCATAAGCCGCATCCATCTATCATATCATAAAAGAGTATGGTATAAAACTTTTCCTGAGCTGAGTGTGTAATTATAATTCATTTTGCTAACAAAATCATTGGCCAGGCCAATGATACCCAAGATAGCTGGAACGGTTCGGCCTCCGTCTCCAAATCTACTGCGTTAGGCCTCAGTCAATTTGCAATAATCTTGGAAAACAAACCAAAAACACTTGTAATTGCAATTGTAATTGTAATTGTTTTGAAATTCCATTTAACGGTTCCTCGGTGCACTTAATTGAAGCTTGCTTCTTTTATATATTGCCTCTGCTTCTGTATAGCTAATTTACGCACCCATTGTTTAAACAATGAGGAAAACTCTATGGATTACAATGTTTTTTTATGGTTGTCCAAATTGCGTAACATCTACCCCGAGCATAGCTTCAGAGATGTTCCAAGACGTCTTTCTCGTTTCCGCATTTGCCAAAATCCGAATGATATTTGGCTTATCCCCAAATTTAATCAAAACGCAGAAAATTATTGAAGTTTATACGCTTAAAAGCTTAGAACGATCAATAAGAATATTCAATAAGCATTGCCATCAATCGTTGTTAATTGATTTGGTCATATTAACACATTTTATGTGCATGTTAAGCTGGCAACGCCTTCAAGTTGATTGCTGCCATAAAACATTGATCAGCGTTATGTATATATCACAAAATACCATAAATACTTTGTTAAGCTTAAGTTTATTTTAGCAATTGACACCTGCTTTGTTTCTGCGAATGTTCAGCGATAGCAAACTAAAAGAAAGAAAAGAAAAACAACATCTTTTGTCAACTTATCGAATATAAATTGGTTATTAGTAAAATTCTATTTCATGGAAAAAAATTCAATAGAGCTGCAGTATGTTAGAAATGAATTTCTTACATAAAAAACCTTGGATTAACATAATTTTGTTATACACAAAACGAATTGAAATGAATAAAAAAATAAATTTGTTGTGCAAAAATGAGTATAAAAATAGTTTGGGAATACTTTTAGGAATACTTTTACCCTAATAGCTTACAACAGGGCAAAGAAACAAGATAATTTATATTTTTTAAAACGTTTTAAACAAAAGCCTTATGCAACTTTATTGTATTCATTTTCATTGCAGGTAAGCTTTTAAGCTGAGCTTAGCTTTTGGAAGAGCACCATCGCCAAAAGCTCTTTGTGGCTCCTCTTTACAACTTGTGGTTTGGGTCCCCGCTTAAATGTGTAAGGTCTAAGAAGCATTGTTAATTAATAATATCATGTACTGTGTCTTGGTAAGTAATTCGTTTATTTACTCGTTTAACGTAACAACTTTACAAACTTAAACGTTGTTTAAAGCGCTTTCAACTTATGGGCTAATTGAGGTACTTTAAGTGTACACGACAATGTAAAAAAAAAAATAGTTTAAATATATGTTATTAGACACTCGCACAGCAAAATAATAAAAAAAATATGTATTTATATATATATGGATGTATTTATAATTAAATATGCATGAAACAAATGTATTAGCATAAATGACTCGATATTTACAAGAAGCGCTTAAATGACTAAGGACAACGCACAAAGTAATAGGAGCAGCAAAGCAGCGAACTTAAGCTTAATAAGTTAAGTGTGCGATGTACAAACACGCAATGAGAATTAACTAACTAAAAGCTACCCGACTGACGCAACATAGTTTATCAAACACATGCTTAAAGTGGCGCTTAAGCTAATGAATAATCTTGGCAAATGTAATAATAATAATTTAACTTGAGGAAACTCGTTGAAGTTCAACGAAGCTTAAAGCTTTCGCTGGTAACCAAGTATGTAGAAAGAAGCTTTAATCGAATTGTAATATAATGACTGATTATTAACTATAATAGAATATGAAACGGATTGGTGATTTTGAAAACTAAATAGAGAGCATGACTTTAGCTTTGTTGTATTCAACTCAAGCTTAATTGCATTGACTGGGTACAAATAAGCTGAGCTTATGCTTAAAGCTCTTGCTAATAGATTAATCCAAACTCGCATAGCCACAATGGGCGCTTAAGCCCATTATTGAGCTACTTGACCCGATACCCGCTTTAACGGCTACGAGCTTGGCAATGGCCATTGATGCACTGCATCCGTTCGCGTCTCATTGGTGGCATTAAGCGATCGCTTCGGGCGCCACTGCTGACTTTGACTTGCCACTGGTCTCGTGACGGGCGTTAGCCACAGCTGCTTAATGAGATCGGCGCCCTTCTCGGCGATCATGACGACAGGTGCATGGATATTGCCATTTGTAATCGTTGGCATGATGCTCGCATCTATGACACGCAAGCCGGGCACACCATACACCCTTAGCTGTGGATCAACCACGGCCCAGGGATCAGTGGGTGGGCCCATTTTTGCCGTACCGCTCATATGATAGATAGTCATCGTGTACTGCCGAATATAGCAGTTCCAATAATCGTCCGTAAACAGCTTCAGATGCTTACAATTGGGCACCGGTTTGCTCCAGAAGCGAGCACCAAAACGCTTCATGGCCTGCGTCTCGCCAACGGCAACTGCCGCCTTGACACCCTCTCGCAGTACATTCACATCGTCTGGGTGCGTGAGGTAGTTGTGGTACAGCAGCGGGTAGCGCAATGGATTCTTCGATGCCAGTTTGATGTAACCTCGGCTCTTGGGTCGCAACATCATGGGAAAGATGCCAAAGACATCGCGATTGTTGACCTCGCCGAAGACCTCCTGGTAGAACTCATCGGTTAGACCGTGGGCCGTTTTCACCTGAGAGCCGCCATCGGACATAACCGATGCAGAGGTCATCATAAAGTTCATATCTGGCCAATCATCGCTAGAATTCGCATACTTGGTATTGATGAATGCCACTGCCTCCAAGCCAATGCTTGAGGTTAGGGGTCCATCCTCGGTGATTGCATAGCGTAGCGCTGTATTGATATTCACCATACGCTTCATCACAATCGAAATGGGATAGTCAATGAGAAAGGCAATGCCACCCACGGCTATGTGATCCTGCAGATTCTGACCAACGCCAGGCAGATGCTGTACCTGCGGTATGCCCACTCTGCTCAGCTCCTCGCCATGCCCAATGCCAGAGAGCATCATTAGATGCGGCGTGCCAATCGCACCGGCTGCCATGATAACCTCCCGCGTGGCATAGACATTCTGCAGGTGTCCATCTCGGATAAACTGTACTCCAGTGGCACGCTTCGATTGTGGATCTGTCAGCACTTTAGTTACATGCGAAAAGAGTGCAACGTGCAGATTGGGACGCAGACGTGCGGGACGCAAAAATGATTTCGCTGTGGAGCTGCGTGAACCGCGTCGCATATTGAACTGATAGAAACCGAAGCCCGTCTGCTGTGCTCCATTAACGTCCACAATGTCGTAGCCCATTTCCTCGCCGGCCTGCAAGAAGGCCGGACCAATCGGTGTATTGTATGGTGAATCCTGAACGGTCCACAGGCCGCCTGGTGAAGAGTGGCAGAGTTTAGTTGTACTACAGAGCTTTTCAAACCTTAGCTTAAGCTTACCTGTGCCATGGTAGCGCTTGTTGCGTGCCAGGTAGGGATTGCGTTGATCCTCCGATTTGCGAAAGTAGGGCAGAATCTCCTCGTAGGACCAGCCGGGATTACCAAACTGTGCCCACTGATCAAAGTCTCGTCGATTGCCACGTATGTAGAGCATTGTGTTGAGCACAGAGCTGCCACCGATGACCTTGCCACGTGTCCAGCAGCAGCGTTTATCCTTCATGGCCTGGCAGGCAGTCGGCTGTGGTTGCGTCCTAAACAGAGATGGCAGATACAAAGAAAAAGAGAGGGAATGTGAGAAAGAAATATAGTTGTTAGAGAAAACGTAAACAATTAGCGTATGTGTTGGCAGCGGGCTTTCATCATTAATCAACAGGTAAACACAGCATAGCGCGACAATAAAATCGCATTAGCTAAAGCTATTCAACGGTTACGGCCATGCCCACACCTACAAAACGCCCAACGCCCTCTGGCAGCGGCAGCGCCATTGACCGTCTGTGGCAAAAAGCAATCAACAAAAACCCTAAGAAAAAACCAAGAAAAAAAAAATAAAACAGAAGCAGGCAACAAAAAGCGCAAACGGTCAACAATTGTTGGCCACTGGGCAACTTTATTACAGCATCGCCAACAAATAACAACAACAATTGATGCTCGTTAGAGACGGCTTAACAGAGGGAGAGAGACAGAAAGATAGAAAAAAACCGCTCGACTTCAATTGAAACTTAGCCCTCAAGCTGTGTACATATTATATCCAACATTATTTGGCTTTTAACTCGATTGCCTTGGGTCAAAAGCGGTATACTTTATGTTTTCGAATAGCAAAATGCCAAACGACTCAAACTAATTATTAAACGAGTGTAGCTACAAGAACTCCACTGCCTTGAGTTGTAAGCTATAACTAAGAAACCTCTAACTTAAAATAGCTAAAAATATAGCATTGATCTTAAGGTTAAACAAAAATTGCTTTCTTCATTTAGAAAGTTTATTAAACGAACAAATATGCCTTAAGTTCCTAGCAAAGATAAACTTTATTAATTATTTTAAGATATTTCCTAGAAATTCCATTGCCAGCAATTACTTTGGCATCTGCTAAGTGCTTCCCTCTGTTTAACCCCAAATGTTGAACCCAAACGCCTACAACTTTCAATAGCCAAACACATCGTTTCTCTCGCTTCATCTTCACTTTGAGGCAGTTAGCTTGATTTCTTGTTCCGTTACGCGTTAAATATACAGGAAACTGCACGAACTGTGCATTAAATGTCAGCAAATGAAAATAACAGCAGCAGCCAACAGCAACAACAACAACAAAAGCAAAGTGCAACAAAACTGCAGCACACTTAAAAGCATGACAAAACACTAAAAGATTCACTTTAGATAGGAATGTTGCAACTAGCAGATACCCTATATCTTTATAAAGAGAAAATAATATAAAATATACGCTTACTGATGGCAAACAGATTAAAGTCGATCTTTAAGTTAGCATTCTATCTTAATGCAACTGTAAGCTTGCCAGCCATGTCGTGTATGCCAGCTTTCAGTATGCACAGGTTAACTTAAAAGCAAAAGGAAGTAAATTGTTAGTTGCGGAAAAACTTGGTCAAGCCATACCGGCAAACAAGACAAGTGTAATCAACAAAGAGACAGATGAAGATTAAAGACTATGAACAAACAATTGAAAATTGAAGCAATTCGAGTTTCGGATATGAAAGTGTTTCGCTTCTTTCTTTTTTCTTTTTACTTTCAATGGATAAACTCTCATTTTGTTTATTAATTGTCTGTTTATTTGCTTTGATCGCTTTGCCCAAGTTTGGCCCTATGATGATTAATTTGCTGTCTGCTTTGGCGCCTTTGCCACCTGCCCCATCGTTAGCTTTCGTACCGCTGTGCCGCATTGTAGTTTGTATTTTATTTTTGGCTATGCGCCTTGACTTAATAAATCATTCAGAGTCAGTGAGTTACATGCGAGAGTCAACGTTGAAGTCTACCATTAATATGTATCGAACTTTCCCTCTTTGCTCTTCCCAACCAAAAGTTTATGTTACAAAATGACGCAGTTTGTGTGTGTGTTTATTTTATTAGCCATTTAACAGTTAGTGCACATAAGTGTTACCAATTATTGTTAGCTAATTTATGTCTCTCTTTCCTTGCTGTTGCTGTGTTTGTTGTCATTATTGTTGTGGCCCTTTTTGAGAGCAATTATTTTGCACGCATTACACAAATTTTTGGGCGGTCGCTTCGTTCAATTTTCGTTGTTCGTGCTGCCCTCTTTTCTATATATTCCTTTTTTTAGTCTTTCATTTGCAAGCATTTCAAATGTTTTTTAACGTGTGTCTAAATGAAGTCACACGCAATGCTTGAGTTAAGTGAACTGTATGCAATTATCAGCCATTAGTTAAACACTTTGAAATGCATTGATTCAGCTTGTTGGGATTAGAAGTCTCTTTCAAAAAACAAGCCAATAAATGCCAAGAAATCTCTTTAAACCAATCACAATGCCATAAGTAAATAACCTTTTTGCTTAACTGACTGTCACAAAAAGTCAGTTTTAAGGGCCATTAAAATACGTGACAGTTTTAACGTCACTTTAAAGCAAATTTATCGCTTGGAATTGAATGGCGAAAAAGTTGTTGCTTTATTTTTTGTGACATTGTATGCAGTAGTTGTCATTATTTATTGGTTTCTTTAAAGTGATGCTCAGCTTTTGCGCCATTATGGCACATTTTAATGGTAATTCAATTGACACCAAAGAGATAAAAAGCCAACTAAATAATTGGCAACAACCACAACCAGCAAACTGAAGTCAAGGTTTCAATTGAAAGTATTATGCATTGCATGATGTTTGATTATTTTCGTGTGCTCTTTTGCCCGCTTTGGTTAATAGCATTAACAAGTTCGTGTCCTAAGTCTTTCGATTTGCAGCAAACGCAACAAAAATAACAGAAAAATTGTGAAATTTTTGCACAGACATTTTTGATGACGCTGTTGACATATCACTGACAAATGCTTGAGTGTGTGAGTAAGTGTATATGTGTGTTAGTGCAACGCTCAGTGTTCAATCTCTTAAGCGTCTCTCTTTGCGCTCTCTTTGGGTTTTGGGACTACTCAGTGAAGCCTGTCGCGCTCTCACGGTGCTCACGTAGACATTAAGGCGCAGCCGAGCGATGACTCTTTAGCTACAGTCCATACACTTTGCAGTGAGTGTGGAATGAGACTATATTTATTATACCAACTGTGGCTTCAATAAACTTAAAACTTAAAGAAACATTCTCTTAAAAGTTTTCATACAATTTTGAGAGAGTATGCCATATTCGTAACATGTTATTCTTTGCCTTGTTGCTTGTTTCATGTATTTTTGATTGGCATTTCTGCTTATTGCATTCAAGCAGCTTGCTCCAACTTTCAGCGACTGCCGCTGCTGCTGCTGTTGCAGTTGTTGTTGTTGCCCGATCTGGCCTGGTGTTGTGGTGCAGCGCACCAGCGTGTAACCGATTAACCCACTTATTGCCGCCAGATCCGGTTTTGGCCATTTGGCATTCGTCACATTCGAATTGAGAAATTGCGGATAGGATATGCCGGTTCGGTTTTTTTTCTTATTGATCAGCAAAACTGCCCAAAAGCAAACTGCTCTCGATATATTTAACAAAAAATGCCAAACAATTTGTTACGCCCATTGCATTCGCTTTGGGTTGTACCATGTCAAAAGATGAGCACTCAAAGTCTAGGCTGCGCCCCTTTTTTTTGAAGGCGCTAACAACCGAAGATGACATTTATGACAACTCGTCCGATTTGCTAAGGATTGTTGCATGCCTTACATAAGCTAACATAGCTAACAACCAGCAACAGCTCATCATTAGATCTTTGACCGAGTGACCTGTGATGGACCAACTGGTGGATGCGCCTACATTTATAAACAGTTTTGTGGTGTGAAATATTTTGCTGGCATACACTTGATGGGTGTGTGTTTTTGTTGGTGTTGCCTAATAGCTCATCATCCAAACAAACGCTTAGAGGCATCATAAATTATTTTACATCATTTTAATTACACACACACACACACAGCTCCTCATATTCTTCAAACGGTTCAGAAAAGTGCATTTATTTTTTGGCTTCCCAACCCAACCAGCTATTGTTAGACTTGCAGCGCCAAACATGTTTAATATCAGTCTGCTATTTGACATTTAGGTATTCAGCCTAGAGCTAGTTTATCTTAGACACCCTCAGACTAAGCAAGGAAGACCTGTTTTAAATGGGCAAAAGTGTAAGCAACCTAAAGGTATGTTAGTGTTGTAAAACGCTAATGCAATTAATCATTTTCATCTGGCTAGCAGGTTATAGTTATGCAAAACTGTAGCTGCATTTCATTTATAATAAATTTCGATGGCCCAAAAAGTTACTTTTTAAATATATATAACCAAAATAGATTTCTCAACACATGCAAATCATTCAAGTGCAACAGACAGAATGTTGCAAGCAACCTGCGCTTGCAACAAAACTTAATATTTATAAACGATGCTGAGCAGGGATTAGGCTTTTTTGGGCTTTGTCCCAGGGGGAACAGGGCTTTCTGGCCTTAGCTGTAGACTCACCAAGCCGACAATAAGCAGCTGCTGCTGCGGGCTTGTTGTCGTTGTTGTTGTTGTTTGCAACGCTGCCCCTGCCGCACGAAAGTGATGCAATGGCGCGGAAAAACAGGCGCCGATTGCCACACACTCCATTCAATTTAACCACTATATGGGTGTCTTTAATAGTGTGTGTGCGTTGATTTCGTATGCATTTTGCCGGCAGCCAGGCAATAGGCACAAGAGGCATGCAGCAAGAGAGGCAACATTCGACAGTTGCCCGCTCGGCTGCATTCAATTACATAGTGGAAAAAAAACAACAAAAAACAACAGCAGAAATAAATACCAAACGAACCAAATGAAATGAGAAATGAAAAATATATAAATAGTTTGTGTCTGTGTGTTATTAGTTTATGGCCGCTTATGCTAATACCAAATGAAATTCTAACTGGTCAATAATAAAAAGTGAAATTTAGGCTATAAGGGCTTGGCCCTTACTTTTCGTAAATACAATCCGGTAAAAAAAAAACAAACACACAAACAAAAAAAAAAATGTCAACTCATGAATAATAAATAAAACAGGTGGTTAGCAACAGTTGAGCAAGAGTTAAAGAGCTAGAAAATCAAACTCTATCTAACGGTAGCTTGTTCTAATTCCATTAAAGCCAACCAATTATTAAAAGTAAGATAAAGACAGAGCAATAATTGATTTGATTTAATTGCAAAACTCGCTTTTTGTTTTTTTTTTTTTTTTTTTTAGGTATTTTTTGGTGTTCAACAAACCGTTCTACAAAGCACTCTTAAGTTGCAAGTCACGTATAAGAGACTCAAGTGATTCGATTTAAATAGAATAATAGTAGCTGAAAGGTTTAGATGCTCAACTAGCATATACCCTGTAAGCTGTCTGGTCAAAGTTTAAGCGTTCTAAATTATCCTTAATATTGAATAATGTTTTAAGCCAAATACACAAATAAAATCATAATACAAACGCTAATTTCTATTGTTTCACAATTCGTGATCATTGTGCAAGAGATTTTTCATTTCTTTTGTTATTTGTTCATCATGAATAATGCATTATTCAATGCAAAAAAATAAAAATCTAGGTCTTTTGCAGCAAATTAAATCTGTCCATACGGTAGTCAGGTATTGCCCCACAAGTTCCATTCGCTAACTATTTGTTGTTTGTTTGCTTGTGTGTGAGTGTGTGAGTGTGTGTTACTTGACAGATTACTGCTAACTGAAAACAAAATAGGAAGCCTAACTCTTGAGGCTGTAGGTGAGTTACAAAGCAATCATGTATATCATCATTGTCGATGTAACCACGGAGTTGTATTTGTTCAGCACACGAATGCAAAAGGTGTGTAAATGGTTTAATTAGCAATGGCTTGGTATGCAGTTTCTCCACCAACTTATTGGCAATTGGCATTTGTTTATCCATTGAGCTTGGCGCTGTAAGCCAACGAATACCAAATGCTTTAGAAATTCTAAAGTCAACATAAAACAGAAGAAACTAATTAAGTTATTTATTCCCTCTTCAATTTCTATCGTTTTTCAAGCTGGCATTGTAACCAAAACGTTTCAGCCATAGGGCTAAATGCTTTAAAATTTACTTTGGCACGCAGCCAATAAACAAATAATAAACGCTGCTTAGCTCTTGGCCATTTGTGACTAGACAAAGTCGACAACAGACAACATCCAATAGAGATTGAGACACATTAAGTAAATGGCATATTTAAGCGGCAAGTCATCAATGTGACGCATCAACAGATTAGCCCTCAGCGACTTGGTAATACAGAGAGACAACTCTTGGGGCGTGTTTTTGTTTGTTTGTTTGGGACTTGACCGTAAGGTGGCAAAGTGAATGACAATTGTGTACTTAGCTATTATTATTTTTACTAACTTTGTCTGTCCTCGTCTTTATTAAGTATGTCAAAGCGAAGGTTATCTCTCTCGCTCTCTCTGTCTCTCTCTGTCTGTCCATTCACTTACCGATACTTCCAATCCATTTTGGATTTGTGCAAATAGAGCGATAACAGCGGCACATCCGATATTTCAGTCTCATGTCCGCCGGCCTCCAGCAGCAGTATCTTCCAGTGCGATACCTCCGATAGCCTCGAGGCCAACACTGTGCCCGCCGAGCCACCGCCAATGATGATGAAATCATAGGCCAAATCCACCTGTTTCACATTGAACGGCCGATTCTCCGGATCGAACAGATCGTAATTATAGTAGGCTATTGCAGCGATCAGGAATGGCAGTATTGTTAACTTTCCCACGCCAATAACAGTTGTGGCCAACTTAATGGCAGCCGCAATGCCCAGGCCAAGCTTGGAGGCGCCCACAGCAGCCACGCCCGCTGTGGCAGCTGCCTTTGAGGCGGCACTGGCCTTGAACAGCAGGCCACCCACCGAAACGGCGGCAGCGCCCAAAGCAGGCACAACAACCATGTTGAATATGGAATTTCTCAATAGCTACAACTCTTTCGCTTGATCCTTGGATGCACTTTATTTTTAATTTACACACACACACACAGCTCGCTCTCTCTCTCTCTCTTTCGCCGGTATACCCGTTTTAACACTCAGCACATTTTCTTTTCGTTTATATTATTTCTTCAGAATTCGCCTCCGAACACTTTCATTCACATTCACGTATCGCGATCACGTTTTCAATTGTTGCCGTTGTCGTTGTGCATCGAGCACTTTCATTTAAACAACCAAAAGTAAATATAACAACGGCGTACAGACAAAAAAAAACAACAACAATTTTTAACAGAAAAAAAAAACAACAAAAAATGTGCGAGGTGCGTCAAAGTTTGAGGCTTCGTCTTCAGGTTAAATTCCTCGACGCGTTTGAAGAAGCCAAACAGAAAAAAAAAACAACAAAAAACAGTTAAATTGAGTTGATAAATTGAAAAAGGCAACCGACTCGTTTGGCAGCCGCTGCGTTTCTGAGCCACAAAAGCAGCTCGTGTGCGACGTTTTGTTTTGTCTAGTCTTGTCTTGTTGCAAGCTTATTGCTGCTGCTGCTGCTGCTGCTTTCAGCCGTTGCGCATGCGGAGCTGAGCCTCAGCTCTCTTTGAGTCGACGCTCTCTGCACACACACACTCTAACACAATGGAGATGAGCTCGTGACACGAACTAAACACACGAAAGGCACGCTATTAAAATATTACAAGAGAACTTGTTTGACAAGAAAGAAGAGATGTTTGTCACGTTCTCGTCTCGAATGCATCATAAGAAACAGCGCAAGTGAAGAGCGAATTGGAGCAGCACGTTCCACATAGTTGGCTCCTTTTCGGGAGTCGGGAGTTGGTTGCGAAACGGTTTTTTTGGATGCTAGCGCCTAACCGATTGCTAACCTTTTGGCGCTCCTGGCTCTCTTGTAGCGGAGAGCCTGTTGCGGTTTTATATGTGCCTTGAGGCATTTTGTTGTTTTCGCTTTTTATCACACTCAACTTTCCTCTCTTTTTCTTTTTTGTATTTCACTTAACCAAACGACCTTCATGCTCACTTAACAGTTATGTGCACTTAGCCAAAAAATCTCCGGCTTGTAAGTGTGTCTGTACGTACGTATGTGTGTGTATTCGCTCACGTAAGCCAGTTGGAGATAAGGAACTAAAGTAATGTCGCCATCTCTTCCAACTCTCGCAACGGATGCAAAACTAGAGCATAAGAATTACAACCAAAATTTGTATAATCATACTTTGTAGCATAATAAACCGGTTGGAAAACTGGACGCAATGGCCGAAATTATTGAAAACCGAAAGTAAAAACCACAAAAAAATAATAATTTCGGTGTTAGCCAATCATTGTTGGCTAAAAACTAAAACCTATTGAATTGTGCATATAAAAATACACATTTTTTAACATTGTTTCTAAAAGCTGGCGGTATTAATGTTAGGCACGCAATGTTAACTGTTAAGTGACAACAAAACCTGTTTAAAGAGCGTGAGATTTCTATAAGAACTTAAAACAGTTAACTATACATTTCACATACCAATCAGTTCTTAAGTTAAAGCGGTATTTAAGTCAACTGCCTCAATCGACAGCTTGAATCGCATCGTATTCAATTACGCAAACAAATCACATTCAAGGTAAGAGTTCGGACAAGACACGAAAGGGAAAAACAAAATGTAATGATGGCAAATTAAGAGAGTTACAATTAAAAACGATGCGAAGCAATTGTTGTTGTTACTTTTTGTATGAGCAATGTGACAAGGTCAAATGGCAATCCAATTTGATGTTTTTTTTGTTATTGTTTCTTTGATTTTTTGGGTTTTGTTTTTTGTGCGTGAGTTTTCCATGCGAAAATGTGGCAGTTCCGCTGGGAAACTCAATGGCAAAGTACATAAAATATGAAACGTCACTAGCCAAACAACACATACTCTTGACCAACTTGAACAACTTGTTGAAGCAGGCCCTTCAATATGTCTCTCAGAGTGCTACAAAGAATTGTCAAGGGCTGAGAAGTGGAGCATGTTTTGCTTTTTTAAGTATGCAATCTCTAAAAGTTAAGAAATGAGTCCTTGAGTAGCCTTCCGCTTAAACTGAATCAATTAAATTCGTATATACGTATATATTTTTCTCTCAAGCTCTTGCATATGAACAACAACAACTACAGAAAATAATTTAATGCACTTTTTTTCATTTAAATTAAGTTTAAGCAATTTTCATAAAGAGCTGCTGTTAATGAGCTGTTAGGAAACTTTTTGGTGTTTTAGTGACTAAGTGAACCACAATAAACACCACTTCCGCTACAATTCGTAAGGGGCGGCATATTAAAAAAAAAGCCCATGTTTCCGGTTACTTTACTTACTTTTGTCACTTTCCTAATCAACACCAAACATTTACCCAAAAGCAATTAAAAGTGAAATGCAAAAATAATAAAAAATAAACACTTTTTGTATTTATGCAAGTATTTAATGACAGAAGCAGCAGCAGCAGCAGCAATGTGGGTGACATAATGTGTGTATATATATAAGTTTTATACCAATATTGGCTGCACCACAATGGAATGAGGCAATGAATGTAATCGAAAATGAACTTCATTAAATGACAAAAGCAAAAGGCAAACAAATTGTTCAAGTTGTTTTTGAAGCGACAAGTGCGCGTCGCTTTAAATGTATCTCTAAATCCAAACAGTAACTATCTAACTGTCAATACATACGAACATGTGAGACCACAAGCCACAAGCCACTAAAAGCCAAACGGAGCGTGGCTTATTGCACGAGCACTACGAGTACTACGTGACCTATTCCCAAAAACCGTACCAAAACACAAGCCACAATCGGATATAACTGCTTCCCAGATATATATTCGTATGTGTGTGCGTGTGTGTGTTGTGGTAACTGGTAGTTGGTAAACGGTTAGCTCTCTTTTTCTTTAACCTTACGCTCTGTTGCCTAAATGGCCAGCAAATGAATTTGTGCGCGTCATCGTTGAACCCGTTCGCTCGTAATTCATTGTCAAATCAGCGTAACGCATCTCATATGAATCTCATTGCGTACTATTACTGCTACTGCTGCTACAGTAACCCATGCTCAACCCCTATCCTATGTGCTACCATCTCTTGGCCAAGTTTGTACGCTTGTCTATTATGTGAGCGCTAATTACTTAAGCGTTACGCAGATTGCCTGGGAATATTATGCTCGTATAATATGCAATAAATATTGGATTAATATCAATTTTCTCTTACAAAAAAAGTACACCATATTCATTTACTACTGTATGCATCTGTGCAGTGTGGCGGCATCTTTAATTCAAATTAATCATTAACCATTAAAGCTGTGTGTGTGGGGGGAGAGCATGCCCTTGAGTGAAGTGATTTAGCAGGGGGAGAAGTGGGAGCGTACTTGTGCGTCCCACCAATTAATTACCATCAGTTTGTATGCATGCCAAAACATGATGAGCGCCCAGTTGGCTTCATGTGGCGCCAAGTGGTATGCGGCCAAATATTTGCAACTTATTTGAAAAAGTGAAAGCTATCAATCATTGAAAGCTATCGCTGAAATGGCCCAGACCCAGACCCACTCTTAAATCCAGCACCAGATGCAATGAAACACTCCATTACTTTGTATGTTGTTGTGTCTGTGTGTGTTAACAGTTCTTTTTATTTAAAAATCAGCCCAAACAGGCGCAGATTCAAGAAGCATATGTGTGTGCCTTTTATTAACTATTGTTGGTTATTGTTATTGTAGTAGGGTTAGTGTGTAAAATACATTAAATGAGATAATAAAGTACGTAGCAAGCTGTAGGGGAACCAGCATGCGTACGTATTGCTTTATTTGTGGATGGGAATACAACTGAAAGAAGATGGGCAAAAGTAAGATTTGCTTTCAAGTTTAGGTTTAAATAATACTTACTTTTCTTATGTATTCACCTTTTATTTGTATCATAACGAGGTTGAGGATTATCTTCATGTAGTTCATCCGGTTTAGTTTGGTTTGGTTTGTTGCATTTAGTATACCGCTTAAGTGTGTTAAGGTTCAAACACAAGGATCCCTTGCCTGAAACTTGCTTTGCTATTTGTTTATTGTGGATTGTTCATTGTTCATTGTGGATTGTGGATTGTTCATTGTTCATTGTTCATTGTTCATTATTCATAGTTCATTGTCCATTGGTCATTGTTCATTAGTGCTCATATGTGTGTGAACGGAAAACATTTATTCTAAAATTTGCTGCTGCGTGTTAGTAGTCAAATTTGAAACCACCGAAATTTCCCATCCTTGGGCCTTGCTCCAGGTGTATATATGTCTTGTCTGTATTTGTGGTTTTGTGTGTGCATAACGAGAAACATCATAGGATCGTAGGATTCGCTTGTTTGGTGTGTTTGTAGTAGGGTGTGTGATTTGTGTATTTGGTTTGTACCTGAAAAGAAAATAAATAAAAATTAATCGCGAACTAATGATTTTTCTTCTTCTTCTGTACTTACCATTTTGTTTGTTTTCACAAAAACAATTTTGAGTTTTTGTAACGCGAATGAAAAGTTTGCCACATTTTTCGTACAATTTTGTCGCGTACAAAAAAAAAAAAAACAAAATTAGATAAACATTTTTATGAAAATATTTGAAAACTTAAAATTTGGAAAATCCGAAAATTTTATTCATGTTTTTCAAGTTTTGTTGAGAAAAAAAATTTTTTTTTTGATATTTTTTCCATGTTTGCAGCACGGAAAGAAAAACACGAATGAGCTATTTGGAATTGTGTTTTATTTGCCTGGGTTCGATTTTTCCTAAATTCTTACTTTGCCTACTTTGATATGTGTAAAATGCACCAAATTGTGTTAACTGAGTGTTTTGGGTCTGACCTGCTGCGTTCCCATTTGTATTCGTTGTGGCATTTTGAGAGCCATTGTGCCTTACTAAGCAAAGTGCACTTCTCAAAACAAACGTAGCGGCGTAGCACTTTGAAAGCCACTGTGCACTTGCTAGGGTTAGAGAGCCATTGCGCAAACCACATCGTTGTGCTTGTCAAAGCTTAGCGAATGCACTTGCCGGTTAGCACAGCTCCGAACCAAACACTCGCTTAAAGCTTGAAAAGCACTGAAAGCCTAGTTTTTACCTTTTCAAAGCAAAACACATGACTTGCCGTGTATACAAATTTATTACTAAGAAAAAAAAAGCACAAAAAAGATCGTTTTATATATAACATAAATGGATGGAGTTAACCAGAAGTCATTAAATGATTAGTAGAAATTACAGCTCCGTATGCTGGCTGCTGCCCAAATAATCCTCCTTGATCATATCGGCACCCTTCTCACCGATCATAATGCAGGCGGCATTCGTATTTGCACCCACAATATCGGGCATAATGCTGGCATCAATGACACGCAATCCACTAGCGCCATGTACACGCAGGCGAGCATCAACCACAGCCGTGGGATCGCTGGCTGGACCCATGCGAGCCGTGCCCACGGGATGATAAACTGTGGTGGTCATGTGACGAATATAGCAGCGCCAGTAATCATCGGATTGGTAGGCAATGTCGTTGCATGCCTCCAGATCGACCTTGTGCAGCTTTGCCTCGCGCTCGTTGAAGGCACGTGTCTCTGGCAAACGCTTGTAGATGTTAAGGGCGCGTATGTAGGTGTCCACATCCCGCTGATCGGTCATGTAGCCCGGATCGATGAGTGGCGCATCCATAAAGTCAGCACTCTGCAGCTCCAAGCGGCCAGCAGAGAAGGGCTTCAGGTGCAGCAGGTATGTGATGTATGTGTTGGACTTCTCGTTGGCCGAAAGAATGCTCTTGGCCACACGATCATTGAAGCCAGTGGCGGCCACATAGCCACGCAGCTCTGGACTCTGCATCAGACTGAAGAAATTTGTGGTCTGTATATCGGGATTGGGCCCATGCAACGAAGTTGTATTGATGAAGCCCGTCAATGCGGTTGCCTCGTGATGTAAAAGTTTGCTATGGCGACCCATCAACAGATTGTACATGGCATCCACAAGTTCCTCCTCGGTGGGCTTGCGTGCCGTGGACTTGTCAATCTGGAAGATGACGGGCAGACTAGCATGATCCTTAAGATTGTGACCCACTGGCAGATCTAGTTTAACAGGAACACCAACTTTCTTAAGATGTTCAGCTGGTCCAATGCCTAAAAAGAAAGAGATCGTAAAGTTAAAGTTAAGTGAGATAAGAAGAGGAAGTAATTGCATACTGCTATCTGAATCAAGCTAATCCTTGACAAATCCCCAATCTATAAAGATATCTTTAATATAAGTATTAGCCTAAGCAGTTTGAAGTTTAAGTTTTTTGAAGCGCATAACATTATCAGAGTCATAAAACCCTCATTCTATTCATTCATTACTTTTTTCTATTTTTATTTTTTAGGTTTTAGCATTTTGGCTTTTTGTTTTGGCTATCTTAACGGTGTTTTATACGATTCCGGCCAAAGATTAAAGAGAGAGGCGATTAGTTATGAGCATAGTTTGACATTGGCAAACCTTGGCAGCTTATTAATATACCCTTAACTAACATGGGAGGGTATTCTAATTATGTCATACAGCGTGTTTGCTATGCCGAAAAACTGGTTGCCCAACTACAACTACGGGTGTTCCTCTGCTCTAAACTGGTCCACATTGTGCTCCAGTAGCTCGAAACTAAACTGTTACCAATCAGGTTCCTGTTGTTTGTTTATTTATGGAAATTTTTCCAACCCAAGGTCTTTACTCACCTGAGAGCATTAGAATCTGTGGTGTGCCAATGGCGCCTGCTGACAGGATTATTTCCTTGCTGGCCCTCACCGTATACTCCTTGCCGCCCTTGTGAACGAAGGTAACGCTTTCCGCCCGCTGTTTACCATCTAGATTGAGTCGCTTGACATGAGCATGTCGCAGAATGTGCAGATTCGGTGTGTCCTTGCGCAAATGCGAGCGAGCTGTTGTGATGCGACGGCCGCCATCCTGAGTGCCCAAGATATCCATTTGACCCACGAAGGAGCCCTCGGTAAAGTCCGGAGCACTGCCATAGCCCATTTCCAGCATACCTGCTCTGATGGTCGTGCGGAACTCATTGTCGGAGACATAGTTGTTGAGACCCATGGGTCCACCGACGCCATGATCACCCTTCTTATAATCGGTTCGCGTGGAACGCAAATCCTCAGCCTTGCGGAAGTGATGCAGCACATCGTCATAGCCCCAGCCGGGATTGCCACGTGATTGCCAGTCATCAAAATCGAAGCGTGTGCCACGCGCATAGATCATTGCATTCATGCCATTTGTGCCACCAAGCATCTTGCCACGCGGCCAGTGGCAGCTCTCGCCCTGCATGGCCATACAGGCACGTCCATTGGGCTGTGTGTGATACTGCCAATCCCAGTCGGAGAACTGTGTTGCCATGTGCCAGGCCACGAATTCCGTTTCAATTGGCGGATCACCGCCTGCCTCCAGCAATAGCACTTTCCACTGTGACTGCTCTGCCAAGCGACCGGCGACCACAGAGCCCGAACTACCCGCTCCAATAACTATAAAATCGTAGGGCTCCTGAAAGCCTCCATTCTGTTCCAGCCACTCTCCCTTATCCGCTGGCCACTGCTGCTGTCCACTCAGATCGCAGAATTTTGTTATCAATGTCTGCAGCAGCAGTGTCATCAATGTATTCGCCGGACCCGCCGAACGCGCCGCACACTCAGCGCTTAGGAACTCCATCGCACTCTCCCGCTCTCTCTTGTTTGTGTGTCTACCGCTTTAGGTGCTGCTGCTGCTATCCACTGACGCTGTCCGTGCGCTACTGTTCGCCGGACAGTGCGAACAGCCGGCATTTGTACGTCTCCGGTCGCTGAAGCTTTCGCATGCCGCACACATCGCCGTAAATTACCTGCGCCATTTGCATTGCAAATATATACAATATTAAATATCTGCGTCTACATATATACACTGTGAGAAACAAATGTTGATTTTTGCTGAGCGTATGCTGTTATCAATGAATTATGGTCAGCTTGAAAATCGATTTGTTTCCTGTATTAATGTATTTAATATAGTTACACCTTGCTATGAGAAGTCTCTCACAGTGTATGCATATTGAAATAAGTACGTTTGCATACATACATGTAGAGACATATTCGCAGGTCTACCGGACGCGCCTTTATCACTGGCCAACAAACAGAGATTAGATGTGTGACATTCAAGAGCGGGTGCAGCCAGCGGCTAAGGTGAAGCCACAACTACGACTGCAAATTACTAAAAACCGGAGGCCCCTGATAAGCGCAAACCAAAATTGTTTTTTATGATTGCACTCCATACACACACACACACACAAGAACACACATTCATCTATACCATCCACATTGCTCTCCGATAAGCCGACAGTATAAGCACTTGTATAAGCGCTTTCAGTAGTATCTCTATGCGCTACAGCGGGGTGTGTACAGGGTGTACCCGATTATGCGGTGTATGGCGCGGCAAGGCAGAAGTACTCTCTACCTGTGGGCGAGACACACATAAACAACATCTAAGCACATCTGTCAACAGGCAATAAGTTCCCATCGGTTCGGTCAATGCGATTGTAATGGACACCCTGCCAAAAGGAGCTTTATTTCGCTCAGCTATAAGTATAAGTTTATTGAGAAAGATATGTTGGTTGGTAAAATATATATATGTGTAAACAATTGATAATATATATCAATGATAAATATGATTAGTGGCGTTTGCATAACTATTTAATTTTCAAGTAGTGCCGTTAATTTTGATAAAGACTGCTATAAAGAATACTAAATCAAACGAACCTAGCCATCTATATAAAAACGAAACATGTACAACAGCACTTGTCAGCAATTTTGCCCTAGTTTCAGGCAATATCTTAAATCATACTTAATTGGCAGTTAACCGCAACCCATTTACAACCAAACGCTGTAAACAGCTATTGAGGGTAGAAGCAAGACAGTTTGTTACTTTTGTAAAGCTTCTATTACAACATGGACTTAAGTTTGACAAGTATACAAATTCTAATCATATAAATACAAAAATAAACCAAGCCTATTGTCAATATGCACACTGAACTTGTGTTTACGCTTCGATCAGTTTGTTTTGATCAAGTTTCGTAGAGAGCAAAGCCTAAGGCATACTAATGAATACAAGTTCAAGTTCAAGTTTGTGAGCTGTGTTAAAAAATGTAATCATATGTAAGCAATACAATTGAAATACTAATGACTAATGGGCAATACTCCAGAAGCTAGGTTCTTAGTAGGAACTCAAGTGTGATGAGGATTACATTAGGAAATATTTTTTTATTAATAATAGAAAATAAAAAAAACAATATTGAGATTGTTAGGTTTACTAAACTTAGAATAACAATTGACGAGCCTTTACAAATATCATTACTATTGCCTCTGCCCTCATCACAACGAATCATCATGCATATGCGGCTTGCTCTTGATCCAATCCTCTCTAATGAAATCGGCAGCTCGTTCGCCAATCATCACAGTTGCTCCATTTGTATTGGCACTGATCACAGCAGGCATAATGCTAGCATCTGCTACACGTAGATTGCTGATGCCATGCAGCTGCAGGCGGGGATTTACACAGGCATTGGGATCAGTAGATGGTCCCATCTTCACTGTGCCCACCTGATGATAGCATGTGACGGTAAAGTACTTGGCATAACAGCGCCAATACGCATCGGAGCGAAACTTGTGCGCCTTGTCGCACTCCTCGATGGGAATGTGAATTATTTGAGCGCTGTGATTGCGATAAGCTTGCGTCTGCTCCAACTGCTCCTGGTAGCGTATGCCTCTCAAGAGGGTCTCCACATCCTCGGGCTCTTTCAGATAGTTGCTTAACAGCTTGGGCGCCTGCGTGTAATCGGTGCTCTGTAGACGCAGTTGACCCGCTGACTTTGGATGCGAAAGCACCACAAAGATGCATAGGACTTGAGAGTTGACCAGTTCCCGCTGCAGAAACTTGATGTACGTTTCCTGAATGGAGAGTCCATTAAGTAGCATTTGCAGTGCGCCATGATGACCGCGACGTACAAACATATGATGATTCTCTATATCGGGATAACGTGGATCACTCTGCTCCTTAGCGGTATTAATAAAGCCCACCAGTGAGACAGTGCCATGAGCTGAAAGTGTTCCACGACGATGCATCAGATACTCATAGATGCTGTCCAGTATCTCCTGTTGAGTGGTCGCCTCGGCCACGCCCTCATCCAGCTTCATAAAGACCGGCACCAGCACATGATCCTGCAGATTACCACCTATGCCCGGCAGATCATGCACCAACGGCAATTTCAGTGACTCCAAGTGCTCCTTAGGTCCTATGCCCGAACGCATTAGCAGCGCTGGTGAATCAATGGTGCCTGCTGACAGCACCACCTCTTTACTCGCGCTCACTTTGTGGGTGACTCCATTACGCACAAAGCTTACAGCTTCCACACGCTGCCCCTTGCCATCGAAGTGAATCTGGCTGACCAGCGCATGCTTCACCACATGCAGATTAGGCCTCTCCGCCACACGACCCAAATGACCCTTGCCTGTGGTCTGACGCTGACCTCGTTTCACGGTGCCCGGCACCGATGTTAAGCCCACAAAGCTGCCCTCAGCGAACTCGGCAACACTTGGCACACCCAGCTCCTTGCCACCGGCGCGTATCATTTGCTGGATATCCACATCCTGTAACTCGAACTTGCCCAATGTCATATAGCCCTGGAGATGTGTGGCATTGCCAACGGGTCGCACGGATCGCTCAAAGTATGGCAACACTTCGTCATAGCTCCAGCCCGTATTGCCAAGCTCCGCCCAGTCATCATAGTCCTTGCGATTACCCCTCAGATAGAGCATTGCATTTGCCGCTCCAGAGCCTCCTATCATGCGACCCCTTGGCCAGTAGCAGCGACCATCACGCTGTGCCTGACAAGCTATGCCACTGTCCTCTGTGTAATAGTTCCATATGTGCTCGGTGAACTCCAATCCAAAGAATAGCGAAGGCAGCTGTTTTTGGGAGTGTAAGATTATTCGGTTTGTTCAAGGAAAGGTCTCTTCTTCTCCCTCAAAAAGGAAGATCCTTTAAGCAATTATCAACCTGAACAAACAAATCATAAAAGAACTTACATATATATATGTATATGTCTGATACCATTTGCTTTCCCCATCAACAATTAAAAGTTCTTATCTCTGGTGGGTTAACGTAACGCTAATAAAGGGCTTATAATCAGGTCATATCTGTGTTTTATATGATCCAGCTAAAGCCTATTTAATATACGGCTATTATTAGTTTTATTGAATCACATTGCTGGGTTTTATTGTTTTGTTTTGAATACATATTGTTCATTAAATTCCTCTTTGTAGTTGGCTTGCACCTGTTGTTTGACCTAGTTATTGCGACATTAAACTCACCTCAGATTCAACTGGCGGATCACCGCCTGCCTCCAGGACAAGTACACGCCAATCGGGATTCTCGCTAAGTCGACTAGCAATGACAGATCCCGCCGAACCGGCACCAATCACAACAAAGTCATAGGGTTCCGCAAAGCCACCATTGCTTTCAACCACATTGCCATAATCCGGAGGCCAGAGAGTCGTTGGTGCCACATTGCACTGAGCCACAAGCAGTGCCTGCAACAAAGTCTGTACTAAACCACTCCAGATGCCAATGCCTGGCGGTGTACACTGTGCATCGCCGGGATTGAAGATGTGACTCGAATTAAAGCTGCTGCTGCTGCTACTGCCTGCTGTCAGCATTTGGAACAACTATGTTGTGAATTGCCGCCAACGTTTACAGCTTGCTTTTATACGTGCGATAAGCCACAAGTCGACTATCTGACTATCTGACTAACTGCCTGACTGTTTGACTGGTTATCGGTGCTGCCTCGTTTTGTTTTGCTTTTTGTTTTTTTATTATTTATTTTCTGTTCTCCTTCCACTTGGCAAAAACAAAGAGAACAGACAGACAACAACCTGTTGAATTTACAGTCAAAGTTGACAGATCAGCGACCCAGCACGTGTCCAATTAAACAGAAAAAATACACAGCTACAGACTAAGGTAGAGCTGCAGCCTTACAGTTGGTCAGCTTTAACCCAGAAAGGATCATCTAGAAATCAATTAAACCTTTTAAACAATTCTGTGTAACAGCAAAACCTTTATAACTTTAGCGTTACGTTCTTTTAATTATTGATTAAAGTATACCAAATGATATTTAATGTAAAATGTGTAAGCAATTTCTCAAGTAAATGAACTGTAGCCTTACAATAGATTACATTGAATATGTATTACCAAGAAATATGCTAATATTATTCATCAAATACTGACCTACTTAGCAAGCTTATTCCAAGAATTACTTATCAGCTTATGTCCACAGTTATCTAACCAAAAATGTTTTACCAACTCTAATTGTGTTTAACTAACTCCAAGCATTGTTATTATACTATGCATATACCATAAACAGTTAGTGGCTGTAACCCAGACCCAGACAATGTCGATCAGGGACAGGCATTCTGTAAACGGCAACCCGATGAGCAACTTGAAGTTTTTCTCTGTTAATTGCCATTAAAGGCGAATACACTTAACAAGCCGCACAATAAAACTGCATTTTTAAACAACGATTAAGTGCAAACAAAAAAAAAACTGAACATGCGTTATGCAAGTTAGTGTGGAATTCCTATAGGCTATTAGATACCCTGTAGAAATTGTTTGCGATAGTAAAAGTAACTGTTGGAAAAAAGATTTAAACAACTTACAAGTTGGAATGAGATAGATAGTGTCAGCTATAGAGATTATCTAATATTATCTACTTATCTGATCGACAAAGTAACCAATCTTGATAAATGGGTTTATCTTGTATGTGTTTTTTATTTTCCCCACAAATAATTTAATGCCACAAAACATATGTTTTATGAGCTAGACACGAACACTACTCTAAGGGTTGATTAGATAAAATATGACAAATAATGTGTGTTTAGTATGAGCAGCATTTTATTCAACACTTAACAGCCTTCTCTTGGTTATAAAGCACACAAGAAAAGCTAAATAATATTAACACAAAAAAAAAGATATAAATAATATCCAAAGGGATTGTAATTGGGGCGCCGTCTGCTGCGCTCACAGTCCACTGTTCATGGCAACGCGCACAAATTGAACTGGCGCCGGAGGCTCAGCGTTGGCAGCAGCAGCAATCAAATTGCTTACAGGAAACAAATTGATGCCAACGCTGAGATCTGCAAAGGGCATTCGACTTGAGTTGTATAGACATATATGATTTATCCCTAGGGCTAACACTTACCCGAAAGATCATTGATCGCTGGCACCGTATCAACTTGCTCCACTTGATCGGCATCTAGCAGCAACTGTTGCTGCGGTCGTGCAGCAGCAATCGCAGGCAACAGCAGCAGCAGCAGCAGCAACATGAAGCGTGTCATTTTGTTAGCAGCTGACGGCAAATACTGGCCACCATGAAAAAATCTCAAAAATCTTTTTAAAAACTTTAGTACGCAGCAATTGTTCACTGATCAAGTGTGTGTGAGTACAGCAATTGGCAAACTGGTAAAACTTGTAGCATTTGCCATTTGGTTCAGCGCCCGCTCATAAATAATAACAACAAAAACTGCAACAAATTGCAGGCGCCTGCTGTCAATTTCGTCAATGAATTTGCTGGGAAATGTTTCAACTTGATTGCAACAGCAACAAGCAGCAAATAACGACAACTTTGATTGTTGCTGCTGCTATTTGACATTTCAAACTTAATTAGTTACCAAATTCTTTAAATTATTCAACGCCCCTTTAATGCGTTCTACTTTAAGTTTAAGCCACCAAACCAACAAGCTAGATTCAATTAGCTTTTGCAATTATTTTGGTCTAGATTTATTTTTAAACCATTTTGAGCCTCCAAAGATGCATTACCTATGGTTTATCTATAGGTTTATTAAATAGTTAAGACAATCAAAAGGCTAAGAGCAAATTCGAGTAAAGTCAAAGCCAACCACCGTGTGGATAATGATGCCAATCCTCCTTAATGATATCCGCACCACGTTCGGCAATCATTAGAGTAGGCGCATTGGTATTTCCAGTTGGAATCGTTGGCATAATGCTGGCATCAATCACCCGAAGACCACGCACGCCGCGAACACGCAAGCGTGGATCTACAACACCAAAGGGATCCTGGATAGGTGCCATTTTGCAGGTGCCCACCGGATGGAAGATGGTCTGCGAATAGTATCTGGCCAGGCACTCCCAGAATGCGTCGCTTAGATACTCCACCTCCGGACAGTTGCGCCACTCGTAGATATTGAGGGTGGCATTCAATCTTCGCATCGCTGGCGTCTGGGTTAGTCGATGCGCCATCTTGAGACCCTCCACCATGATGGCCATATCCAGTGGGTCATCATAGTAGTTGGCGTGTATGCGTGGATGATTGCGTGCATTGGCCGAGCGCAGCTGGAGATAGCCACGGGAACGTGGACGCATCACGAGTGGTGCAATCACAAACGAATCCTGATAGATCACCGGCTCAAAGGTGTTGGCAAAGTTATCGACCGTAATGGCAGCACCATGTCGTCCGACCATGCCACCGTCGGCACCATAGCCATAGCTGCCCATGAACAGCTGGATGTCAGGCCAGTCCTCCTGCACCGGCTGGAAACGTGTGCTCACAAAGCCCATTACTTCGCTCACCGGCATGGCATAGAAGAAGCTGCTCTTGTGCTGAAGGAACGCCTCAACTGAGTTCAAGTTCAGCTGCTCCGGCACCACAAAGGACATGTGACTGCCATCCGGCCGTTGTGCATCAAAAGTATAAATGGCACCAGAGGTGGCTATGTGATCCTGAAGATTGCCACCCACGCCCGGCAAATGTTGCACCACCTCAATGCCCAGCGGCTGCAGTTGCTCGGCGGGTCCCACGCCGCTGACCATCAGCAGTTGAGGACTAGCCAGCGAGCCAGCAGCCAGCAGCACCTCCTTATCGGCCAGCACTTGATACTTCAGCAGATTGTACTCAAAAGTCACGCCAAGCACTCGCTTCGTTTTCGGCTCAAAGTGGAGTCGCTCCACGAATGCATTGAGCACAATATCCAGATTAGGACGTTGCCAGCTGCGACGCATATAACCTTTGTTGGCACTGCAGCGTAGGCCATCCCGTAGGGTGCCATGCGGTGGAGCAAAGCCACTCTGTGTGCGTCCATTGAAATCGCCATCGGGATGAGCTAGACCCAACTGAGCGGCTGCTTCCATGAACACGTCGAGCAGCGGGGATGGGAAACGATAGCGCTCCACACTAATGGGTCCGCCATGGCCATGATAGGGATTTTGTTGGTACCCGGGCACACGCATATCCTCTGACTTGCGAAAGTAGTGTAGCAAATTGTTGTAATCCCAGCCAGGATTGCCCATCATGGCCCAATTGTCATAGTCCCGGCGATTGCCACGTACATACAACATGGCATTGATGGAACTGCAGCCGCCCAGAACCTTACCACGCGGCCAAAAGCATT
The DNA here is from genome assembly GCA_035044725.1 of Scaptomyza caliginosa. Classification (NCBI taxonomy): domain Eukaryota; kingdom Metazoa; phylum Arthropoda; class Insecta; order Diptera; family Drosophilidae; genus Scaptomyza; species Scaptomyza caliginosa. The sequence goes on along the minus strand of JAWNNR010000756.1, from coordinate 43,114 downwards.
TTTGCTCCTCCATGGCAAGGCAGTAACGGTCTGAAGGCTCTGTCGAATATATCCAATCCCAGGGACTGCGCTGAAATACCGGATACAATTGTGGCAGATCCATTAGCAGTGGCTCATCCCCGCCAGCCTCCAGTAACAGCACACTCCAGGCCGGATTTTCCGAAAGCCGGGCAGCAAGTACACAGCCCGCCGAACCGCCACCCACCACAATAAAATCATAGCTGGGACGCAGTTGTTCTATGTAAGTAGGACGTACTCGGTGATCCTCATCCACAATATCCCGACGATAGTCCTTAATGCCATTGTTTAGCGTCAATATGATAAAAGCCGAGGGACCCAATGTGAGCAGATATCGCCACACGGTCACAAACGTATTCATCGCCGTCATTTTCAAACCGAGTCTCTCTTCAGCTCAACATTAACTGAAAGTAGAAGCCCCCAGCTCGCTTCATTAGCCCGTTCTTTACAATTTTGCTGAGCCATCACAGAATGGGTGCAATGACCATTGTATGAGTATTCTCACTTTCAGTTTTGTAATATTTCTCCCACATTGTAAGCTACAACTTTTTGGTACTACACTTGTATAATGTTTCAATCGTTTGCAATCCGATGAAGTTCATTGAAACATAAGGTACAATTGAGCTAATGCCCAAAGATATATACATGCATACTGTTGTAGAGTCTTGATATTAAACGCTGCTAACAAAAGACGACGAGCAAAACAAAAGACAACATTAAAAATGAAAAGCAAAGCGTTAATAAAAAAAATATTAAGCATAATTCCGAATTCCGCAAACGGAATAACCTAAGTGAACTGGGAATTCTTCAACAAATAATGAATACCAATATAGTTAAGTGTCATATTTATTTACATTTTAAGTTTCCACTATGTCTGGTATACCCCATTTCAACCAAGATCTTGGAGTATTAACGGCTAATCATATGCTGTAATTGTTGCTGTCAAAAGCACTTTGACTTTTAATTGGTTCAGCTGTTAGTTGCTTACTGTTATGTTAAGCAACAGCGAAAGCTTTCGCTCACTTATCTTTGAAGTTCATTGTGAATATATTTAAGTATCTATGTGATTGGGTGAAAGCGGGAATGGGTGCAGCGGTGTTTTTGTTATTATAGCTTTTGTTCAGGCAGCATTAAGTACTCAGTTTGAGGGCTGAGTAAACAAGGCAAGATTGAGAAAAGCTGTAAGATAAAAATGAATATAAATTATTCAAAATTTCAATTTCATTTGTGGCTAAGCAAGTTAACATGGCGTACAGCCTTAACGTGGCCAAAAACAGTTCAAAATGTGGCTTGAAGGTGTAAAGAAATGTCAAGGAGCAATGTTTATATTGCTGCTACTGCAGGAAGCCACCAGCGCAACACATCCTCTGAGCAATGGCGTGGGCTTGGCGCTGCTGGATTCGGTGGCAGCTGCTTTAAACTCATCCAGCTGGGTGCTAACCAACAACTGGCCACCCAACTATGATGGTGCGGAGCAGAGTAATCAAGAATCTTTTGATTACATTGTAATAGGAGCAGGCAGCGCTGGTTCCATTGTTGCCAGTCGCCTTAGCGAAAGCTCCAATGTTAGTGTGCTGTTGCTGGAGGCCGGGGATCTAGTGCCCCTGGAGTCAGAGATGTATGCATTGAGTTGGACAATGCATCGTGATGCACGCTACATGTGGCTGGATGAGGCGGAGCCCAATCCCAAGTGCTGTCAGGCCATGGCCAAGTCACATGGCTGTTGCTGGTGGCATGGCCGAATGTTGGGTGGCACCGGTTCCATCAATGGCAACATCTATGTGCCTGGCAGTGCAGCAGACTTTAACAACTGGCGCTGGCGTTACGGACTCAAGGGTTGGGATTGGACGCAGGTGCAGCGTTCCTATCGGAAACTGCAATCGCGTCTTAAGCTCAGCTACTTTCCCTTGGAACCTCTTAATCAACGGCTAGCTGACTTGATCTACGCTGGAAGCAATGAGCTGGGCGTACCCCGGCTACAACAGCCACTGACCTCGGGCATTGGTTTCGGGTATACCCATCATGTGCCCGTCACCATAAGCCGGGGCAGACGCACAAGCAGCGCCCGAATGTACCTGGGACAACCGAAAGTGCTCAAACGATCCAATCTAAAAGTGCGTTATGGAGCTCAGGCACAACGCTTGCTACTTAGCTCCAATGGACAACGTGTGCGCGGAGTCAGCTTTGATCTGACCCAGTTTAATCTCACTTTGAATGCTTTTGCTAGACGTGAGGTTATTCTCAGTGCAGGTGCTCTTAACTCGCCCAAACTGCTCATGTTATCGGGCATTGGCAATGCTACCGAGCTACAAGCAGTGGGCATACAGCCACGCCTACATTTACCGGCTGTGGGTCGAAATCTGCATGATCATGGCATGATGCCACTGTTTCTGCGCTTCACCAGCAATTGTTCGGTCAATAGTAGTTTCAATGGGAACGCACGTGGTCCCTTCGCGCCCGCCTCTGTGGCTGAGTATATGCTGCAGGGTCAACGAGGTCCTTTAGCCGCCGGTTTCGCCATGATGGGTTTTATTAACTCTAGTGCGCCGGAGAGTCAAGTCGGTCAGCCGGATTTGCATGTTGTGGCACACAGTTTGTTGCCGCGTGGCAGTGTTGGCAGCTTTGGCTATTTGGGTTTTCGCAGTGAGCTGATTATCGCACAGCAGGCAGCGTTGCAGGAGACGGACATGTTGCAAGTAATGGGTTCACTGCTCTTGCCCAAGTCACGTGGCAGTGTTCACCTGCGCAGTCCGAATCCACAGCAAAGTTCACCATTAGTGCGAAATAATTATGGCGAACATCCTGAAGATCGTGCTACATTGTTGCGCTATGTGCGCTATGTGCAACGTTTAGCAAACACTTGGGCCTTTCGACGCTGCGGCTTGGAATTGTGGCTGCCTCCACTGCCGGCATGTAATAAACTTGTAACTGATTCGGATGCATATTGGTTGTGCTACATCAAGTTTATGTATATAGGGGCATGGCATGCGGTCGGCAGTTGCCATATGGCTGCCAAAGATGCTGGAGGCGTTGTTGATGAACGATTGCGGGTTCATGGCATTAAGGGATTGCGGGTGATAGATGCCAGCGTTATGCCACAGATAACATCGGGTCATACGAACGCGCCCAGCATGATGATTGGTGAGCATGGAGCGAAAATGATCCTTGAGGAAAGAAAGCTAAATGAGCTGCAAAAAGAGAAAGAGCTAAAAGGCGAATCGAATAAAATACCACTTTAACCTAAACTAAAAAAGTTATTGACCGCAACAATGTAATCTTATACAAACCATATCTACCTTTGATAAAACAAAACCAAAGAGGGAACGAGTGTAATCTTAATTATTAATTATAAGAGCAATAAACTTGGGTTTTGATTAAAGCTATCATAAAGATACAAACGTTTAAGTCACACAGAATTTTAATGGTCACTGGTTTAATGTCTCGTAAAATTATAATAAATACATACAATTTGCTTATAAATAACAAAAAAAAAATATAGGTTTTTATATATAAATAGAGAAGGTGCGTTAAATCAGACACACAAACACACACACACACACACACACATACACACCTTACACACACACAGACGCACACACACACTCAGCCATTTGCGTACTCGAGAACATTTTTCTTATCAGACTATTGTATTCTTGATCCAAAACTCCTTGATCATATCGCTACCCTTCTCGGCAATCATAATAACCGGCGCATTCGTATTCGCCGATACCAGTTTGGGCATAATGCTGGCATCGATAACGCGCAATCCGCGAATCCCGTAGACTCGAAGCTTGGCATCGACAACCGCATCCTTGTCCCAGTAGGGACCCATTTTGCAAGTACCAACTGGATGGTAGATGGTCGATGTATACCTTCGCACCATGCACTCCCAGTAGGTGTCGGTAAAGGGCGGCAACTGGTCGCAGCCCGGCCAACGTATGCTCGAGAGTCGGGAGCCAAAGCGTTGCATGGCCTTCGTGCGAGACAGGGCTACAGCGATTTTGACACCCTCGATGATGGTTTTCAGATCCATCTCGTCGCTGAGATAGTTGGGAAAAATGTAGGGATAGTCAAAGGGATTACTGCTGCGCAACTTGATGCTGCCAGTGCTACGAGGACGCAATAGCATAGGGATTATGCTCCAAGCATCACGATTATTAATGGGCTCAAAGACCGAACGATAGAAGGCATCTGTAAGACCATGCGCCTTGCGTAACTGTGAGCCACCATCGGAGTTCGTGGAGCCCGATACGAAATGAAACTCAATATCCGGCCAATCTAGGGAAGTGTTCGCATACTTGGTATTCACATATGCCAGACCCTCAACGCCTCCGAGTATGGTCAAAGGTCCTTGGCCAAAAACAGCATATTGCAGTACCGTTGACATAGTGTGAAAACGATTCTCCACTATTGAAACAGGTTGATTCACCAGGAACGTCAGTCCGCCCAAGCCAATGTGATCCTGAAGATTCTCGCCCACACTGAGCTCCTTGATGAGTGGTATGCGATGCTTGGCCAGCTGTTTGCGTGGTCCTACGCCGCTCAGCATCAACAGCTGGGGACTGTTGACAGAGCCGCCCGAGAGTACCACTTCCTTGGTTGCACGCACATGATAGAGCTTCTGGTCCTTGACAAACTCGACACCAAAGGCTAACTTGCTGACCGGGTCGATCATGATGCGTGTCACATGGCTGTTCATTGAGATGTGCAAATTGGGACGCAGTCTGGCCGGTCGTAGGAATGCTTTGGAAGTGGAGCAACGAGAACCGCGTCTTGTCGTGCCTTGTGCTATCATAAAGCCGGTCATTTTTTCGCCATTTAAATCGCGATTGTCGTAGCCCATTTCAACGCCTGCCTCCACAAAACTAGCTGCCAGAGGTGTGTGATAGGGTGCCTCGCCCACTGTTAGATAGCCGCCAGTGGCATGGTACGGCGTACTGGCCAAGTACGGATTGGTATTGTCCTCGGACTTTTTGAAATAGTAGAGCGCATCGCGATACGACCAGCTGGGATTGCCCATTGCCTCCCAGTTGTCATAGTCATTCTTGGAGCCACGTAGATACAGCATATAGTTTAACACGGAGCTACCACCCAAAACCTTGCCCCTAGGCCAGTTACAACGTCCGCCCTGCATAGCTGCGAACAGAAAGATGCAATTAGATGGCTTGAAGAAGGAAACTTTTTAGATGGAAGCTTACCTAAACAAGCTGTTCCCGATGGTTCCGTCTTGTATTGCCAATCAATCTTGGATAGCTGCAAGTACCCAGCCATGAGTGGTACATCGGTTAATTCCGTCTCATCTCCACCTGCCTCCAGCAAGAGCACATTCCAATTCTCCACCTCGGTTAAACGATTGGCCACCACTGCGCCGGCCGAACCGGCGCCTATCACTATGAAATCATAGTGATCCAATATGTCGTCACTGCTGACATCGCTGGGCTTAGACTCGGGATCCATGATCTCCTCGTATTGGAAGTAGGCAACCGCTGCCATTAGCATCGGAATGAACCAACTGTTGCTAGTTGCTGCAGTCACCGCGCCCCCAATCGCCGAGGCGGCGCCCACAATAGCCGAACTCATTGCTGTTAGCCTCCTTCAAATGGGCTGATAGCGATCTTTCAATACGCGACGTGTCTGCAATCAAACAACAACAACAACAACTTAGCATCAGTGAATGTGTCATGAAAAGTCACGTTTTGTAATATATGTAATCGGGTTATTTGGCGTCGATCGTTGAGCTTTTCACGCGCCTCAGCATTTCGATCACGATTTGTGGCACTTCGACAAATTTCGTAACTTGGTTTCAACTCCCATTTGTTATGCATACCCTATCCTCTTATCGAAACACGTTGGCATTACAACATGACTTGGAAAAGGAGTTTGAATTTGAAGAGAGTTCAACTAAGCTTCTGGATTACTGTGCTCTTAAGTACCGTTACTTACGTGCGCTTTAAAAGCCTTAGGGGGAGAGCGTAAAAGAACATTTGGTTTAGATTCAAAAGCTTTTTCAGCTCTATTTCCGAAAGCGCATCTGAGAGTCGACTCTTTTTGCATTTTGTTGCATTGTTGCACGTGATTTTCTTTTTGTCTGTTTGTTGGCTTTGCGGTAAAAGACCTCCCGCATAAAAGTGAAATCTTTGACGGCGTTTATAACAAACAAACAGAAACGAAAAAAACAAAACAAAATTAAAAGGCTATACAAAACTATTGAATGCTGCTTTTCACTTCATTATTTCTGGTCAGAAAGGCAATCAACAATTGTTGTACAATGCATGTTTGATAACCAGTTTGTCTAGGCTGTTGTGAAAAGGGGGCGTGACCAGACGCCCTATCGATCGACGAACTTGTTCAATGTTGCTGCTAAAAACGTTTCCTGTCGCGATGACTTTGCATAATCTTTGGATAGCAGCAAACTTAACTAACGCCAACTATCGTAGCAGCAGCAATAGCAGCAGCAATTGTTGTTGTTGTTTTTATCGCAATTACAAACTTGTTGCTGATGTTGCAAACTGGTTGCCGCTGCGACGAGTTGAATGTGCGCTGAGCTGCTCAAGTTCAAGGTACCAGCAGAAACCAAAAACAGACAAGAAATACATTAAAAAATACCAAAGGCACAATAACAGCAAATGGCGACGGCGACGCTGTCACAGCAGCGTTTAAAAGGCGCTTCTAAGGCCGCTAACTAGTTGAGCAAACACAGCGCTAAAGAGAAATGCATAACAGCCAGCAACAACAACAATAGCAGCAACAGCAAGTAACAGTTATCACGACGAACATTTAACGAAGCAACGAACGATGAATCACTTTCGTTGAGAAAGCTTCTCTTGCGTAGGCGTCGGCGTCGGCGTTGCTGTTGTTGTTGTTTTTACTGCTGTCGCCGCTACGCGTGCGTCGTTGTCGGCTTCACATATTTGTGCGCGTTCTTTTCGAGCCTTGTTCTTGCTAACGCTGCCAGTGTTGTTGACTTTGATTTCTTTTTGCCGTTGGCACACTTTTGCATTACACACACACACACACACATGAAATGATTTGTGCCCTTTCTCTTACTCACTTGTGCCTAAAAGAACGTTTACAAAGTGCAATGAAGCCAAAAGCTTTTGCTTGTGCTTAATTTTGCTTGCACTTTTCAGTGTTAAGTTAAGTTGATAGCTTGTTAACTTGTGTGCTCGTTATTAGTGTTGTTTGCTTTCTTCAACACTTTCTTTCTGTGCGATGTACTGCGGCCGCGCGCTGCGACGTTCGCTGGCCAACTGAGCCATTGAGGCATTAAAACGAGAAGTGTAAACAGCCACAGCTAGAAATGGCCACTACTCTAACTCGCTCTCTTTCTCTCACTTACTCACACACACACACACACACACGTATAGGCAAAGAAGAGCGGTTTGCAACTGCGCAGTCAACGCAAAGCCCTTCTGCCGCCAGAGAGATAAAGAGAGAGAGGGCAGAACGGGTCGAGGGATTGCATTGAGGGCGTAAGTGCAGTGCTATACTGAAACTGAACCGTTAGATGCCAACTCTCCATATGACCAATTGCTTCCTGTTTGGCTTGTCAATCGTGGCTTAATGCTCATCGATCAACTCTTTGACGTCTTGTGACGTGTTTGCCGGCACGTAGACACACACACACACGTAGAAGAGTTGAGCTTTTGGCGACAGCGAAATGCTTTCACTCTTACACTATATAAGCCACGGGCGAAACAAAATAAAGTGCGTGTGCCACAGCCGATAATCACATTTGTGGGTCAGCAACGGCAACAGACCTGGCCATCCCCAATGACGTCAGCGTTAGTGTTAAAAAAATCGAATAACAAGCTGGTAATAAGTAGCGGGAAAGCAGCTAAAGGCTAGTTAAAACTACAGTGTACACCCGAAAGCGTGAACCATGTTAATTGGCTGAAGCGTTTACATTATCAACTTAAAGAAAGCTTTACATTTCACGTACATTAACAGTTTCTGTTAAGTTGCTGTTAGGTGAACCACTCTGTGCTGTTAGTGTTTTAGCTAATACACAAACCATTAATCAACTAACTCCGTTTCCCTTACGTTTTTATATCCTTGCAGGTGGTTGCTGTGGCTCCACAAAGAAGCGTACAATCGTGGGTGGCTGGGCATGGGCTTGGTGGCTGGTGACGGATGTGCAGAGGCTCTCGCTGAATGTGATGACCCTAAATCCAATGTGTGAGAATGTGGAGACGGCTCAGGGTGTACCGCTAACCGTAACTGGTGTGGCCCAGTGCAAGATCATGAAGGTAAGTGAACGGTGGCGAGTTTTAAACATCTAACTATCCACATTCATTAAAGTATCTTAGCGATTATCCGTCTGGAAAAAAAGTACTATTTGCAGTTTTTTGAGTTTTGTATGCAAAGTTTTTTTTAGCTTTTATACGCGTCCTTTATCTATCTAGTGATTTATTATATACAACTAATAATCCTTTAAACTTATCTATATTTATATAAATTATTGCTATATACGATATATATAATCTCTTGTATTTGGCATGCATTATGGTAGCTACGTAGAAACGCGTCTCAAATTTGGCTTCCCTTACCTGAACTATGTTGAAAACTGTATTATGCATTTCTATCTTACATATTGAATTCAATTATGCATTTTAATTTCGGTTTATGTACATGTTAATCTTTGTTTTTGATATAACTATATATACCCCCCTCCAAACAAATGCATAACCATTAACTAAATTTAGCCTTGCAAGCGCCTTAGAAATGATCCATCAAAAGTAAGTTTCTAGATTAATTCGTCAGCAAATTTGTATCAAAATTTCTTTAGTTTTTTCCGCAAACTTCAGTCTACACTATTCACAAAAATCGCTCAAAAGTGCACATTCAATTAAGGTTTTCGTTCAGTTGGTTTAGTTTTAGAGCAGGGCATTTAAAAGAGTAATGCAAAACACTCATTTCTAGCACAATCAAATATTCAATGAATACACTCATTCACCGTACTTCTGATTCACATGCCGCCATACGGAAGTAGTTCCGAACGCATTACAAATTCATGGTACTTTTCAATCACAATTGTTTCTGTTTCTGTTTCTCCACTCACACACATAAGTTGTGCTTGTTTTGGATCCTAGAGGCTTAAAAATTATTTAAAAAAAAAAATTCTGTTCTTACTTAATTATTTCATTTCATTATTACAGTCATCTTCGTATAAAAATAATGATTATGCTAACGACGAGGTATGTTTATTGTGTTTATTATTACTATCATTTTGTCAAAATATTTTGGTTTGTTTATTTGGGTTAATTGCTTCGTTGATCTTGTTTTTTGGTTCTTCTATGGATCACTCAAAATTAACTCCAACTTTAGTAACAGAAATTAACTTACACACGCACGCACACACACACACACACACACACACACACACACCAGTTTCAGAAAGTCTAATCAGAAATATATATAGACTTGTTGCTTTATAGATATTCGATGTCCTGTTTTTAGCTGCCAATATCATTTGCTGCATGTTTGTTGTTTCTTTTTGTTTGTTTTCTTTTGTTGTATGTTTTCCAACACTGTTTTGTTTTACTAATTAGCATAGCACTCATTCATACTATACAGTATAGTTAAATATAAGACGAGTGTACTCGATTAATGGATTCTACATATATATCTAAACAGTCGAAATTTGTTGACATTTGTGTTTTTTTACCTTTTTCTCTACTTTCTTTTTACCACTACTACCAACCACTACTTACCCTGCGCTCGAATCGTTCGAATCAATCAACTCCAATCAACTCAACTCTCAACTCGAATCAACTCAACTCATCAAACGAATCCGACAAAAAACAAAACACATATAAAAATATATATATCTATATCAAAAACTACTGTAAATGATAACAATGATCAAAATTAACAAATCACTCGAAACAAACAAACAAACAACAAACAATAACCAACATTATTTGATTGAATTACGCCTACGCTAAACGTCTGCTAATGTTAATGTTACTGCTAATGTTACTGTTACTGTTACTGTTACTGTTACGGTTTCTGTTATGGTTATGGTTACTTCTGCCATATTACTTTATGTATCAATTGTATGTGTGTGTGTGTGTGTATGTGTGGGTCAAACATATTCATCATTATCCATTACTTTATTCATAAAACTTCATTAATAATATATTGGCTGTGGCTTTGGATTGTCAACTTCCGTTGTGGCTGTCCTTTGGTTCTGGCTGCGTTCTATCTCTCTTTTGTTAACCAATTTTTTGTTATACCCCTTTTTCTCTCCTTTAACATATATAATTATAAATATTTATATTTTGTTGGTGTGTGTGACGTGTTGATCAACAAATACGAATCAATATTAAATGACACTAACCATGAACCCATCTAACCAATCATTGATATACTCTCACACTCACACCCACATACAACCAAAAACCCACAACAACGACAACAACAACCAACGCACAACACACACACACATACATACACTCTCACACACACAGATGATGAATGTTTATTATTTTCATCATCAGGCCGACGAGCTTCTGGGCACAGCCAGTGAGCAATTTCTGGGCAAGAGCGTCAAGGAGATTAAGACAACCATTTTGCAAACCCTGGAAGGTCATCTGCGTGCCATATTGGGTAAGTTGAGTAAAACACACAAGTTTGTCCTGACCGAGTGACTGATAGACTGACCGACAGGAAAGAGAAAGTAGTTCTAGGAACGAAAAGTTTCAGTTGAATATGCGATAAGTCTTTCTTAAACTTTCAGATAAAAAACTTCATTGAATTGCATTCAGAATTGATGAATAACAAATAGTATAGACATAGTAGTAATATTGTTTCTCCTAGCTATTCATACCATAGATAAGTCTACCTTAACCAGAAGTAAAAACCACTTGGTAAAGCCTTAGACATAAATCAGTTCTAGAATGTAACTCAAAACAACCTTGGCTATTAATTGATTACACTAATCAAACTAGACAAGAATGGTTTAACGAGTACATTGAACTAAGTTTTTATGACATTTATGAATGTTGTTCATTCGTAATTGTTATTTGTTGCTCAAGCTTAATGGTTATTTTGAGCTTGCCGTGAAAGGGCCCTGGCGCTTACTATATACATATGAATCTGAATCTCAAGGCGATATCCATTTGTGCAACGTTTACAATTTGAATATTTTGCGTATACTCTGAGAACAAAACACAACAAATAAAAACGTTCTGGGTCGTTCTCATTTAGTAGCTTGTTCTGTCAGTTGTAAGCGCGACGAGCGACGCTTCAGTCGCAAAAGTCTCCGAGCGGTTCTCGGTCATATTCACCCACAAACCCCCCTGCAAAGAGCTGCCTTTTGAACTTGTGTAGTTATAATTGAATTGAATCGCGTGTGAGAACAGCACAGCTGTCTTAACTATAAATGTGTCTCTGTGTGTATTATTTCATTTTAAACTGTTTTCTCATCTTGCCCTTGAGTTTATTTCTGTTTTGTTTTGTTATTAGTGGTGACCCTATCCCAACATTAAATTGACCCCTAATGCTTGTTTGTATCTAGTATCTAGTGAAAATCGTTCTAATAATTATCTTTAAATGAACTTTAAATAAATATACGCGATTCTACACATTCATTCAAGGTTATAAGTACAAAAGATTCTTCAAATCAAGAATTAAAGAAAACGTTAACTTAATCTATATGTTGAAGGCTCTCTTAACTTAGATGAAAGAAGTATTTATACCGTTATATTGCAAATCAAAAAGCATTTTGCTATGCTTAAAGCTCAACAAATAGCAAGCTTTCTTTGGAATAGTGACGTCTGCTGATAATCAGAAAAGTTTCTTGTTAGCAATATCAGCAATTTGTAGAAGTCAAAAGTCTTGCTGGCGATAAGACTGCGGCAATGACGTCAGGGCTAATACGAATGTTTTAATTAGACAACAAGAAGAGGACACAATACTAGATAAAAACTGTGTCCAACTTTGCCCGCTGCTGTCAGTAGAAACTTGGCTAAGGGTGCTTAAACATGTCAGCTGTATGGATTGGTACCTTTAAGTTGGCCATGATTGTGGGCGTCACTTGCCTGGTGGTGAGACGGTAAGCGACCTTCAATGACAGACCCTTTACCCTCCATTCGATTCCAATCGATTGATTGCTTATTGTTTGTTCTTAATGTTCTCTTTGTCTCTTTGTTTTTTATAGGAACGCTTACAGTCGAAGAGGTGTACAAAGACCGCGACCAGTTCGCAGCATTGGTGCGCGAGGTGGCCGCTCCTGATGTCGGACGCATGGGCATCGAGATATTGTCCTTTACTATCAAGGATGTCTACGACGATGTACAGTACTTGGCCTCACTGGGCAAAGCGCAGACCGCTGTGGTCAAGCGTGATGCGGACGCTGGCGTTGCAGAAGCAAATCGTGATGCTGGCATACGGGAGGCGGAGTGCGAGAAGAGCGCCATGGATGTGAAGTACTCGACAGACACGAAGATCGAGGATAATACGCGCATGTTCAAGCTGCAAAAGGCCAATTTCGATCAGGAGATCAATACGGCCAAGGCTGAATCTCAACTCGCGTACGAGTTGCAGGCTGCCAAGATTCGCCAGAGGATCCGTAACGAGGAGATCCAAATCGAGGTCGTTGAGCGTCGCAAGCAGATTGAGATTGAATCACAGGAGGTTCAACGCAAGGATCGCGAACTCATTGGCACCGTCAAGCTGCCGGCCGAAGCCGAAGCCTATCGGGTTCAAACCATCGCCCAGGGCAAACAGTAAGTAATATCAAATGTCGAACTTTTTAAAAGCCTCTTATCAATTCAAGTGAAATCAGTTTAACTTTTTGCCAACGCATTAAAATTGTTTATTGTATGATTTATCAATTATTATCAATTACACTGGCCAACAAATTTACATTAAATAAAAAACTATCATTTACTTAGATGCCAGACCATCGAGGGTGCCCGTGCCGAGGCGGAACGCATTAGGAAAATTGGTTCAGCAGAGGCTCATGCCATCGAGCTGGTGGGCAAAGCGGAGGCGGAACGCATGCGTATTAAGGCAAATGTTTACAAGCAGTATGGAGATGCGGCCATTATGAACATTGTGCTCGAATCACTGCCCAAGGTTAGAATGAAATATATTCCTCTCGGTTCGAACTAATGTGTTATCTTTGCCATACAGATTGCTGCCGAGGTGGCTGCTCCATTGGCTAAAACGGATGAGATTGTCTTGATTGGTGGTAATGATAATGTGACCAACGATGTGACACGCCTTGTTGCCCAGCTGCCGCCTTCGATCAATGCGCTAACTGGCGTCGATCTATCCAAGGTGCTGTCCAAGATACCTGGCGCCAAGGCGTGAAATCTAATCGATTGGGATATCCAACGAATGGCAATGATGACGTAACCCCCCAAATAGGAATTGCAACTGGAAATGACACAAATACATATATACATATATAGATATATAAAACGATGTGACGAGCACGAGGGAGAAACAGAGTTAACCAAATAAGAACGAGAACGAACGAAAGAAAGAGAGAGAGGGAGAATGTATTAGAGCGAGCTGGCGACTAGATGAGAAATGGAATCGAGATAATCTTACCTATATATATACAAATATATATATATATATATATAGATATATATAGCAAAATGTACTCCGATATTATATGTGTGTGTGTATGTTTCTGTGTCTATATATGTGTGTATGTGCAAGTGTGTGTGTGCGTGTGTGTCTTTTTATGTATGCACCCATACAAAGCACTTAATCAAAGCACATCAAAAGCCTTTCTACGGGCATTGACATTGTTTAATCAAAACAGAGTATAAAAAAACAGATCAAGCTTATGCTAAATCTGAATGTAAACGCATTTTGTGGCCTTTTCTCGATTAATAAGAACAACATATACGCAAACAAAACAAAACAAAAAGTGAGGTTAAAAATAATTTATTGTGCAGTATGTTTGTAACTTACCCAAAACAAACAAACAAATGTATGTATTTGTTTTAGGCTTTTGTATGTATTTGATCTACTTGTATTTGTATCTGTATTTTGCCGTAATCTTTGTCATTTAGTCAATAAGTTTAACTACAGTCGCACAAAAGCCATCCAACAAACCAAAAACAAAACACACACAAAATGTTTCTTAACTTACCAAATTGCACTGTTGTGAACGGCAGCCATTTGACGTTTTGCAACACTGCAAATACTGTAAGCAACACAACTCCAACCACGCATTAAGTTCAAGCTACAGTTACTGCCAGATGACATGGACAACGTCCCACTGTGCCAAATGGAACAACCCGCAGCCCAACTGGCACGCTTCTTACACACTCAAACACACACACATTTGATTTAGTGCACACTTTACAACACTACTTTGACGTGACAGTCGCCGCCGCTCTTCCACACACTCGAAAAGGATACGCGTTTGATTTATAATTAATTCTTTTCATCAAATTTTTTTTTTCTTAATAACACTAATCGTATATTGTCCTTAATATTATTTATTATTAATAACTTCTTGACTTTTATACACACAATTTTTATACATTTGTTTTTTTAGTTTGTAGCCAAAAGAAAAAAATTTACAACAAAACAAAACCCACAAAAAAAATCTATTAAATTTAGTTAAAGCAATTTTGTACGTCTACATTGTCATTGTACCCTAAAACGTTTTATAATGTTGAACAATGCATTTGTGTATATTGGAAAACTAGTTGAACCGAAGGAATCAGAACCGCAAACGCATTTAAGAATCATTAATTCAAATAAACACAACTACAAACTCAACATGTATACAAACATGTTAATGAAATGAATTAAAATCGAAGAATATATATAGTACATATATATATTTATTTTTTTTTTCTATTGTATATTAAGTGCAAGCAACTTAATTTAATTGATAAATCAAAGTGCAAGAGAATAACTAAATAAATCAAATCTAAAATTTTGTGTATTTTGTCGTAAATAAATAAATTGAAAACAAAAATTATTTCTGCATTATTTAATGAGGAGATGGGACAAAGGTAAGTTTGTTGCATACTTTTGGGCTTGACACGAAATTCTCATTGCTGAAGATCATGATGTAGGAAATAACAGGAATGCGCCCCTGCTAAGAACCAATTTAGCTTGGCCAACTCTTTTGATAAGAATCATAAACAGTTTATATGTTAGCTGATCAATCAAACCTTTATTACTTAACCACATACACACATATTATACATATATAGTCGAATGGTATACATACAGGTATAGTAATGATGTGTACTCTCGTAAATGTATCATAATTATTGCGTTATACTAGGTATACAGGTAACTCGCTTATTTTTACTATATATCGATAACAAAAAAAATTTACATAAGCACATAAAGTTAGATTACATGCTTATAGAGTCTCTTATAGTCTATGATTTAGTCGGTTGTGGTTTGAAACTATTTTGTATATGAAGATAGATATCTATACGTATCTATTAATACGTATGCTTATGCTGGTCCAGTTTATTGAACGAGTACATATGCATGTTGATTCTATTGCAATTTAGGCACACACAACCCTAAGATGCTGTGCATACTAAAAAAAAACTAAGTTACTACACGTCTAAATAGCCCTACGACACTTACAAACTATGGACCAATCCAGTGACTATTACGTCTAGGACTACTCGCTACTAGCTTATCGATACTCGTTACTTTTTGGCAGCCACCCTGGGGGCCACTCGTCTAAATGCAATGCTCACAAGGCCCGCAAAAATTTGCCGGCTATTGCCAACATTGGCGGGGGGGTTTAGGTTCCAGTCAGAATTAAAAAAAACAAAAACAAAACAAAAAAATAAAAAATATAAAGGACGATAAAGATAACGAGAATCCTATAAGATTACATAGATTAAAGTTTGTTTGTTTGTTTTGCTTGGGAGGGAGAGAATGGGGAAAGTTTGGCTGCCTCAGTCCGAATACTTTTGTTTGAGATCTTTGCGCAGTATTTTGCCCGTCGGATTCTTGGGCACCTCATCGACAAAGAGTACGCCGCCCTCGAGCCTCTTGTAGTGCGCCACACGCTCTGCAACATACTCCGATATCTCCTCAACGGTGGCCTTCTCGTCCTTACGCAAAACGACTATGGCACGCGGTGCCTCACCGTTCACCTCGTGGGGAATGCCAAAGACGGCCGCCTCAAGAATCTTGGGGTGGGAGCGCAGTACCGCCTCTAACTCGGCGGGCGGCACCTGGAAGCCCTTGACCTTGATCAGTTCCTTCAGGCGATCCGTTATGTAAAAGTAGCCGTCCTCATCGTAGAACGCCACGTCACCAGTACGCAGCCATCGGCCTGGATAGAAGGTCACCTCGTTGGCCTCCGGATTGTTCAGATAACCAGTCATCACCTGTGGTCCACGCACGCACAACTCTCCGGTAGTGCGCGCTGCCACGCCCTTGGTATCTTTACCATCCAGTGGCACAATCTTTGCTTCGGTGCTACCTGGCAGCACGCCGGTGGATGCGTATCGCGTATTGCCCTGGGGCGTCATAAGCACGACAGGAGATGCCTCTGTCATGCCGTAGCCCTGCATGAAGCTCACCTTGGGGAATCTGTTGAAAAACAAAGCAGGCTTGTCGATTAATCATTTGCTTGTATGATGTCAAATAAAATTCATTAAATTTTAAGTTATAGAAAGCTTCTTTAAATGATTATTTGCTTGGTATCTCGGGCTAACGAGGGGTTACCAGAAGTTATCGCAAGGTTTACTCACTTCTGCAGAAAGCGTTCGACATCATTTTGACCAATCGGTGCAGCGCCGGTCATAACAACGCGCAGCGAATCAGCCATTTCCGTTGTCAGCTTGGAATTATGGATCATGAATAGGGCTAAACGAATAATACATAGATGAGTTTTTACACAGATTAAGTTTTAGAATAGATCACTTACCGATGGGCGGTACAAAGTTAAGAATGCTGCCCTTGTACGTCACCAAGGCCTTGATGAAATCATCGGGCTTGAAGGCTGGCATTGTGGCCAGTCGACAACCCTGTCCCAGCTTCGACAGCATAACCACCGTTAAGCCATAGATGTGAAAGAAGGGAAGCACGGCGGGCAAAGTATCCTGAAACTCTGTCGACTGAATGGGCAAAGCTTGCTGCACCTGTTCGCAGTTACTGCCGATATTGTTGTGAGTGAGTACAACACCCTTGGGCAAACCTGTCGTACCCGAGGAGAAGGGCAGAAAGACCATATCGTTGGGACTGGCATCGGGGGCAGTACGCAGTTCATCGTAACGCACATTCTCAGTGCTCATCACCTCAAAGAAGTCAATGGCACCCTCCGGTAGTGCTTCGCCCGCAGTGCTGCGCACCACAGCGATGGGCATTTGTTTGCCGGACAAGCGGCATGCCTCACGCAATGTACCGTAGTTCTGGGCCGTGCCCACTAAGAACTTGGCATTGCTGAAGTTTAGCTGGCGCGATATTTCATCTGTAATGCAAACAAATAGTAAGGGGTTAGCAATTAGTTGCGCTTACAAATCGATATATATTTAAATGGCTAGAGAACTCATTACTTGTTAATGAATATTCAACACCATTTGCACTAGTTCTACTTTTATGTGTGGTTTATTTTGTTTCTTTCCCACGCTTTCTCTTTGTGCTACACTTTCGCCCGAGTGTCATCTCCAGTTTATAGATAGGCTTTTTTTTTGGTGTTTACTTGACGTCAATGATATTTTTTCTGTGGGGTTCGCAACCCCAAACGATTATTTTATGACTCTCGACTTGGACTACGCTCGATCATAAAGTTAATAATGCTCAGTCTGATAAGAGAGAGCTTATTAAATGAGATTTAATGTTTAACTGTGTCAGCTTATCACAATTGCTTTGTTTTCAAATCGCAAGAAGAGAAAACAACAATTAAAATCTCAGCTCAATCAAAACTTACCTGGCATATAGACGGGATTTATGGTGGTCACCGCCAGTCCA
Organism: Scaptomyza caliginosa; assembly: GCA_035044725.1. Taxonomy (NCBI): domain Eukaryota; kingdom Metazoa; phylum Arthropoda; class Insecta; order Diptera; family Drosophilidae; genus Scaptomyza; species Scaptomyza caliginosa. Next base: position 25,165 of record JAWNNR010000756.1, on the reverse strand, counting down.
GCCTCAATCGCGCCCAGCGCTGCAATTGGATACTCTGGCATATTTGGCAAACAAATGGCCAGAACATCGGGCTTAAAAAGCTTAAACTTGGTCTGCAGACGCACAGCAAAGGCAGCACTTGCATCACGCAATTGAGCAAAAGTATATTGACGATCTGTAACTACACAGACCTGCAAGAAAAACAGATAAGATACAGAATGAGATATGTATTAAGTAAATTATAGTCAACACTGTGGAAAACTGATCAAATCTTTTTAAAATTAATCCATTATAAAAAGACCAAGGTACATGGTACATGGTTGTGCTGATAAACATGCTTACAGACGGTACTAATAGATATGACGGAATTGTAAAAGATACGATATGTCAACTTAACATAAATCAAATAAAGTTCTACGTAAAACAAGTTCTATTCTACATTGAATAAAACTCTTCTCCACTCAAGTAAAACTTTACTTGGTGCTCAAAACTTCTTGGAAACAGCTCAAATCTTTATTTGTAAGCATAGGTCATGGTTATGGGAATTTGTAGATGTTTCACATAGGGAAAAAGTAAATATTGTTAAGGCACAGACATTATGAGAATACTTTTGTTTAAGTTTAAGTGAAACAATCTCTTTGGCTATTGTTTACTTTGCCAAAAAAACCCAATTGTCGAGTGAGAACCGAGGGAAAAGTATATTGACGGGCAAACTGTAGGTTGTTAACCTCAAATACTAGACTTTGAGCCAAACGCTGACAACCGTTTCGACCTTGTTTGGTGTGGGTAGTGCCAAGTTGAAGGTCAGTTCTGTTAGCCCTTGAAGTGTTGGTCAGATAAACAACAACAGCATTATACTATATGTTGCTTTAGCAATTTATTTGCGCAGTTCAAATTGACATTAATATTAAGATTGCGAATTATAAATAAAATGCGATACAACAACCTACACATATATACACATGTATGTGCACAGAAAGAGGCAAATGGAAACAAGCGCATAAACATGTTTAACTTGTCGCATTCACTGAAATCAACCAAATTATATACATACAAAAATTTAAAAAAATAAAGAAGAAATAAAAAAAGAAAAACCATTTCAAGCATTTGACGCGCTGCTGCGTTCCACTCGAGCCGCGCCGCGACCATTGATCAAAGTTCAGTGGGGCAAAGTACAAAGTCTGCAAAATGACTGAATCGGGAGAGAGCAACAGACAGAGAGAGAAAGAGAAAGAGCGCGCCAAATTACGTACTCTTGCTCTCTTGTTTGTTTGTGTTAGCATATGTGTGCATTGTTGCTGTTTGGCGCTACGTTTGTTGACTTTTTTCGTTGTCCAAACGCAGAATAGCCAAACTGAACGAGAGCGAGCCCTCGTCTCCCCCGCCCACAAGTTCGAGCTCGAGCTAAGTGCCGTGTCCGAGGGCAGGCCCTCGAAAAGCAAAAACAACAACAGCAAAACCAAAGCAAATGATGAGAAGAGATGAGTTGAACTGATTAGCCGGCACTCGTTTTTGGACACAAAGGCAGATAAGCAAAACAATTAGTTGTCCATGTGTGTGCGTGTGTGTGTGTGTATGCAAATAGGTTTAATTGCCTGTATCACACACTCATTATTTGACAATTAAAAACGTATTAAAGTATATTTGAATGTGTAACGGTTGAGTGAACTGCAGTTAATTGCAAATAAATTGATGAACTATTATTCTTAAACTCAAGAAAGGCAGTTTGATGTGTAACGCAAGTAATGAGAGACTAACAAATACCCTGCATTGATGGTAATGCTTATTGAGCTTGTTAAGTTGGCTGCGCTTCAATGTTTGACGCATGGAAACATAACCCAAATTAATAAAAGAGCTGCTAAAATTATGCTTTTATTATTATTAAAAAATATAAAAACAAGACAAGTACAAACAAACTGCTATCTCTCATTTAAAAATGGCCAAAACAAATGATTGTTTAACTTGCTTGCTTGCGAATTATCAAGCATTTTTGTACAATTTACCAACAGTTGCTGATAAGTTTGCCAACTAACAGGCAAACACGCCCCAAAAAGGTATTATATATATATATTTTATTTTTTTTTTTATATCTCTATAGTATGCAATTGTTTGCCATGTTTATCGGCAATGCGGTCTGTGCAAAGTTTCAAGTCCCAAGTACAAAGTCAGAAACTAGGTTTATGTAACTGCATAGAATATACAAGCTCTCTCTCTCTCTTCTGTTCGAAATTTAATTGGCACTAGTCGCACTTTGCACCTTCTACAAACACACACACACACACACACACACACAGTGCCTTGCATTTAATTGCACTTAATTCAAAAATATGCCATATACTATATAGTATTATACAGTAGGCACATGCAAAACAATCACATCTCTGATTACAGACTTTATGATGGTTAGATAGCGAACACCCGCTCGCTTCAAGTACTAGGGTAATAAATTTCAATAAATAATATTTGCATTTGGTTTTTAAGGGTGAGCGAAAAGTGAAATGTTTAAACAATTTGCACGGGATTTTTGTATTTACCTAAGTCTAGGGTTCAGGGTTTGCGATCAGTTTTTGTTGTTTATTTTTATTTTCGTGTAGTTTTTTTTTTTTTTTTTTTTTGCAGGGTGTGGCGTTGGTGGGTGTTGCTTATGCAAGTGCAAGTGATGGCTGTGTAGACCGCAATGCCCCGAACGTTTCTATATATAGAACTGTCGGCTTATTTACTCTTTCGCTCTTGTACGCTTAGCTTCTTATATGACTATCTCTATCCAACACTTTGCATAGTTTTCATTTTAATTTTTTCCCATTTCTATTTCCATTCGTTTGCCAGGTTGCATTTTTTCTCTTGCTCTTCTCTTCGTACGTGTGTGTGCGACTGGACAACGTCATGTGTTCTCTCATTTTATGTCTTCCCCACTTCTTCTCGATATTTCCACACATTATTCTTATCAGCTCTGTTGTAAAGCAATTTGATGCCAACATTCGCTCGACTTGAACTTCCAGAAACGCCTGGCAAAAAAACGTTGCATGGGGCAAAGATTATACTGAATGCCTTCTAAAGAAGCTTTACATGTGCGTGGAGTAGACCCATTACTGTTTCATGGTCGTTGTACGATTATCAGTAGTTAGTGTTGTAATTTGGTTTTGCAAAAGTTATTTCACATTTTGATATGGTTTGGGCGCGTTCTTATCAGCCACAACGATAAGTTAAGTTCAGTACCCCCTTCAGACAGAATGTGACCCATATATGTTTTTAATGTTCGAGTTATCGCCAGACCAGTTTTTATCAAAAGCTCCAGATTTGATTCGTTGATTTTGTTTACGCACATTTTATAGGGTAGTATAGGGGAGGTCAGCGAAAATTTTGTAAACACTGTCAGTTGAAAATAAACACACACACACACACGAATAGGCACCCGTTTATTGGCATAGGTTCAGGTTCAATAAACTGGCATAAGCAAAATAAATAAATAAATAGCAATGCATACAGATATTTGTATACTCTTAAGACGAAAGAAGAAGAGTTGGATGCGATTAGGTTGCAAAGTTTTTGGAGTGGGAAATAAATTCCAAGTGTTTGTTATTGCAATTTAAAAAAAGCGTGTTTTTTTTTATCAATTAAAAGTGGGCCTACTTCTTGCGAATGGTTTTTGATTGTTTAAAACTAAAACAATTACTTGGAGCTTTTCAACTACTTGGAAAGTCACAAAGCACTTCAACCACTTAGCATGGAAAGTTTTGAACAAAAGTTTAAGTTTTAAAAGCAAAAAAACAATTCACTTTTGCACGTTTTGATTCACTTAAACAAAAAAAATCCCACTGAGTTTATTTTTATAAATACAATAAAAATGTAATTACAAAACTGGTTTTAGTTTACACATTAATAACATAAAACATGATTGATTTTAGTTATCACTGTTTAAGTTAAAGCACTTACCGCTGCTGTTGCGTTCTCCCACTTCTTAAAGTCACGCCAGACGTACTCATGAAGAGGGACATTTGGCACCGTGATGGGATCAAATGGCGAGGTCTTGTAAAAGCCCTCTTGGGCATTATAGTGGAGACACTTGTCCCGTTCGTTAATGCTCTGAGCGCGCTCAACGCTCGCCGTATTGCTTTGACGACGATTCGTTGTTATTGTGCGAGCGGCTGCACTTCCAAGTGCGTTGGCAACGCTGCGCAGGCGCAGCATTTGAGCAGCGGCAGCAACTGAAAACATTTTCATTGACTAAAAGTGCTTACTTAAACTTAAACACACTCTCCTTCTCTCTTTCTGTATCTCTTTTAGTTTTCTAGCTTTTTGAGTCTCACTTAAAAAAAAAATGGAAGAAACAAACACAGTTGTAACGACTAATTGGTATTTGCGTGCGTTAATTTTTGTATTGGATATTCTTTTTCTAATTCGGTGTCGCTGTGAGTTTTACTATGGTGGCTGCTGCTGCTGCTTTTAAATATATGCTGGCTGCTAGTTAACACACACGTCTGCTGCTTTGGAGTGCTGAGGCACGACTGCAAGTTGGCGTCGCAGCGGCAACGTTGCCGGCTCGCCGTCTCACCAATACACACGCATGCACACTTGTCAACTACACCGATCGCGTGCACACACATACAGACAGATCGCGTTGGCGTTTAAAATTGGCGTATATTGTTGTTGTCGCTTCGCTCTCTCTCTTGTGTTTGGCTTTGCGCCTACGCGTTGATTTTGTCGTGCTGCGACAACTGCAAGATATTTCCTTTTCTCTCTCTTTCCCCCACCCCCACACACTCACTCTCTGACTCTATGTCTGTTGTGTGGGGCTTTTGCTCTCCGCGTGCAGCTTCTGTAACTGTAAATTATTAGTTAGTGATGCAATTTTATGCTTGTATTCGTCTGTGTCATAGCATGTGTGTTATTTTGTGCTTGACTGCAGTAAGGTCATACACACGCGTGCACATATGTATGTATATACAACTTTTTGAGAAGTAATTGTAAACAGAAATAAGTCGTATTTGAACTTAGCAAGTGTAGCTCAAAATTGCTTTAAATATAAAACACAAAGTCTATGCACACATGCAAATTGACATGTGTACATACATACATACCTCTGCACGTGTATAACTGCAGTTTTGTTGCCGTCGGCATTAAATGATTGATGCGTTTGAAACCTTAAAACACGTAATACCCATTTAAATCGCTTGAGTGCAAGTCGAAAGCTCTTTCAATCCTTGTGTGTTGTATGATTTTTTCTGTGTTTTTAAGTTTGCAGATCATCAACTTGATCAAACTTGTTCAACATTTGACAAAGTACTTCTGCAATTGCGTTTCTGCAATCTATTCTCGATCTATCATATTCGCATTCTCAAATAAAATATAAACAAACTGTAGACAGTTACAATAACGTGTCGCAATCGGAAGCCGTGAGAGGGTGCTTTAAGCACTGCAATTTCCCCCTTTAACCTGACACAAACATAAACATTTTACAGTTTTATAGACAAATATGTATATGTGTGTACATACAATGCTGGTTGTTGTTTTCATTTGTTTGTTTGGTATTGTGTATGAAGAACCCCACTTTTCAACTGATAAGCGATTCTTATCACCCTCTATTGTCTTCCAGACACGTTAGTCTCCCATTTCGGCCTTGTGGGCATGACTTGCAGGTGCCTGCAATCTCTCAATATTCCGTGTGTTCTGTTATTACTATTATTATTATTGTGTGTGTGCGTGTGTGTGTTTATGTAGTACACATAATAATTACGCTTATTAGCGGAACGCAAATAGGCAATTGTTTAACGATTAGCATGTTTATTGACAGTTAAAAGTAGACGCTACTTTTATCAGCAAAACCAAATTGAAATGTGGATTAAGAAACTGGCAGTACAAAGTCCTAAATGAAAATCTCTCTCACACACACACACACACACACACTCACACACCTGCAGTTCGAAATTCGAAACCAAAAACCGGACTTGCTGCTGCTGGGATTGTTGGTTGCCCAGTCGGGAGGCCATTCAACTTTAGGTAAAACGATGCCTTGTGGCAAGTAACAGAAATTAATGGGAAATGTATCGTGGATTTATCAACAGCATTTAAATGCAATCTTATGCGTTTTTACTCCACATACGAGTATACTTACTCGCTCATATTTTGTAGCCCAAGGCCAGTTTAGTGGCAAAGTTTTACATCTGTATGTGTGTACGAGTATATAAATAAATTGATTTCATCTCTTGATTTACATTCCGTTTGTGTTTGTTTTGGTTTTGTCTTTTGCTTTTCCCTATCATGATTTTTTCTTTTAATTTTCAATGCACAGCTTGTTTTGGATGCGCTTTTGTGGCCAGAGCTTTTGGACTTTGTGTTAGGCTTTGCGCCAATAATATCAGATACGCGACACTATACAATAGTTATAAATAATGTAAAATAGCTTAAGCTTTTGCATTATAATAGCACATTGTGAATAAATTAGTAGCTGTGTGTGCAAAAGCCCTTATTCCGGAGTGATCACTGTCTTTATAGATAAGTGGGATTTTTATTTGCCAGCCACGCTTATCGATATACCTTCTTGATAAGAAATATTTCAATGTACATGACTCAATCCAAAAAAATACAAACTATAATTGTGACTAATATGAAAAGTGCTTAGCATTGTTATAAAATGGTATACATATCGCTAAAAGGGGCTGGAATTGACTTTAATTTGTGCAACATTTTGATTGAATTTAAAAATAACTGGGGCAGCTTTAATCTCAATTTTTGGACTAGCATAAATGAAGGTTAACATGTGTATGTTTAAGGCATTTCGCACACGTTTGGTATGCCATAAGGTAAACGAAATGGACAGGTATGTAAAGTCATGCCGCGGTAAGCAATTCTGTAATGATACTAAGTGCTGCTGGGCCCTTAGCACTGTACAGGATATCTGTTTACTCCTCTTTCTCTCTCTCTTTCTGTTGTTTGGACTTATTTATTGTTTGTGGTGAGTGCACACAGAGTTCGGGTTGTTGTGTTTACTTTCTTGTTGCGCTCAACTGTGCTTTGGTGAACTTTGGACCCAATATCAACGACGCTGAATTTGTTAAGTGTCTCCCGCTTTCAAAGCGTCGCAGTCGCCATTGCAGCAGCAGCGGCAGCAGCAGCGCAAATATACATAAATAAATTGTAATGCCCAGCAAACCAGTTTAAAAAGTTCGCTGCTGCTGTCGTTGTTGTTCTTTTTGTTGTTTTCAACTTGTTTGATTTGACTTTGCATACGGGGCTTTTACTTTTAATTTTACTTTTACTTTTCTTTCCACCCTTTCCGATTCATTTGGCGCGATTCTAATCGCTGTAAGCTGTAAGAGTGTTTAATTGCAATTACAAATTCCACTTGATATTTTATGCATGCATTTGTTAATTATATGCCACAGGTTTCTTTTTTTGAAACAGACAAACACACACACACACACACACACACACATACATACATGAACACGCAGCCAGACTTAATCGTTAATCGATACAAGCTAATCGCTTTAAGGGCGTAAGATGCGTGGCTGTGTTTGGGCCAGCTTGTGAATGCCAACTGCTGCGTAGTCTTAGGGCCTACACTCTCGATTCTTTGCCTTAGTTTTTTTTTTGCCTTAGTTGGGGTTGGGCGAGCTGAAGCAACCCCCAGAAAACATGCCAACTTAAGACGTACGCAGGCGCCAGCTTGAGTAAATCAACGCTAGATGGCGCTATAAGGCAAAGCATTGGTAAAGCTCTGAGCTAAGCTCTGAATGGGGTTGTGAGCTAAGCAAAAGCAGCAGCTGTTACAAAAAGCTCGATTTGAGCTTTGAGCTTGAGTTGGAGCTTTAGCCTGTTCAGCTGTTCGTTTCCAAAGTCTACAAGGCGCAAGTAAAAGCGCGAATGAGAAAGGGAGGGGGAGAGCAAGCGAGCGAGCGAATGAGTGCTCGACGCCGCTTGAGTTCGTATCGGGATTGTAGTCTACTTTTAGGTGCGTAGCCGCGCGCAACACACAACATCTGAGCATCTCTCTCTCTTCAGCAAATTCGTTGCCCAAGAATAGAATAACTTGTGTGCCGTGCCACCAGTTTCTTGGTTTTTTGTAAATTTTTATTTAATACATATATATTTTTTTTGTATTTTTTTCCAAGTAAAACTAACAAATTAAATATGCATATACGTAAAAAAAAATTGATAGCAATAAAAAAGTGTAGCATAGAGCGCGTCGCGTGTATGGAACTTGAAGCTTGCAACCTGACCAAAAAGCCTGAGTCCTGGTCCAAGTCGGCAATTGTTGCATATAGCAAAGCCGAAGCCTTTGGCTAATTCCCGTTACATGTTTAATTCCGCTCTGCTTCTGTTTTTTTTTTTACTGTGGCGTCGACTAAACTATGTTCACATACACATACACATGTACATGTACACACAACATATATGTATGTGTATATGTATGTTAAATAATTTTTGTTATATTTTTTTTAATAATTCTTTCCAAAATATAAACCAACAACAACAACAATCATATTATTGTATGCAGTGCACAAAGAAAAAAATAATAAAAAAAAAAGTGAAGTGATTAAAAGTAATCAAAATTAATAAATAAAACGCAAGGAGAAGGCAAGAAGAAGAAATTAACATCGCCAGCAAAACACCGAGAACACAACAAAAAGGCAAAAGAAGAAGCAGGCGAAGGAGCGCATTAGAAAGAAAACGGAATACATTATTATTATCCGCATAAAAGCAATCAAAAAAGTAACAGCAACAAAAGGTAATCACTAAAGAGCCATTGCCGCCAACTTTCCAACTTCCCTCTAGCCCTCTTTCTCTCTCTCGCTCCCTGTGGCCATCTCTCAGTGCCAGTGTGTCTCTCCACGGAACTCTCCTCTGTACTTCATGTATTGTGTAATGAAGTTGAGTTTGCCTGCTGCCTTGCTGCCTGTGCTTCTTCTTCAATATATATATTTTTTTCCTTTATTTTTCTTGTTCTTTTTTTTTGTTGTTGTTGTTTTTTGGGAGACGCCGACGTCGCCAACGATGCCAAAACGGAATGTGCGAATGTTGGGCAGAGCGTGTGTGTCTGTTTGTATGTGTGTGTGTGTGTGTAGTGTGGGTTACGCACTTAACGAAAAAGAGAGCGCTGTATAAACACACACTTGTAATTGTTGTCTTAGAGAGCTTTTGTTGTTATTGCTAATGCTGCTTCTGCCGCTGCTGCCGCTGCTGCTGCTGAGAGCGGCGCTAGGCAGAGCGTTTGAACAACAACAGCAAGCAAAGAAAAAATACTTCGAACTACTCGCTATGGTTGTTATTGGGAGCCGAAATGTGTGTCAGTTGTTATAGGCATAAAAGAATGTCAATTTCGACCACCCGTTTTTTTGGCCCTTTTACTAGCTTGCTCTTTTCACAATTATGTCAGCAACTGAAAGAAAAAAATCAAAAACAAAAACAAAAAACAATAAGCACAACAACAATTGGTTGCCTCCTTTTCAAGTGCAGTCTAAAAGTATGCAACAGAAAAGAAAAGTACTCAAGAGAGCGCTCTGCTGCCGTTGCATAAGTGTCAACCGCACATACAAAGCGCGTACAGTTTGAGAGCGACTGCTGCTGCTGCTGATGATGATGATATTTGAAGCGAGCCAATGTTGTGTGGCTTAAAGTTGCAAAAAGGGTTAACAGCAGAATAAAGAAGCAGATGTAGAAGATGAGCTGCCAGGCGAATAACGACAGCGCCGTTGACGTTGACGTTGACGTTGACGCTGAAGCCGACAGAGCTGCCAAGCTGACTGAGTGAAAGACATCGTCACACACACACACACACACTAACAGATAGACAGCTTCTGTGCATGTGTGTGTGCTTGTGGGTGTGTGCGGTTAGCGAAATGAGAGAATAATAAAACAGGAAACTGAAACAGAAAACTACTTAAATATTTAAAGCAATTGCAAAAAATGGGGCGCATGTCTAAACGTGTATGTGTGTGTGTGTGTGTGTGGGCTCGAAAAGTGTGACAAACACAATGCCAAACAAAACAACAAAATGTATGTACAAATATCACATATAAAGTAGAAAAGCAAAAAGCCAAATGACAACCAAATCTATTGGCGATGGGTGAAGGATGGGTGGTGTCAGCTCCATTTTTTTCTGCTTGGTTATTTTGCTGTTAACATATCAAATAAATAATATACATGCAAAAAGAAAAAAAAAAAGTTGTGACAGCAACAGCATTTTCCATTTTTTGCTGTAGCATACTTTCGGGCGCAGCGTTAAATTTCATGCGGCTCGGTATACAAATGTTTGTGTATGTGTTTTTATACCCTGCAGCTTGTTAAAATATTTACAATGGACTATTTTAAAGAGCTTGCAATCAGCAGAAGGTGATATTTTATAGTTAAATATAAAATAATATTTTTTACTATGTACACATATTTAGGGTATCTTAAGGCAACATATAACTTTGACAAATTTAATTTCACTTTACATCTTTAATATGACAAATCGTAAATGCGATATTGTGTGTGTGTTGTTGTGCCTAATGAAGTGTAGACCACGCTTATTGCTTGACTGATTCAGCTAAGCTCCATCTCCCAACCTCTATGGTAAGTTCTGGAAACATGTTTATTTATTGCATAACCAAAGTCAAATCCAAAAGTCCATACATAGGCCTCCATTCGCACTCGGTTCCGAGGCTCCATCAAAAGCCAAAGCCAATCAATCAGTTTGGCCCCACTGCGATGGGGCAGTGTCGTCTATAAGCCAGGCTAACTGGCACTAGCACCAGCTGCATGACCAGAGAGGCAGATTGGGCCGCGGGGCCCTTACCCGGCTAAGGTAAGGGAATCTGTGTGAAATTCGTTTGTGCATTCATTCCATCATGCTGACTGCGAGAAATGTACGCACACGTTGCCTCAACTGAGGCTCTGTTATGCCCGAATTGAGTTGCCGCTTGTCACAACACACCGATGGGTGGGGTAACAGGATACGGGGGACGGGTGCTGGGTTGGTACGTGTAGCAATTTGGGGGTCAATTTCAATGTATGATACAGTGTAAATATGCCCCATGACTTAAAGACGCATTTGATGCTACTAAGCCTGGCTGTTTAGGTTGGAAATGCACTGGGAATGTGCGTATACAGTAGTGTCTGGCTATATTAAAACTGTCGCTACGGATAACATTAAGCGCTGTTCATCTTATTGGGACACAACTGTCGAGCAACACATGAATATTTATGTTCGTTTTTATTTTATTTCACTTTCATGCTATGCAAATATTTAATTACAATATTTTTCTTTACATTTTTTTGCTTAACTTTTAAAAAAATGTTTCATTTATAAATTCTTGTGAATACATTTTTTTTTTACATATCACCTTGTGTATATATTCAAAAACAGAAGGGTTTTTTTTTGGTCTTTCGTACAGATTTTTGTTGAATCGTTTTGTATGGATATTTATGGGAAATGTGAAAAGCTGTGCAAATCAAATCAATATATATATATATATATATTTTTTTCCACATTTATTTTTATGCATTTAACTATTCACAACATACCAATATGACAGTTTATTGCTATACAATTCGTTATTCGTATACAATTTTAAATATATATGTTGAACACATTTTGGGAGCTTTTTCGCTGGCGTTAAACAAATTTGCAACACGCAATTATTTTAATAAAATTTAAACAAAAAGGGCAGTCAACAAATGGACTCGATTCATTAAAAATTACAACAAAATGCTGCAAATTTTTAATTGAGCAAACTCAATACAAATGCGTAACTGAAAACGATCTCTTTATGAATGCGAAATAACAATTTTAATGCATGCATTTATGATGGTTTTCTTTTTTTTTTGTTTGTGTGGCAAATGTTTTTGTGGCTTATTTTTAAGCTACACCAGCAACAAATTACAAATTTACTATGCACTTACTATTTTATGCATGAGTACATGTATAGATATTATTCACTTACGAGGCAACATCAAATCTTTATGTGGTACCCACTAGGAACGGAACTAGGCGAACTAGTTACTTTTGGAATGAACCAAACAGTAGATTTATAAATTATAGGATCACACAATTGTCACGGGTAGCCTTCTGTTTGACATCTGTTGGCTGTGTGATGCAAGACAACCACAAACAAATCAATTGGCAGCTTAACCGCCGTTGAAACCCTTCGTCGCTCAGTTATGTGACAGGTTTGCCATATCCGTTGGCCATATTGACAGGCCATGTGCCTTCCGTTTCCGTAGCGGTCAACTGCTAACCGGCTGCACCGGCTGCTTCCTGCTTCCAGGCTTAACTCTTTACCTTGCTTTGCTTCGCCCCATCTCGCTGCTCTTTTGCATGCATTTCCCTACAAAAATTTACAACATTTGTGCTGTGTTGTGGGCGCATTGACCACCTGCTGACCTCCATCGTGTGTTTTTTTCGTTTCTCTTTTTGTTTTTGGGCATATCCTGTCCTTGTCCTCGTTGACCTTGTGTCAACTGCTCGGGCCAAAGATATCGCTGAACGAGGCTGTATCAAAACAAGTTTATTAACAGCCAGCTTCTCTGCACCTCAGCGAAATTTTATGGCTCCCTAGCGGCAGGAGCAGGAGCAGGAGCCACACATGTGTATAGATCGACAGCGTCTAACCAATGTCCCGAGGCAACAGTTTGAGCAGCGTTGTTAGGCACCATGGCAAAAATCAACATCATTTAACACATAAATAACATGTGTCTTGGCTGGATCAACAGTTTATCTACATAATGCAGCTTAAAGTTGAGTTGTTCTCGCTTTTGACTACCTTGAGTCGAGCAACGTGTAAAACGCGCACACAAAAGCCAAACTCTTACGTTTGTTCCATGGTGAGTCAACGTCGCCGTTGAGTCGCCTATTGCTGTATAGCATACTTTTTAGCGCCGCTTGGTCAAGCACGTGCGCAATATGTAAATTTTTATTCGGGACTTTGCTTTTTGCTCTTTTATTTCTATACATTTACATATACATATATTTATTTTCCTTTTTCGTATGTTTTTTCTGTTTGCTTGATGTTGCTTTTATGTAAATGCAAAGTGTGTCTGAGTGTGTGCAAGTGTCTGTGTGTGTGTGTGTGTGTGTTGCTGCCTAAGCAGCTTTGGCGCTCACATGCGCTCGCTTGCTCATTGCTTTTAATAGCCAACAACACGCCACGCATTAATTTATGACTTTGCCCGCTGCTGCTGCTGCTGTAGCTGTTGTTGTTGTTGTTGTTGTAGCTGTCTGTGGGTGGTGTAAGCGGAAGGGAAGAAATGTAGGGCTCTGTGTCTGTGTGCGTGTTTAGGCATGCAAAGCTTTTAACAGACTCTGCAAAGGCAAAGCGCAAAACGCAAACGCTTTGTGAGACGTATAATTAAAAATTAAAGCACTCGCTTTTGGCACAAGCTTGCGCAGTGCTTGCCAAACTGTAGACGCCAGCAAGTCGTCTGCCCAAAAGTCGCAGCATACTCTTCGGCTGGCACTGTAAAACTATTACACTTTTCTTGTCGTTGTTGAAGCGGTAAAAGGCGAGGAAAATTTCAGCTGCTCGTTGTTGTTGTTGTTGTTGTTTTTGTGTGGTATGTGTTCTTGAGTGGGCAAGGGGTTGGGTTAGAGGGGGGTCTTGTGTTTTTCGTTGCTTGCCTTTTGCTTAGCACTGTTTTTCTTGCCAGCGATTTGTCGTTTGCTCGTATTTGCCTTGCTTTGGCCTATTGTTTGTCATGTGCATGTGTGTGTGCGTGTGTGTGTGTGTGTTTGCTTGCTTACTATGTCAATATTTTTTGGCGTGAGCCTTTGCTTTTAGCCACATGACAAGTAAATATGGCAGCTTGACTAAAACAAAAGCACAAATTGCCCAGTCAATGTCTCAGCTTCAGTTTCAGTTTCTCATTCGGATTGTGATTTCGATTCTGTTTCTGATACTGATTGTAATTCTATTTTAGCTGCGCAATGTTTTTTCCTCTTTTTGTGCTCAACTTTTAGAGGGAGATAGAGAGAGAGAGAGAGGGGGAGAGAGAGAAAGCTTTCTTCATTTGCTACCCTCCACAAGAGGGTATTATAATTTTGACGACAAGTATTTGTGACCCAATTTTGCACACACACACACACATGTGCGTGTGTGTTGTGTGTACACTTCTTTTGAGGTTAACGAACTGTGTCAACAGAATTTTAAATCCAGTATCTGTTTAACTTCAAACTAATAAACAAGCAACTTTTCTATTTGTTTTAAATATTTGTATTTTGCATGTATGCAAAACAATCAAGCGAACAATGCAGCACATTCCAATGCGACAATATTCAATCCTATCAATATCAATATTGGCATCAAACTACTTACTATAAAGATTTGAATGCAAACGAATATTGAATCAAATTGGATTTCTTTTATGACAGCTCTTTCAGAGTATTTCATCTTTAGCATTCCACAAATAAATGTTCATTATTCTCGTACGCCTTCTTTCGTTCCTTTCATTCGGGTTCCTGCTGCTTTTATTTTGTTGTCGCGTCGCGTCGCGCAATCGAAAAAAAAAGAAAACGAAAAGTTTTTATGACACAATTTTCTATTGTGTTGCCATTTGCTTTTGCTGCTGCTTCTTGTTCTTCTTCTGTTTCTTCTCTTCTTCTTGTCGCTGCTTGGCACACTTTCGATTTTCGATTTTTGGTTTTCTGTTGTTATATTAAGGGGTTTGGGTTTGGGTTTGGGTTTGTCGTCCAACTAACTCAATGACTGACTGAACTTCCAAGCCGTCCTTTTTATCCCAGTGCTTGCCAAACCTCCAAAAAAGAACCCTTGATTTAGTAGGGGTACTCCACATTTGGCTGCTGTGTGTGTGTGTGTGTGCCTGTGTGTGTGTGTGTGTGTGTTTGGCTGCTATTTTTAGCTGGGCGTCAAAACTGGGGCGTTTGAGTGTGGGCGTGGCCCGGCTAGCTGTATGGAAGCGGCACAAGGATACGGAATATGTCGTTGGGGGCCCCGCAAATGCAAAGAAGTTGCATGCACAAATGAAAGAAATGCCATGTCATGCGGCAACTTAGCCAGCCAGGGGCTAGTCAGCAGCTCTGGGGTCGAGAGAGACGCTGCGGAGGAGTGGGGGAGAGGAAAAGGAAGGTCTGCACAGTGTTAGACAGTAAAACGAAACGACGTTTTTGCAATTTTCGCGCTGCAGCAACGCCAAGCAATGAGAAAAATATATATATATATAAAAAAAAACAGAAAAACAGAACTCAAGAGAGAGAAAATTATGTGTTGCATACTTACGTGCACGCCGCACTGACCTTGCGTGCGCTGCCGAGCGAAACAAGACACGGAAGGGTGTGCCGGAGATGGGGGCAAGTGGTGTTCGAGGTGTAAAATACTTGGCCAGGTATACGTCAGCTTGTATGAGTGTGTGCACGAAGAGAAACATATGTGTTTCCATGTGTTTTATTGGACTGCACGTTTTGGGCACAGTTCTAATTGGATAGGAAGAGACGAAGCTGCTCGGTCGCTGTTGCCCCTAGGCCGTCTACCAAATCGATAACAAGACGCAAGGGGTTAGCGGCATGGATGGGTTTTGAGAGGTCAACGCTGCTGCAACATTGTCGTCGCTGGGTGCAACGATGCGTACAGGGCACCCAAAAGCTGATAAGCCGCCGCAACAATCAAATCAAATCAACTTACATCAAGTCAAAACACGTTTCCCACCAACACATACACCAACACTCTACGAGATAGTAAGGGAAAGAGAGTCAGAGTAGTTCACCCAACGCCCCATTCGGAAGAAAAGAAAAGAAGAAAAAAAAAAACTGGTCAGTTTCAGTTGGGTTGCCAAACAAAAAGTATAAAAAACACATTGCTGATTGATTTATGAGTCGCTTAAAGAGCTGTGGATGAAATGAATAAGCATGGTGATTGATTCCATTCCATTGTGCGTGCTCGAATGTGACAAACTAAACGTTTAATGGCCAAGCTAACAATGGTTTTATATACAACATATACATGTAATTGTATACGTGGGAATTCCATAAGTATAGTCTTTATTATTGCAAAACTCGTGGCAATTCCCAGGGCAGAAATTAACCTTAAAGTGTAATCGATAGCTTGTTGAAAGACAAACGCAGTTCCGATTAGCTTTTGCATTTCCTCGAATGCTTCTGATTTCCTAGCAATATTTCCAAATGCGGTTTGATTTGTGGCTCAGGAGCAGTTCGCTTGAAATGGCATTGCAGCGAGAAAAGAAATGTTTACTTCGCAGAGATTTCTCTTAAGTCTAAAGAGCATCCTTTATGTGAAGCTTTCCAGTTTTCCTAGAACCATCTTTGTTTTTCTTAACCTTTGTTTGTTTTAAATTAGATCACGGCAATTGACTTCTTAGAAATGGCAAACTTTATTCTATTTTAAGTGCAAAAGGGAATTCCTCTACTGATATGTTTGATCAGAGTTTTAAGGAGTATATATCTGCATTGGCATAGAGCATGTTAAGTTTCGGTGTTGGCGCTTTGAACATAGTTGTCGCTTCTTGTAATATATTTTCCTTTCATTCTTTCGGTTAATCAACTGGCTGGCCTACTTAGATGAAGGCCCAAGGCAGTTGAAGCGAGTAAACTTGGTTCACTGACGCCCGGCACACGCAGAGGGTCGATATATAGAAAAAAAAACCCCCAATCCTGACCCCTAGGCCTCAAAGCCGTCTTGCCACAATCAAGGTTAAGCATATGCATATATATATATATATATACAAACCTATCGTAGTTATGCGCTTGTACATATATGTATATACACCAAAAGCCATGTACACATTTAGATATACTTATATACAGAAAGAAAGAGGAAGTGAAAGAGAGATAGACAGCGACGGTATAGTTAGTTTGGGCTTTTGCTTTGTTCGTAGTAGCGACAGGAAATGTCAATCAATTAGCTGGCTAGGTTTGGAGCACCCAGTGCTAAAGGCCGTATCTATAAACAACTTAACCAAAGGCCCCAGCACTGAACGGTTCTAACATTATCTTAAAGCAGTAGAACAGCAGCAAAAACTAATGCTTTCTTTATTGGACATCGAGCTACAATAAGTCAACAAACTGAAAGCTTTAAAGTCTAACCAACTTTGTTTAAGAAAAGCTAGAGATTCATTTGTCTCTCTAAACTTCTTGTAGTTGTTCCAAACATTTTTTCCGTTAGATATTTCCTGAATTTATTATTCTTCTAACAATCAATACCAACAGATTGAGAAAGTAGTCTCTATTCTTAACTTCAAGAGTATCGATATTAAAAGGTCTCAATTTCAGTTTATCTCTTCCTTTTTACCCTGTGAGCGAGCCTATTCTTAACCCATTTGCAATTGCTTAACAATCGTAAATCCTTTTTGGTCGTTCATCTTAAGTTCTACCTGATATCTCCTTGGCAACTCAAGCCATCTACTCTCTTTTGAATCAACTCTGCTCTAGCTGACAATCCAATCTGCAATGGATTCTATGTATGTCTGTGTGTTGTCCACCTTCCACCTTTCCTTCGAGCCATGCTCCGAGGCAAAGCAAAGCAAAGCCAAGCCAAGCCAAGCATTCATTCTGTTAGTTATGCCAACTGGGTTCGTGGCAGGGCGTAGCCACGTCCCCCGCCACCGCCCCGAGCACAAACAAGCACATACAAGCCACATAGAATAACCATTGTCTTTGTGCGGTCTTTTGTTTCTGAGTTGTGTTTTGTGTAATTGTTGCAACAATTGTGTATGTGGCAGATACTGAGCCATGGCCGCAAGGGCGCAAGGGGGTCACATGGGGCAAAGCCAAAACAAATAGGCAAAACATATTATGTAGCGCGATGCTACTAGCTATGCCACAACAGCAACAACAACAATTGTCGCTTGGTTAGCGCAAAAATGCTGTAAAATTGAAGCGGGCAAAACGGTCAAGGGAGAAATCCTTGTTCGGGGCATTTATTGTATCTATATGCTATTATTCTTGCATTATGTTGCACATGCAACAGCAGAGATTACATTTAGGTGGCATGCTTTGGTTCAAGTCTCATACTTTCCACGAACAAACGCATGGCTAGACAGGACAAATCACAATTAACCGAAGGCGAAGGACAAAAACAAGATCTGAGCTATTTGTAAATGCAATGAGTTAATATGCAGGGAAGTGTAAAATGAATCAAAGAATTTTAGATCAAAGCCTTAAAATCCAACAAAACTCTTAAACTCAACTGAAACAATTCAAGTTAATGACAAGACCAAAAGCTATTCACTATAAAAACTCTAATCAAAGCACGAGCCCAACAAAAGCAGTTTGCCAGGAGCCAAGCGAAGTCCAAACTGCATGAGGCCTTGGCATCGTTTCTTCACAAAATCTCTTCAAACTTTCTCTCTCTTTTCTTTGGAATTACTCGTCGTCAATGGAAGACGACTTTAAAACGGTCTGTACGACTGTTCTGCTTTGGCCCGACAGCAGCTAGTCATAGTGGCAGCAAAGCAAGCAAAAAACGGCCAAATGGTTTATAAATTTTTAAATAGCCTCAACGAACAAATGAGAGAGGAGCGTTGGGTTGAAGGGGAGTAGCCTAAAGGTGAGACAGTCGAAGATGAAGATGCAAGTATGAAAAGATGAAAAAATGGCAAAATGGTGAAATGGGGCTGCCTGGTTTAATGGAGTAGAACTGAAGGGGATGGAGGGGGGCTGCCTTGTGTCTTTCGACTGCTTGCCAGCTGGTTGGCTGCTTCATTTACTTGATGACAAAGTCTCATAAATAATGCAGGTTCTCTATTAATATTTAAAGCCCAACGCCGCTCACCGGAAATTGAATGTGTGTGTGTGTGAGTGGAGAGATAAGAGAAGAGTGAACAATACTGCCGAAACCATTGACTGGAAAGTAGAGTTAAGGCTATTTCCTTTTTCCGATCTTTGATGACCGGTATTATAACAGAACAAAGTTGGGAAATTTCGTTAATTCATAATCCTTGAAAATCCAAATAAAAGACAAAGACAACTTTAAAGTGAATTAATTTAAAAGAGCAAAAACTACTTAAGAACGGGATAAAGATATTTCAACAGGTTACGTGAAAAGAAACCTAACGGTTCGTGAATGGAAATAAACCTCCTCGGCAAAGCTATTAAAGTCACCGCAAAATTTTTCAGTTTCTCACCTGAAATTGCAATGCTGTTGCACGGCAATTTCGAGTACATATTGCGACTCGGTCACAACGGCCGGCCACTCGGCCTTGCCACTCATGTTAATTTTTATGACGTACTTTGAGTGAGCCATAAAAATAAAGAAGAAAAAAAAGCCAAGCTGGCAAGGAAGCAAGGCGACGCGGTTGCTGGCTTATCGCAGTAACAAATTAAAATATATGGCCAACCCATTGAGGCTAACAAAAGGGCCTGGTAGCACTCACAGTCGCACTCACAGTCGCACTCGCAGTCGCTCTTGCTTTTTCTTGTTTGTGGATGTGTCGATGTCGTTGTGGTTGTGCTTTTGTGGGGCAAGGTAAAAGACTGAA
This sequence comes from Scaptomyza caliginosa, assembly GCA_035044725.1. Taxonomy (NCBI): domain Eukaryota; kingdom Metazoa; phylum Arthropoda; class Insecta; order Diptera; family Drosophilidae; genus Scaptomyza; species Scaptomyza caliginosa. Next base: position 5,761 of record JAWNNR010000756.1, on the reverse strand, counting down.
AGGCTGAAATGTTGACGCGTGGTTTGCTGTCGCCAGCTTTAACGTCAACGTCAGCGTCAGCAGCGTCAGCAACAGCAGCGTCGTTTAGTGTCGTCAACGTCAGTGAGGTAAAACTCACACCGTGTGGACGCTGTCGGTCATTCGGTCGCCAACATACGACATCAACGTCAACGACAGGCCAAAGCCAAAGTAGTTCTGGCTCAGCAGCAGCAACAGCAATCAGGTACCCCTAAACCCAAACCCTGCTGCTTCTGATTCATTCATCAATACAGTGGAAACACTTTTCAGTGAAAGCAGCTAGTTTTAAAAGTAATCAAGAATCTTATAAGAAATTTCCTGAGATAATCCTGAACAGAGACCATTTCTACTTGCTTCAAGTATTTCATACGTACAACCCTTCGAAGTTTCACTTTAAGAGTGACCACTGTTCTGACTAAAGCCACAGCATCATGCTGTGTGTGTGCGTTTTTGCAGCCCAATGGGAGTTGTAGCAAGGGGGCTGGGCAGGGTTGGTTGGGTTTGAGTTTTGAGCAGCTGGATAAGAGCCACAGTTTTGCGGTACTCATTTACAATGCATGTATAGGTGACAAGGCAGCAGGAGGCCAGTCGCCTCTTCCACTTCCCCAAACTGATACCCTATCCCTCTACACCCAACTAGCCGACTATTCCCGTCGTTTAAAATATTGACAATTTTTTTGACAAGCGCCGAGAGGAAAAGCAAAATATAATATATTCTGCTGACGTCATCAAGAGGCAATGTTGTGCGGCTGCTGCTGCCAAGCTGTGGTTAGTTGTATGTTGTTTGGCCACAAGCCGTTTTACTCTTAGTTAAGGCCCTAATAAGCTAAATCTTAGGCAAAGTTACAAAACTGGGTCATCATCATATATATATAATTTCCATCAATGCACTTTTAACAGCTCCCAACTCGCACAACAACTCCATGTGCTACAGCTGCTTGTTTGGCTTCGCTTTGGGCCAAATCGCGTTGGCAACGCACTTAAAGTCAGCAAAATTCATAAATGCCTAAGAGCGTTCTTGGCCAAAGTGCGCGTCTGCTCATAAGGCACTAACTACAATAACTACAACAGCTACAACAATGAGCCAGGCTTAGGCACAAAAGACTGCTACTGCTGCTGTTGCTGGTAGCTTGAATTTTAATGAAATTCAATATTACTAAGCCACAATACTGAGAAAACAACAACAGCAAGAGGGACAGACAGAGCGAGATAGGGAAGAAATGTATTCTACACTTTTTAGTTAGCTTTTGAAAATATAATCGTCTATAGGTTTCTAAAATTTATAATTGGCCAATCATACAACTCTTCTTACTTTATCAAATATGTTTTGGCCGATGCTCCTCGAGAGCAATTGTTAAAAACACTCAACAATCACACTAATTATCGAAACTTTAGAAATCTATTTATAGAATAAGCTTTTGGGATTGCCTTTCGCGGAATTACAATAACTACAGCTTAAAATTAATGCTGCTACTCATCAATTGAACATAAATCCATAATGAAAGAGTCTTTAGATAGAGAAACAACTGGAAAATAAGTTAGGATTGCTTAACTAGGTGATACCCTGTACTCTGAGTGTTTTTTGATGGAATGCCTTTAACTTGTCAATGTGTTTGCTCCTTTGGAGTTATTCCAAAGCATTATTGTTAAGATAAACAGTTTGTAAGTCAAATACAAATTCGTATGCTTGCAAATTTATATAGTTACAAATGTTAATGTTGGCAAAAGTTTCAACTGTCTGATGCTGTACTTAGTTTGTGAAAAGTTAAAAACGCTGGAGTGAGAGCAAAGAGTATTTTGCAATATTCTGACGTCAATTGGCTTTGAGTTTTTGCGGCATTTGCTTATTAATTAAGCATGTATCAAGTACAAATAACCTGGTCAATCGAATATTTCACCTTTATTTTTTTTTTTGGTGTCAAGTTTTATTAGTTTAAGCATAACATGATAATCATAGATAGAATCAGGCTCACCCACATGTAAAATCCAAGCGATTGCAGATACCTGTGTGTATGCTTTAGACATTTTTGTTGTTGTAAGTAAATGCCACAACATTAATAACCACATTTGAATGCAATTGACAATGAACTAAAGGTATCTGTCTAACGAAATCATCCAAATTTAATTCACATTTACAATTATGCAGTCATGCAAATGAGCTATGTATTGCATGCATTGTAATTGATAGATTACGTATACGAAGCGTATAACTGCCGTAGCTAATGTAAAACGCTTTCATAATTAATTGCAAAACTTGCGCACGCTTTCTGCACAATTTCTGCATAAATGCACACGCAAATCAATGTGATTAGATAAAACGAAAACTCAAGTACAGGTGCTGTGGATTATTACAGAAATGGCATTAATACATTGATTAGGAAGCAAGGATTTATACCTTCTTGTTCTTTCACTCTGGCTGTGTTTGTGTACTTAACTTTTGTTTTTCTGCCTCTCTCTTTGCAGTGCCATATGCAACCGATAAGACTGTGTGAGGTGGTGGTCAAGTGGTCAGCAGCGAGCGGCAATAATAAAAACAACAACTACAAACAACAGCAGCAAAAACTAACGCGTAGCGTGTGTGTGTGTGTGTGTGAGTGTGCGTGTGTGTGAGTGTGAGTGTGTGTGAGTGTGCGTGTGTGTTAGAGCTGTTAGTTCTTTAGACAAAATGGCGAACAGCCAGCGCAGTGAAAATGCAGCGCTGCTCAACAAACTCGTCGTCATTGTCATCATCTAAACGCATGACCAAAGATCGTTCCATAGAACATAGAGAAAACGCGAAAGAGTTCGAAAACGCTGAGCAGAAGAAGACGACCAAGACGAAGACGAAGAAGCAGCAGCAGCAGCAGCAGCAGCAGCAGAAGAAGGAAAAATCAGCCATCCATCAAAAAGAGTCCAGCTGCTGTTGCAGCGTTTCAGTTGCCACACAACCACAACGATCGCGGGGCGGCGAGGCGGCTTAGCGATTAGGCCACAAAATGCCTGGCGGACGACGCGGACTGGTTGCGCCGCAGAACACATTCCTCGAGAACATTATACGGCGCTCGAATTCGCAGCGTAAGTACAAAAACCCTAAAACCTAAAACTAGCTTTAGTCTACAAACAACGCTCATAATCGCTTAAGACCAAACACTCGAACAGCCTGAAAATCTCTCTGTTCACATGCATTTACACAGATTCAGGTTGGCTGTGCTGTAATGCTGACATTCCTCTTAACAACTGAGAGCCAACTGGCATTTCGCATTTGTGGTCAGTTGCTGGTCAAAAGTTCTGCGGTTGCCAACTGATGGCCAACTGAGATTCCGTTGCCGATGGCGCAATGGCGATGGGGATAACGATGGCAAAGCCAATGCTAACAGCATGTGAAATGATTTTCCGTTAAGTTGTCAACGCGCACACAGCCTCAGCCTCAGCCTCAGTTTGACACCGTGCACAGATTGCATGTGTGTGTGTGAAGGATAGGGGCAAAAGCACACACACAGACAAACATGCCAAACGCATGCCAGTGGCAGTCACGCAGTAACTCTGTAAATAGGCACGTTCCAGCAACTTGCCTATTCATACCACAGCTAGAGACACCCACACACCCACATCCACACACATAGACGTCGATTGCGGGCTAACATCGCCGGTGGGCCAATTAAAACGGCGGCAGCAGCAACCTGTTGATCAAACCGAACAAAAGAACTCAAATAAGAAAAGTGTGTGCGTGTGTGTGTTTGGGTACAAGACAAGGGAAGTGAATTAGAGGGATACAAACAGTAATAGAAATAGAAGAATACAAACAGTAATGGGATTGTGTGCATGGGAATAGGATTGTAAACTGAAAAACGTTAATACAAATACGAATACAGATTTGATGACATAACTATATAAATCGGATTAAAATGATACGCTTTAACAAGAACGATGCGAACGATATGATTAAATTTGATAAAGAGATAATGTATAGCAAACTTGATGACGAAATCAAACATGGATCAAGCAGCTAAAATAAACAAAAACATTCCCATTTACACAAAGATACAACAGAGAAACATGACAACAACAAGAACAACAATGACAGCATCCTGCCACAAGAGATACTAACAAAGTGACAGAAACAAGCAGATAATTAACAAACTAATAGCTCAAACCACTCAAAATGCTACAAAACACAATTCTGTCATCTAACCATGTAACCACAGACACACACCCGAACGAATAAACACACACAGTTAGAGTTGTCACATTGCTGCAGTCGTTACTGTTGCAGTTAGTGTTGTTTACCGTTGTTGCAGTGTTGCACTTGTTTGTTGTTTGTCACAATCAGAGCGCGGCCAACATAAATGTCTGTCAGTGCAGAGTTGGTTGACTGTTTGCTGTGTTTCGTCTGTGTGTGGTTTCTACACTTGTATTTATATACATATAGTTAAGTGCCAAGCAAGTCGAGTCCATGCGTGAGCTAAAGAGAGATTGACTAAGTAATACGCTGTGAACCTGAATGTTACTGTTACTATTTGAGAACTTGACAACACTATTATTATAATAACTAAAGACTGGATTTAGTAAAATACTTGAAGCGACAAGCAGACAGCAATGGAAATGTTCGATCATATCAGATTAAGTTCGCATGGACTTCAAATGGTTTATTGGCATGTTTAATTGCAAAGCATACTTAACATTCAATTGGTTTTTATCCTTGCTGAACCTAACACGTTTTCTAATAAGCCAAGTAATTGACAAAGCTGTTGCTATTTATATTAGCAAACACTCGATATAATTGGCTAATCTTATTAAATTTGCGCTTAATTATTCGAATATTCGATCGATTTTGTTGTTGTCAAAAATATATATTAAGCGAATTATTGCTTTGAAAGTGTTAGTTAAATTTTCCGCATGCCTAACAAAAACAACCGAGATATTTTCAAGGGCGACGTGTGTCAATCAGGTTGCGAGGGTGAAAGCTATTTAATTTTTGGTTCTCTCTCTCGTTTTCCTTTTTTATTATTATTATTATTATAATATATTCATAGAGAGGAGACAGAGTCTTTAGCAAGTCGAAAGCGGATTACTGAGCAGGCAAATCAGACATTAAGCCTTTTTCAAAAGGATTTGGAAGCCGGGCAAAGTGAATGCCGACAAAAATAAAAGCAGTTAGACAGGGTTACGTTGAATGCGCTGCAGAGCGTAGAGTGTAGACAGGGAAGGGCAAAGATAGAGACCGAAAAAAAGCTAGTTGATGGCTGGCAACTGGGGTGTAGTAAAAAGGAAAGTGCACAAAAAAAACAAAATCCCGCAATATATTTGGTTCATTTTTGTGCTTGAGCGACAAAAAGGTAAGAGCGTAAAGTGAAAATGCCATAAAGGAAATGCACAGAGACGTTGAAAAAGTGAAGAGGACAGCACAAATGCTGCTGGCTGAGGATGAGGATGAGGATGAGGATAAGGATAAGGCTAAGGATGTGAATGATGAAGAGAGTGACTGCGACTGCAAAATAGGGAAGTGTCGCATATTAGGACGAACAAATTGCCAAGAAAAGTGGCTAAAATGGGATAACTTAACCAAAACAAGAACTAGATAAAAAGCCCAAAACAAATGGGCAAGCAAATTAAAAACAAAAAAATGTGTTTTTAAAGTAACTTTTCAAGTTTTACGTAAGACTTGAATGAGGCAATACTTTGTTCGTTACAGTTTCTGCATATTTTCGAATACCTTTAGGTCGTTATTCAGCACTCAAACCCTTTCGTGCCACATGCAGCAAGC